>CM024953.1:36228369-37428369 GCA_014282245.1 Rhododendron simsii | reverse complement strand
CTGTACCCCCTGACCGCCGAGGTGTCGCTACCCTCGCGATGACCGCGAGTATGACGGTATGCGTATCCTCTTATTTGCGGAGATCCTCTTCTTCTTTTACAGCCACCAAGCCACTAGATCCCCTTCCTTCCCGTAGGGCAAGGTCGTGACCTTTCGTGCGACGCCAAATACCGCTTGCCAAGCCTCAAGGGGCCCCGTTCGACAGCCCAGGAGCAGACATAAGAGTCTGGGCAATTTCCCTGGTGCCTTGGTTAAACCGCATTAATCGCGCCAAGCGTCCACCGGGATAAATATAACTCTCTCCTTAAGGGAGGAATTTGAGCTCGCGACCCTTACATGGGCGCTGCAAAGCTATGGGTAGCGCGAGGCTCCCACGCGCAAGGCCACGTGTCGCGCGACTGAGGTGCCACGTGGCGAGCTAGGGTTCGTTGGTCAAATCGTCAACCCCGCGAGGACGAGTACATGGGTTCACTGGAAATCATCCGTCCAACGGTCGCGCCTATTGACCTTTCCTACAGTGAGTAAGAGCACAAGTTCCAACTGTTTTTGTGTCCCTTGATACAGCCGCATCCACATTGATATTGATTAGATTATCTCAAGGGCGTTGCCAAGCCAAGGTTCACATTGATCTCGTCTCGTTGGCGGAGAAGAGATCTTGGTATTTGCATCCAGGAACTCATAAAATCACCTTGCGCTTTTCCACAAATAGCCTCTATTGCCCAAGATTTGCCATTGAAAGTAAAATCATTCCTAGCATGCCAAATCCACCAACGATAAAGGAACCCTAAACCCATAGAAGAAGAAGGTAGGTGGTTCTGAGCTATACGCTCTTGCAAACACTCCCACCAGTCCATCATGTGCCTGACTGCCTGCACTCATGCAGCTCCGCAGGCCGTAATCGAAAAGGAGAGAGTGTCCACAACTTGATGGCCAGCTCACATCCAAACTATTGGAAAAAAATGCGATACAATCGGCAAATTCCAGAGTACACATTCCATTACGATAGATAGACAAGTAGCAGATTACAAGTTACATGTATAGAATATGAAAAATACAGAAATATGAACACCGAACCGAGCCCTGAATCAGTCTCTTTAAAACAGATTCACCGCCTTACCGTTGGGTTTTGGAGGTTGACCGGCGTCTGTCTCCCAAGATAGAACGGTTAGACCATGACTATCAAAACACCACCAGAAAGCCGCCTAGGCGAACTGAAACCTACGTTTGCCTTCTTTCTCACACAAGAACTATCTCAGAATATACTTGGAGTATTTCGGGAACTGGTGAAGAATCCAATATAGGACTACCCTATTTATACACCTCTGGAAGGTTTTGTAACATCCATAAATGAATTTGGGCCTTCATTCACAGCCTTGAATAGGGTAATTCAATACACAAAATTGCCGGAGTGAATTGGTGATTGAAATCTGCCACAAATCACACTTTTATGGGGCAATAACTTGCTGAAAACTGCTGGAAATTAAAGGAAGTCATCCAGGTACAATGAACCTGAAATTGGGACCCATCGGTTGCCTCGGTGACCCTTTCTGTGCCCCAATTTCCATCCACTAATTTGGAAATTTCCAACAGAAACAACAAGTGAGTAATTGATTCCTCTGCTTTGCCCCCATCTTAAACAGACCCAATGATTAGTTCTGATTTTCCATGCCACCAATGCTGAAGTTGTAGCAACCGCATTGTTGAAACACTTCCACATAAAAAGTTTCATTTTAGGATGAATCGGTTGCCCCCATAATCTCTTCCAAACTGATGGTAAAACATTGGAATACACTAGTTTGCCCCATCTGGATAGCCGAACGAGAGCAAAAGCCTTCTTTTTCCAAATGATACGCTGACTTAATCAAGAAAAGTCCATTCGGAGATGGATGCCATATCTTACAAAACAAGGATTAGGAACATGAGGCAAAGATGAATCAATAAAAAGCACGATGTTGAGGGATCCGGTAAGTATGCAGGTCACCATAGTTGTCTTCAGTTCTTGTTAAAGCTTCCTCCTAGTGGGGTGTTGTGCAAGAGGAGTTTCCATGCACCTTGCCATAAAAGAGCGTTGGCCTCCTTTTGGAGTGTAAGCCATGGTCCATCTTATGGCATGGCAAGACGAGTTTGCCCTTCTTCGTGGATATATATTCTGTCTGTCTTTGAATGCTTGGATGATGGGCTGTTGAGTAATTATGTCATGTTTTTTGGATTACCAGTTTGACTTTATCAGACTTTTCATGTTTTTTGTTTGTCAGGTTGTGTAGGGGCTTTTTAGCTAGAATACAATTGTGCAGTGTGAACACAACTAATTGGAAGGAATCAAAATCAACTCTTTATCAGAATCCCACCACATGCAAGCAAGAGAGAGAGAGAGAGAGAGAGAGAGAGAGAAAAGTACGTAAGGAAGGAGTTGGAACTAGAATTTGGATTTTGTGATGCAGGTGAGTAAGAGGGTGGGAGAGAGAGAGATAGAGAGTAGGTGGAGAGAAGAGGAAATACACGTGAGTTATAGATGTTTTAATTTTGTTCACACTACACAAATGAATTTTCAATAAGCACAAAATAACGTGCGAGCCCGTCGTAGCATTACCTAGTGTCAGTAATGGCTAGTTGAGAAAAAGTACATGATATTAGTGCGTTATGTGGTTCATATGAAACACACAGTCAAAATGTTTGGATGCAACGCAATAATCCCTTTGTTTGGTTGCCCATTTTGAGAGTAACTCTCAACTCTCGGCATTGTCAATAGCTTCTGCGGGCGTCTCAACTCATTACCCCTTCAACTCTCAAAAATAACTTTCTAAAAGTTCAACCAAACAAAGTATGCCGCGGGCGTTAAAGTAATTTTCTTTTTTTTAGAGAAGTCAGGGTCCTTTTAGAATTTATGAGAAGGAAAGGAAAATATAATGGTTAAGAAGGAAAGTATGAGAAAAATGTAACGAAAAATAAGTTGTGCTCAAATTTGGTTTGTTATTTTCCTTTCACTTTAGGGAATGCGATTTTTTTAAAAATTATTTTACTTTTAAGCTTCATTTGTTACGATATACAATAGTTTTCATGTAGGCTCTGTTTATTTAAAGTGAAAATGTTTTCCCCAAATATATTTTTCCTAATTTTTGGTGTTTGGAAGCTCACTAGTTGGGGAAAACTTTTTGCACTTAAAAGATTTTGCACCAAATCAACATAAAATGATTTACGGCAATAATTTCCGTACGTCATTTTACCACTGACGTTCATGATCCTCTTCCACCATTGCCTGACAAGAACTGAACTTACATGCATACGCTTACCCTCTCTCTCTGTCTTTCTCACACACCCACACACACACACACACATGTGTGTGTCCGTATATCCATACAGGCACACACCAATTTCTTGTAAAGACATTTCCACATTCAAACAAAACCCAATTTGTGTAACATTTCCCACCTTAATCTTGCAAAACCCATCACTACCTCTCTTCCAAAACACATCACCTCCCTTTTCGAAGTTGCATATGAGAACATTTTTATTAGAGTTCAGAGCGCACTATGCTAAGAATGTACCAAATACCAAAAAATAAAAGTTCAAAAATTGTTTTACACGTAAAATATTTTTCATGAAAATGATTTTTGTTGTAAAATATTTTACGTCGAAACAAATGGAGCCTTAGAGGGAAACAATTTCACCGCGTTGATGCACAATGTTTTACCTTAAAAAAATATCTTCCTCCTTCTTTTTCTAGCCAAATAACGGAAAAATTATTTTAGGTCCAAACAAACGGAGCCTTATGTTCTTTTTTCTTTTTCGAATGTTCCAAACAAACCCTACATCGGTTGACATTGTTGTAAAATACCGGGGAGTAATTTGTGACACTGATCATGTTTTAGGGTTTTCTATGTAATTGTCTCGATATATTTGCTTCGGTTGTGCATCAGAAGCTTTCTCTCGTCTTCTCTCTCTCTCTCCCTCTCTCCCCCGAACCCGCCCAAAATCTTGAGTCGAACAGGTACAGCTCTCTCTCTCTCTCTATCTCTCTGAGCATGTTGGAGAATTTTACTTTTGATTGCGTAATTTGGATGCTTAAACTGTAAATGTACGGGGTCTAGTACATGAACACACCTCCAGGAGTGAAGGGACAAGCAGGGACTCAGCTGTAGGATTATTACACATCTAGGGTTTCCTAGTTTGTTTTAGCTTTTTGTTGGGGGCCTGAAGCACTGGCTTTCTAGGCTTAGGCTTTTGCCCCGGGCCGGCCCCGGGAGTGGTATTGGTTTGTTCAGAAGGAGGGGGTGAGTGTAGTTGACACGGGAGGCCGAGGTAGATGTGGAGTTCCAAAGTGTGCCCTCAAAACCTTTAGTTGGTAGTGATTCCGAAACGTGCACAAAAAAGGCGGCTCAGGTGAGAGAGTAGGCGCATTGGATGTAGGCGGTGGTGCAGATATAGTTGTTGTTTGCGGTAGGAGTTGTCGTTACTAAGTTCCGTAATCTGCGTGACGAGCATGAGCGTGAAAGTGTCTTTCAAAAACATCCAAATAAAACTAAAATTTCACTAAGAGTGGGAATTGCGAGTGCGAGCGGAGAGCGATGATTGAGAGCGGGGGCAGATGCACTACCGAAGGATTATGAGACTAAGGTTGTGGAGTTTAGTTTGGTTAGGGTCAATGGATATTAGGCTTGGGGAAGATGGGTTTGATGTCCTCTGTCTCACGTGGCGATTGCTAATGTGTGGGAGGTGGAAAGGGAGGAGAATTTTGCCGAACAACAACGGATGTCCGCTTCATAAGGAGGTTTTGAGAGTGGGCGTTCAAGTGTATTGGGGCTTTCAGGCTTATCAATTGTTTGGGTGTGTGTCATTAGGGTTTCAGTAGTCGCAATGAGGTCTTGTGCAGGTATTGAGGAGAATTGGAGGAGGAAGATGCTTCAGTGGACTGCCCAAGAAGGGTGGTGACAACGTAGAAAGGGTGAGGGAGCATTGGAATTGTTGAGTTTATTTTTTCCAAATTTAGGTTAAAAAGTAATGATGGAATGTCAAGGAATTGAATGAGGAGGGCGGAACGTTGGAACTTAAGGAGGAAAGAGAAAGGAAGAAACCATAATGTTGTGTACTGTTTTACTAATGTTTTATTCAACTTGATTACTTTTGTGTACACATCTATATACGATTATGACGTTAAGGTTAAATTTGTTATTCCCTCCGTCCCATTATGTTTGTCCGGTTTAAAAAAATTTCAACAATTCACTAGATATCGATGAGTTCTTTTAATTTATAAAAAAATTAAGAATTTTTTCTCGAAAGAAATGCATTTTTTTTTTGGTCTTCGTTTTGCGGACCGAACAAACATTTTGGAACAGAGGTAGTACTATCTATCAAAAGAAAATTGCCTGTAATTTTTTTCCCTATCTGTTCTGATACTAAAATGTTAGATGATGTTTGCCATATATTTTACAAAACTAGCACCAATTAACTGTAAGAATTGACAGTTGCTTGTTGCTATCATTTAATAAATAAAAGGAATATGAAATCATGCTAGTGCAAATAGAAGGCTTTTGAAGACAATGATATGAGATGGAAGGAAATCATAACCCTTACGGTACAGTGGCATCATAAGTTTTCTGAGAATTGAATTTCTCCCGTTGTTAGGAATATATAATTTCTGTAGCTACTTTCGAATTGGGTTTCCATATTATAGTCAGTGATGCTCTGTTGACTTAACTTTTTACAGATTTCTTACGAGAGTAGGATACCGGCATCTTCAACATGTACATAAAGCAGGTAATTGGTAATCCATGACTGGAGTTTTGAGCTCTATAGCCCGATGGCGGCTTCTTATTATTAACTTCGATTTGTCATTTTGGGAATTTGAGCTCAGGTTATTATTGAAGGCTTTAAGAGCTATAAAGAGCAAGTTGCTACTGAGCCTTTTAGTTCGAAAGTAAATTGTGTTGGTAAGAATTTTCTTTCATATAATCCTTTAAACTTTTATCTTCACCTTCTTTGGGATTATGACAGTTGAAGCACTTAGATCTTAAAATATATTTGTCTTGTTTTGCCTTGTTTCAAACTTATTCATGCCATGAGATATACAGTAAGAGGGTTTTGTTTGACTGACTTTGACATTCTTTTTTGTTAATTAGTGTATGAGCTAAGTGTATGAAGAGAACAACATAAAATGCAACCAGCAACCATGCTCCCTACCTGCCAATTCATCAAAACTCTTGATTAAAATGATGCCGATGGGAAGAATAAAATCGTATAAACATATTCTATGGTAGATGTATGGATTTCTATTTCCTTCTATTCATGCTTTCCGGAAATATGTTTTGAAGGAGTGGTATAAGGATGTGGGGGTCTTGAGGATGTGCAGAGGGTAAAGTTTTACTTTCATGTTAGCGGGGTGGGCGAGGTAAAAAAATGCTTTCCCTGTTCTGTTTATTATAGGAGGAAGCCCACCATCCCCAAGGCCCAAGGTGGCTTTTTTTGTTGGTTAAACACAATCAACTGCCTAGCAGCTCAAGGAGAGATCACCACTATTGACAAATTGATTCAAAGAAGACAAATTCTCGTGAAATGGTGTTTCATGTGTAAGCAGGATGACAACGGCGTTCAATCCATTGTTTAGCCGTTCTAGAGTTTTGGGCTTTGGACTTAGGTTCTTTCTTGGTTTGATGTGCTGTTGGTATTCTCTTAGAGTTTGGTCATATGTGTTATGTGGAGTATCTTTGGGCAGTTGAATCATTAGATCTTTCGATAGTAGAGAGTTTCCTATGATTATGCTCAAAGTATACACGCGAGTTTTGTCGAGTTGGAATTGAGAATGAGTCTTGCTAACCATCGTCCACTGGGCGGTGGATAATACTTACATAATACCAAATAAGTTAGATTTTTGATACACAACTCACGGATATCAAAGCACTTTCACGGATATTAGAACACTTCACTTGGATATCAGTACACCTTTTGTACATTCTCCACCGCCCTATTGGCAATCTGTTTCTTCACGAGCGTTTTTTATTGTATGCTGTTGAGTTTTTGTCTCTCGAGGAGGTCTTCCTTGGATCATTATATTTCCGACCTTTTCTAGTTCTTCGATGGCAATCCTTATACTTGAGACATAAGAGCATCCACAATGTAATAATCAAAATAAAAAGGTTGCTAAAGTTAGCAATGTGTGCTAAAAAAGTGCTCACATTGTCATAATCGAACGTAGCAATCTTTTAGTAACTCATCGAATTTGGGCATTTGGATAATCAAAACTAGCAACCTTTTGCCAATAACCAAATTTATTGGACCCCACATCTTCTCAATCAAGTACAACCATTATGGAGAAGTGAAACTCACTCTCCATGAAGCAAATGCTTTATTAGTAGGTGAAACTCACTCTCTACGTTGGCAAGTGGTTGTTTGTTTTTTGATAAGTAAGAAATTATATTGGAAACAAGGCCTTAAGGGAATGCCACCTGTATACAAAAAAAGGCCATCAACACAAAAAGGCCCTATTTCATGTTCATTTAACAATATTGATCACCTTATGGATTTTAACGAAGGGGGCAGTTCCGTTCACACCCATTTTGACCCCTGATTTCATGTTCCTAGCCGTGGTGAGATCACATGATATGAATGGACTAGAGTGGTACAGAGAGTACCGCAACCCTTGTTCAAAAAATGTGTTGCAAACCTATGCTATGTATATTTTGGTGGCTTTTTGACCGGTGTTTGACAATAATTGGTCTTTTCCAAGATTTGGAATGTGTGGAGACTGGGGAGTGAAAAATTTACTGTACTTGATTCTTATTAAATATGTGAAGTAATGAACTGGGACGTGGTCTGACCGTGCGTAAAGTATTGGGCTACATAATGCATGAGTTGCAATCAGGTTTCCCCTGGTTTTGCAATTTACATAACGGAAACTGAAAATTTGTTAATGTGCCCTAGTCCTTCAATGGATTACAGGCATACGAACTTCAACTATTAGTAAGAAAGTTAAAGAAACATAAACACAAGAAAGGGGGATTTATAATAGAAACAACTTCTCTAATGGAGGGACTACGCAGGAGCAGGGGAGAAGTAGGAAAGTTATTTCTCCCCTTTGTCTTGAATGGGGGATTGGGGCGTTATTGATGAGCAGAATGATTGTGAAAAGTAGAAGGCTAACTATGGATTTTGTTTCCACGGAGATATTTTGCACTTCCTTTGCCATGGAAACAACTTAGAAATCATGGCGCATATTCCGAAGAATGGCTTTCAATTCTACATGCATGCACCCACGTGCATCATTTGGATGGGATGTAGAAGTCTTTGCATAGAGACGAGAACTGGGATGTGGTGTTGTCAGATTTCTGGGTTCGGATGAAGTCTTAAAACCTCCAGAAAAACTCTTACAAATAGGGAAAACCTTGGCAAAGCGAGAGAACTCATGGAGATCGGAAGTGGTTTTATAAGGTTGCACAGTTGCAGCTGTTAACCCTTCTTTTGAATGGATAACGAACCTTCTGATTTGTACATGAGAATCTAAACATATTTGTTGTAATGACTAATGAGGCTTTATATTTTCTGGATTAGTCTTGGAATCCAATAAATATGCATGAAAACTCCAAAATCCAAATCTTACGTGGAAACCCACCCCTTTAATATCGCCCTCTGTTAAAATAGTACAGGTCCTGTCTTTTTTCTGCAACCTCAAATTTGAAGGAGCGAGGAACATGGCTTTAACATGCAAAACACACCTCATTATATGAGAACACTACACCAAGGTCGGAGTTGTTGAATAGCTTGATTTAACCTCGTTGGGCTCAAGAGCTTAAGCTGTTAGGACAATTTGTAACTTAACAGTTGTTGCCTTCATGATTGCTATATTACCACCCACAGTTATCTAATGAGACTTGATTTTCGATAACATATCCCTCCTAACAAGCCATATAATTCCCCTTGTTTTACCACGGAATCTCCAAATGCACATTTTTGATGTTGCGCTTTCTTTATTTCATGTCAATGTGCGACAACTTCTATTTCTGCATAAAATTTTCTAATGATTGTTTTGCCAAGGGAGTTGTTCCTATGGATCCAAGTACCGAACCAAATGATAATTATGTATGTAATTAGTGTTTCTAGTAGTGAATTAGTAGTAGCTAGTCCAAGGAATGATATGATCTTCTGCAACTACACTAGCTGGGCCGAGGGGGTTCTTTCAGCATTTTTGCTTGAGGAACTTCGTCGGTTTTTATTATTGTCTGATGTCGACAACATCAATTTCTTGTTATGCCTTCCAAATGAACACATCTGGCATATAGAGAAAACCATCAGTTTTAAAAAAGTAAACGTAAATTAAAGCCAATAAAGCATCATTTTATTGGGAAACAAGTTTGTTGATGGGGTAGATATTCTTGCTGAACGAGAAGCTTCGGACAACAGCAAATGTCATTCTCCGTTGCCATAGTTTAATTTGGTTTTCTGTCTGAAGGTTTTCATTAATTTGTTTTTTACCGGTGCAATAATGTGTGTTCTGTGTGGTTGCTGTTTTCAATCAGCTTTGCAGAACATTTTTGAAACACTCTTTTTGAAAACATAAGCACTCAATTGTTTCTTTATTCTATTCTTTTTCGAGTGGAAATGGTTTCTAGAAATTGAAAACACCTTTTGAATTTTTTTTTTTTGGAAAAGGGTCTATTCTTCAAAAAATCTCTGGAAAGTTGCTCTGAAAACTATCAATCAAAGAAGTTTTCTGTGTTTTTCATCAGATATAAACATGGAAAATGGAAAACAAAAACTAAACGAGACATGGCCCTGATACTACTATGCCTCATTTGACTTAAGTTATGTTTGTGTTGTGATCTACTCTGCAGTTGGCGCAAATGGATCTGGGAAATCAAACTTTTTTCATGGTAAGCTAGTCTTGTCTTAGTTGATGTTCAATTGCTATTTCTTGTTCACTCCTTGCTTCTCTAGGGCTAATTGGTTTTAAGCTAAATCTTTGTAGTTCTTTCTGTATTCTAATTTTTTGGTTTTTGTATACCGATTTTTGTAGCTATTCGATTTGTGATAAGTGACCTCTTCCAAAACTTGCGGAGTGAAGATAGGAATGCATTACTCCATGTATGTTTTGTGATCTATTGGTTTCTATATTTTGTTGTACGCAATTCGGTAAGGTTATTTATGGTGTTCTGTTTTTAGAGTTTATCCTGAAACATTGTGCAGGAAGGTGCTGGACACCAAGTTTTGTCTGCTTTCGTGGAGATCGTATTTGATAATACTGACAATCGCATCCCCGTAAGTCTTGGTTCTGACTTATTTGTCTATAACTTTCTAAAATTTTCTGTGTAGTACATCAGATGCTCATTCCTTTTTGAGTGCTTTTGAGAAATATGTAGTCAACACTGGCAATATTGATGTTATTGTGTGCATATTCGTTCTTATTTAAATTAATCTAATTGACTAGTTATGTGGAAGCTACGAGTCTATGACCAATGTTTAGCGAGTGATTATCGAGTTTTTTGGAAAATTGTTGCTACCATTAAGTTGGGATGATCAGTTTCTGTGATGCAACCAAGTATTAGCAGAAAACCTGACCCAGTGTTACCGCAAAATGCTAGCATGCTTGCGATATGAGAATACTGAACTCACATTCGGGAACATCGTACATTCAAAATGATGAATTTACCAAGTAAACATACCCATCATTTTTTCTTATTTGTTCTCTTAAAGGTTTTCTTTGAAGGCTAAAAATACAAATTGAAGAACCCAATTCTTGGGAGAGTGGCATCTTGAAAGGAGCTGTAAATGTATGGGGCATATGATCATATTGCTCATAGAAATGGTACTCCCTATGTAACAGCCATGCGGCTTATGCTGATTTCTAATCAAAGAGGCTAAATTTTGAATCCCTTTTAATTTGCCTATCAGAAATTGTCTAAGAAATCTATTTCACATTATTTATATGAAGAAGTAGGCTATTTTATGGGATGTATAATTGGTAAACAAATTTCTAAGAAGTACCTTCAGTGCTAGTATTATTGAACTATTAATCCATTAAAGTTTGCCCTTGTTGTACAATGGTTTAGAACATTTGATTCATCAAGTTGCCTTTCTCATTCTATGAGAACAATCCATGTTCTAAGTAGCTTAGAGCCTTAGACCCAATTTGTAATTTTTGCTTCATTGTTTGTTTGAGAGGGTTTGGATTCATCAGGAAGGCCTTATTCCTTTTGTGTAGTGAGACATCTGCTGTTAGTTGGGGTTTTCTAGACAGAAAGAGATGCTTGAATTTTTGGTGATAAGTTCGAAGAATTGAGAGTTCTTTTCTCACCTCCCTGTCTTCTATTTATCTTAGGTTGATAAGGAGGAGGTTCGCTTGCGGAGAACCATCGGCCTTAAAAAGGATGAATATTTTTTAGATGGAAAACATATCACGTGGGTATCAATAAAAGTTCGTTAGTTATTTCTTCTTTGCCTCATTCTATGCTTTAGTCTCGAGTCTCCTGGTCAATTACCTGTAATGCATGTTTTGCAGCAAAACAGAAGTTACAAACTTACTTGAAAGTGCTGGGTTCTCTCGCTCCAACCCTTACTATGTTGTGCAGCAAGGGAAAGTATGTCCTTATTGTGTTTGATCATAAGGTGTTTGGTGCTGCATCATATCTGATATCGTAAGGTGTCCATATTGACGCATGGTTGTCAATATTTTACAGATAGCATCTTTGACATTGATGAAAGACTCTGAGCGACTGGATCTGCTGAAAGAAATTGGAGGAACACGAGTTTATGAGGAAAGACGCAGGGAGAGTTTGAAAATTATGCAAGAAACTGGCAAGTTATCTTTCATGATGTCTTCTTTCATATTGCATTACTTCGTTAGTAATACCACTTCTTTTTATCAGGTAATAAGAGAAAGCAAATAATTCAAGTTGTTCAGTATTTGGATGAGAGATTAAAGGAGCTTGATGAAGAGAAAGAGGAATTGAGAAAATATCAGCAGCTTGACAAGCAACGGAAATCTCTAGAATTTACCATTTATGACAAAGAAATTCGTGATGCGAAACAGAAATTGGAAGAGGTTAGTTGCGTTCGTGTTTGCTCTAGTAGATATGTAAATTCTTTATTTTCCTAGTCAACATACTGTATTGGTTACTCACCTATCAAGTATCCTTGTTGATTTGGAAATCGCCCTTGGCATTAGACAGTTGGACCCTTAATGCGCCTGTGGACGTAGATGACACATTAATTAATATTCCCTGTTCCATTAACAACTTTATCTACTTTTTTTGGTTTTGTCGTCCTTATTTGAATTTTTTTCGCGTTTGTTAAGTTTTGCGCCTCATTTTTTTGGTTTTCTGTTTTGTCTCGTCAAGATGAATAGGAAAAGTAAAAAATTTATACTTTTACCCAAATATTTTAGTAAATAATCACTTTTTAGTAAAAAAAGTGGTTATTTACCAAAATATTTGGGTAAAAGTAAAAAAATTTACTTTTCCGATTCATCTTGTCGAGATGAATCAACAAGTCACAAAATTTTGGCGCAAAGCTAACAAACGCGGAAAAAAATTCAAATAAGGACAAAACCATAACTCTTAGAAAAAGTTAAGTGGGACATAGTACAGTATGCAATATAAGTAGTGTGCTTGCTGATGATTTGCCCTGTTTTCTTAGATATTCAAAGGGCAAGTCATCGAAACAAGAAATGGGGCCTGACCCATGTGGCTATCTCGATTCTCAACCACCTAAGTAAATTTTGCATGTATGTGTACTTATGCTAATTGCACATAGCTAATCTTAGTGTTCCATGTTTCCAAGTTGTCTGATAAAGCTCTTAAAGTTGAGTCAAAGGTGAAATCGGTTATGGTTTATTTATGTTTACGGCATACTGCCTAAATTAAAAAGCTTTTACTTGATACAGGTAGAAGAGGCTCGACGGAAGGTTTCTGAACAGTCGACCGAGAGGTATAACTCTGTGTTAGATGCCCATGAAAAGTCCAAGGAGTTGGACAAGACATTCAAAGATTTGACAAAAGAAGTTCAAATTTTGGGCAAAGAGAAAGAAGCAATACATAACCAGCGTGAAGATGCTATTAAAAAGTACACAAAGCTTGAGCTTGATTACGAAGATCTAAAGGAGAGTATTTCTGGAGATAAGAGAGCCAAGGTATTTTTGTGACAGTTCTGTGCAATAAGTGTCTGTTATGGGAGCCATAGACGTATGAGGGTAGCAAAAAGACAGCATATATGTTGATATCATGCTTTCCTTCTTCAGGATGATGCAGTGAAACAGCTTGAGATTCTGCAGAAAGAAATACAGGATTCACAAGAGGAGCTTAATAAAATTAGACCTTTGTACAACAATCAAGTCAGAGAGGAGGAGGACATAACAAGAGGGTATGTCTATTGTGATTGTTATGTTGTAAAAGTTTTTGCTTGTTCCTTGTGGAGTGTGGATATGATGTCCTCTTCCTTTTATATTTCATTCAAATCCCATTCTACTTATGTTTGAACTCCAAGAATGAGAGACTGTTTTGGCAATGCCAAAGAATTCCGTCATCATTCCTTTGAGTGTGCTGCCTTAAGCCATGGCGATTTTGTCATTGTCATCTTCAACTGCATTTGATGACTATCACCGACACTGTGTCACCCTCGTAGCTCTTGTTTTGCTATGGCATGAACTCCACAGTCAATGCCGTTTTATTGGCATGCCAACCCTGTTTGTGCCACAATCACCATCGTGTCAAATCTCAGACCTAGTTCCAGCAGAATATACTGGTACCTTTGGCTCATCCTCCTCTTCCTCACCATAACGTTGTGGACCTCCATTGACATCATGGGTGTCGTAGTTTATGCCATTATCATTGCGATAACAAATCTCATTAACTAATTGAAGTGATATAGTAATTGAAACAACAAATTCTGAAATGATGGTACTACATCATGTTCTCAAATTTATGCTCACGATCTTTGTTATCATCATCTAAAACACATCGTTAAGAACACCACACAAGGTCACATGCTGTGCTGCCTTTACCGGTGCCTTTTTTACCACCAATGGCATAGTATTACCAGCTTTTCATCACTGGTTATGCCATAATCACTGTATAGCCAATGTCACTTCTAGTTGAGTTTTACTGCACTGTTCCAGACTGCAATCAACAAGTTTAAAAATGACGGGATTTATCTCTTGTTCATTTTTTTTTCTTTCACCTTAAACCTCCTCTGTTGGAAGTTCTTTTTCCTAAATCCTACTGGCCTAAGAACTACGCTCTTGAGTGCTCTAGCTTTTACTTGCTAAGAAGGCTGCGTAAGAATGTTCCTCTGCCATGAACTCATGTACATGTTGGTCTACTTGCCTATGTGAAGACTTCTTTCTGGGATGCATGCTAAGATGACATTTTCTGATGACTGCGCTGTTTGGTATAGTATAATGGAACGTGAGAAGAAGCTTAGCATTCTTTATCAAAAACGGGGTCGGGCCACCCAGTTTGCAAATAAAGCTGATCGTGACAAATGGCTACAAAGGGAAATTGACGAATATGAACGAGTCCTGTCTTCAAATCTAACACAGGTTGCTATTTATATTTATTACTTCATAAACTGTGATCTCTTAAACTCTTTGAATGTATTCTCACCATGTCTTGATGCAGTACGCTTATATTTGCCTTTCTTTTTGGTGAGGATTTGTGCAAAAAACAGTCTTTAAGCAGTAGCTTTTGGAGAGGCAGCTGCCGCGTCTCTAAAGTTTAGCCCTGCAAGAGGCAGTTGGTTTTGTTTTGTTTACCATTTTTATTCTCATGATTAAAAATATTTGAGACAGCAAGAGTTTACCAGATGATGAAAGAGAGTGGTAGAGTCCCTCTCCAGGGACAAATGGCGAACATAGAAAACAATCAAATTATGATACTAGTCCTTTTCTGGAACTTTTCGGACAAGAGGTACTGCTTGTAATCACTTTTGTAGTTTATGTATTCATGACTCACAACTATCAACTTCCTTGAAAATAGTTACTAGGGTTTCTAATTTTTACTGCACTTGAGCCGTGAAAAGCATCTTAAACAATTGCCGTTGTTGCATCTTTTTACACTAAAGCACAATGAATAGTGCCAGGTGTATCTGCCCCATTTGTCCTTCCAAAAGGTACATTGTGTATTCCCTCTTCTTCTTCTTCTTGACCAAAGGCTCCTCCCGATCCTGATCCATTTGGTTTCTTGGCAACCATGTAGCATTGGTGTGGAGTCTGTGGACATCAGAAGTCGCATGAAAAATGTTAGAATGGTAGAATGCGGTCAACCATATCCAAGTCTATGTGTCCTTGATGTCCTTTTCCGATTTGGGAAGTTAATGCCTTGTTCCTTTCCCTTCTCAAAAAGAATTTTTCAAAAAATTCCCCCTAGATTCTCCCTAAATTCCCCCTACTTCAAACATTTTTCTCTCTATCTCTCTCCACTTATTACCCCTACAAATTTTCAAAATTTTTTTCAAACAACAAACCAAACAAAGCATAATTCACTACATATATCTTGCTTCATGGTGGTTTTTTCCGGTGGCAGCTATAGGAATTTATAGCAGGGTGTTTTTAGCTTGACTCTGGTAGCTTTATTAGCAAATGACACCTATACAAAATCTCATATATTAGTACGCATAGTGCGATAGAAAATCATAGAGAATACTTGCACTTTTACAATTGTCCTTGACGACTTTTTGAATTTTGAGCCAAATAGATTAAAATCAACCCTTTAATCCACTAATATCATTTTGAGAGAAATTATGGTGATTAAATTGATAAGGACCTATTTGGTTATATGCTCTCTTATTTTGTCCCCTATCATTACGGAGGTATGACAAAAAAATTTGTCGTAGTCTTGCATCCAAATGAAGATTGTCACGCCAATAGGTTTTTGCTTAGAAGAATTTTGAGTGTTGCTATTAACAAAAGTAATTGCATTAACTAAACAAACAAAAACTCGATAGTTGATGTTATGTCAGTACATTTAGATTGGAGGCAATGAATATGGAGTCGACTGTCTTTGAGAGAAAATACATGGCACGATATTGATATCATTAGATTTTATGAGTGTGGACTTTGTTTGGGATAGCATATTAGGTGTTCAATTACAAGTCACCTGGCTAATGGGTGTTCAAAATAAGAGTTGAATGTTCAAATAGGCGTAGAATAAATTACTACAAGTAAAATCTTGAAACAAAAAACATTAGGGTGTTCGGCTGCACACACTTCCATGGCTGTGCAGCCGCAACTGTTTTATTCTTAATGGCATGTTCCCCCCAGGTGGAATAGGCCGGTCAATCCCTTACCTTATAACCGTACTTGAGAGTTTCGTACCTCATATGGCTCGGCCATAAATTCTTTTGGTATTTCATTTTAATCTACCATATCTAACGGAATGAGATTCCTAGATCGAGCCATAAATTCTTTTGGTATTTCATTTTAATCTACCATATCTAATAGAATGAGATTCCTCCTAGATCTAGGCCATTTTTCGGGCTAACTAAAAGAGGTCAATTACATGAGTTTCATTTAGAAAATTTTCAAGCCAAGTTTCTGTTTGTGGGTGTGAGTTTCGTTACGATTAATCCAGATATTGTTTCTTTAAGATTCACCACATAGGGCGTCTGAAGTGCCTGAGATTGTGATATTCCAGTTCAAAATGTATGAGTAAGTGTGGGGCAGTGCAATGCCAAGTGGCGGAGCTGGGCGGCTTTACCCCTATTCCTGTTGGAGCCATGTAGCCTAATGTGCTGATGTACATATGTAGGGCTCAAATCGAAAACTTGATCAGCAGCGTTCCAAGTGAGCATCACTTGGAAGTCGAAAGTTGCCATTTTTCCTTGAAAGCATGTCTTTTAATCCTGTAGTATGATAAGTCCAAGAGTAGTTAGGTAGAGCAGCTTCGAATCTAACAAAAGAAAACTGCTACTACTGGCACTTTACCAAAAGGGGTATGCTGAAAAGGGATTCTAGATGACTATTCCTTTCAATCTCTCTTGCTCCATTTTGTTTGCAAAACTTGGATTGAAGATGATATCCTATTTTGATAAGCTGTTTGAATACTGCTTTTATTCTCCTCCTTCTCTTACTCAGCTGTTCAGATACATCTCAACAAGGTTTTGTTTGTTATTCATTCCTTAGTGCTTTTGTTGGCATTGGTGCTGAGTACTTAACTACTTATTGGCTATGTGTTTGGGATTGAGTTTTTATTGTTAAAATTTGACTTAGCTTGGATAAAGGTGTTTATAATGATGTATTGGAACGTGTCTGTGAATATGGTCTTATACATGGTCTAGCCCAAAGTAGGTGTACTTTAGTTCAAATTGTCGATGAAAAAAGTATGTCCCTTCTTCCCATAATTTTAGACACTTTCAGAATTGCGTGCCATTTTTAAATTGCCTATATCTTTCAATTCATAATATTTTGTGATTTTCAAAACTTTGTTTAATAGAACTAATTTGAAATCTATCAAAAAAGATCCATATTGCTTATAGAAAACATTACAGATTAAAAGATATAGACAATTTTTTCGCAGGCATGGAGGGAGTTTGTCAGAAAATTTTACTTCCCTTTTCCATCTGTTCCGAGAGCTTTATATTAGCAGATTATTTGGTTATTGGCTAAATTTTTTGCATTGAGCTTTCCTTTTGTAGAAACTTTAGATCCAACCCAAAGATTGAGGTATTAGGTGGAGAGGTCCATCGTATTAATTGATCGCCCATTCCATATCTAAGTAACGTGGGATTGTATTCCTTAACATTCCCTCACATGCAACTGTGCTTGTGGTTGAGGCCTGTCCCCTTTTTATTTGGGTTTCTCAACGTGGAGTGTGGATCATGTATTTTAAAATGTGGGATGGAATGCACCCTGCTCTAATATTGTAGAAACTTTATATCCAATCCAAAAGTTTAAGCTATTAAGTGGAGGAGATATCCCAACATTGTATCAAGTGATCCCCCATTCCATATGTAAGCAATGTGGGATTGTATTCCTTAACAACTAATGTGCTTTCAACACTCCCTCAGCCCAAATAACATTACTTGTATTGTACTATCCTCATAGTTATAAGGGCGAGATGTGCACTGAGGCACAAAGGTCTATTGAAGTCTAGGGCCATATTGAAGCGAGGTGCAATTAGGCGAGGAAAAATAGCAAAAGGAGTATACGCCAAGTTTTCAAATAATAAACATTAAACACTAAGTCCACGAAGTTTACCTTGTAAAAAATTCATAAAGTCGTCTGCCAAATGCTAAAATAGTCAGCAAGTCTTGTATACAGAAGAACTAAAATGTCAAATTCAATAAAGATAATCATCCATTATTTGAAACAGAGGCTGAGAGAGATCCTTTGGTTTGTGTCCTTGAACTGAGAGATGAGAGATCGACGTGGTGCGCTGATGTGTGGGGATTGTTTAGCCCTTAGGTTAAGACCTTAGTTACATTTTTGCCCTTTAGAATTAAATTTGGTGCAAATTGAAAGAAGCTCACCAGGCGCATGGCTTGCGCTTCTCCAAAAGGCGCGCGCCTTGGTCGTCTAGGTGCCGCCTTTGTCACGTTGCCTTGCCTGGACCCCCTCTAGGCGCTAGGTGCACCTTTTACAACTATGACTACCATCCGAAGAACGTAATTGCATTTTGGACCAGTTGTCGGTTTCTTATTATTGCTTATTTCATTTGCTATACTACTATGCACGATGTGAGCTTTGCTTTGTATCCTTTATGCCTGTTAACAGTTTCACGATGCAGCTTTTCCCCTTAGTTGCTTTTGGATAAGCATCAACAGTGCCAATATGCTAACATGCTTGAACATTTCTGAGAACATGCCATGACTGTTGGAATGTGTTGTACACCAACACTTGTCGGACAATTCCCTGTGCATGTTGGGAAATCTAAATCGTCAAACCTCCAATTTGCTATGTGGAAAACAATTTACTGAAATAATAAAATTAATGGATTTGAAAGGTACGATAGAAGAAATAGTTGTTAGTTCCATGAACCCATTGTAAATATATCAATTTGTTGCATGTGCCAGCTGTTTTGATTTTGATTTTTATCTTTTTACTGTTGCTACATCAACAAATTGATATTGGGTAGTATCTGTCTGTCTCATAGCTGTATGTGTGCTTCTTAGTCATTATGTATATCGCAATCCCTGGCCAACAGCTTCATTCTCCATCATGTTTTCTCTCCTTGCATCTCTCTTTCTCTGACTCTGGTTAACGGTGTAATTTCTTGCTGTTTTCTCCAAGAACCCAGTCCAAAAGGATGTGATCTGATAATTTTGTTGCCTAGATCTTTTCTCACAATATCATTCAGGTGGTTGTGTTTCTCATCTCCCTGGCCTTTTATAGACTACTAATTGTTTTGTTTGTATGTTTCAGGAGGAGAAAATTAAGGATGAAATTCAACAGCTTAATGCTGATATTCAAGTACAGGATGCCTACATTGTGCATCGCCAAACTGAAATAGCAGATTTAGAATCTGTCATATCTCATTATTGTGAAACTTTCAATCAGCTCAAATCTCAGAGGGACAAGCTGCATGATGAGCGGAAGTACGGATTTTTTGAAGTGTTTGGGTTTTTTCATTGACCTTCAACAATGATGATGTGCAAATATAATTGGGTTTAGGTTGTATTCAATGCAATTGTGCATTTATTTTTGTAGGTCCTTGTGGGCGAAAGAAAGTGAACTTTCTGGCGAGATTGATAGACTAAAGACAGAAGTTGTGAAGGCAGAAAAAAACTTAGATCATGCTACACCCGGTGTGAGTAATTGCTTCTTGTTTAACTATCAAAGCAGTAATTGTTTCTTGTTTAGCTTTGAGTATCCAAGACCTCATCTTCAAAGCCTCCGTGAAACCATAGTGACATATTGATATCCTGCTGAGATTTGGGGTCTTTCAAATTTCAATACGCTCCTTGATTACAGTGTGGCATCTAGTTGATAGGCTTGTTACCCTCATAATTCTTCATCAGTTGAGTGTGTAAACAATGGGAAATAAACCACAAAACTAGAAGTGGTTCTTTGAACAACTTCCGAAACATGACATTGCTTGGAACATAGGCCTCACTAGGAAACCCTTTTAGCAGAGAAACTATGCTAAAATCATTCCCTCTGTCCTTGGACTTCTACCTATTATAACTTTTGCCGGGTGCCGGGTGGAAAACCAAATACAGAAGTCGCCGGGGATTCTAACTGTTTAATGCGAGTTCAACTTTTCTTTCTCAGTCCAGTTTCAAACTTAGTATCGGTCGGTTCACCTGGTCGTATATGCAACAGAGATTCTGGGTTGGTTATTTTTTAAGGACTGCAAGTATGTGTTAATAATGCAATGGTTACCTTCTTGTTGTTGATGTAAAATTTGCAGGATATTAGGAGAGGTCTGAATTCGGTGAGGAGGATATGTAGAGAGAGTGGGATTCTTGGAGTATTTGGTCCAATTATTGAGTTGGTCGATTGTGACGAAAAGTTTTTCACTGCCGTTGAAGTTACTGCTGGAAACAGGTTAAGACAAAATCTTATCTGGCAATGTCTATATCCTGGATGTTGGTGGATATAAGCACCTGAGCTGCTTTCTCACCTATTGAAGTATGTTGACCTTTCTGTTCTTAAAATCGTACTCTAATTGTTTTTCTGCTTTTACAGTTTGTTTCATGTGGTGGTTGAAACGGATGAAATATCGACGCAGATAATTAGACACCTTAATGCATTGAAAGGTGGGAGGGTCACATTTATACCACTTAACAGGGTGAAGGCGCCACAGATTACCTATCCACAGAGTTCTGATGTGATACCTCTCCTAAAGAAACTGAAATTCAAACGTGACTATACTCCAGCTTTTGCCCAGGTTATTTTTTGTTGATATAAGAAGAAATTTTTCCCGGTTAAATAGTGGAGTTCTCTTTCCTGTCGGCAAAATCGTACAGAAATTTATTTATGATGCTGTTCAGTGCTTCTCTTTCAGTTTTTCAACTGCAAGTAATTTGACTTGAAACTTTTTTTATCTACTCGGTTGCTGCATTTGGTTGGGAAGTACATCTATCTCTCAGCATTTGTCCAACCCATATCTTGTAATGTCGGGCTATGCTGGGAAACTTGATAAAGTTCTGGTCACAGCTGATTTTAGGACAAGGTTTATGAGGAGGCGGGAGGTTTAGAGTTTTGGAGCGTTGAAGAAAGGTATTCTAAGAGTTCGAACCAAATAAGTTTTCAAAGTATAGGGACAGAAATATAGGACTAATGGTAGTGGGGTACTCTAGATGGCAGTTAGTTCTTGGTTATTCACTGTTGGAAAAGGGTTGCTCAAGTCGCTTTATATTATGGGGCCATGAATAATGGTAAATTTAAGCTCTCTACATCTCTCCATAATGTCATCCCCATTACTTCTCTGTCTTTCCTTCTTGTCTCTGTGTGTGTGTGTGTGTTTCATTAGTTGTTTTCCTTTCCTTTTATAACTGATGAACTTCGGATTGTTATTATTGGTTATGAATGTTTTCTTTCCCATTCCCTCCATGCCTTTGTTGTTTTTCTGCAGGTATTTGGTAGAACTGTAATCTGCCGAGATTTGGATGTGGCTACAAGAGTTGCCCGCACTGATGGTTTGGACTGCATAACTTTGGAAGGTAGTATGGCACTTTGTGTTCTTTGGCATTTAAGTAATTTGGAGTGCTTGTTTTGTTCTTTTGAGCTTTAATCTTATTTCTCATACAGGTGATCAAGTCAGCAAGAAAGGTGGTATGACAGGGGGTTTTTATGACTATAGGCGCTCGAAACTGAAGCTTATGAACGTCATAAAAGAGAATACAAATTCAGTTAACAAGAAGGAAGCTGAACTCGAGGATGTTCGCGTCAAGCTTCAAGATATCCTTGAAATTGTTACTAGTTTTTAGTTACTTTGAAGGTTTTAGTTTGCATAAAGGTGATTATATAGTTCAATTGTTATAGTTTTCACATGCTGTGGTGATTTCTTAATGGAACATGAACTAGTATTGTTGTTGTAACTCTTGCTTGATTCCATTCCCCAAAGGCTAAAAATCGGCACATTTCTTTTGTTGAATAATTTTCATATACAGACACCGTTCATTTAAGAAAGGGAGTAAAATACAGGGGCATAGTCAATTGAGGCTTCAATCACACCCTAATTGATAGCAAATACGGTGCACATATGGGTGATCAAGGCGGAGCATTCCCGCTGAAACTCAAGGTGGTGGAGCATAAACCTGATGGAGTTTGGAATTAAGGGGGGAAGCAACAGGTCTATTGCATAAGTTGATAAATTACATATGTTAGTGCTCTGGCTGCAGAGTGCCTTATTTTTAGTAAACTTTCCTGATCTTCCTTCCTGGTGTAGAATAAGGGGTATCGAACAAGTTGATCAAGTTAGTAGAACCGTTGAATCAGTTAATTGTTGGTTTCAACTTTCAAGATGGTGACTTGACTTGACTTGGCTATATGTTTTATCTTTTTTGTTTTGTTTTCTGCTATGAGGGTAGTCACTTCCTCTTCCCTTTCATTTTTCTTACAACACGAATACTTCTAGGAAATTGAATTTGGATGGATTTCGCTTATTATTCTTGAGAAGATCCAGTATTCTGAATAGTAAATGAAAACAGTCAGTGAACATGCTTAACATGAGGGTTTTCCTCTTGGAGTTGAGTTTTGACGAGACATACTACTATCAAAGCATAATCGTTTATGTTTTTAATCTAGCTTCCAAACACCAAACCTTTTCTCAGACCATCAACCCATGCCTTTACCTTCTGTATGAACTTAATATTTCCCACAGATAGATCAGAAAATCACAGAACTTGTTGCTGAGCAGCAGAAAAATGATGCCAAGCATGCTCACGACAGATCTGAACGGGAACAGCTTAAGGAGGACATTGCTAATGCTAGGAAGCAGAAACAATCCATTTCCAAAGCTCTAGAGAAAAAGGTATCTTGATATATATGCATTGTTCTCTGAGCATTGCTGATGTAATTTTGTCTCTTCTAATTCTTTGGTAATCCTTTCACATTTTAAGGAAAAGTTGCTTGCAAATGTGCGGACCCAAATTGGGCAGCTTAAAGCCAACATATCTATGAAACAAGACGAAATGGGCACGGAGCTTGTTGATCACTTAACACCGGAGGAAAAGGATTTGCTACAACGACTGAATCCTGAAATAACTGAGCTGAAAGAGACACTCATTGCCTGCAGGGCAAATCGCATAGAGGTTTGCTAATGATGTTGAATTTATGTAAAGCTCAAATGCAGGCTGTGTGGTTGTATTCATTATCATTTCTGTAAACACTGCGTTGGCAGACCGAAACAAGAAAAGCGGAGCTTGAGACTAATCTGTCAACAAACCTTGTAAGGAGAAGACAAGAGCTGGAGGCAGTTAAAGTGTCTGGAGAGACTGATAAGTTAGATGCTGAAGCTGAAGCAAAGAAGCAGGAGCTAGCAGATGCTACGTTACTAGTTGAAGATGTGACCCAGCAGCTCAAAAGTGATTACTTTGGACTTCTTGCTCACAATTTCCAATATCGATGTTCTAATCCGCCTTATCTTCTTTGGCTAAACGTTTTGTTTGCAGGAGTCTCTGGAAGTATTGATGAGCGCACAAGACAACTTGGGAAGATCAAAGATGAGAAGAATAAATTAAAGGTTTTTTTTTTGGACTTCTACAGTAATTCTTAGTTATGGTTGCTGGTGCTAAGATGAGGTGTTGTGAATGCAGTCATTGGAGGAATCCTATCAAAATACACTTCAGGATGAAGCTAAAGAGCTGGAACAACTGTTGAGTAACAGAAATATTCTTGTTGCGAAGAAAGAAGAGTACTCAAAGAAAAGCAGGGAATTGGGTCCATTATCATCAGATGCTTTTGACGTGTATTATTCTTCTCTAAATTATGTTTCCCTTTTATACTCAAAATTGGATTTTGTATGGTTTTCTACTATTTTGTTGGGTGATATGCAAAGTATGTAATACAGCCTTGCTGCCTTGGAAGTTAGTGCTATTGCATATTTTCATATATTGTGTGTATGATTTGGCATGCAGTGACCTGTAGATTGTATTGTGGCCATTTTTGGAATCATATCATTAAGTGGCACTCTCTATGTCTTATTGCATGTGACTAGTTGCATGGGCAATACTATCGGGGGAAATACTAGAGAAGATAAGTTGAGAAATGGCTAAATAATGAGACCTTTCTTTGGCAGGTATTGTTTCAAAGAAAGGATTACATTGAATGGATGGTACCGCAATTTTGTCTCCCATGCTGGAGATGGAAATATAAGCTTGCATGACTTGTTATTATCTGTGACATGAAAATGCATAATTTTTTGAATTTATTTGCATCAAATTAAAGTTCTTCATGAGTTCCTTAATTTGTTTAAAAAAGCATTATGAAAGGAAGTATTTTATTATTTGATCTCAAAATTGCGCGGCTTTACGTAGGGGTCCAGAATTTGGGACGGAGGGAGTAATGCTTGAGAAATAATAGGTAAAAATTGCAAATAGAATAATTTAACCCAATGAAATCCTCGCTTAAATAATAATATTCTAGTAGTAAATGTAATATTAGTGTTGGTTGTTTTTGGACATGATGGTTATATTAACTACGGAGTACTAATATAGTTTCATATGCATTTAATGTTTTTTGTCATGTCGCATGCCTTGTCCGTGTCCTTATTTTATTTTCTTATAGCATTGTCGTGTTCCATGTTTTTTATCCTCGTCTGTGTCCCATGTTTTTTTATCCACGTCTGTGTCCCATGTTTTTTTATCCACGTCTGTGTCCATGCTTGTTAAGCTTAGCCTACATTTTAGATACTAGAACGAGGAGGATTTTTTCCCGCTTGGATCTGGTCTCATGAATGGCTTTGATGATGCTGTGTGGAAAGGCTAAGATAACAATAATGTAAGTTGATGTTGTGAGGGAAAAGTGATTTGTTTCATGGAACACTGTAGTGCCACTAGTATAGAGATATAAGTGGTGTCATATGCATCAGAAGTTCTTATAAAGATGGATAAAGACTTGCATTACTTCAAGAGGGACATTTCTCTCCTTGGTATTATGCTTTTGCCGGCTCTTATCTGTTAAACTCATCATCTGTTGCCCAATGCAGGACGTTAACTATTTATTAAAACCCAGAAAATTCTCATATAGTTCTATCCATCCATGAGCTTGCCCTGAAGAAGAGGTTATCCGAAATGTCTTCCTTAACTTTCTCTACTATCGTAAAAGATTGCCTGTGAGCGAGATTTAATTGACACAATCAGAAAATTCTCTGACTTTGAAGAAACATGGACTAGGTTTGGGTTTATATGCATGTGATTGTCTGCAGAAACTCCACTTAGAAGTTAGTTTGCTTGACCTGTTGATAGAGCCTATATGTAGGTTCCTTCCTTTGACAGTGTGCGAATATGGTGTTTCTGTTGTTGTAGTCAGTTTCCTATTTTACTTGGAGGCATCTTCTTTTGTTATTGCTACCACTTGAATTTATTTGAATTGACTGGTTTCTTCCATTCTGCAAATTACAGGCATAGGAGGAGGAACATAAAAGAATTGCATAAAATGCTTCACAGGTGCAATGAGCAGCTACAACAGTTCAGTCATGTAAACAAGAAAGCACTTGATCAATATGTGAACTTCACAGAACAGCGAGAAGAACTCCAGAAAAGGCAAGCTGAATTGGATGCAGGTGATGAGGTACTGGAAAGGAATTCTAATTATACAGATATATTTTTTGTATAGTTATTTGTGTAAGCTTATATGACAGTTCTGATTTGTTAAGCTTGATTCTTAATCGATTTTGGCAGAAAATTAAAGAACTTATATGTGTTTTGAATTGTAATTATGTTTTCTTATAGTTATTAGTGTATGCTTACGACAGTTCTGATCTGTTAAGGTTGATTGTTTATTGATTTTGGCAGAAAATTAGAGAACTTATATCTGTTTTGGATCAACGGAAGGATGAGTCCATAGAACGTACTTTCAAAGGTGTGGCTAAGCATTTTCGGGAAGTATTCTCTGAACTGGTGCAAGGTGGCCATGGGTTTTTAGTTATGATGAAGAAAAAGGTTTGTTATTTAATTGCGAAATATAATTATGTGTTTATATATAGTGTCTCTCTCTCTCTCTCTCGCTCGTTCTATATGATGGCCTATCTTCTTTTTAACACTATAATTATGAGTTATAGTGTTAAAAAGATGAAAGAATTACAGGAAAAGGAGGACACGGTGTCTGCCAAGAGAAAATACATGAGAGCAACACTGATCAAAGACTTCAATAACTACCTTTTATTTGCTGCTGGCTGCCCTCCAATATCTAGAAATAGCAAAAAAAGTGGAATTCCCCAAAACTGAGGGGAAACGAACTCACTATCCCATCACCAACGGATTCAGTTTTTGCTTTTCTGTTTCAGTGATACTGTTGGTTTTTGTTGATCATATGTATTTTCATAATTAGACATGTTTTTTAGAAAATCACAGCAGAATTTGGAAATCTAGCATTTTTTTTGAATGGGAGATTTAGCATATTAGTTGTCATTCATGGCTTACTAGCAATTTTCAGAATGAGTTTTGGTATCTTTTTACAGGATGGTGATCAAGGTGATGACGATCAGGATGAAGATGCCCCTCGTGTAGCTGACATGGAAGGAAGGGTTGAGAAATACATTGGCGTGAAAGTGAAGGCATGTAGCCCATTTAGAAAGATTTGTGGTGTTAATGTGCAAAATAATGTGGCTGGTTCTGTATGGCATGGAAATTTCCTTTAAATGGATTGGCTATGGCCAACTTCATGGTCCACTTTTTTGTTACACAGTGATTGGGAAGTAGACAAATGAATTTTTCTTAAATCTGGAAGTCTGTTATGCTTTACAGAGCTCACTATTAACCTAGTTCCTGGGATCGTTGTTATTGAGTGTTTCCTTTCTTGGCCTTAATATGACAGGTTTCTTTTACTGGGCAAGGGGAGACACAGTCAATGAAGCAGTTGTCTGGGGGTCAGAAAACTGTGGTGGCATTGACACTAATCTTTGCCATACAGCGATGTGATCCAGCTCCATTTTATCTTTTTGACGAGATTGATGCTGCACTTGATCCTCAATATAGAACTGCTGTTGGGAGTATCCTTTTGGTTCCTCCATTTCTTTCATTCTTCTCCCTCTTGCACTCTCTCGACACACACACACACACACACTCACTTATCTGCTGACTTGTAGTCCACCTTTTAAATAAATTTTCATGGTTGCACTAGCTACATCGCTGTCCTTGTGAACCACCTAATTCCATTTTCTCGTTGCCACTCGTATCCATGGGCTGAAGGGGCCTACACCACCATCTTTGGACATGCCAAGTGTGTAACACGGCATGGATTGTCCATCTCAAGTTGTCCATCATAAGTGCTGGAATAAGTACCATAAATGTGAAATAATTTTTTTTGATCCTATTTGCAATATTATGATGCTATAAGCAATGACAACTTTGCTTGTGACCACCTTTCTATAAGATACTCTGGGAAACCCATTTGATTATGATTCAGGTCGGGACTATTTATGTATTTATGTATTTATGTTGAATCTGCATGCTTGATAACTTTTTCTGGCAAGGGAAATCCATTTTATTTGTTTTTGAGTCTCCCACAATGGCAAAAATTGGACCCAGCCAGCTGCCAGCATTTTCATCAACTGGGTAGGATCCAGTCCCTTAACATGCATCCAATTGTGCATAGTATATTGTCTACAGGCTCAAAAGTCTATGCAACCGTAACAAAGATTTTACGCCCAGTGGGGTCATTGTTTGGTGTAATACTTGCCATGTATCTATTTCTCCTCCATTTGAAGGAAAAACAATGTTTATGGTGAATGAGGTCAAAGAGGTTTCTTGATTTACTAAGAAGTCAAATTAGATGAGGCTGCTTCTGAACTTGGTGTTCCCCCTCGGGAGTTTAAATGGACACATGCTAGTACGGGTAGCTAAATATTTAACAATTCAGTCAGGAGAAATATACTGAGAATAACTTACAGTACAATTATATCGTTAAGGTAAACTGAGCCGACTTTAGAACTGTAGTGTCAACGTAAACTGACAGTAAAGCCAAGATGGCATTACACCAGTGGAGCATGAAAATCCTATTGTCACATTAGCAAATTATGTATTGTCTGTGTGTATATAAGCTCCTGGGGAACTTGTGTACAGTTTTCTCCGAATGATGTTTTGTTTTTCATTGCATGTATGTAATTCTCAAATAAATCGTTCCACTTTCTCAAATAAGTACTTAAAAAATAATGACCTATTTTCAAGCTTAAAAATAATGGCCTTACGAAAATAATTTTTCAAAATTTTTTTGCAGGGTTTGATAGATCTCAAAGATCCATATTGCATATTTTTTGATTTAAGTAAGCCTATTAATTTTAAGTTGAAAATTGCGAATAAGTACTTATATTTTAAGGGGGTAAACTGAAACACACTCGTATACTTTTGTGCTCACATGCATGAGGACAGTGTACACCTCTATGTATCTGAATGGCTTAGTGGAATTAGTGTGAATTGAGTACTTGAGTGATGCGGGGTGACAAAGGGTGATTCCTTTGTGGTACGAGGAGGATGCTAAGAGGTGTGTGGGTGATTTCGGGTTATACTGGTGCAACATGGAGAAACTCTTATACCCTTTTTGTTTGGCTTGAAGAATGGTCTTCCAGCTTCATTAAGAGAAAGATGAACCAATGTCAGGCTTGCAAACGTTGTATAGGACTCTTCTCTTACTTAGAGATGGCCTCATCACCTGCACAAACTATGACATTGATTGATAAGGTGCCATCTGGATTGTTATATGTGCCAGTGGCCCAACTGAAAACTAGAACTAAGCAGCACCTCACTTGTGAATTTTTGTTGCTGGTTGTTTTTTAGCCACTGTGAAGCAAAAAACAGGTGTTCATAGTTACCTTGCATCATGTGCGTTGCTTTGGGTTATCTGTTCTTTCAGAATTTCAGCTTGTACGAAGTCCTTAACCTTTTAATTGTAGATATGATCCGTCGGTTAGCAGACATGGCAAATACACAGTTCATCACCACAACGTTCCGGCCAGAGCTTGTGAAAGTTGCTGACAAGATATATGGCGTGAAACACAAAAACAGGGTTAGCAACGTTGAAGTCATCTCTAAGGAAGAAGCTTTGAACTTTATTGAGCACGATCAGTCTCATAATGTTTGACTCAGGTTAGAACACTTTCAATTCTTATTATTGACATGCTTGCACATGACTTGGCTTGCAGAGGTTCCATACATTATGGTGTGGTGTATCAGTGCTAACTGTTAAGTAGAGGTAGGTGAGTGACGGATCCTGGAAATTAATTAGGAGGGGTACCTATAAATCGCAAATAAAACATTTACTCTATCACCAATATGATGATGGAAACTTTTCAAGTTAAACTTAATGTACTGATCGATAAAGTTCTAATGAATACCTCACAACATCATTGTATGGTTGCGTTGTTTGAATGTTTCCACGTTTTCATGTGATTTATCTGAGACTCACTCCACATTTGACATTTCGTAAATACTTTCCTAAATACTAGATACTGATGCAGGACGACTAACGGAAATAAATAGAGAAAGATGAAAACACAGGCAGCCCTGTGCCTAAGGACCCCTAGACATCCCTGTGCCTAAGGAAGTAAGGATATTCCTGTATCAAAACCATAATTAAACTTATATATTTCGTTGACTACTTGAATTTAAAGAGTAGGGTCCTTTGAATAGGCTCTTGAAAAGATAACAAAAGGATAAACATGACCTGGATTCCTATAAATAGGATAACTCCTAAAACAATTAAAACAACTAAGTCAACTCCTCACATCTAAATAGAAAATGATTCCTCCGGATCATATGCAAATATCTCGTGGGGCCCACAGAGTACTCTTTCCAGTTCCCTATCGGGGCTAAATGACTATTGATCTCATGAGACAAGCAGTTGCATCTGGCCGAACACTTGCTGGTAACAAAAAGGGTGCAAAGATGTCCCGGCTAGGAAATACATTCTCCACATAAAAAGTCAGATCCATATTTGTATTCAATGAGAAACCCAGCAAAAATGCATTCAGGTCCAACTTAGGGAAAGCACAAACATGATCAAGAGTTTGAATAGATGGGAGAACATGGTTCTTTTAGGAACATATAGGCCAAGGCTATCACGAGCAACACATAGGAGCAACACATAGACTGGAACTCTTAGAAAGGTAGTCTTGCGTTAGAGGTTCATCATTTACACAATTAAACTCATCATGGTTATCAGAAAATGACTAATTTTTGGACAAAATGGAGAGTGTTTGCTTAATAGGCACTTGAGAGGAGGAATTGAATTGTTCCTTTCTATCACTTGGTTGAGGTTTTTGACACTTTAGTAAGCTGGATTTACCATTATACCGAATACGATTTCTTTTTCAGGCACTTTACTTGTGCATGAACACCACTTATCCAAGGACGACCAATAAGAACATGACTAACATCTATGGTTAGGATATTAAAAGAAACAACTTTTGAATAAAAATTAACCAATTTAATTGGCACTAAACACCTCTGTGATACGAGAAAAGTAGAATTAGATTCCCAAGTTATCTCATGTGGTTTTGGGTGTGGTTCATTGTCAAGATCTCCTCTTTTAATGCAAGACCTTGAAACCGCATTCATTGGAAACTCTTTTTTTTCCTCTTTTTTTTTTTTATCCGATTGGGAAACTCTCATTGATGACAATTTTGCATCGCAGTAGGCAAATGTGTGAAAATTACTGGCAACATGTTTAGGATTAGGAACAAGAATTGGAGGAGATTGTCGAAGGAGTCACATGATTCTATTGAAGTGAGTGCTGAATTGAGTACTGAATTGATCAACCTTAAATTCATTTTATTGGGAGAAGTGGAAGGAGAACAAGAATCACTAATTTGGACCTTGTGTTGTGGGATAAAATACTGTTTTTTTCTCCATGAATACGCATAGAAATTTGAACTTTTAATGGAAAGATAGTGCCTTTCAGAGATCAAATTTGAGCCCCAATTTTGTGGTGTTGCTCCAAAATTGTTCAATAGATCTACATCTTGGCCTCTTTATTCGTTCCCTTTCTGAGAGGTGGCGGGAGGCTTGACGATGAACTGCTGCTGTTGGTGGCGTTTGGTGCCGCACGGTGGGGTTGTTGTTTGTTGTTCCGATCTGCTGTTGGTGACCGAGGCGGTGCCGTGATTGAGTTTGTTTGGAAGGGGTGGTCGGAGCTGGTCGGAACTGGGTTGTGGAGGGACGCTGGTGGTGTGGTTGATGCTGGTGGTCATTAATGGAAGGGGGTGGGTGTCGCTGTGGTTTGATGGAGATGAACAGTTGCTGGTCTGGTATAAGGCTTCAAGAAATGGTTCTGGTGCTTTAGGTATATGGGCGGGTAGATATGGGCCTGGTGAGTTGGATATATGGCTAGTTGGTTCTGTTGATGACTGATGATTGGGAATTTTGGTTGCAGGTGAAGTGGGTAGTAAGCACAGGGAATTTGGGCTGGAGGTATATAATTCTAGTATAGACTTTAGTGGGCTTGTATGGAGTGGGCTGGGGTAGTGTGGTAAGGGTATCCACAGTTCTATAATAAAAGATTGATAACTAAAAGTTGTGACATCAGCTTTTGATTATTCGTTTAAGAGATTGTTAAGGTCAGCAATGTTATGTCTACAATGACATAATTAAAATTGGATAACCAAAACTTGTCACATCATCTTTTTAAGCTACAAAAAACTAAAAACTGTGAATAGTAGAAAATAATTTTTCTAAAAATAATTTTGAAACTAATGAAAACTATTAACTAGAAATAGAAAATAGTTTTTGAAACTTTTTTTTGGAAAAAAAAATATTTTCTAAAAAAACAATTTTTTGCTAAATTTTTTTTTTCTCGAAAATTTTGTTTGAAAATAAAGTGAGAGAGGAAAAGGTAAGTGAGATAGAACATTTTTGTATAATGATTGGTTATTTGATTGAGAATATGTAGGGTCTATTAAGTTTGGTTATTGTCAAAAGGTTGCTAGTTTTGGTTATCCAAAGTCCAAAATTTGATTATTTCTAAGGAAGTTGTTAAGTTTGATTATAGCATTGTGAGCCATATTTTGCACCAACGTTGTCATCTTGAAAAACTTTTTACTTTTGATTACAGTATTGTGGATACTCTAATGGGCTTGTAGAAATATTGAGTCTGTAGTATCGGGTTAATATAGATCTGGTGCTAGTGAATTGGTATTAGGGGTAAGTGGGCTAAGTAATGACAAATAGTGGGCTGGTTTGGACGGCTAGTTTAAAAAGTTGAATGGGCTGGAATTAAATATCAAAGCTGCTGGAGACGAACAGATGTTGAACAGACGTTTAGGTCACGACGAGCTGAATGGAAGTTTGGGATATCAGCGATGGGTCACGACGAGTTGCTGCGATCTGGTCGGCGGTCTTCAATGAAGGTTGTACTGAGGTTGCTTGCTATAACAGACCATGATGGTTGAGAGATGAATTGATCTCTCTCTCTCTCTCTCTCTCTCTCTCTCTCCCTCAATCAGTGCAGAATTCTCACCTTGCTTTCTTCTCTTTTATTGATTTGGAAGAACAAAAACACATACAACAATTGAGATCAAATTTTTTTTTATCAAGCTGAATTTCATTAAATTAAACTAACAGAGCAAAGTCAAGATAACAAAGTGATAACAGAAGTGACAAAAGAAAGGCAAAACATTGCCTAAGCCTAGGTTCTGATATGCCCCACACCCATGGAGTCCGCTATAATGAACTCCCTGGTAGCGTGTGGCACGTTAATGGTGACAATTGAGTCCTCTTGTTGAGATCCAAGACGAGCTAGACAATCAGTGGTCTGATTGGCTTGTCGGTATATGTGGGTGATAGAGGTATTAGTCCTGGTAGCAATACTCCTGGCCACCTCCATTAGAAGATGCTGAAGGCGATCTGGAGGCGGTCCTCCATTCAGAAACTTCACTGCTACACTATTTTCACATTTATCAGATTCTATTTTCGCATTTGTCATACCCTTCTCAAGGATAATTGTCGGAGATAGCCCAGAGCTAATACCAAAGTTGATCAGGATGGCAAACGAAAATAAATGAAGGTAGGTAAAAGCCAAGGCATTCCTGTGCCTAAGGACCCCTAGACATCCTTGTGCCTAAGAAAATTAATGATATCCTTGTATAAAAATTTATTATTAAACTCATATTTTATCAACTACTTGATTAGAAAGGGTAGAGTCCTTTAAAAATAGGCCCTTGAAAAGATAACAAAAAGGATAAACATGAGTTACATGACCTAGATTCCTAAATTGGACAACTCCTAAAACAATATTAACAACTAAGTCAAATCCGCACATCTAAAGTATAATGGTAACACAAATTCCTATTGTCCTGGATCATATGTGAATATCTTCTGGGGCCCATGGACTACTCTTTCCCATTCCCTATCCTGTACTCTTACCCCTTCTGTGCTTTTTGACATGACTGGATTATGCCAATGTGAGCTGGGCATCTGGGAAGGATAGAAATCGGGAAAAAGCTGATGGTTTGCGGCCTTTACCATGATTAGACCTTTTAAGTTCGAGTAATATTTAATTCCTGTTTCCTTGCAGCTTTTCACTCTACCCCCCCTGCCTTCTTTTTTGGTGTTCTGATGCAGTGAATGCTCCAGAGTAGCTGAAGCTCGTTGGTTCTGATACTGTGAACATCCCTTACTTGCTTGGTAATCTACAGGTGCCTGATGGGTGGAATTCTTATTTGAGGTACTTATAAATTCTGTAAAAATCTAAACATTGCCTTGGTAGTCTCATGTCTGTGTAGTTCTTGATCAATGTGATGCAGTCCAGTTTAGGGTTTACGTTCTTCAGTACATATGTAGCTTGTTGAAGTGTATGGCAGAGTTCTGTTGAGTAGGATCAAGAACGTGGGACCCACACTAGAACAGAAATCATTTCAGTTGACTTGTAAACATGTTTGTGAATTGTGCCGTCTATAATTATGCGTTATTAGAAAGACCATTAGTTCTCTCACTAACCAACATGCTGGATCCCTGATGTTCAGTTTGATCTGGAAATAGATGAACGGCTTTCGTGCATGACTGATACTTTATTCAAAATTGATGGAAACTTTGACCAGTTCTATGTTACAGTCCTTACCGGGAAAAGGGGAGAAGCTGTAGCGTTTTACAATTGGCTTGTAGTGAGTCCAAAACCCAAGGGGAAGAGTGGATCATAGTGTTAATCACCAAAATTCACCAGGAGCCGACTTACGTTCTTGAACCAAGTTAGAGAAAGTTGTGCCGTAAATCCATAATCGCTGAAAAGAATGTCAGCTATGCCTTGGACTTCTGTTCCTGGTAGCCATGCCGCGACGAAATCGTCTAGATATGTCAGAGAGATGGGGCTCAATCACCAGAGGTCGGCCGGAGATGAGGACAACAACGCACATATGCTTGCATACGTTCTGGATTTTTAAGTTCAAAATTGTCTCCCTTGGTTTCAGCTTAAGGTGGATCTCCGACGACAATGGCATAAGAGAAGTCCTTGGACGTAGAGTTTTCACTACAGACAAGTACAGACAACTTCTGTACTTGGGTCAACGGCAGATTTGATGGCATCCAAAATGGTGGTTCCTGCCAATTTCGAACAGCGTACTAAAAATCAGAATTAATTGACGATTAAAATCGCTAGCGGGGCTTATACGATTAGATTCGACTAATTGCTATGTGCCTATTAATTGCCGATTACTAACTGCCATGCGCCGATTAATTGTCGATTATTAAGCCTCGAAGTTTGAAGGTGGCCGACCGACTGTCTAGCGCCTAGTGGCTTTTTAGGACATTGATTTCAAAGGGAACAATACGGGAAGAAATATAGTATGTACCAAGTACTGGGATCCTCTCAACAGTTCCGAGTATTAAAGTGAAGCCAGAAAAGGTCCACAAAATGATAGAACTATCTAGTTCCCTCGGTTCCAAAAGGGACCGGAGAGGATCCTTTCCCTATATCAACTACTAGTAACTAGATGGAAAACTCTGTCGCATTACCCAAAAGCCTTCCAGAGTTCGGAGTCATTGTGGTAAAAAGTAAAAAAGAAAAAAGAAAAAAGAAAAAAAAGGCAACTTCTGAAGTGCAATTATTTGAAATCGGAGTGCACAAAAATCTTTTCCCTGAAGAATATAAATGTCTTCTGTCCTTGATTGTGTGGTAATAAATCAGAGCTTCTGTAACAATTCAATGTGTTTGAGTTATGACCCTATAATCTGGGAAAAATTTCAGTGCGGAGCGTGTACCATGTGGTGCCCGCCCGCGCATCCGAGCCGTCTATTGCGTGTTTGAATGACTTAGATTTGGAGAGAGAAAAGAGAGAAAGTGTTGGGGTGAGAGGAGAGAGATGGTTTTAATCCGAGCCGTCCAAAAGTGTATTGGATGGCTCGAATGTGCCGAGCGGGTACCATGTAGGATATACCCGCTCGGCATTGAAAAATCACTCAATCCTATAATCTAATGGCCCTTCCTATTATTAACCAACATTTAAGCTACCAAACATCCAATCCAATCTATAAATAGATTTGCTTCCTTAATTTACACAGTTGCCTCCAATCGATTGTGACGTAAAACTCAGTTTGGTTTGGTGATATATATACACAATTGAATACATTTGAACAATTTTTGATACTACAGTCATAAGAAGGCAAAGAAGGAGAAAGCTCTAGCTTTTCACATTTGGGTTGGTTGTGAGTCCAAAACCTAAGGGGAAGAGTGGATCATAGTGTGGATCACCAAAATTCATGGGGAGCTGATCCACGTTCTTGAACCAAGTGCGAGAAAGTTTTCCCGTAAATCCATAATCCCCGAAGAGAACGTCGGCCACGCCTTGCCCTTCTGTTCCCGGTAACCAAGCAGCAACAAAAGCGTCTGTGATGGAGAGATAGGGCTCGATTACAAGAGGACGGCCCGAGACGAGGACGACAACGCACTTGATATGCTTGCACACTTTCTCGATTGTGCTCGGACCGGGTTTAGGGATTGTTAAGTTCAAATTGTCTCCATGGGTTTCGGCATAAGGCGGCTCCCCCACGACAACAATGGCATAGGAAAAGTCTTTCTTGGACTTGACAACCTCGGACGTGACATTTTCTTTGAAGACAACTTCAGTGCTTGGGTCAATTGTAGATTTGATGGCATCCAAGATGGTCGTTCCTGCCATTTCAAAGGGAACAATAATGTCAAGAATTGTGTTATGAACTACTAGTAAACTACATGGTAAAAAATGACCTCGAATATCCAGAAAGCCCTATAGTATAGAGTTATAGGGCCGGTTACAGTAGGGAAAGACTACAATACACACCCCTTATTTGGGTGTGTATCATATGCACCCTCCAAAATGTTATGAATTATAGAGAAAATGTTACGAATCGTATTGCTAAAAAATTACGAATCGTATAAAAGTTACAATATACACCAAAATGTTATGAATCATAATGAAAATGTTACAAATCATACTGATGAAAAGTTATGAATTCTATAACAAAAGTTACGAAACATTCTAAAATGTTATGAATGAACCATAAAATAGGTGCATATGGTACATCCTTTTAAGGGGTGTGTATTGTAGACTTTCCCGTTTTAAGATGTCCGGAATAATGAAAAATGAAAAGGAACATACCAACAGTAATGTTGTTGCCGCCTTGTCCTTGCCAGCTGATAGTCCAGCCACCACATTGATAACCCAAATTGTTGGCATGACTTCCAACAACTAGGATTTTTGATGTCTTTTTGGGGAGAGGAAGCAAAGGAGTGTTTGGCTTCTTCCCATTCTTCAAGAGCACCATTGATTTCCTTACTGCTTCCCTTGCTAAATCCCTATGAGCCTGTTCCATAAATTAATACTATATGAGAAATGAAATCAAAATTAATACAGAATAATTGGTTGTGAAATTATATTGAAATTAATGTGCATCTCTTTAGTAGTAAAAGTATTTTGTTTCAGCAGATTGTTAATAAATTAAAAAAAAAACTAACCTGGCTTCCAAGATGTTTGGCTAGGCTTAGATCAGCCATGGGATTCTCAAAAAGACCCATGGTGAACTTAACCCTCAAAATCCTACTTACGGCATCGTCAATACGGCTTACTGGAATGACATTTTTCTTGACTAGCAAGGCCAAGTCACCAATAAATTCAGTGTAGTTGTAAGGAACCATGACCTACCAGAAAATAAAGGTTAGAAACACGTTCAAATATGATTTCAATTTTTCCATTAACAAAGACATGGTTCCTTTGGAGCGAAAATCAACCAACCATGTCCATGCCAGCCAGAATCGAAGCTTGGACCGAGTATGTGTAGTTTGCATGCACCGGTGAGGTGATTTTGTCGATTCCTTGATAATCAGAAATGATGAAACCCTGGCAATTAATAAATAACGAGGAATTTAACTTGTTAACAATAATTGATAGTCGTTTAAGCTCTAACGAAAAATTCTCATTACACAAAAAATGCTCATTTAGGTTTTAGCTACGTACCTTAAACTTTAGGGTATCTTTGAGGTATTTGGTGAGGAGATTGTAGTTAGCGTGCATTTTAACACCGTTCCAACTCGAATAAGATGCCATGATTGTACTGATACCCTTTTGGATGGAGTCTAAATAGGCAGGCATGTGAATTTCCAACAATCCATCCCAACTAATCACAGTGTTGTTTTCATTGATTCCCTTGACAGTGCCACCATCACCCACATAGTGCTTTGCACATCCCAGAACCTTTTCCCTTCAAAAATAGACAAAGGTAAAATGTGATGAGTAATATTGCAATAGAGGTAAACAAAATGAATTTAGTTAGAACTAAATGTGATCAAAATATGGAGGAATAGGGCTTACTTTCCACCAACATAAGGAACACCCTTCGGTGAATTCTCCGGGATTTCGCCTTGTAAACCATCGATGATACTTGTCATTTGTTGAACGATTTTATGATCTTCGCTATAGCTCTCGTAGCAACGACCCCATCTCGGATCTCTGCATACCTATTGTTACACGATTTTGATTGACTGACTGTTAGTTACATCAACCGCAAAAATATTTAAATAAATTTAGGATATATTGTTATCTACCGCAATGCATGGTGCAAAAGCATAAGGCACGCCGGTAGCTCTCACTTCAAGCGCGGTTGCAGCACCAATCCTTTTCACTAGTTCTGGGTCCCTGCAAAAACGAAAACTCCATGGTACTGTTAGTACAAGCTTACGAGATTTCTACCGTAAAATCAAATCAAAATAGAATTTTGAAACTCGCCTGGTCGCTCCAAGGCCAACGTTGTGTGGGAAAATCGTAGCTTTATACACATTGTTGTGTCCATGGACGGCATCAACTCCATAGATCATCGGAATGCCAAGACGGTTAGAGAGAGCCCATTTTTGAAACTTGTTCACCATTTTAACCCAATCTTCCGCGGTACCATTAGTCCTGGGCACGCTCCCTCCCCCGCTCAGTAGACTCCCGATCGAATATTTTTTCATGATGTTAGCTGTGAGGTTTACTCTTTCCAGTTGTGTCATTTGGCCAAATTTCTCTTCCAGTGTCATTCTTTTTAGGAGGTCCTGGACTCGATCCTCAACGGGCTGTTTGGGGTCTAGGTATATCGCGTATCCTTTGGTACGTTTTGCGTCTATCGTGTGTATGGTTACACTTAGGAAAAGAAGCCCGACTAAGGGAATTACCCAAATCCTCGAAGCCATTGTCGAAAAACTTTTTTTTTTTAATTTTCCTCTCCTGCAAAGAAAAATACACAGCTTTGAGTCAATTGCATGTTGTGAGAGGGGAGAGATGACCTAAATTCTTTGTTATTTTATTACTTCAAAAAAGAAAAACATTTCTTGGAAAAACACCGATATCTAACGACTTAATAAAATAGGTCTCATTTTTATGTTTATCTCGGCAATGAACAGATGGACGGTTGAGATGGAATCTAAGTCATCCATGCCGAAATGGACGGGCCGGATGTGGACAACATCCATTCATTGCCGAAATGGATGGGCGGAATATATGGGGACAACATCCATTCATTGCCGAAATGAACTGGCGAGATGGGGACAACAGGTCCTTGAGTTCTCGTCGAATATCCTAAGGAAGGAATAGAAGGTTTCCTCATTAATGATTGAAACCTTTGAAAAAAATTTACGAGGTTAAAATGGTCAATAAAACTTTAGGGCGATCACGATCTTACCAATAGTTAGAGTCATGACATATTTAAAAGGAGGAAAATAGGAAATTAAAATCATTCGTGCAGAAAATTATTACTAGTATTTGTTTTTGTTTTCGTTTCTTTTAAATCAGCACGAAAAATTGAATACCAAGAACACTAATCAAGAGGGAAGGAGGGAAACCCTAACCTGATGACCGTTCGATGGGACAATAATGCCCCTAAAACAAAACACAAGGTATATACAAGATAAAATTATGCCCCTTGTGTTTTGTTTTTTCCTAATTAATCGAAAATTACTCTAATAATGAAAAAAGAAGTGCTGAAGGTAGGGATATTTATAGGGCCAAGAAGTTCTATGTTTGCCATGCCTAAATTGAGTAAAAACATAAAAAGACGGAGAGACACTAATTGTGGATAGCATTGAAATAGACTCCGAAAATAATTTGAGGTCTAATCAAGAACAGGGGATGATGCTGTGCAGGTGGTGCACAACATAGGCCGTTCGTTTGGTAATTCATCTGTTCAAATCTCATTTTCACTGTATAGCATCTGAGTCGTTTATTGTCGAGATGATATCTGAATCGTTGGATTACCAAACGGACGGCTTAGATGATGCACAACACAGTGTACTAGGTTTTCTAATAATGAAAAATGCACAAACAATTATATATGAGTGTTTATTAGAAATCCGAATTGTTAAAAATTCTTTTTTAGCTTTTTGAAATTGTTTACACTCAATTAATTAGCATAAGAAAAAATGAAGTCCAAGACCAAAAAGGGAAGAAGTCACAAGTTTTAGACCCGTGGCGGTATTTGAGGGACACTGATTAATATTTTTAGAAGAAAAAAGTATTTATTCTATCTACCTTTTGACAGTCCATGCCATGCCATTATCTTTATCTTTCCATGTGGATAGTTGGATTAAGAAACGGATTTCGGATTGAGATTGAATTTGGATCACAAAAGGCTTCTGTAACTGGGCATATATTTAGGTTATAGATGAATAGGGACTTTTTTTTTTTTTTTCCCTTGAGAGGTTAATTAATGACTTCAAAATAAATAATGGGCGTTTTCCAAGCCAGCTACTTATCTAAACCACCATATCCTAACGAAAAGTTTTTGGCTGCAAATAGGGTATGGGACACACGCGTGGTGCCCGGTGCACATCCAATGAAGAGAGGGTATTCGGATATGAGCCGTCCAAAACACGCTTGAACGGTTCGGGTGCGCGCTGGGCACCACGTGTCCCATACCCTTTGTCGTCTTCAAACTTTGATGGGGTTTTAATTCACTTCTAATTACTAACCTATTGGGGCTAGCCAAAAGCAAATATTGATTCTTTCTTTCGGGCTTTCAGTTAAGCTAAGTATGATTATGGACTTACATTTTGTTTTATGTATGTAATTCAAATACTTGTATTCTTCGATCTATCACTTGTAATGAAACAAAAATTCACTTCTTACATGGCATTCTGTGTAGAGAAAATAATCTTAAATGACCATTCGCCGCACGATGACCATCAAACGGAGATAAACAAAATTAGAGAGCTTTTCTCCAAATATTTTTGTGAAACTTTATGTTAATTAACAGAAGTTGACAACTTCTGTTAAGTTTCATCTCGTACTAGTTGTCCAGTTTTTGAAGTCCAATATTAGTAGAACATATATGTACGTAAATAGATAAAAATATACTCTAGAAGAAAAAATGGATACTACAATAGAAAAAAAAGTTTCATAATGAGAAAGAAAAGATTACAAACTCTAAGACTCTGTTTGTTTGGGCGTAAAATATTTTACTTATTTTTCGGTGTTTGATTGTGTAAAAAATGAGAAAAAGATTTTACATGCAAAACATTTTCCATTAATTGGATGAAAATAACTTACCCTTAAATCTTCCGTATGTTATTTTCTGAAATGAAATTGCTACCCTCTACTGCAATTCTCACTACTCAGTTTCCTTGATCGTTAGTCTGAACCCATGTTTAATTCCAATATTCTCATATCTCTCCACTGTTTAAGCCCCCCTCTCTCTACATTATTTTGTTAATTTTTGAAAATATTTTCAAGTGCCAACCAAACACCAGAAAATAAAAGTTTGAAGTTTATTTTCAAAAAAAATATTTTATGTTGTAAAACATTTTACATCGAAACAAACGGAGCTTAGATTCCAAAGTAATAACGACTTCTATATATGTGCTAATGTATGAAGCATATAAGTCCATTTTGTGGACTGTTAGGCCCAGTGGTCTTGGTTTGGGATTTAGGAATTTGCTTCCTCCAAAGATTTCAGGTTCGATTCATCTTGTCAATAATTCTATGGGTCACCTCTCTCTCACGCATAAACGTGTGAAATGGCTATCGGAGGGGTTGTATGGATTACTCTCAGGTGTGCTTAACCTGGCTTGAGACATTCTACATTACCAAAAAAAAAAAAAGGGAAAAATACTAATTGATGGCCTTATGACGAGGAATAATGTGCAAAAAAGTGCATTGCCTTTCGTAAAATAACTTCTTAATTTTTTTTAAAAAAAAATGTGTATTAATATCTCTGAAATATGTATTACGGAGTATAACTCTTATGTTTTCAGCACTCTACGAGTATTTGTACCTAAAATAAAAGCTGCCCAAAAGGAATATTAGATGTAAAATGGGAAATCTGCCGCCAAATGTTAGAAAAAGTAGAGTGGAAACAAGGAATATTGTCACCTTCCCTATGCATGAAGTGACCTAGTCTACGTGCATGCCTAATTAACTCAAAAGGCATAATTCCAAGTAAACCCCTTGAAGGAGAGAGAGAATGTCTGAAATTTGAATCCCATAAACAACAAAAAGGTCCAAAATCAAAGCATGAACGAAAAGAAAAGGTATATTTGATATGGAAGAAATTTGAAAGAGTGCAAAGAAGCCCATAGGAAAAATGCATATAAAGGCCCCTGGCCCCTCTCTCTCTGTCTCTTGTCTCTCAGATTATCATCCTAGCTAGCTAAGAAAAACCAACCCTAGAAATTAAGAAAGGTTATTAATTTCTGAAGATGGATCAAAAGCGTAAATCTGCAGCACCAGGTCGGGAGTACGTCGATCTTGATCCGGATACACAGTTAGAAACGGAAGAAGATTGCGACACGCTGCTCATCACTTTGCCCGGTTTGTAACTTGAGAGAGACTGTTCACGGCGGGGTGAATCTGGACTGTCCAAAAGGTCCGGATTTTAAACAAACTTTTTCCAGAAAAATTTGTTTAAAATCCGGTCCGGATTCGCCTCCGTAAAACCTATTTACGGAACCCTCCGTAAATAAGTTTTTCTCTTGTTTCTTTACTTTCTTTTTTTAAGTTCTGTTATCTTGACTAGATTAATAGCGGAAAAATATATAGTATGGGAGTACGTAGTACTATTATGGGAGTAGCCGGTGAAGAGATTAATAACACACATCTCCACCATGTTGTAACGTTTTGTGGGATAATATTTGATGTTAATTTTACTAAGTGCTTGATTAATTGTTGCTTGACTACTCCTTGCTGCTAGGTGGTGGTCCAATGCTTAGATTAGGCAACCCACTAGTCCCCGCCTTGGCGTTTAGGCGGGAGACTAGTTAGTCGGCGTCTAAACGCTAGGTGACCCTTTTATGCTATTTTATCACCTAACGAATTTTAAAACATTGAATTTGACATTTTAATCCAGACAAATAGTTGTGGCGTAGGAGCGATATCATGAGAAACATTAGTTATCTGATGTGACGCTATCTGATAAATCTACATACCCATGTGATTGACTTATTTGACATTTAAGATGCCACATGAGATGACTTTCCAATATAAGTTACAAATATGGAATGCAGGATTTTTTTGTTAGTACGAGAAAATCTTATTCACGGAGGAGCCGTCAATAAGGTTTACGGCGCTCAATCTCTGCCGTCCAAAAGTGTTTTGGACGATCCACATTGAAAACAATCTATTAACATTAAAAGATTATCTATTACTGTTAATAGATTGTTTTCAATCCGAATCGTCCAAAAATATTTTTGAACGTGTGAGATTGAGCGATAGCCATGAGATAACTATTCACGGTTTATCTTTTGTTAGTACATGTTTCAATCTAGTTTACAAACTAAACTTATTGGAATGGTGGATTAACTTATCGAATTGAGAATTAGGATTCAAACCCACTAGTCCCCGCCTTGGCGTTTAGGCGAGAGACTAGTCAGCGTCTAACGCTAGGTGGCCCTTTTCCTCTATTTTATCGCCTAACGAATTTTAAAACATTGAATTTGACATTTTAATCCAGACAAATAGTTGTGGTGTAGGAGCGATATCATGAGAAACATTAGCTATCTGATGTGACGCTATCTGATAAATCTACATACCCATGTGATTGACCTATTTGACATTTAAGATGCCACATGAGATGACTTTCAAATGTAACTTACAAATATGGAATGCAGGATTTTTGTTAGTACGAGAAAATCTTATTCACAGAGGAGCGTGAATAAGGTTTACGGCGCTCAATCTCGGCCATCTAAAAATGTTTTGGACGATCTGCATTGAAAACAATCTATTAATATTAAAAGATTATCTATACATTACCGTTAATAGATTGTTTTCAATCCAAATCGTCCAAAAATATTTTTGAACGGCCGAGATTACGCGAAGCCATGAATAACCTTATTCACGGTTTCTCTTTTGTTAGTACATGTTTCAATCTAGTTTACAAACTAAACTTATTGGAATGCAGGATTAACTTATCGAATTGAGAAATTGGATTCAGAAACCATTAGCATTTGGATATGAATTTTGAAAGTACTTTTACTAAAAAAAAAGAGAGAATCGTGATAACCAACCAAGAAGCAGCAGAACAAAGAAATCTCAGGTAGATTATGCAGACCATGTCAACTAGTGCAATTGGGTGTTTGTACAGGTTTCACAAGGGAGCAACTGAGGCTTCAACTGACCACGGCGCAAACCCTGAAGATCACGGGAGAACGCCCGCTCGCCAATAACAAATGGCTCCGTGTTCAAAAGGAGTATCCGATTTCAACGAACTGCGACACCAGTAGAATCAGTGCAAAGTTCGAGAACGGCATACTGTATGCTAGGCAGCCGAAATCAGTCCTTTATCCCGCGGTGAAAGGAGCAAAAAGTGAAACTCAGAAGGCAGTGAATGAAGCCCCTAAGCCTGGCCAGAAGTCCGCAAATGACCAGCGGCGGCCTCAAAAGCCAGCTAGTGAAGTCCAAAAGGCTAATGAAAAGCCCGCAGATGATCAGCCGCGGCCTCAAAAGCCTGACCAGAAGCCCGTACATGATCACCTGCAGCCTCAACAGACTAATGATCAAGGGACGAAATCAACGGTTGATCCGTCTAAGCAGAAAGAAGGGAAGAAAAGCGAGTCAGTGGACGATGGAAGTGTAGGTAAAGGAGATTTGGAGAGGGAGAAAGGTGAGGAGGAGGAGGAGGGGAAGAGAAATAGAGTTGATGAAGACGGGAAAGGGAAGATGAGGGAAACAAGCGAGGGACAAGAGAGTCGTGGTCGTGCTGGTGGTAGGGCGCCACTCCTGGTGGCGACGGGGAGTAGGCCAATGGGGAAGGTGATCATCAACTTGGTTGTGGGTATTTTGCTGGTCCTTGTGATTGGGATTTATGCTAGAAATTGGATGAAGGCTCTGCCATGGAGTAGGGAAAATGAGTCTTGATCGATGTCTGGTTTGGACATAGTGTTGTATTTGGTATATATTTATGGCATGGGTTTGTCAGCTAATTATGTGAAGTGAATAAAAAGGAGTACTTTCAATTGCAGCAACTGTATGCAAGTGAGGTTTATGTGGATAACCGAAAAAATAACACAAATAAAATAGGTGTATGATTAACGATACTGTATGAATTGGGGAATGGTATTGTTCCGGCACTTGGGTGCCTGGGAGGTTTTGGGTTCGAGCAGCGTCGACACCCTTGTGGTACTTTAACTCGGTATCCCGAGAAGTTTTGGGTGCAAATAGGGTATAGTCCACGTGGTATTTGAGCGCGTATCCGAGTTGTCCGAACGAGTTTTCGACGGTCAGGATTTTAGAGAGAGAGAGAGAGAAAGAGGAGAGTTTAGATCGAGAGAGAGAAAGAGAGAGAGAGAGAGTGGTCGGCTGAGGGAGGGAAAGTGTTCGGATCTGAACAGTCCAAAACACATTTGGATAGCTGGGATGCACACTTGGGTACCGCCATGTGGTACCCAATTTGCACCCAAAAACTTCTCCCCACTAATGCTACCTATGGCCAATACAAAAACCAAAAAAATAAAGAATAGATGTGGTAATCCCAACCCATATTTTGTAACACGTCATAGCCCGCCCACTTATAACCCAACCCAATCCGCTCATATTGTATAATGGGTTCATATGAGTTGAACCTATATTTACGTGAGTTTAAATGGGTTGAGAGTGGATTCAATATGAGTTAGACACACTTACCTTCACTGACTTCTCCAAAAACCTGGCCAAACCGGAAATCGTCTCCCTCCATTTTCATAGAAACACAAATCATCTCGCACCCGAGCCATTCTACTAGTATTAAAATCAAATCTCTCTACCCACTTCTGTCTTCTGCAAACAAAAATCTCTCTCTCTCACACACATACACTTCGGGTAGGTTTGAATTAAAAAGTAGGGAGTGACTTTTTTTCATCTTAATTCAATTTTTTTTAGGGCAAATTTTCGTAGTTGTCCCTGTAGTTTTACGGTTGTCTCACTTTCGTCCCTCTAGTTTCAAAGCGCTTGAATTTCGTCCCTGTAGTTTGTTTTGCGTTCCAAATCGGTAAAATTGTTAACACCGTTAACGAAACTAATGGAAAAAAAAAGTGTTCCAATTTTTAATCCATTTGAACCGGTGCAAATATCTTATTTTTCTGTTCATTTTATCTTAAATGCTCATAATGGATTTTTGACTTTAAGGCCTTTCAATGAGCACCCTAAGAGAGCCCTGAAACTAAATAAGGAGTTTTCGGGTGCTTGTTGAAAGGTCTTAGAGCCAAAAATTCATTACGACCGTTTAGGATAAAATGATCAAAAAAATAAGATCTTTGCATCGGTTCAAACGGATTGAAAATGGAACACTTAATTTTTTTTTCCGTTAGTTTTGTTAACGGTGTTAACGATTTTACCAATTTAGAATGTAAAACAAACTACAAGGACGAAATTCGAGCACTTTGAAACTAGAGGGACGAAAGTGAGACAACCGTAAAATTACAGGGACGACTACGAAAATTTGCCCACCCTTTTTTTTATTATCATGTTTTCAAAAAAAAAAAAATTTCAAATTTTTTTTTTTTGGCATTTGGTAGTTTTGTGTCACACTTTTGTGACTTATTGGTTCATCTCCATGAGCGGAACCGAAAAAGTAAAAAAATTTGATCGAAACTCATTTTTTTTAAAAAAGGCAAAAATAAGTCAAAAAGACATCTCCTTGATTTATTTTTGTCTTTTTCAAAAAAAATTGGTTTCCAATAAAAAGTTTATACTTTTTTTTTTACTCTCGTCGAGATGAACCAATAAGTTACAAAAATTTGATGCAAAGTTAACAAATTAATGCAAAAAAAAAAAATTGAATAAAGATGAAAAAAAATCACTCCCTACTTTTTAATCCAAACTCACTTGAACAGACTTCTGTTCGAAAAACAGTAAACGGGGTAAATTAATAGGTAAATCAACGTTCATCAAGTTCAATCCCTTGTTTAACTATTACTCCTACCTCTGTTTCAACACTTTTAACCCTCTATTTTTTTTTTTTTTCTGATTATACGGGCGAACTTTGTGGGTTTTTTCCCCTCAAAGTTTTTTTTTTTTTCCTGAATTCGAATGATTTAACAGGACTAAAGAGTGAGAGTTCAAAATAGTCCTTGGCGCAAGTTGAAAGAAGGACAGGAAAAAGGAAAAACAAAAACAAAAACTTAAAAAGAGGAGGATGAGGAAAACGGGTCGGGTAGGTTTGGGTTTGACTTAAACCATATTTGACCCGACCCATTTCAACCCGTTTACTATTTGACCCATATTCAACCCGCGACCCGTTTCAACCCGCCCAAACCCGCCCATTTGCCACCTAATGTCTAATGAAACTGTATGTAGTTAGGACTGATAGTGTAATGACTAAATGGGATTTGCATGAATGATGGCAAACCCTAAACATTCTATTAAAGGACAACTAAACAGTCCCCGTCAATACATAATGTAGAGGCCAAGGGTGCTGCAGAGAGAACCTTTCAAGACTCCAGAGTCTGGTGAACGTTAGAACATGCTTTTTATAATCCTTATGCAAAAGCAACATGGCAGTTAGATGTGGTTTGTCATACGCAAAGGAATCTTGGTTAGTACATTATACAAATCAGAAGCCATTAAAGGGTATATATTCCAGTTAGAATTTAGAAATCCCAAGCAGAAGTTTGTTGAACCCAACTCCTGCAGGACAAGTCTTGAAGTGTTATATATGTCTCAAGTGATTCTCAGAAAACAGACGTGTCATCAAGTTAAAACTAGAAGTCATTCCATTTTCACCTTTATAGACCATGATTGAAGCAGTCGATGAATCAGTTAGGGAACTCCAAGCTCACAGCAACCCACTTGCAGTCGTCAATGGGAAGCAGCACAATGCCCTTGGGGAATGTAATTTCGGGAATGCATGTATAAACTCTGACTTTGTTGCCGAGCAAGTAACTCTTCACCTCCGCATTCTTCTCTCTCTTTGAATCAGTGGTTGCCAGGGTCGATGATTTAGGCGGTGATTCAAATGAAGAAGGTGATTTCCCACTTCCAATAGTTTCTTCCATCTTCGGTAATGTTGGAGATTCCATAGTACTTACGGGCACATTTTCAGTGGATACCACTTCTTCATCTGTCAGAAAGATGAATGAGTAGACATAAAACACATGGGGAAAATTTTGGCAATTTCTATTTTAATGGAGATTTCGACATATAAAGCTAGACAGGACCTTAAAAAAGATGTAAGATACAAAAGGGTCATTTGGAATAGGAAAAAAGATGTTACCATTAGTTTCTTCAGCCTGTTTCACAAACTCTTTGGAAGGGTCTGGGCTAGGTGAGCATTTGAGCATTTCTTCTTCGGAGGAACCTACTGAAGTAAGATCACCACACCTGGTTGATTTACCTTAACCAAAGAAGTAAATTTGAACTTGTTAAAGCATTGTTGTGCTTTCCCAAGAAGAAGCTAAATAATGAATTCAATGCAATAGACCATGGCCTGTTCCATAAATTGTTCCGCGCTCATGCCTACACATACAGAGATGCTGTTGCAACTGAGATTATTATCCATAAATCTAGCAGCTTCTACATCCAGGCTTAACAAGTATGCGTGAAGTGATTGCTGTCAACCAATTTTAGGAATGAATCCGTAACAGCGATTGACACACCTTACAACATGGAAGCAAAAATGATGTTTACGGCAACTCAAACAGGAGCCCAAGAGGAACCAAAAACTAAACGTGTGGGGGATACTACTTTTTTCTTTATATTCTGGATCCCAGAGTTGGAGATCTTCGCTGAAGATCTTTGAACACCCAATTTCATAGTCCAAATCCAGATCTCAAGTGTTCAGACTCATAGAATATGTACTTCTGCCTACCGTTGTCCAATAACCCAACACTGGACAGAGATTTCAAGTCAAACAGTTAGGTTAATTACTTTCACTAGAAACATATAAAAATTTGCTTAAAAGTAACAACTGATAAGCAGTGCAGTTTCATTGCAGGGGACGTACTCTAAGTCTGTTCATTAACCTTATCTTGTCATAAGGGAAGCAACAAAAGCACAAAGAGCTATCTTCTCACAAATTACCATATAAATCAGTAAGATTAGTGTCGCATGTTTTCCATTGTCATAATTATGATCATCAATCTATAGGATAGTCAGACTATGACCTGTGCTAAACAAAATAGAAAGTCAATTGAAAGAAGAAGACATACAGCTCTTCCAAGTTCTGAAGTATGAACATGTAGCACGATGAAGATTCTGTATGTCAAACATTCAAAACCAGTGGCATAGATATTTACAAGGTTGAGGGACTTACGCTCCACAAAAGCCGTGTAAGCAACCTTTGCAGCATTTTGCTCTGCCAGTTTATGGGATTTCCCCCCTTTCCCCCGGAAAATTTCTCCTTCTACTTCCACAGTGGAGAAGAAGGTCAGCGTATGGGGTGGACCACATTTTTCAGTTTTATATTCTGGCAAGGTAAAACCTTCACTCTGAGCCAACTCTTGCAAGAGATTCTTGTATAATCGAGCGTCAATCTGCACGAATAGGAAACAAGCCATAGTCAGACTAGAAGTAAATCACATCTATACACACATTTAAACAATAAACAAAGAAAAAAGGCAGGAAATTTGTAATGACTAATGAGTACAATAAAGAGATGCATCTTAAAACTTGCCTCTTGAAAGGAATCCAAGGACAACGACATCAAAGCAACCTTTGCAGCAACATGTTCTGCTTCCTTTAAAGTCCTAAAGTGCCCTGGACTGTCAAAGGAATGGCCGTCAATGGTAACTGTTGCCTGGAATTGAAGAGCATGAGGTGGGCCTTCACTTTTACTAGAGTACAAAGGTGGATCAAGAGTTTTGCTTTGAGCATAATTCTGCAACTGCATCTTGTACTTATGTTGTTTACCTATAATCATCAGGCCAGTGTAAGATGCAATTTTGTTTGAGAAAAGCAAGTAAATATAGCCACACGTATGCATAAGCATGTCATTGATTGAATTGCTTACCAACTTTCACACCTGACTCATTTGAAGGGATTATTGAGCTCATATGTGTTTCTTCAGTCTCAGCCCCTTCAGCAATGGTTTGGATATCTACAATTAAGTGAAGCGGATACAATTGAGATGCATAAACTACAGAGTGGAATTTGCAAAATAATCAGGGCGGGCAGAGTTCTCATCCAACAACTATTTGAAAACTAGATTATGATCAGACTCCTTAAATTTCGATGCAGAATGGTCTCAACATTTGCACAAGCAACCTAAGTATATGACCTCTTTCACTGTCATGGCTTACAGGCTTATAAACAACACTTATCGCATGATTCACATCAAATAAAAGTTGTGATTAAGAAATTCTCTTTACTGGGCAGTTTACCCCGTCGGCTTTTTCATGAAAACAAAAGGCAATTCCGTCTAGAACAAAGCATTGTCACAAGGACATAATTTGTTCTTGATTTGCAAAAGCAGTCAATGGAACAAGTATGAAAACATAATGGAATACTAGTATCCTATCAGGCAATCCTGTTGAGGCAAGCAGGAAGGAAATACAAGTTGTTGGGTATAGCAAATTATGATGCTTGTGATAAATAGAAACTATAAGTATATCCATGTAGGAAAAACCTTAGATATAATGCTTCAATTGGCATTATTCACAACATGTCAGGTTTCTAACTTATTCTTGCTAGAGACGACAACATATACTCCCATGTTCCACCCATTTGTATATCCACTTTATCTTCAATAGCAACATATCTAATTGCTTGGTATAGGCCTTTTTTCAGCAGCTGTCTGCAAATAATCAATCTCAGTATGGGAACAGGACATGCTCAAAGTCAAATAAAACGACAAAAGGACTAATAAGAAGTTGTTCAGCAGCTTTTTTTTTTTTTTTGGATGGCTGACTACATATTATTCGGGTTAGTCATAGTTTAATTTCTTCATTCAATCCCATAAGCAGCAAATACGAACATAAGGAAATATAGATGTACACAAATGCCATTTAACTGTTTAAGCAAGTGGCCGGTCCATACAGAGCTTTGCACTTTAATTGGGACCCCGCAAGTGGGTGGTAGAATTGGTCCCATCAGGGGTCGTCCTAGGGGAGCAAGGGGGGACCTGGACCTTGCACAACTCCAAATATTCTCAGGTATAATACTAATTTCTAGGTTAATTAGGAAAAATTCTGTGGGATTAGTCCCTCCAAGTCCTTTGAGTTATTTTTTTAAAAAAAATTCTATATGTGGGGTAAAAATCCCTAAACTTCAAGTTATCAATATTTTTTAGGTTGCATGTATAAAACTAAACAGTGGCTACACACCTATACACAATATCGTCTTTTCTTCGGTCTTCGCAAGTAGCAATATATATATATATATATTTATAAGTACGTATTTGTATGATTAATATGAAAATGTCAGTAATTGGGCTCCACTAGACACAAATCCTGTGTCTGGTCAGTGTGCGTAAGCCGGCCCGGACATTGAGTTATAAAAAAGAAAAAAACTGTGAGAAATATACATTCTGTACCAAATAAATCAAACAAGAACCACCAACATTTTCATCAAAACGTAAAAAATATAACTTCTCCGAAAATACTTAAAACCACGGAGACCATCAAATACAGAGACAGAGGTACGAACCAGGAGAAGCGAAGTGGAGGAAGGCGAGCATGGCGGCTTCGTTGAGAGCGTGTTTGGAGGATTTAGAGACGGAGGGGGAGTCGAAGGAGACGCCATTGACGGAGACGGATGCTCTGAAATGCGGGGCGTGGTCTGGTCCGTCTTTGATGCAAGAGTACTTTGGCAACCCCCATTTGTTCCCTTGGCACACCTCCTGCAGCTTCGTCTTGTACATTTTCGTTTTGTTTGGCCCTCCTCACTCGCTGCTCAGAGAGAGAGAGGGATTATTTGGGAATGCATGGATGAGTGGGTTGATGCTAATGACTATTAATATGTGTGTGTGTGTGTGTGTGTGAGAGAGAGAGAGAGAGAGAGAGAGAGAGAGAGAGAGAGAGAGAGGCATGCCATTGTCGTGATTAAAATATCTGTGATTTCTCAAACATTCCATTGTGAGCAGTTAACAAGGATAATAACGGCCGTTTGGAACTCGAGGAATGAAAGAAGAGGAAAACTTAGGAATTAAATTTTTGGTTTGGTATTTTCCTCTCTATTTTCTCTCAAACCAAACGTTATTTTCACGGTACCAAAAAAAGAAAATGAACCAAACCGTGTAACATAGCTCAAAGATTGGCTTATTACGAACTCATTCAAACCATTTTGCTAAATAAATGAGCCAAGCTCGATGAACTTGACTCGATTATGTTTTCATTTGCGACCCAACCCCGTACTCAAGCACGAATGTTCAAATCGTTTAGCTCGTTAAGGCTCGTGAATTTCCCAACTTGAGCCTATGGGAGCCCATTTTTTTTTTACTTTTTGAATTTCGCTTTTTGCATTTTGAATTATGGACAGAATGAATTCTTGAATCTGCAAAGTGTTCGAGAGATATGTGCATAATGTATTTCGCAATAGGGTTAGTGTTTGGAAGACATGTGTCCAAAACATTGTACAAGTGTTGAGTAGTGCTATGTGTACATATGCAATGTACATACCATGTACATATGGGATTTTGTGGGGTCCACCTTGGGTCCTACAAAGATGATTCCAACTACCCATTATTTTTAAAACATTTTTTTATGGAGCCTCGTAAAAAATCAGTTCAACCTGATACTGGTAATGATTTTTTTTTTAAATTTGTAGGCGTGAAACTGAGCATTTAAATAGTTTCGCCCCCACAAATTTAGAAAAATTCTTACTGATATCGATTTGAGCTGATTTTTTACAAAGCTCTATAAAAAATTATTTTAAAAATAATGGGCGGTATGAATAATCTTTGTGGGACCCGAGATGAGCTCCACAAAACTCATATGTACATGGTATGTACAAGCTCATAGTACCCATAGCTTTTTCCATAAGCGCTTATGTTAAATAAAATGAAAAAAATACAAAATACGATGTCAAAAAACTCCTCCCACCCTACTTTTGCCTTTTGTTCTCTAACATCAAAAATCAAAAATGCATTTTCATGGAATGCATTGTGGGTGAGACCTTTCAAACATGAAACACCCACAAGTGTAAAATGTACAAAAAGGAAATGGACAAAAGTAGAAAACCAACACCCCCAAATCAGGTTGGCTCAAGCTTGATTTGCAAAATGTTCATTGAACTCGAGTTAAAACTTTGAGCTAGCTAAAAACTTCACAAACGAGCAGCAGCACACTGTGGACCCAACTTGGTTCAACGGTAGCCCAAAATAAGGTGCTTTGTGGGAATCTCAGATCCATACTTTTGACAATGTATCGGGCAAAAAGGGAAAAAAAAATCTTTATCTTATTTCACAATGCTTCATGTACTATTTCGTATTCATCAGATCTTCGTTCTCTCTCACTCTCTGTTTCAATATCTTTACAATTGCATCCCTTCGTATCCCTGTTTCATTCTCTCACACAATTACAAGGTGCATCCGGAAAAGGTAAAATGGCAAGTTACTTCAATGGGAACAGGAACCACCAGGTTCTTTGCCGCCACTAGAAGCCAACTGGTAACTATTTTCCCAGGTGTCTGCAGGAGCTGCTTGTGCATGAGGGACGTGGCGAGGATGCTTCTCTCTCTTGTCCCCCTTTATCTGCTTCAATGCATGCTTGAGGGCCGGTAACAGAGCCTCCACACACTCGGCAACTGCATTTGGATTCCCCGGCATGTTGATTATCTAAAAAGCATAGCAAAACCAGGAACAGCTTCAATCGATTCCATCATAAAAAAACTCACTTTTGGGCTTAAGAGGTTTGAGTCATATGGTACATATGCTAGTAAATAGTATTCTGAGAATATGAGGAACTTTCATGAAACTAAAACTGGAAAAACATATCAACATCCACAAAATTGTACACATATTTGCATGCAAGGTTACACTCAAGGACTGAAGTTTCATTCAAGTAGGTCTTAATGGGGGAAAAAAAACATGGAAGCAGGAAAGTCAGACATGGCTGTGCCTTCTTTCATGATAACCATTACATATGTTGTAAGCAGTAGCATTTTATAACCAAAAGAGGCAGAAGAAATGCAATGAAGCTCGGTGCATGCCCTTAGGCGACACTCCTAGGTCACTTTAAGAGTAACCACCAGTGTTCTATTAATTTGGAACTCGCACTAACATGTCTGCTACTACAATATGTAAGAGAGAACATCATTTGCATTTAAAAAACAATAACTGATAAGCAGTCATTAGAATCTTATCAAAAGGGGTTTGGACTTTGGGGAGTCCTATCAAATTCATGGTATCCAAAAGGTACCATTTCTTTTCCATACAGGCATTTACTAGATTTATGTTTCTCTCAGCCTGCATATATCCATACACAACAATGCCTCTGATAGGTGTTGGATAGGTTGATACAAAATTTGGGCTCATTTCTGAATACTTCAGCTTTTGGAATAATTGGCACCTTTCGTCTTAACAAGCTATTGGACCTTAGAATTGCCTTGGTCTTGGGTTCAAGACTCTCCATTTGCATTAGTCACTTGTTTGCATTTTCTATTTTTGGGCATCTTGCACATGAGGGAGGAGATAGCTTGATATACCTTATAGGTCAATTTTCTACCAGCTTAAACTTTTGAGATAAATGGTAACTTAACAATAGGGTGCAGGGAGATCAAGTGCTATATTTTCAAAGGCTTCCAACTGTGCTTACCAGTGTTGATCCTCTTATTCCAGCAGCAGAGCGTGAGAGCATAGCAAATGGTGTCACCTGCTTACAAATTATCAGAAGATAATCAACAAAGAATCTATGGCTAGTACATTTAGGATAACAATCAAGGATGGAGACGCGACAGAACAGCTAAGGAAGATAAAACTTACTAATTTGCTTCGTTATAGCAGCCTCATATTATTTTCATCAAAGCACCTACTACTAGTCAGTCATGAGCTGGTTTTCGGCTGTTATTATATGTATCATTATGTAAATCACCTAAGTAAAGATCATTGATGATACAGTAGCCGCGGTCCAAAGATATGACACTTAGTTGCTGACCACTATACTCTTTATTACTTGAACCCAAATGTTACGGTGCAATACAAGAGCCTTTAGTGGGCTAAGCAACAAAGACTTTGTAAGAAAATCACTGTTTCTGTCCCACTAGTGACTCCTTAGGGCACAATTGACCATTCATTACTCTCATTTCATATGAAAATGTGTGCAGGGAAGAACTGGCAATTCTGTGTTTCATTGACAAAATAAATCCAGTTTTCTTGTGAATAAACATCAAGAATCCCATGTTGAAACAAACACTAGGGGGATATTTAAACACACATAAGTGCATATGGAATGTTTAATTGTAAAGCTCATGAATCCATTTCATTTCATAAATAGCGTAATTCCATTTTATTTGCAGGTGCAAGAGCTAAACCACAAAATTTAAGAGACTCCTATCAGACATGGATCTACACAGCATCCCATTGTATATCCCACTAACTGCGGTGAAGTGAATTTAGTGGAAGGCCTAATCAAAATCCAGACTCTCCCAAACTGAATGTACATGAGCACTACTAAAGACCAGAATGCCTACAACATAAACAAGCTCATTGGAAAGCTCCTCTTACCTTCAGACTCTCTTGCATCATGACATATAGAAGACCAGGAGTTTCTTTCTCTATCACATCTTTTGTTGCTTCAGGGGTAACATCTCTGGGGGTGAAACCAGTACCACCTAAATTGAAAATTCATCAGAAGGGGAAAGAGAGCAGGAAAGAGAAACCACAACAGATTTTCACTAAACAACAAAAAAGGAGCTGGACTTGGAAAACCTTACCGAGTGTAAGAACGAGATCCACTTGGTCAACATCACTCCATCTCTGCAGAACGTCCTTGATTTTAGACACCTCATCAGGAACCACAGCTTTTGCTACTATCTTTGCTCCTCCTAATCTTTCTGATGACGAATTAACTACAGAAACAGCCCTTGGACCACTGCAGATTCGTATATTCAAGAACAAGTTCAACCATAAGACTATGATGATCTCAGTAAAAGTACTCTCAATAGATAGTAAGTCATGATATAACGATCTAAATTAAGGAGCAAAATTAAACATCTGAAAGATTAACAAATCTAACAGGCCAGCATCGTAGTTGCAATTTTTTTTTTTCAAAATTGACGAAACTACATGCAGGATTTCTTGCCTCACAAGTTCCTTAAAATTTTATGATCTAAAAGTTCGTTCCTCAAAATTTCTATCCAAGTGAATGAGGTAATAGGGAGAGACTCAAACACAAAACTTTGGAACACTAATAAGGAGAGAGATAAGGTAACGAGATAATGCAGCTATATAATTTCTTGTCTTCATCTCCTTTATGACACATTTTTCAAGTCTCTTATCTATAGTTTCTAAAAGAGAATTTTTTTTTCTCGAAAAAACATCTTGAGATCGTAAGGGTCACTACTTCTGTGAGCAAGAGACAGATCTGGATATCAAATTGCAGTATACAATAACATAGGTTCTATACAAAACTTACTTTATATGCACTGACAGCAATATGATGTACTAGCACCATATAATAGAGAGACTATCAATAATAGGGTCTTCCATATCTTTTTTCCTTTTCCTTTACTTTTTTTACCAAACGCTGTCACACTTCTATAGCTGATAAGAATACCAAGAATGTGGAAACATACAACATCGGTGAGACTGGACTGGATGTGTCTACTCTAAGCACAATAACGTGCAAAACAAGTTACTGAATAGTTGTCGCAAAGAATTCAGTACTTCTCTGTTCCACTTTAACAAAGAGCACAATCTACTTTGCTTTCTACTGTGGCATTAATGTAGTGACCTTTTAGGAATGATGATCCCAAGAGGTGTATCTCCATGCCTCAAATTGCCCAATCGCATTAATGTAGTGACCTCTTCTCTTTCTCTCTTCCCAATTGCCCCCATCGCATGTCAACTTTTCCCCAACAGGATTGGTCCCCTCACACGTGTTATGGAAGGTAGAATAATAGTCATCTCTAAACACAAGTAGCATATGAGGCATCCTTCGTAGCAATGGTGAATCGTGCAATTCAGCCAACAAAACACTTCATTGCGAAGTTCTAAAAACCTAGAAGATATAAAGTTCTTGATTCCATGGTTCCTCACAGAGTTGGAAGCAACTGCTTAGCTCATTTGTTTTCTAATGGAGATAGAAAACATGGAAGCGATAAACATGTTGGCAAACAAAGGTGGAAAACATGAACACGGATAACATATGGTGGAAAAGTCAAGTAGGAAAAATAAGTTATAAAAGCACAGAAAGCTCTAGCTAGATCCTATAAACAAAGAATTGGTTGGTAAAAGGTATTAGACTATTAGGTCAAAAAAGGATAATCGTCCCAGCTTTTCTCTCACCCCTTCTTGTTTTTCTCTCTTTGGCGAGAATTAAAATCTCAAGTGTAATAATGGAAGCATGAAAAATTCCACTGCACAAAACTGAGCCTGTTGAAAAAGAGCATTGTAAAGTTAGGATACCTTCGGTCTGGTCCAGCCCCTGATGCTACTGTATCACTCACTGTAAGGATAGCTACTCTAAACTCCGAACCCCGTGAATCACCTGCACTTACTTCTTGAGACACACTTCCTCGTGTAGCACAACCAAAATCTGGTGATACTAAACTCTTGCTCACAGAAGAACTACTAAAATCAGAAATTAAGATGGCTGTCACAGCAGTCCCAGCAGATATTACGCCATCTGATGCTGGCAGTTCTAACAACGCATTTGCTGACTTCATACTTAAAAGCCGACTACTCATCTGATGACCAGTGCTCTCAGCGACAAATCTGAAATTATTCAAAAAGTAAACTAATAAGTCATTTTGGTGAAACCCTCAAGTACTCTCAACTTGTTGCCAAATGCCATGCTCTCAAACAAAAGAATCAAACTCTCACCCTGGATTGCCAGATCCATCATTGACCTCCCAACTAATAATGGAACGATGAAATTCTGGACGGACAGGATCTGGTTTTAAGGAGCGCTTAAGACGAGCACGCACTCTGCACAAGAAACAGGAGCAAAGAGCCAATCGAAAATATTATCCATTCACTTCAGTTTCAAGGCAGATGGATAAGTAAAGAAAGGAAAAAAGTATCAAGAAGATTTGCCCACACACACAGAAGCAATTCTTTTAGAACTTTCACCAACCTTGGGAGGTGAGGATTTGCCCATCCTGCAAGCTGGCGAATGGTGGGAACCACAAAGACTTGGAAACCGACTATACAGCTCACTGGATTTCCTGGTAACCCAAATGCAAGAATCTTTTTTGCTGTCAAGTTATTTGGTGATTCTGGAACAATTTCAGCAAATGTGAGAGGCTTTCCTGGTTTCATGCGAACCTAAAGAGACCAACGTCAAAAGAACGTAATTTAAGTCATAGTGCCGCACAAACCAGTACTCCATTTATTAAACTTGGGTGTTCACATCTAGCAACTTTTTCTTACTTGTGCATTGTTTGTTTAGAAGTCAGGTGAAAAATTCCTATAAAGGAAGAAAATATAAGAACAAGCCAGTGCTGGAAAAATGGCTAGAAGTGGGCATCACTTTACCTTGTCAAAATACACTTTCCCTCTCTTGTGAAGCAAAGGCTTGATAAAATCCCTATCTCCCATGGAAACACCTCCCGAAGTTAAGAGAATATCAATTCCAAAAGAGAATGCACCATCCAAGACCCTCTCTATAGTTTCTTCATCATCGCTAGCGATACCAAGGTCAACGACCTTACACTGCTGCTGCGCTGCTGCAGCAAGAAGCATTGCACGGTTGGAGTCCCTAATCTGCATAAGAAAGTTACCACGTTAGTGAGAAGATCTAGGCATTTCTACCCAAGTGAATCGAGGTCAATATCGACACATGCAAATCCAAATATAACTGCTCCACTTTCTGTAATTTGGGGTTTCTCATTCAGGCAACAAACAAAAGGTGACAACCAAAATTTATGTCCCTCCGCCAATTAGAAATTGAACAATAGAAAACCTAAGGAATTAGAGTTGAATGAAAAAATGCACATGAATATATAACTACATGTGTGTATGTGTGGGTGATTTTTTTTTTTTTTTGGGGGGGGGGGGGGGGGGTTGAGAGGGAGCATCTAATCCTTCTCTAGAAGAGACCCAGTAATGTATTAGACACACACTTGAAAACATGCATCCAGGCATCCTACTGTGGCCTCAATGTCGCACTAGGCTTTTGGAAAAATATGTGTCACTTCATAATTTCCCCGTGTAAGTTATTCTACTCAGCTATCTTAGTCCAGTTTACTTGCTAGTCCATGGATTTTTCTTCTCCGTTCAGCTCATTGGAAAGCTGCATCCTCTCCTTTAGTCTTAAAGCCCAAATGGACAGTGAAAAATCCACCACCTACTTCAGTAATCAAGCCAAAAGAAACTACTAGCTCCACCAGTAAGAAAATGTAGGTTATCCAAGAACGATGTAGTACCTGGCCACGACTTAAATTTGCAGTTGTTGGCTCTACAAGTTCATCTCCTGTGGAAAGCACAGCAATTGTTGGGGAAGGATATACCTGCATAACAGCATTACATATCAGCCTAGTAGCTATTTCTCCACACCCCAACATTTTAGTGTTCAGACTTTTGCCAATAATTATAACATACATTGTTTAGCTAAACATATCATGAAACTCAACTGGGGAAAAACCTTTTCTCAACATTTTCCAGGAGTGAAAGGATACAGTACTCAATGGCCTAACTTAATTAAGTTCAATGGAAATAACCAACCAACCATAATGCCCTTTTCCTTCCAAAAAAATGGGGGAAAATAAGCTAGGACGAAAGAGGTCGATTTTCTAGTACCTTCACAATCATTACACCTGCAGTGGCAAGTAGACCAATTTCTGCAGCCCCTAATCTCTCTCCAGACTTCAGCACCACATCATCTTTGTTTATGTCACATCCCTGGCAAAGAATATTCTACATGAGCATTTTAAATCTGGAAACAATGCAAGAAGAATCAGAATGTGCAGAAGAAATAAGGCATGGTAAGAAAGAGAACTTGAAAACATGTGTGATTGATCAACTTTTTAGGGTTTCATACACCATTTCAGGGGAAAAGTATTTCCCTACAGATGTAGCATTTGTGGCACTTAAGGTAACAGGTAGAGAATGGGAGAATATCTATGAATTGGCTTCTCAGTGTAATTTCAGTAGCATAATGGTGGCTTCATATGTGCATTGGTGGCCCATATCCAAAGGTCTCAGTCCGTTCATTTGCATTCTCTTCCCTTTGACTATGTATGATTGCATCTTCATGTGCAATTGGGGTTGCATGTGAGGAATGGTGTTGGATATATGCAGCATTGAGCTCAAGGTTAGGCACAAATGACGATTAACTAGAAAAGAAACTGAGACAATAAGAAATATAACACATACACACAGATACAAGCTTATACAATCGGAGATATTTATTTCCATAAATAGTCATACCACTGGACGAATATCAACACCTTGGCTAGTTTGTACCAATATTCTTACTCTCTTTGCTTCAATGGAATCACCTTTTATTACTTCGGTGTCCTCTACTTGCACAACTGTGTCAGCACCTTCAGGTATTGGTCCTACGAAGCATACAAAATCCATTTAAACAAAATAAGCATTAAACGAGCCCAACTTCATAATCAACCAAATTGATCAGAAGGGATGGGGCATGATAAGATATTCCTTTCACTTTCATTTTAACTTGCAAATCTGTAGGCCCATTTAAAAAAAAAACAAATCAGATCACTTCACCTGTACATTCGAAGCATTGAAAACCATTAAAACACTTATCCTAGCAATGGACTAAAACCAAAACCCCTCGTTGCAAAGAGGTCCACCACACCTTTAAGGACCAAGCAGCTTGCGCAAATAATATCAAAATAAACTCATTAATTCCACACAGAATGGCTTTACGAGAAGATAATGGAAGCAAAGAGAAGACGCCTAATCTACTTGGGCAATCCAAAAAATGGTTTGAATTTCCAGCTTAAAACAGTGACAGAAAATGAGCAATAACTGGAACATCATCAGTTAATGGCAGCTATTAGCTTTCTTGAAGTGAACTATTTTTTAAAAGAATAGCAAAACTCGAAAGATAGACAGAAAAAGACATGGCCAGGTATCTACGTGAAGAGGTCCAAATTAGTAATGTTTTTCTGGTTTGTTTACAAGGAAAGACAGGCCACAAAGTAAACCACACCAACTACATCCACCGTTTACCTATTAGCAATTTCACCAGCAAGATTGGTGCATAGAGGATTAGAGAGCATTTCCAACCGTTGAAGTAAATTAGCACTTTCTTCAGTCAAGGGCTCCATAATTTGTCCAAGCCCAATTTTATTAATGATAATCTTAGATTCAACATAAACAGGCTCACCTCCGGTCGTTACATATGCTACAGTTCCTGGGGTCACAGTCACACCAACTCCATCATTTCCTGCTCTTGATTCAGTTATTATGGGATATTCACCAGGCCCATCTGTGGCAACTACTGCATAGCCATCCTGTAAAAAATCAAATCATGGAAAAGAAAAGATTAGAGTCAAAAGAAAGGTAAAGTTCTGATGTCAACAACGAAACAGTTTGCCAAAGCATTCAGATTTCAGATACATAGAGCCTTGAACACAGGGCCTTTCTCCTTTCCTTCTGTTACTTTCTTTCTGTCATTTTCTTCCCTTCTCCCTTTTCTTTCTTTCATAAGTAGCAATGTTCTAAAAGTCGCTAGGCGCTAGTCGGGCGGTTGGCCATCTTTGACCGATTAATCGGATTAATCGGTGATTAATTGGTACATATTAATTAGTAATCGGCGATTAATCGTTAGTCGGACCTAATTAGATAGGCCCCGCCAGCGATTAATCGGCGATTAACTCCTTGTTTTAGAACACTGATAAATAGAAGACCATCCGCACAGAGCAAAGATGACCAAGCAACTTCCTCTTCTTGTTAAATATTCTTTTCCATTCTTGATGTAAGAACCATTTCAAGTGCTCATCGTGTATAGTTCCTTAAAACCTTTTGCAGATTCCTTACATCACGACACCATCTAAATATGTTCTTGATGGTGGACATGTCTCGGTCGAATGGTTGGGTTCATGATCATAAACTGCTAGCTACGGGCATGGACAATTACTGAGGTCTCAGTTTTTCTTTCTTTCTTTCTTTTTTCTTTTTAAGTCAAGCCGTAGAAAAATACAATAATGAAACAGTATATCAATAAGATTGGCAATAACTAAATCAAGCCAATGCACAACAACCCAAGAAATACTCCCCTGATAAGACCACAAACTAGCAACGAAAGAACTAATAATCAATGCTTGTCTTTGGCAAGTTTTGGACTCTTGTCTTCTCAGTATCAAGGGCAATAAAAGCGACGATGATATGTTGGTCTGGAGGAATGTTTTAAAAACAGTGGCCTAAAATTTTAAGCCAATTCATATATAAGATTAGTATTACCAAAACAAAGTCAATTCATCAAACCAAAAAAAAAAGAGTCAATTCATATGTTCGTGGGTGAATATATTGGAGAAATGAACCCAAGGGTTTGGATGCCAAGGTCGTCAAGGTCTGTGCTTAGGGATTTGCTCTCTATTACGGTCTTGCATTGAAAAACTGGTTCTATCAGCTCCTCTGGTCTGTCCATTCGGCCTTAGGTTCAAAACCCGGTGCTATCAACTCCTTCGGGTCTTGTCCACACGAGCTTTCTCCGGCTTCAATTGGGCTCCCGCTAATAGGCGGTGAGACCGATTCAGGATTAATTTCGAGATGCGCGTAAATCGGCCTGGACAACCGAGTTATCAAATAGTACATGTCTTGTAAGTGGAAGTTAGGGTTTTAGGAAGACCTTGACGGATGCAGGGTAAGGAGGGAGAGGATCAGGGGCCGTGATGTCTTCGGCCAAGACCTTGCCCAGAGCTTCGTGCAAGGGTACCGTGACGGGTGGCAGGCGCTGAGCCACTCTCAGCACGATCTGCAGCGCCTCCTCCGCCGGTATCATCATCTCTGCCGGTTTGAGAAACCAAACCAACCGCTACCACTGTGTATCTTCGACTTTCGAGGGATTGGATTGTGGCATGTCAAGACATGGGCATCTGTCTAGTTTCTAATGGACTGGGCCAGACAGTCCGCCCAATGGGCCCATCGGCTATAGGGTACCCTACTTTTCTTACCTTTTTTTGTTTGCAACAGGAATAAACCCTGTCGGACCGCTTTTCTACGGTCTCTCCTAAAATCAATTAGTGTAAGGAGGGGTTTTAATTAAGTTTTTATGTCATTTGATGACGCATCCGTAAATCTATTTTTAGAACGGTTGCAAGAAGTGACATTGTGTAACCAAATTCATGCAGTCATTTCGGGCCCAATAAATCCAAAGCCACGGGAGTTGGAATTGTCTTACAAGACAATGGTTTTACTGCTTTGTTCTGTTATTCAATCTATTAATGTTTGTGAGAGATTGGTTTCAGTTATTTGATTTTAAATGTCTACACTTACCTCATGAGTCCACCGCAAGCCTACTTGGGGCCTCAAAAAAGTACAGAAAAATACCCGTAAAATTTAAAATATTTTTTTTGGGACTCTGTAAAAAATGAACTCAATCGCATCACGGTAGGTATGGTTTTTGAATTCATAAGGCAAAATTGAATAGTTGAGCAGTTTTGTCCCTATAAATTCAAAAAACATATTTACCAAAATGCGATTGAGCTGATTTTTTACAGAGCCCATAGAAATGCGATTGAGTTGATTTTGTATAGGGTTTCATAAATTTTTTTTTAAATATATAAAATATTCTAAAATTTATGGTATTTTTATGTATTTTTGTGGGGTACGGAGTAAGTTCCACGTAGGCATGCGGTGGATCGAGCAGTGGACTCGTGCGGTGAACGTAGCATCATTTTTTAAGTTTTGTTTACCTTTGTATGATTAGGTTGTGGTCCTTACGTGCTTTCCCTATCGAACAAAGTCAAAAATACATACTACATACTCACATAATTGGATCCCACATCAAATTTTATCATTGCATTCATGAACCATGTGAAGGTCTTTAGGTGTTTTCCCTATCAAACAAAGATGAAAATACTAATACTCACATGACTTTTGGATCTCACATCAAATGTTACTGTTGGAACTTGAAAGACGAACAAAGATAGGATCTTCGTGTTCAGAGAAGAAATGTTACCGTCAAAAGACAAACAAAGACGAAAGCACAATTACGTTCATAATCCCATGAAGATCTTCCTGTTCAGAGAAGAGAAAGTAACAAAAGTCATTGATAACTTATTGTTTTCAGATGTGCTACTTCTAGCATCTGTATCGGTAAAGTTAGTTGTACAGAGTGAAGTTTTTGTCAGAGGTTTGTTTCAGTTATTGGTTTGAGTTTCTGCTTGTTTACCTTTTCGTAATCAAGTTGCGGTCCTTGTGTGCTTTCACTCTCAAACAAGGTTGAAAATATACTCCATACTCAAATAACTTTTCGATCACACATCAAACGAACGTTATGGTGAGATCCGCGAATTACGTGAGCATGGAGAATTCTATTTATTATAAGACAAAAGTAATCCTAGCACGTACTATTGTTCCTTCTCCCTTTTTCCCTTACCATTCTTTCTCACAAACATAGCTCAACAAAACTAAAAAATCGAAAATTACAGCAATAACAGCAACTCCAATACTCCAATACCAAGCTATTGGATAATCTGTAAATGCACTTCTCCGATGCAATAGATCTGGAGACGTCCAAACAGTTTGACTGCATAACCAAACACTTCTAAAGTAAAATTAAGAAGGGTAAATGCTCCAGTACCAAGATTAAAGTTGGTCAAAGCGAAATCACGAGCTACTTTAGTTTAAGAAATAGCTCAATCCAACGGCTGCCCCCCGCGCTGGAACTGGAGATACATTCCTCTAAATCCTTATCACAATTTATTAAAATCAACTCATCATCCTCATCTTTGTACTCGATTTTGTAAGTTCCAGCCTCGAACGACAGCCTCTCTTTCACTTGTTGTTCCAGCTCTACCTTTCGCCATGGACAAGACAACCGAAACATTATGGTTCCTTCTTCACACCTTACCTTTACCTTCACACTATATGTATCACTAGTAGCCGGGACTTGATTAGAAGGCAGCAACGTATCAGGATTCAATTGTGGGATTTGCTCTTGATCAACAACCGAGGGAGATTTGTTGGGGCGAGATTGACTGATAAGTTCTTGTTCCTTGCGAGGTGGCCATCTATCGATACCATAGTCCCGACAGATTCGCTTAAGCGTAGATTTGCTAACTGCAAAAAATATGAATCAAGAAGCTCAAAATTCTTCTACTTGAGTAACTCGACTTCAATATTTTAACTCTTATTTCAAGTATATTCAGATCGTACAACTATTCACACGCTTTAAGTTGAACCACAAATTCCAAGTCCATCTGTAGTCTCTACCTTTTAAAGATCCAATACTTTCTTTGCGAAAATCAAATTCCCTTGTTGAATATATATAGGATATTGATATAATTTTCAAAGTAATTAGTACACTAGATCCAAAAAGAAAGTAATTACTATACTGCTGTAATGTTACCTATTCTTTTTGATAGCTTAGATGAACATAGACTAGGTTATACACATTTCTGCCGTTAAAAAAAGAAAAAGAAAAAAGCCGTTCAAAAAAAGGTTATACACATTTCTCACGTAAATGGAGATTGAATCTCCATTTCAGTAGTGAACATGGCACGCCTTAGTTCGGTTTTGTACTAAACTAAAAACCGAACCAAGTCGTGAGGATTTAATGTTTCAAGAACCAAACTTATTCATGAAAATGATGAACCGGACCAATCCAAACCATTTGACTATGAGCCGGTCCTAGTTTTGAACGACAGTTACCTTTAAGTTTAGATATCATAAGTATTGAGTCATTTATACCACTTACAAATCGCATTAGATGCTCGACACAAACCCCTTTTTTAAAATGAGATCAATTAGAAGCCACCAAAAATTACTAAAATTCAGATACATCCTCTACGAATTGAGCATATTTTTAGTTACTAATGTATCCATTTTTGAGTTGAGTCTTCAAATATGGAAACTCAAATTGAGGTCTCCATTTTGATGCTGCCATACAGAGAGCATGGTTGAAGCACGGCAGATTCCGAAATGTTTTTTTTGTTGTTTTTGAGAGAAAAATCTATCTAGTTGGAAACAACAAGCAAGATACTACCAACAAGATTGAGATTTTCATTTGTTGAAGAACTATATTTATGCATACCTTCGAGATGCTTCGCAGCATCTATAAGACGCATTCCCTTAGTTTGTAAGATATCTTCCTTTGGAATTGCAATTCTAACTCCAATAGTTCTGTTGTTACCCCTCTCTCCTCTTGAGGTATTTACCTTCCTTTTCCCTTTTTTTCCCAAACACCCTGAATTCAATTGGGCCTCTTCCATTACAGCCTCCCATGTTCCCTCAACCCCCACTCCAATTGCTTCAGATTCATCGTTGCCAAAACCCGCACCAGGGTTCTCTTGTTGAGCTGTAGGCAAAAACTGCAGCGGCGGAATTTCCTTTTCAACAACACTATTTGTGTCAACGGTAGCCGTCAAGGCTTGATTAGAAGGCACAGCACGAGAAGTCAACTGTGGGATTCCCTCTTGATCGACAACCACAGGAGTTTCTTTGGGGAGAGATTGCCGGATAATTTTGTGTTCATTGCGAGGTGGCCATCTGGGGATTCCATACTCCCGACAAGAACTCTTCAGTTTAGAGATGCTAACTGCAATAACGAAGAATTGAAAAGCTCAATATTTTTTCTACTGAAGCAACTCCAACCCACATTTTTAATTTCAAGAGCCACAAAAAATATGTTCGAGTAAAACGGAATTGCATCCATAGAATATCACCACATTCACATTGACTACACAACAACAATTCTCAATTCTTATGTGTGTCTCCAAATATAACATTTATAATTGAGGTCTTCGATCTCCCATACAGAGCATGATAGAAACTAAAAGGGTTCATAGGTTTTAGTCGGAGAAAACTATGATTGAGAAAGTTTTTGGTACTACGTAAATTGACAGGAATTATATTCTTCTGAGTTGTATTGATTGAAATAGGATTTCACTTAATTAAAAAGCTTGCGCTTATAGTTTTGAATGCGAGAGAGTACTTCTAGAGTCCTATGAACTTACCACATAATATATAGGAATCTAAACGTAAATGCGTATCTATAATTTTAAATTTTTTTGGAAAAAAGATTATTTGTTGATTAATGTAAAACTATAGGCTATAAAGCAATTGAACTTAGAATTCACGAATGACTCTATTAAAGAATAATTCCTAAAGTTGCCACTACACGTGATGAATGTTTTGGGGTTTTTTTTTCTGTTTAATGCGAACAAATTATATTATTTAGATGATGAATGCTTGAAGACATATCGTGTGAAGCAAGAAAATATTTTGAAATATGAAGGGACTTTCGTTAATTTCATTATGCGGGCATAAGTAATACTTTTACTGGTAAACGAGAAAAGTGATATTTAAATGATGCTTTTAAAATCTCATAATGTTTGTGTTTTCGGAGAATAGTGATATTTAAGTGATGCTTTTGAAACCTTGTATTGCTATATTATTTTTTTAAGTATTTGTATTATTTTTTGAAAGGTAATTTATCTACTTAATTTATATTTGTTTGTAAAAGTTCATAAAGGGCCATGACCAAGATCATGAGTTCTATTCTCCAAAATAGTCTCCCTGCTTGCACAGGTGCCATCAACATTTTCCCTAGTTCTACACATGCAGGAGTTTGAGCTCTTTGTACGCCCTTCTAAGGTTAACCGACCTAGTTGGGAAAAAAACCACGAACAAAATTGAGGTTTTCATTTATTGGAGGAGTGTATGTATGTGTACCTTTGAGATGATTTGCAGCATCTTTAAGGCACATTTCCTTAGCTTGTAAGATATCATCCAAAGGAATTGCAATTCTAACTCCATTTGCTTTCTTGTTTCTTCTCTCTCCCCCTGGGTTCTTTTCCCTTGTTTTCCTTTTTTCCAAACACCCGGAATTAAACTGAGCTTGATCTGCCATTGCACAATCCCCTGTTCCCTCACAACCAATTCCACCATCTTGGTTCTCTTCTTGTGGCGTCGGGGGCAACTGCAGCGGTTCTGATCTGTATTCAATCAGGAAGGGTCTATCGAAAAGATCCTTCCCTCCCCTCCACCTTTTTACTGATTCAGCGGCTAAGGGGGCACCCTCAACAGTTCTGAAGGTGCCGATGTTGAGCCAATTCCACCCGTAACGAATATCGGCCACCCATTGGCTGCGGTGTCCCAGCCACACTCTTACGGAGAGCTTGTTTACAAATTCAACTGATGGTTCGGGAGTCGTAGACAAGGCCTGACCTCGCCTGTATTCCACCCCGTTAATTGTGGAAACTCCCTCTACTGACATCACATCCAACCGACCGCCCCGGTACCCAAATACCTTATTACTCACTTCCGCGTACTCTATGATCAGCTGGTCAACGATGTCCTCGTGTTGGTGTTCCAACTCGTTGATCTCATCCCTTTCCCACCACAACTCTTCACATATGTCCTCCAACGCCAACGCATTCAACGCACTGCCGTTGATCACATTCAGCGCACCGCCTTCCAACCCGTTGATCACATTCAACTCACCGCCCCTGTCCTCAATTAGGTAATCCACAAACAACGCCAAGTCTACGACCGGCAGGTCAACGACGTCCTCGTGCTGTTGATTTTGGAAATTCTTACCCAAGGTAACTGCATTCCGTACACGCAAACGACTAGAAGTGGATGAGGATGGTGGCGGCGGCGACGCTGGCGAATACAAAGGGAAAGACGGTGGCGACGGAGGGAAACTTGTGGGGCCCTGCGCACCGAAATATGTGGGCGACGGAGGAAAATACGGGAAATTTGTGGGCCCCCACGGAGGGGAATATGTGGTCGGCGGAGAGGAATACGAGCAGTTCAACTCCTCGAAGAAGGATTCTTCAATAGGCTCGTCCGATTCCAATTCTCCACTGTTCCGAAGCACAACCATTGGCACAATTACCAAATTCAAACCAATAGAAAAACACAGGGGATTGAGACAATATTTCGCGCCAACAATCAAAAGCAGAAACAAGAAGATGGAACTGAAATTGGTTGCAAACCCAAGTGAAAAATGAGGCGGAACAAGAGAACCCAGATCCTAATTTGGTGAGAAAAACACGAGCGAATTCTTCGAATCAGGGCTTTACAAAAAGAAACTGAACAGGACACAATTTCAGTTCAATGGATGGATGGAGAGATGAGGAGAAGGGAGAATCCAAATGGTAATTAATTGTTCGTCCTGCAAGTCCTACACCCCTTTTTATTGATGGATTTGGTGAGGAAGAAATGAAACGAACTGAGGATTCACACTGCTACTGTACTTTCAAAAGAAGGTGGGATGAAGTTTCCTACCATCGTTATTATTCACCTTGGACTCCTACTTCAGAATTGATTTTGTCTTCTTGAACCCTTTTGATCCCAAAAGATTCAAAAAGACACAACAGTCAGAGCAAATGGTACTCGTGACACACGACCATAATGATACTTTTACTTTTAGGGTAAATTTCACTAAACTCTCCTCAGGTTTCTGACAAAGACAGAAACCTCCCCTAACGTTTCTGAAATTGCACTGTCCTCCCATCTGCTTCTCTTGTCTGTTGCACGTTACCCCAACCGTTTGGTTGACGTTACGGAAAGCAACTAACGGTGATGAGGTCAGCATGGAACATATAAAGGGCAAATTTCACTGACCTCCCCTGAGGTTTCTGACACGAACAGAAACCTCCCCTGAGGTTTCTAAAATAACACTAGCCTCCCCTCCTTTACTTGAAAATACCAAGGGACCCCCTCTCCGTTAATTGCACGTTAGAAAACGGATGGAAAAGATTATTTCTCCCTCCACCCACTACTAAAATTAAACTAAACTCTCAATCAAACAAAACCGATGTCATTGTACTATATTTTTTACAATACATATACTATCCTCACCAGACTCTTTACCCCTCATATTTATAAAATATAAAATACAAAAATCACTACACTTTGTACCCGTTTCACTTTGAGATTTTGTTCTTATTTAAAAGGTTTCACATTTGCTAATTTTCTATCAAACTTTTTTGAATTATTGGTTCGTCTCGATAAGAGGAATTGAAAAAGTAAAAAAATTAAGACTTTTACCAAATATTTTGAGAAATTCAATATTTTGGATAAAAGTAATAATTTTATATTCTTTTGATTCCTCTCGTTGAGACAAACCAATGATCCACAAAAATTAACACAAAACTAGCAAATACGAAAAAAATTCAAATATGGACAAAAATAAAAAAGCCTAAAAATCCCACAAACAAGTTCGCATGAAAAAAATTTGAATATGAACAAAAACTAAAAAGCTTAAAATTTTCACAAACTAATCCCGTAAAAACCAAAAAACAAACTATTAGCAATGGAGGGTACGAGCTTGTTGGTGGGATTTTTAGGCTTTTTGATTTTTACGGGGTTTGTTTGTGAGATTTTTAGGCTTTTTTATTTTTGTTCATATTTGAATTTTTTCGTATTTGCAAGTTTTGCGTTAAATTTTTGTAGATTATTGGCTTATCTCAACAAGAGGAATTAAAAGAGTACAAAATTATTATTTTTATTCAAAATATTGAATTTCTCAAAATATTTGGTAGAAGTCTTAATTTTTTACTTTTTCAATTCTTCTTATCGAGATGAACCAATAATTCACAAAAATTTGATAGAAAATTAACAAATGTGAATCCTTTTAAATAAGGACAAAAGTTCAAAGTGAAACGGGTTCAAAGTGTAGTGATATTTGTATTTTATATTTTATAAATAAGAGGGGAAAAGAGTTTGGTGAGGGTAGTATAGATATTGTAAAAAGTATAATACAATGACATGATTTTGTTTGGTTGGGAGTTTAGTTTTAGTAGTGGGTGGAGAGAGAAATAATCATTTCCATCCATTTTCTAACGTGTAATTAACAGAGAGGGGGGTCCCTTGGTATTGTCAGGTAAAGGAGGAGGGGCAGTGTTATTTCAGAAACCTCAGGGGAGGTTTCTGTTCGTGTCAGAAACCTCAAGGGAAGTCAGTGAAATTTGCCCAACATATAAACTAAATGTTGAAAAATTAAGTGTTCCAAATTTCAATCCGTTTGAATGGGTGAGAAGATTTTATTTTTTTTATCATTTAATTTTAAATCGTCATAATTAAATTTTGACTATAGGACTCTTGTTGATTAACCCTAAGAAAGTCGTAGAATCAAATATCTCTTAGGACTAACCAACGAGAGCCCTAAAGTCAAAATTTAATTATGACCCTTTAGAATTAAATGATCAGAAAATAAAATTTTCTCACCCATTCAAACGGATTGAAATTTGGAACACTTAATTTTTCAACCTTTAGTTTATATATTAAAAAATATGGTTAAAAAATTAAGTGCTCCAAATTTCAATCCGTTTGAACCGATAGAAAGATTTTATTTTTCTAATCATTTTATCCTAAATGGTCATAATTAAATTTTGACTCTAGGACTCTCGTTGATTAGCCCTAAAAAAGTCGTACAACCAAATATCTTAGGACTAACCAACGAGAGTTCTAGAGTCAAAGTTTAACTATGACCATTTTGGATAAAATGATCAGAAAATTAAAATCTTTCTATCGGTTCCAACTGATTGAAATTTGGAGCACTTAATTTTTTAACCATTTTTTAATATATAAACTGCAGGTTAAAAAATTAAGTGTTCCAAATTTCAATCCGTTTGAATGGGTGAGAAGATTTTATTTTTCTGATCATTTAATTCTAAAGGGTCATAATTAAATTTTGACTCTAGGACTCTCGTTGGTTAGTCCTAAGATATTTGATTGTCCAACTTTCTTAGGGCTAATCAGCAAGAGTCCTAAAGTTAAAATGTAATTATGACCATTTAGAATAAAATGATCAGAAAAATAAAATCTTTCTATCGGTTCAAACGGATTGAAATTTGGAGTACTTAATTTTTTAACCATATTTTTTAATATATAAACTAAAGGTTGAAAAATTAAGTGTTCCAAATTTCAATCCGTTTGAATGGGTGAGAAGATTTTATTTTTTTGATCATTTAATTCTAAAGGGTCATAATTAAATTTTGACTCTAGGGATCTCGTTGGTTAGTCCTAAGAGATATTTGATTCTACGACTTTCTTATAGCTAATCAACGAGAGTCCTATAGTCAAAATTTAATTATAAACCCTTTAGAATTAAATGATAAAAAAATTAAAATCTTCTCACCCATTCAAACGGATTGAAATTTGGAACGAGAGGAGGGTGTGTGGAGAGAAGAACGTGTGTCAGTGGATTTAATGTGTCAACGGGGCTAGACTTTCTGACTGGCAATTTACCCAGAAGGCAAATTTTTATTGGTGGGAGGTACCACCAGGCAAAGTAGACGTGTTGCCCTTGGGGCAACCAATAATTTCTCAGTCCTCTTTAGCTTTTTCCCTTTTACTTATTTATTTTATTCATTACAAGTACGTGGGCATAAAAGTAAAATCATGTTCCCCCGTTAACAGGCGTTACCCGAAAAGAAGCAGAGGGGAGGACAGTGCAATTTCAGGAATGTGGGGGGAGGTTTCTGTTTTTGTTAGAAACCTGAGGGGAGGTCAGTGAAATTTACCCTTATTTTTATTATTCCTCATTCTCATTCAGAAATGCTAAGGACAAAAAAAATTTACCCCGAAACTACCCCAAAAAAATCAACTAGTGATTGAAATTCACATTGATATATCTGACACAATCATCAAAGTGATTCTCAACCCTTGATTGCTATTTTCGGAGTACTTTCGGGGTAAGTTTTCTTTGTACCTAGCATTCCCTTCACCCATTAACCATCATGTCCCTCCTTTGAAGAAAAATAAGAACGGCCTCTTTTAAAGAAGTGTTTTGGATAGCAAATGGAGAGATAAGTAGAAAGAAACACACAGTAATAATTTCAAAGAAAACTTACTGAAAACTCTACTGACAGAGAGGGGTATTCCTTGTAATCCCGTCTGACTTTGTTTTTACTTGGGGTTGCTAGAACATAGCCTCTCTCCCGGCATGGTTTTAGATAATTTTCTCTTCATCTCTTTATTTCTTTCCATTTATTACTTTAAAATTCTAAAGAGTGATAACAAATGACAGTGATGCTAACTTTTGAGGTAAAATGACTTTTGAAAAAGTGAAAACAAGAGAAGTCATATCGAAATTCTTTTTCCGATTTGGTTTAGTGTGAATAGGGACAGATTAAAGCACTTTACATAGGTGCCTTTTTTTTGAATGGTGTTTTGCTTGCACAATATAATGTAGTTATGTGCGTGCTACTACCTAAGACGCATTTATTGGTTGAATATTTCTTTTGGTTAAACTTTTTTTTATTTTATTGAAGTGTACATATTTATTATTTGGATTTCTAAATTACATGTCCATTGTAACCGCATGAAGTTTACATTTAGATGAAGAATAATCAAATTCAGTTTAAGGAAAGCCCCACCATCTTAATTCTTAAAGATAGTTATGATGGGTATGTTACAACATGATTGATAAATTGATAAACGCTTGTACAATGTACAATCACATGATGTATGGCGTTCAAATATTTTATTTTCCTAATATAAGTGTGTTCCTAAGACATGTCAAACGGGATTGGGTGATCGATATCATTTTTGACATAAATGATGTTCTAGAAAAGTTTTAAAAAACAAGCAATTTTGAATATCAAATTACTCCCTCCATCCTAATTTAATTGTTCTCTTTGGGAGTTCGTACAACTTTTTAATTGATTAAATCTTTTAATTTATAATATTTTACGTGATTTTGAAAACAATGCATTATAGTTTTAATTCAGATATATCAAATAAGATCCATATTGAATATAAAATTCATTACCAATTTCAAAAAATAACTAATTTGTATCTGGTTAGAATAGAATGATAAACTATTAAATTAAGACGGAAGAAGTAATAAATTCATGATAACCACACCTAGTAATTTTCGTGATGAAGCGAGAAAGCGAGCGGTTTCGATGAGGAGACCAGAGAATCCACTTGGTAATTTCTTATTCTTCAAGCCCTACACCTTTTTGACTAAAAGGGTTACACCACTTTAGACTACTACTGCTACTACTTTTCAAAAAGAGTGAAGTGGGGGGACGGTTCCTTCCCATTTTGTTCTTGATGAGAAATAGCCTTCTTTGACTTCATTTCTTAAGAGACAATTGAATTGGCCTTGTGAACTTCGCCAAAGGATCAAAACATTCAAAATGACACAGCCCTCGGAGCAAATGAGACACAATGGCAGTGACAGTAATTTGCAAGCACTCGAATTGTACCAAAATATAATTTGGTGAGAGCGAAGTCGAACCCATAAGAACTTGTAATTTTTTTTTATAGAAAAATAAACCTAAATTGATTGGAACATTAAACTAGTTAATTGTTTTATGGAACTAAAATTGAAGCAAACAGCAAAAATAAGTAAACAGTGAACTAAGCTATCAAAGACCAAGGAAATTCAAGTTTCTTTTTAGGGCAAATTTTCGTAGTAGTCCCTGTAGTTTTATAGTTGTCTCACTTTCGTCCCTCTAGTTTCAAAGTACTCGAATTTCGTTCCTGTAGTTTGTTTTACGTTTCAAATTGGTTTTATAGTTGTCTCACTTTCGTCCCTCTACTTTCAAAGTACTCGAATTTCGTTTCTGTAGTTTGTTTTACGTTTCAAATTGGTAAAATCGTTAACACCGTTAACGAAACTAACGGAAAAAAACAATAAGTGTTCCAATTTTCAATCCGTTTGAACCGGTGCGAAGATCTTATTTTTTTTTATTATTTTATCCTAAATGGTCGTAATGAATTTTTGGCTCTAAGGCCTTTCAACGAGCACCCGAAGACTTCTTATTTAGTTTCAGGGCTCTCTTAGGGTGCTCATTGAAAGGCCTTAGAGCCAAAAATTCCTTACAACCATTTAGGGTAAAATGATCAAAAAAATAAGATCTTCGCACCGGTTCAAATGGATTGAAAATTGGAACACTTATTTTTTTTTTCGTTAGTTTCGTTAACGGTGTTAACGATTTTACCAATTTGGAACGTAAAACAAACTACAGGTACGAAATTCGAGCACTTTGAAACTAGAGGGACGAAAGTGAGACAACTGTAAAACTACAGGGACTACTACGAAAATTTGCCCTTCTTTTTAATCAAAGGAGAAACACTAAGGTTTAGAAATCCACACTCATTAATCTAGTATTATGATATATTCATGATCATTGACGTTACTCAAAATTTCTTCATGATAATCTGAAAGTTAATTCTGTTACCATGAAAAATATCATCATAAAAGTTAATTTAAAAGTCTAATGTATGTTTCTCTCTTCTCACAGGTATAAAACCAAATCGGAGAATATTGAGCGTGGGCACTTGCTGTAGAAAGCAACCGTACGTGGGAAAAAAATCTTCAATGCAATTTGCAATGGGAGTGTTTTTACAATTTTACCCCTGAAAGTTATTACGTGGAAAGCTCCGAAAAAGGTTATTATCATTTTTGTTTTGCGGTTGAAAGTGGAAAACACTTTTGTGACCGGACTTCAAAAACAAGTCACACCAAAAGCTCCTTTCCTTTATATATTAAAAAATAGATAGATGTCCCTCCTAGAAGAAAAATTAAAACAGCCTCAAAGACATTGAGGCCTCGTTTCAGAAATCCAAATAAGTGATTTATTAAGAAGAAAATTTCAAACTCAAAAATTATATGTTTACGCAAATAATTTTTCTAACAATATGGATCTTGTTTGAACGGTGCAAAAAAAAATTCAAAAATTTAATTTTTATTTACATTATTTATAAGTTTAAAAATATGAAATAAGCTGCTTATTTTTTAAGAAGGTTTCTGGAACGGAGCCTTAAGGTTTGTTTGGTAAAAGTTTAAAGAAAGTGTTTTGTGATAGTAAATGGAGAGATAGAGAGAAAGAAGTAGTAATTTGGAACAAAACCCTAAAATCCCTTGTAGGACGTTGTATATTCAGTTAGTCTTTTTTTTTTTTTTTTTTTTCTATTTCAAGCTTTTTTCCCCCAAAAAAAACATTGAAATGAAACTTATTGAAAACTTTATTGACAGAGAGGGGTATTTCTTGGGGATCTGGGGACGCCTGCCAAGCGGGCAAAACCGCACAGTTTGGACCATGCAAGGGGGCTTGCTGTGTTTACTTTAATTCCTTGTTTGTTTCATGATTTGGCATTCATGGTTTGAGATACTCTTAGATGTTAAACCATTTAAGAAGGTCGTCAATATTAATCCATCGTCCAACCGATGGCATATAAGAACATGAAACTCTCAATTCAGTTTGGACAATTTTGGTTCAATTTTTCCCATCAAGCCCCCTCCAATCTGTACACGTTGTTCCTTTTTCTAGTGGATTTCATCTATTCTATTGTTTTTGGTTGATTACCAAATTAACTTCCCAAACCTAAGAGTATCCACAATTGAATAATCAAAAGTGGATAATCAAAAGTTGCCACATTATCTTTTGGTTATCCATTTAAGGGGTTACTAAAATTAGCAATAAAGAAGTCCACAATAGTACAATCAAAATTGAATAACCAAAACTTATCATATCACCTTTGTAACTTATAAAAATCTAGAAATTATGACATAGAAAATAATTTTTTAAAAATAGTTTTCAAACTAATAAAAATCGGTTATTAGAAAAAAAGAAAATAGTTTTTTGAAAACTTTGATTAAGAAAAAATAGTTTTCGGGAAAATGTTTAAAAAAAACATTTTTTGAATAGAAAAAGTTTTTTTTTTTCAAAAGAATAGTTTTTGAAAAAAAAAGTTTTAATGAGAAAAATTGTACAAAAAAAATTTGGGAAAAACAGTTTTAATAAAAACAGTTTTAATAAAAAAAAACTGTTTTTGCAAAAAAATAAAAACTGTTTTTAAAAGTATTTTTGTTATAAACATGTTGAAAATGGAAGAAAGAAGGTTTTTGTATAATGATAGTGTACTTCATTGAGGAAATGTGAAGACAATTAAATTTGATTATTAGCAAAAAGTTGGTAGTTTTGATTATCCAATGGCTAAAATTTAATGAGTTGCTAAGATATTTCTAAGTTTGATTATTTCAATGTGAGCTCTTTTTGAGCAAATGTTGTTAACCTTATAAACCTTTTTGTTTTGATTATACCACTGTAGATGCTTTAAGGCCCCGTTTCAGAAACCTTCAAAAACCTTTTTGTATTAATTTTTTTTGCACCGTGTAAAAGATCTTAATGAAATCTATCAAATAAGATCTATATTCGTAGAAAATTATTTGCGTAAACACATAATTTTTGAACTTAAAATTAATTTTCTTAAAAAACAAATACTTAATTGGGTTTTTGAAACGAGGCGTTTTAAATTTTTTTCTTCTGTGTCCAGTTCCCGTGATTCTTGTTGTGTAATGTCCATATGTTGTGGACTGTGCGAGAGGGGTAGAAGACTAGAAGTGGGTTTTGCTAGACGCGTTTGTACCGATGGAGACGGGATGATGAGGACGTCCGTGGGGCGGATGTGTGTTCTGCTAGACGCGTTTATACTGATGGAGACGAGAGGATGAGGACGTCCGTGGAGTGTTTTTGGGTTTCTTGGAGAGAGAGAGGAAGCTGGATGGGATGGGAGAATATAAAGACGCGTTGATTTGCTGGAGAGAGAGAGTGAGTGACTTGTCCTTGTGCGTTGACTTTCTTTGAGAGGATAAATGTTTTAGTGCCGGGCGGGCACGGGCCACGTGGTGCCGTGCACCATTTCGGCCGTCCAATGAAGTTTTGGACGGTCCAAATTTGTTTGGCTGTTTTAAAGTTTGAAATTACTAAAATACCCCTCGATAGCCGAACAGATCTGAGCCGTCCAAAATTTCATTGAATGGCCGAGATTAGTGCCGAGCACCACATGGCCCGTGCCCACCCGGCCCTGAAAAATTGGTTCTTTGAGTGACTATCCGATCTCTCTGTCCCATGAGAAATTTTTCAGTGCCACGTAGTGTTCGTTCGCACGGCACTCCCGAGCCGTCAAATGCCCTTTTCAACGGTTCAGATTGAAACTTTCTCTTTCCTTTTACACCACCTCTTTCTCTTTCTTTTTTCTCTCTCCAAATCCGAACCGTCCATAATTGCATCGGGCGGTTCGAATATGCCAAGCGGACACCACATGGTACCCATCCGGCACTAAAAAATTTCTCGTGTCCCACCTTTCAATGCCTCCCTCTCTGGCTAACATACGGAAGCAATAATTCTACAAGATGAAAGTAGCAGTACCCACCAATCAGTTCTTATTTCAGGTGGTACGCCTCTCTCGGTGAAGGCAAGGTTCGAGCCCTACGAGGGGTAATTCGGAGTTTAGGATTATAGACAATCTCTATATCTTTTATCGACTGACATACTAACACCTGTTTAACTCCTGCTTATGTACAATACAATTTGGCATCAAAAAAAAAAAGTAGTTGTACCCAAGAAACCCAAAACGCGCTCTCTCTCCCATAAAGACCAAAGTAGTTTTCTTTCCTCCATCCCGATTTATTTGTCCAATTTTGAATTTTTAACTTATTAAAAAATTCAAATTTGATCCGTTAATTTAAAAATTTACATAATCTAATACATTGATTTTGAAATTGGAGATTCTATTTGGGACATATATAAATTAAAATGGGAATAAACAAATTGAGATGGAGGGAGTAGAACCCAAGAAACCCCCACAACCGTGCGTCCCTGTTGACCCATTGCAAGCTGGGGAAAACTGGAAATGTCACAGCTCAGAAACTAGTTCTGTTTTTTTTTTTGCAAAGTATACTACCACTATTACGAATTAGCAATAAGTCTGGGGTATTTAATTCCTATAATATTTTGTTATAATTGAAATAATATTACATCAGGAGCAATAAAAAAAATTAATCCTACTAATAAACTAAAAGCCTCTTTCGCCATCAAGTCCGCATATTTGTTCACCTCACGAGGATCAAATCTCAGCTCCACCGCCTGGAAATGATCAAGCAACCACCTGCACCCGGCAATAAGATCCTGCAAAGGATGTGAAGCACAACTTTGTTTTTTTTGTGGTCAAACAGAAATAAAAAGCACAACTTTGTTGATCCTTAATCAAACTAACAACAAAACTATTATCCAAACTAACTTCAATCCGAGGCCAACTGTTAGCCCAAGCCCATAACTCAGCTGCCAAAATGGAGCTGGTTCCAATTTTTCGTTCAAAACCTGCCAAAAAAATTACCGTTGTGATCTCTAAACAAAATTTTCGTTGAAACCAGTTCTGTTAATATCTTCATAAACGACGGAAATTTATCCACTAAAAACAATAGGAGCCTAAAGAGTAATAGGTTAATATTTGCTGAGATAAACTATGCAATCAAACTAGATACCAAAATTTCTTCAGCTTTTCAGGTAATATTTCCTTAACTACCCAGGAAAAATAAAAGGAAACAAAATCTTGTCAAACAACATTAGCATCCAGGACTAAATGTTTGTCCGGACCAGAATGTTGAGACAAAAAATGGACAACCGGGATTTTTCATTGGACTCGTGGTATATCGAGGACTAGATGATACAAACCTACCTCAAAGGTCTCGGATCCTGTCTAGTGTATTAAAAATCTATTTGGTCCAGTTTGTGGTCAAGATTTAGCCACCCACCTTCTCCTAAATAAAGAGCTAGGATCATCCCCAACCCAATTTCTCTCACAAAAATGACTCCCGTCATCAGAATTTCACTCCCGCCAACTCAGTATGCCAAAGTTATTCTCCAAATAAATACCCAATTAAAAAATAACTAACCATACGCCATTACCTCTAGTTACAGAGAGAATCGAAGAACAAATGAGAAGTAAGCAAATAAGAGAACGCAAATTAGAAGGCAAAATGGGATTTCATTATGAATGTTAGAGTGCGACCCAATTCCAAACTTCACCAAATAGAAGCAGCATACTCAGGTATAAAATCTGTTTGATTTTTTAATTTTTTTGTTACAACTCCTTTTAACCAAATTTGAATTTGTTCTAATAGAATTATGAATCTCAACTTGTTAAAATATAATATTTACATATCATTTTTTGTGATTGCAATGCAGATTAACATCCCAAATCTGAATTTTGAGTTTGAATCGGAAGATTATGCGCAAGATTGGCATAACTCACTTGCTAGAGAAGTAGGGTTTAACATTCAGAGCGAATATGCGAATAAATACAAGGAAACTGAAAAAAGTAAGAGTAGAAGATTTGTGTGTTTCAAAGAGGGTACTGTGCGAAGGAAAACTAAAGCGGAAACATATGTGAGGAAACCTCGGAAGGAAACGAGGACGGGCTGCGAGGCAAGAATAACTATTTCTTTGCAAGCTGAAGGCAAATAGAAGATAATTAATTTTAAAGCCAATCATAATCTGGTAGATTCGTCATTGTCATAAATATTGCCATCTCACAGAAAAATCAATCATGCTCAAGCAATTGAGCTTGAATTAGCCAATGACTCCGGATGATCCCAGCTCTTGATTAGGAGAGGGTGGGTTGGCTGAATTGTGGCCACAAACTGGACCAAACAGGTTTTTAGTACACTGGACTCGATTCGAGCCCAAGAGAGAGAGAGAGAGTGGCCAGGCCGGGCTCGGGCTTGGGCTTTGATTAAAAGAAATTGGGCTTGCTTCTTTAGAGTCCTATTGGGCCAAATTTATTTTAATTCTAACCTGATTTGGTTTCCTCCCAAACAGAACAGGTGCGTGGCTATTCGTTTAAGAACTAATAAAAGTGACAAAAAGACAACGCTGCTACCCATACATATAAATAGGTACATATTTTACACAGATTTTTGGTGGAGCCCATCTCGGATTCCACACAAATAATTCGAGTCATTCATTAAATGTAATATTTTTTCAAGGGCTCTCGCAAAAAATCATCTCAATCTTATACTTATAGATATTCGATGCAATCATCCAATTTTTCATTTTGATTTCCGGATAATGAATAGTTAGATGATTGGATCAAGCATTTATAGAAATTGCATTTAGCTGTTTTGTAACAGGGGTCCTTGAAAAAATATTTACATTTAATGAATGGCTCGAATCGTTTTTGTAAGACCCGAGGTTGGCCCTACAAAAAATCTGTGTAGAATATGTACTCTATTTATATGTGTGCTTAGACTTTTTGATAAAAGTGTGAGCAGAACCATTGCATCAGTTCTTTTCGAACCGACACAAACTTTTCCTGCTTCCAAAAATCAGAGAGCACACATACATTTCCGCATATAGAGTCCGAGAGAGTTCTACATAGTTTCTGCTCGTGGGGCATGCATTTGAAATGCAGCGTTTGCGTGGATAAAGATTGTTGCATCCTAGGAAGCGGACATCATGAAGAATCGTGAGCACCTTGACAAGGGCGAAATCTGCTATGCGGACACAGCGATTCATCGCTGGACTCGATCTACATCATAGTCTTCGGTGTCAACAGTTTGTGAGTTGCATTTTCCTCCATTTACTGTTCTTGTCCGCATCAGTTCACACATTAGTAGTTTAATTAGATCTTTAATTGGCTTGCTAGTGTTATCAATCTGTCATAATTACACACACACATTACAGTGCTATACATTTGGTCATTATAAACAGATTGTTTACTTAGTTTCTAATCTGTTCTTTGCTTACTATGAAAACTGAAAAATATGTGCCTGTCTCTGGCAACTTAAACGGTCCAAAACTATGTATGATGGTTTGTGTTCAATACAGTATCAAAAGCCAGAACAACAATACGTTTTGTAAGAGAGGTTCGATGTGTGGGTCAAATGTTCTTTAACTCAAGTGGATGTGTGCCGGAGAGGTATGAATATTCAACGGTCAAATTAGAAATGGGAGGATCTCTTGGGGTGAAGGAGAAGGCAATGGAGTACAGAATGGACTACGGCAGTCACTCTATGTGAGGTTGGTTTTAAGACCATGAGAGAGAGATAATAGAATGTTGGAGAGCGAATGTTCTTCCCACGGAATCAACGTAACACTCACCAACTTCCCCTCTGTCTGGGTGTCTAATCAACCGACGACTCTTGTTGGAATCTGAGGAGAAGTAATTGTTCATCTTGCAAGTTCTACAGCCCCTTTTTATTGACGGATTTGGTGAGGAAAGAAATAAAACGAACTGAGGATTCACACCACACCACTACTTTCAGAAGAGGGAAGTGAGATGTCGTTTCCTACCGGTCCTACTATATATTGGTACCGACCAATAGAGTACTAATGGGATACCGCGGGCACGAGGGGCCCACTTCAGGTCTCACATGAATAATCCGAGTCATTCAATAAATTTAAACAAACACCATTTATTTAGTCACTATAAGTTTAGGCCACTGTTTTTGAACATTCCTCAAGACCAACATTTCATCCACTGTTATTTCTTCTGATTTGAGTTTTTTCGTTTTTAGCTCGAGGAAGCTGGGAATGCTTTGTGGTAGTTCCAAGATGAGATAGAAAGATTCAAGGAGGAAGACATGACGAAGGCATCGCCAGATTAGGTGGGGAAGAGTGATACATCCCGCTGAAATCTCTAGAAGAACCCTAGCATGGAGGCCATATGGAATTGGGGGTGTAAACGGTCCAATTTGGTCCAGTTTAGGCAATTTTCCAAAACAAAGCAATGTATCGGTTTGGATATTTTACAAACCAAACCAAATATTATTGGTTTGATTTTTCGGTTTAAACTCAAAGCATCACAACATATATATAAATAAAACATTAGCTAATTCCAATCATCACAACATAAAAAATAAAATAAAAATCGCTAGTTTCAGTAGCTAGTTCCCATCATCATGATCAACATCCATTAGCTAATTCTAACATAATAATAATAATAATAATAATAATAATAATAATAATAATAATAAATTTAAAAAAAAACAATCCGTAGAGAAGTAGCTAATTTCAAACATTTAAAAAAAAAAAAAAAAAGCATAGACAAGTGGCTAGTTCCAACATGAAAAAATTGTTAGTTTCAACATATAAAAATGGGAAAATTTTAAAATGGCACCTGAACTTTCACTCAAATGTTACCAAAACACATGAACTTCACTTTATTTCAATTAAACACCAGGACTTTCAAAGTCCCCAAATTGAAGCACCTGCCATTAGCCTCCATCCAATATTTCCTTTACAAATCGGCTGATGTGGCTCATTTCTGGCGTTAAAGGGCCCTACTAGAGATGTTAAAAAGTGAACTCAATACACACAATCACAACTCATGCCAACCCTACTTCACTTTTAGTGGCATAATTGTGTCTCACCTCTTTGGTACCATCAGGTCCTGAGTACGAGGCTTTGAACTGTCATTTTGAAACAATATTTTTGTATGACTTTCCAAAGCTAAGTGAAAGATGCCGAGAATCAAACTCACGACCTTACATTTATTGTGCGCGCACCTAACCAATGTGCCATAATAGCCCACTTTTAATACACTTCACATACATTATATTTAATATATTCAACTATTTCGGGGCCTAATTTTTGGGCTCAAAATGGGAGGCCCTAGGCAGTCGCCTGGTGGGCCTATACCTGAGGCTGGCCCTGATGATAGCTTATTCTTTCTGAGATTGTTACTACCAGATTATAAGATGCAAGGATTTTCTTTCCAATAATCATCAATACCATTCCATCTTCCTAAGGCTTTACTGGTTTGAAATACCGATCCAGCCCAAAAGGAAGCGGTCATTGTACAATCCATTCAAAGTCCAGGACCGAATATTTATGTATATCTTCATCACCCATATGTTGACAATCAATGGAGACATTTGCTCACTACCCACTTCTTCAGCAAATTCTCCAACTAATTCTCTAAGTTGGAGAATTTGCTGGAGGAATTGAAGGACCAATTGATGACTTTGCAACAGCGATAAGTATAACCAGTAATCCATTTTGTTTTCTTTTTATTCTATAAGATTTAGTTTCATTGATATTTTTGTGTTTTTCATTTTTGTAGGTACTTGCTCTATAGAGTCCAACATGTGCACAATAAGGGGTTTTGCATAGACAACAATTTTACGAAAGACAATGTCCTTTTTTTTTTTTTGAAAGGGTGGGAAAGACAATGTCCTTATTGTACAAGATTTGCCGAAGATCTGTGGGCTAACATTTCGAAGAACGTCAAACACAAATGGCAAATAGAATGACTGTGAAAAGCTTCGAGCAATTTTTGAAAAATGACATATTGGAAGGTTCTGGGGTCAATTGTTCGAGTGACATGACCGGCTTTCTACAACTACTGTTCAATCCAACGTAAGGTCGTCCTTAAAAATGGAGTGGGTTTTGATGCTGATTGGAAAGAACTTATTGGTGAAGCTCTATGCTTCTTTATTTACTTGTATGCTTAATTAGCACTATGGGTGTTTTTATTGTCTCTAATCTGGGTTGATTCCTTGTTAATCATTGGGCTTGAATAGCATATGATTGTCGTGGGATAAGGTGCCAATCTAGTTGGGATGTTATTCGTGCGTTTTGATGCTATCCTCTTTTGCCTCTATATGTTGTACTTCATTCTCATTATCAATAAAATTTCTTCCTTGCCGTAAAAAAAAAAAAAGAGTGGGTTACCCTTAAAAAGCCACTTTGCATACACAATGTGGGAGAAACCGGTATCAATGTGCCCTATAGTGCAAACCTTCCCTCCAGCAAGGATTCCAGATCAAATAAAGACTACAATACACACCCCTTATTTGGGTGTGTATCATATGCACCCACCAAAATATTATGAATTATAGAGAAAATGTTACGAATCGTATTGCTAAAAAGTTACGAATCGTATAAAGGTTACGATATACACCAAAATGTTATGAATCATAATGAAAATGTTACGAATCGTACTACTGAAAAGTTATGAATTCTAGAACAAAAGTTACGAAACATGCTAAAATGTTATGAATGAACCATAAAATAGGTGCATATGATACATCCTTTTAATGGGTGTGTATTGTAGACTTTCCCTAAAAACTTTTTTAAAGGTTTTGGAAAGTTTAAGTAACGCAAGATCAATCACAGGATCCACAACTATAGGTGTTAGTTCCAATTGTCCGAAGGGTCTCTCGCCAATGGAACGCAACTCGATAGTTTGTAAATCATATTCATCACTGACTCAAAGACAAAAATTGTGCGCATCTTACCCCAAAAAAAAAATTGTGCGCATCGATGGCAATAAGTTCATCTCTTACCAGAAATCTAGCACCAACTCCAATCCAACAAGCTCCCTTTATAGTAATAGGGGTTTAAAATGAAACCAAATCTTATACAATAAAAAGAAAACAATCCAAATTTTATACAATCCCTTACAATTTTAGTGACCCTGTAGTACTGATGGTTCATACTAAAACCCTTGGAAAATACTGCGTGGATTTTGTACGTAGTTCGTGATGCTATTTTTCCAATGTCTTCTATTGTTCATGTAACATATTCTTTTGGTCAAATATCAAACCATGAGAGAGTACTTGGCCAAATATGCATTGTGAATTATGTTGATCCTATTGTCGGAATGGCAATTTCAGGTTGTTCTCTTGACTGCGGACTCGCGCTTTCAACATGCTAATGTAGTTAGTTAGTATTTGATTTCTCTTTTCAGTTTATTTTCTCTTTTGGCATGGTATTTGTATGTATTGTTTGCTTCTTTTTTTCTTTTGCTCTTGGATGTGGTACTAGCTTGTGCTTGTTTCTTTTGTTAAATTCACTGAGGAGTTGACATGCTCTATTCGTAGATGTGGTAGTTATATACTCCTATGTAGACTACAATACATATCCCTTATTTTGGTGTATATCATATATACCCCCAAAATGTTATGAATTCACTAAGGAGGTGACCCGCTTCTCTCCTCCCCCGGGCTCTCTCCTCCTTCTCCCCCGACCCTCTTTCCCGTGACTATTCTGTTTTCTTCCTCCGGCGCGCTGCCGTCGATGATCTTCCATCCATGCCCCTATCTCCTCCGTCTCCGGCGTGCGGGTGCTTGGTTCCCCCCAATCGGTATCCCTTGGGCCGATTGGTATTGTGCTTGACGGCCAGGGAGCCCAGTGCTGTAGACGACCATGGTTGCTTCCTTGCTGTTCTGATCGCTTTGGTCCACCTCTGCCTTGGTTTGATTGGTGTTCTAGAGCGTGCGTGAGAACCCGGTTGGGTTTGCAAGCGGCAGGAGGCGACGGGTGATGGTTGGTGGCTAGTTGGGCGGCGGCTTGCTCTATTTGTTTCGATCTATGTAGCTTGTGTTGTGGCTGTGGTGCTGTTTTGCAGGTTCGACGGTGGCTATGGTGGTGGCGCTGTTGGTGGCGGGCGGTGGGGCAGTTGCTTGGGTTACGGTTTGGGGGTTTGGATTGTATTAGGTGTTTTGGGCTTTGCCCTTTGGGTTTTGGGTTGTTTTTTGTTTGAGTTGGTTTCTTACCAACCTGGGCCGTTTAGGTGTTTTTCCCCCGGTTTAAGTTCAACCTGTTGGGCCCTAATCGGTTTTCCTCCATGTGGTTAGGAGCTGAGGGTTGTGGATGCTCAGACCTGTATATCCACTCTTCTTTTAGCTCTGTACTTTGTGTCTGAGTTAATAAAAAACAAAATTTGCTGATTATAAAAAAAAAGCTCATCTGTTACCAAAAATCCAGCACCTAACTCCAATCCAACGAACTCCCTTTATAGCAATAGAGGTTTGAAATGAAACCAAATCTTATACAATAAAAAGAAAAAAAAAACCCGAACCTGATGCAATCCCTCGCAACTTTAGTGACCCTGTAATACTGATGGTTCATAATAAAACCCTTGGGAAAATACTGCGTGGATTTTGTACATAGTCTGTGATGCTCTATTTCCAATGCCTTCCATTGTTCATGTAACATATTCTTTCGGTCAAATATCATACCATGCGGGACTTGGCCAACTATGCATTGTGAGTTTTAGTGACCCTATTGTTGGCCAATGTGATCATGCTTGTCCAATGTTATGATTTCGATGCGAAGTAAGATAGGCAACTTTATGCACAGATGTAGTGTGGTTTTATGAATGGCAATTTCAAGTTGTTCTCTCGATTGTGGACTCGTGCTTCAACATGCTAATGTATTTAGTTAGGGTGCATTTGGTAATCTATTAAGTAGAAACAGATTTATGTTTTCTTAAAAACAAAAACAAGAAACAAGTATGGTAATATTTATGTTTTTCAAAAAAAAAACTAGGGAAAACAAATTTTCTTTTTGTAGTTTTTCTAGTTTACAAAAACTCTAAAAAAGTTTATGAAAAACAAAGTAAGCAAGTTTTTTTCATTAATTTTCAAAAAAGTAAAAATAAAAACCAAAAAGGTTACCAAACGCCCCCATAGTATTTGATTTTTTTTTCCAGTTTTTTTTCTCGATCTCTTAGTGTTTTTTTTTTTTGGGTAACAGAGGAACAACTCTGCAGCCGAACCACTATTGGACCCAATAGCACAATCCAAACCTCGGGGGAGACTAGCACAACAACCCACCGCCATAGCCCCCCACTTAAATCATGGTTTGCCTCCAAGGAGAATCGAACCCTGCTATGTTGCAAACGCAGGTTCGACCTTACCATGTTGACAATCAATGGGTGGGTGAATGTATTGTTGTAGAAGTTTTATATCCATCTCAAAACTAATTGGCAATGAGTGGAGAGGTCCCAAATGTTATTAAGTGATCACTCATTCCACTCCCAAGCAATGTGAGACTCTATTTCCTTAAACATCCCGCAGCCGCGTTTTGAGGTCTGTCACGTGTGACCGCTTTTGGGTCCCATCATCGTGCAGCCTTTTTGTTGGTCTGTCATCTTGAGGTGTGGATTGTGAATTTTTGTTTGCTGGTCTGTCATCGTGGGGTGTGGATTGTGAATTTTTTTTTTAAATGTGGGGGGTGAAACGTGCTCTACTCTGATACCATATAGAAATTTTATATCCATCAATATGGGACTCTAGTGGGACAATTAGTGAAGAGATCACAAATATTATTAAGTGGTCACTCATTCCGCTCCCAAGCAATATGAGACTCTATTTCCTTAACAATATGGAAATCCAGAGAGAACCGAAACCCAAATTGCTTTCCTTTCATTGATCTGTTTTCGTTGATTACAATGCATTGTCCTTTTGCTATTGATAAATGTAAGATAAGACACAAAGAAAACATAAATCACTCTCAGCTTTCCTATTGGATGAAATGCTATCACTAGGATTGCTGACCTGGAAACCCAATCTGAGCTGGAGCGTAATCACTTTAATCGACTCTGAGAACACTATAACTGCCTTGCCACTCAACTAAACCCCCACTTAACCACTCTTAATTAGCTGACATAACCACTCTCAATGGGCTGACTTAACACCCCCCTTCAAACTAATGGGTGAATCACCAACCATTAGTTTGGATTTGACTAACAGAAACCTTGAAACCGGTAAGAGTGGGTGTTGTTGGCAATGGAATTTTAGTTCCCATGTCTTATTCTGGTAAAGGTCTTTTACCTACTCCTCATTTCAATTTCAAACTTAATCATGTATTACATTCACCTGCTATTACTCACAATCTTTTGTCAGTTCATCAATTTGCAAAGGACAATAATTGTTCTCTAATATTTGATTGTAATGGATACGTGATTCAGGACAATCACACTCTCCAAGTCTTCACAAGGGGCCCTGTCATCAGGGTTTATACCCCATTCAGACCTCCTGTAGTGCTGTTTCTCCAAGTTCTTTCACAGGTTCTTCAGTTCTTTTTGGTTCTCATGTGTCATCTGCTTCTGTTTGGCATCAAAAGTTAGGACATCCAAGTCTTTCTATGTTTCAATAATTAATAAAGCAGTTTCACCTGCCTGTTCATAAACCATATGATGTCACTTGTTTTAGTTGTAATCAAGCAAAAAGTCATAGACTTCCTTTTCCTGTTTCTGTCTCAACTTCTGTTAAGCCTTTTGATCTTTTACATAGGGATGTGTGGGGGCCTGCTCTTGTCCCTTCTGTGCAAGGATATCGATATTATTTGCTCATAATTGATTATTTTAGTAGGTAATCTTGGTTGTTCCCATGACATTACAACTCTGAAGTGAAAACTGTGCTTACTCAATTCAAAACCTATGTCCAAACTCAGTTCGCTACTACTGTTAAGACCGTAAGATCTGATAATAGAGGAGAATTTGTGAATAATTATCTCAAGCAATTGTTTTTGTTGTACGGGGTTGTTCATCAAACTTCTTGTCCAAATACTCCTGAACAAAATGGAGTAGTAGAAAGAAAACATAGACATCTCATCGAAACTACTCTAACCTTACTCATTCATTCTGATTTGCCTACATATTTTTGGCTTGAAGCTTTAACCACTCTTAGTCAGCTGACGTAACCACTCTCAATGGGCTGACTTAACAATTGTTTGCTTCTTTTTTCTTTTGATCGCGGATGTGGTACTTGTGCTTGTTTCTTTTGTTCAATTCACTGAGGAGTCAACATGCGTATATAGTATCCAATATTGCCTGAGTGGCCGGAGAGGGGGGGAGTCGGCTGGTGGTGGGAGTATTATTCACTTTTTTCGCAATGTTTTCCTTTGCTCACTCAAAAATAACCCATTTGATTCACAGATTAAAGCACAACCATATGTATGTATAGTTTATGGCATCCCATTAGTAAATCCCTCATTGTACATATATAGCAGTGCATAAGGACACTGTTATTGTTATTTTGATAATATCACTGTATTGCCCTCGTAATTCAAACTGAATGAGGAAATAATTAAGCCTCTTCTTCAGTTGATAGCCGAAAGCCTTCGAGACTGCTGATGGATAATGGCGGCAGTTGACGGGCATTCATCCAACACAACTTCATAGCCGTCTCTGAAGCTGTCCATTCCAGAGGCCATGAGTTGCCAAAAGAGCCCACCCCCCAACGGTCCCCCACTTTCGGCACAACCAAACACGGTGTTGTAGATGTACCGGTAGTACTCGTCCCTTGCACCCACACTGTACCCTGCTGATTTCGATGACTTCCCGAATTCAGTGAGGAGGAGTGGCTTCTTGAGCAGTGAATTCGAGTCTGCGATGTGGGTTCGAATCCATTTTTCCACAAATGCAGATTGCTCTTCCTTATTCGAACCCTGCATCCTATCATCAATCATGATACAAAGGCCATCATCTTTTGCTTCAAAAAGAAATTTAAAATAAAAAAGTGTATAATTGAAATGTACGTCCTACGAAGAATTAAGTTAAGTTACCATTGCTCAGGGTAGAGATGAATGGTGGCGAAATCGATTCCAGGAATCTGATTGTTGGAAATGAAGTCAGTCCCAACAACTTGGTTTCCAGGATTGTTTTGTTTCCTGGATTCCCCATAGAATCCTTCCAGTCCAATTTCCAGGAGATGATTTCCATCAATGGACTTAACGTGGGTGGCCATTTCTCTGATCCAGTCCTGTTTTAGAATGATCAAAATTATCAAACAATGGAGTATAGAAGCAGTTAATTTATCGGAAGAAAATTAATAGAGTATCATGTGATCATGAAATCAATTGGCATGTGTGTAGTAACTAATTAAGCAATATATGTAACATGACGTCACCGTCTCACTTGATATGCACTCTCTCTGTCCCAAATATATTGTCTGATCAGTGAAATGATAACTTAAAAAATATATTTTTTATCAGAAATTTTTTTAAAAGTTTTGATAAAAATTGCACAATTTTTGAGTTTATTCAAAAAGTCAAAACTCGCTGATATTTAGTAACTAGTGGCAAAAGGTTCGAGTTTTTTCGACAAAAATCATATAATTTTTTAGTTCTTGTCTCGCGGATTGGAGCATTTTTTTTTGGAAAGGAGGAAGTACTTGTTTTCCGATTTGTTGCTTACGAGCATAGAGAAACCAAAAGTCAAGGTGCTGATTCAGCACATCTACATGTACAACAGTACAAAACTCATGAGAGAGAGAGAGAGAGAGAGAGAGAGAGAGACCTGAATAGGCATTCCAGAGAAGCCTGCAGTTTGGCTACGAGGTTCATTCATTAGCTCCCAAGCAAAGATGGTGGGATCATCTTTATACGCTATCCCAGTTATCGAATTCACTCTTGTTAGCACAGCCTGCAGTTTTAAGTAGTGCCATTGCAAAAATTCAAAGTGAAAAATCTGTAATTGGATAAAGAGAATAAATTAACGGAGTTTCATCTTATCATCCCTTCATCCTAATTTGTATGCTTATTTTTTGGACTTTTGCATGTTTCCGAACAATTTGACCAATTTTAAGGTTTTGTTTTATTATCCTTAAAATTGTTACAAAGGTTACAAAGGTAAGGACCCGAGAATCCGAGACCCAATTTGAAATTGGCAAAAAGCCAAACAAGGAACACTCATTGGGACAAGCCCATAACACTTATTGGGCAAGCAAAGCTCACAACTGGTTTTTCTCATTGTGATGACGTCTCTCCTTTGATCCTTTTAATTAATCGTTGTATGCTATCCTTTCGATGTGTTAGCCCCATGATTTTGGATTTTGATGATAACTAACACAAACTAATTGGAATTATATTAGTCTTGAATTTAGTTTTTTTTTTTTAAATTGTAGAAAGTCAGTTTGAAATCCAATTCACCCCTCTTGAGTTGCTTTTGGACCAACACTATGATTAACAAAATCTCTTTCTTTGCCGATCAATGGAAATACACAAATTAGTCATTTATATGGCAAACCTTAGTCTGACTACGATGGACATATAATTTGTAAAATTTCAAGACAGTCAGGTGTGTATTTTGCTTCGAAGTGGTAAAATCTAGAGTACTCACATCCTAGTTCCTACATATGTCCTTCTGTGTTGATTTTCTATTCCTCCTTTTTTACTTGGATATATATCAGGACTATTTATCATTGTCAGATTTACCTGGTCAATTATTGGATAGTCTCAGAGTATAATATGGTATTGTCATGTGGTACTCTTCCCAATGCAAAATATCCTCACCACACAATACAATGTGTAGATCGTTTCTTGCCTTAAACCACCCAACAAAAGTGAATGATACTGTCTCTACGTAAAGGGTTCTAAATACCGCATCCATGGGGAAAGCCACCTAATACTCGAGAAATGTTAAATATATAATTACTCCATCGATATTTACCTTGACATGATTTTTGTAGTATCCCTTAACAACAACACTAGTGAAAAAGTCATCATCATTGTTCAAGGATTGGCCTCGGTCTCTTGCCCACTGCACGTATTGTTTTTTGCCCCCATAAGCTTCCCAGTTATTCACCAAGCTCAGGATCAAATAAATTCCATATTTCCTCGCCTCTGAGATCACAAAATCTAATCCCTGCATGAAAGAAACAACAATATACATTACACATGTAATTACATATACATATATAGTGAATGTCCGTGCCTGAATACAGTATGCCTGCATTATGTGTGAATCCAACCTAATCAAATTATTCGTCCCACTGTTTGACCAACAAAACAATTCCATTTGAGTTTTTCCAATGATAAACGCGTAAATATTCATATTAACGTCTTCTAATTTATCTTTGTTAAATCTATTTATATTATTACTCGGAGTTTAATGCTTTATTTTTATATTGTAGGTGTTTGGAAGCTTAATACGTTAAAGATGTAAATTATTTACGTTGACAGATCATGGATTGGGCCATATTACTTTTACTCTACTGTGTGCACACATAGTCATGGAAGTGAAAATAACACAATGTCTTGGTGGGCCCAAAGTGGTTTTCTACAGACCAAGGAAAGAAAAAGCAGTAGAAGGCCTAGCCAATTTCTCGGCAGTGCTGGCCCACGGCTTTGACTAAAAAACAGTAAAAGATTGAGGTAGAGCAAAAGCTGTACAGTAGTGGAATACAGATGGTTTTTGCACCCGTTTTGAGTCCTGCAAAGATAATCGAAACCGCTCATTTTGTTCAAAACATATTATTTACAGTCTCTGTAAAATATTATCTCAATTCGATATCGGTAAAAGCCTTTACGAATCATCCAATTTTGCTTCCAATATCGAATTTAGATAATTTTTTACAGAAACCGTAAACAATATGTTTTGAACAAAATGAGCGGCTCCAATCATCTTTAAAGGACTCGAGATGGGTGCAAAAACTATCTGTACTCCACTACTGTACAGCTTTTGCTGTACCATTAGCAGCTCTGACTAAAAAAAAAGAGAGGAGAAAATAGGGTTTGTAAAGGACACTACAGAAGCTTACAAAACGGAAGACGCAAAACAGTGAACGAAGCTTTTTGTTCCGAATATGGTTTACTTTTCTTCCGAGTTTTTCCTTCAAATTTTGAAGCTTTATTTAATTACTCGCACTCTGTTAATTCGTTTTAATTTTTGTTCTTAATAAAAGTTATTTGTTGATATTTGATTAATTTATATTTCTTATTTATTTTCCATCTCGTGTAATAGAAACATATTTCAAATTAGGATTTCTTTTAATTTTTGCTTGATAATGATTAGTGAGTAGTCGTATAGGTGGGGTTGCGGAATGATTAGCACACCATACATTTCTCCTATTTTCAAACAATGAAAAACACAATTTTAAATTGGTAAAATACTTCTCGTAGACGAACCCTGGCATTGTCGAAGCCCATGTGAACAGGGAAATGGGTAAACAGCGACAATAAAGGTTCGCATCTTGCAGGATATCTTTTTCAATCTAAAGTTAAATGTTTTTAAGAACACTGAATGGAGCAGGTTAATCCAGACTGGTTACGAGTGCTATGAACCCTACTACCGAACCTCCTTTAAATTATTTGAAAAGAACAATCAATTTCCTAGGTTTTAGTTGATCCCAATCAATTGTCAAGGGGTGGCTACCTAGGAGCAAGTTTAATCAGTAACAACCCGAGTTTTTAGTCAGCACATATCACTATCTTTGTGGATTCAACTCCGAACTTACTGAATATTGTGTTACGTCGGTCTCTGCCCCACGTTTGGGACAACCTGTTAATTTAGAACTAGAAAATCGTCAAGCACCCAACATCCGTTCCTGGGACTATATATGTATGCTCAATTTCTTACTGTCGTATCTATGCATCACATAAATTAAAAACAGAGTTTGAATTGTACTTCATTCGGCACAATTTATTTATCCTTTTTTTAGATTCATCAATCTCACTTGAAAGAAGATACATCTGACAGCAATATTATTTGTCATTCACATCTTCCACAAAAGCTAAATTTTTGTAATGATATATTAATCTTCTTTACTTCTATGTATGATCTTACATCATATAGAATTACGTCCGTATGTTCTTTTTCTTTTTTTATTAACTAACATATCTCAATATTTATACCTAGTTTTTTTTTTTATCAGCAATATTTATAGCTAGTTATGGTTTATTACAAAATAAGAAAATAAAGGGGAAGGTAAAATTATTAATTTTAGGACCAAATTTGACTTTATTTAGGATTTTAGAGACCAAATGTGCATGTATTCATACCACAATTATGTAAATAGACCTACATCATATCTCTTATTTTCTTCCTACTAAATCATAAACCAAATTTGAGACCCTATCACGCACAGCTCTGCCCTATGTGTATAGGTACACCCTACATGCATATGTAGATATGTACTTGTTCATAATTGAACTGGGGATGGTGGTGTACGTGCCGGAGATGCACAACACTTTGTTGGTGCATTCGGATCGTTGATTTCGACTATCAACGGTCCAGATTAAAAATATATCTCAACCATTGATTACCGAGATCAATGGTCCAAGTGTACACAGCACGATGCCGCAGAACACCTCCCCGGGTTCGTTTATAATGTGTTACCTGAAACATTTGTGGGTTGTAAGTGCCAGGAGAGGACTGCAGGGGTCTGTAACTTCCACCATCACTGAAAGCCCAAGTCCTTGCAATATTCATCCCTTCTTTCGAAGCTTGCTGGAAAGTGTTGGTCACCTTGGCCCTTGTTTCAGGATCAGACGCCATGTACATCAGCCAATATGCATTGAACCCATTGAGGTTCAATCTCCTCCCATTCTTCACGAATTGGGTTCCACTTGTTTTAATGAACCCTTGTGATCCAGCAGGGTAATAACGACCATTTGCATGGCCAGTGCTTTGTCCCTGCAGTTGGATTAATAGAACAACAAGAGCCAAGAAAATGAATGATCTTCTATTTCCCAACATGGTTCTATTTCCCAACATGGTTCAATGCTAGATCTGATCACTAAAACAAATTTAAGGGTTTTGATATATATGTCCAAGGACAAAGCTTGGCTCCCTGGCCTACTGGTATATACTATATAAGATTTTTATTCAAGAGTAGATTACTCAAATATTTTGTCTCACATTCACACACGAAGAGAGAGAGAGAGAGAGAGAGAGAGGGTGTGTGGAATGAGCCCTCTCCTCTGGGATATATAGAGGAGAACTCAGATCTCAGGATTTTCACAAGTGTGATTTTCTTCACCTCATTAAAAAAGAAGGTCAACAATACCTTCATTTTTAGTACTCCCTCCGTTCCAAATTCTTTGTTTAGTTCACAAAATGGAGTGCTAAAAATAATATAATTTTTACAAGAAAAAATCAAAAAAATTTCAACTTATTAGTTATCAATGAGTGTTTTTAATTTTTAAAAAAAGTTTGAATTTTTTCTTGAAAAAATCGCATTATTTTTAACACTCCGTTTTGCGGACCGGACAAAGAATTTAGAACGGAGGGAGTAGTCGTTAAATGGGCTCGTGGCACTTATGGTTTCTAAAGTTTCATAATTTTCCGAACCAATGAGACGTATTAACCACTTTACGACTGTACTTTTGAATTTGCAAATATATATATATATATATATATATATTATGAAGGGAGGAAAAAATATTAAGTATTTTTCTTTAATATGCATAATTAATGAATGAAAATCCTCTATCTTTTGCTTTTCAGCTCTTCTTCTGTCAACCAGATATTGCCAAAATATGGGCATTGTGTTGGTTTAATTTATTAACCTTTTGACGAACTAAGTTTATTTTCCAAATCCACCTGTGAATTAATTGAATAAAAAGAGTATGATCTATACGTTTTCCAAATGATATGTACGTACAATTACTCCAAGAACTGACATTACACATTGACATTAAATCTGGCTATCGATCTTATAACTCCAAGGAGGCAAGGATCCATCAATCCGTAAGGAAAATGAAGGACTTATGATGTGTCCCGAACTCTTGAACGCGTCTGAAGTTAATAACTTGAAAATTTTCCATGGCCCCAACGGAGTTTGCTAATGGCGATGCAAAACTCATCTCAACTCTCATTAAAAAAAAAATATGTGAAATTATATCATCAACGCTGACTTCGAATTAGTGTTGATGGAATTTTTTTGTTGGATAGGATTAGACCTGATTTTATTTTATTTTTAATTGTTGATGTTATCATTATTTCTTTTGTTATTGGTATTTATTACCAATAACTCCCTTCTTTTTTTAAAATAAATTCCCCGTATGTAGTGGCCTGACTCCCTTCTTTTTTTAAAATAAAAAAAAAATTATGTGTTTTGTTTGCACGCTAACGACCAAGCAAACCTCTAGTGATCCCAAAAGAGTTGATAGTACTTAGAGAGATTTCGATCCTTTTAAGAGAAAGCAGATTCGTAAGTTACAGGGTTTGATCATCTGGCCAAATCTGAAAATATAAAAGAAATGTGTCAGAGTACAAGAACCACATGAACAGCGTGAGAAAATAGGGATTATTGGTGCCATTTTCACTTTAGTGAAGAGTAAACTAACTCATTCCTCGTCAGAGGCGTTTGGGGTTTAGGGTTATGAACAACTTTTGGACCTCCATGCGGACTAACTAACTAATTCCCCTGTTAACTCCATACTGACGTATAAAATAAAAATAAAAAACTGTTCAAGTTAATATGAATATTTAAAGCTGACATGAACATTACAACATGGTAAATAGTACTCCCTCCATCCCTTTTTAAGTGTCTCACTTCGAAACTCTAACTTATTAAGAAAATATTATCATTACACCTTTCACATTAATTTTTACCTCCACTTTCTCTATTTATCTTCTATGGAAACATCATTATTACATTTTTATTCACTAACTTTTTAAAATGGAATCGACTTTCAGGAGCAAAATGAAAAACATACCAATTTTACCCACTAACTTTACAAAATGGACATTTATTAAGCGACAACTCAAAATGGAACACTGAACTTTAAAAAGAGGACGGGAGAGTAGTATAAATTCGGTAACGTGTGAATGGAGATGCCGAGCAAAAAAAAAAAACGTGTGAATGGAGATGCCCGCTAGCTGGAGGGGGGTTTGCTATTAATGTAGTCAATTTCATTAAATAATAAGAATAGTATTTCTCATGAATTACTTTTACCATCAGTTGATTTTCAACATTTCTCGATCAACAATTAATTACGTTGGCAGCTGCCAGAAAACCGACTCCAAAAGATTTAACTCATCAGACCGAAATTGACTTGTTAATTAATACATCATCATCAATGACATGTACTTAAGATTTTCCGAATCCTCCAAAAGGGCAAAAGTGTAAATCTTGGAGCTCATTTTCGACCTTGATTTTTCTTTTTTCTTTTAACTTCCACTTAATTTTTTTTCCTATCTCTTATAGTATTTCCTTTTTCTATTTTTATCACAAATTTCCTAACCATACATATATACATGGCTAAATACAAGAAATGTGTAAGCATCAGGAGTGCAACCAAAATTTATAAATAACATGGCCAAATGCCTAAAATCTCACGCATATTCCATGCGATTGGGTCTTGTTTGGCAACGATAAAGAGCGAATTGTGTATTTTTAATGAAATTTTTGGGACAATCTTTACTTTACTAACTCGTATGGGTCCAATGGGTATATATCAGCAATAAAAGTTACATATATTCTTAGCAAATTTTCTAACTCCATCGGTTCGAGCAGTTTGGTGGTGTTAGGTTCACGGCCCATGCAGGTTTTCATCACTGGCATCGTTTTGGTTTGCCTGGTGGGGTGGTCAGCAGCATGTTGGTGGTAACGGTGATTGTTTGGGCAGTGATGGGCTGTTAAGGTTTGGGTTGGTCTTGGGTCTCTTAGTCTGGTCGTTGCCTATGTTTTCTATGGGCATGCTTTTGTGGGTTTGAGCTTATTTTTATATCTGGATATTTTGGGCCTTTTATTTAATTTGAGCTGTATTTGTTTCAATTTGACCATTTTGAGGCCCATAGGGTGTTTTTTTTTTGGACTTTGTCCACAGGTGTTCGGGCTTTGCCCCTTAGGTGTTTGGATCTCGGCCCATTATCCAATCTTTGGTTGGATCCCCATCCCCTCTCCCCTTACTTGATATACCCCTATCAAATTTCCAAACAAATTTTTGCCATTTCAAAAAAAAAACATACTTCCATCCTTGCTAAGTATAGTTACAATGATTCAAGAGATAATATAACAATAGATTCATTAATTTCACAATTAACCATGTCTACTTACAAGTGTAATATTATCGCACATGTGGTGTGAATAATTTATTATTATTTTTATTAACAAAAGGGGGAAAATATAGATTGATGAATAACATCCAATGAAGATAGATATTGTAAAACCAATATAGAGCAAAGATTCATACGAAAGTTAACATGGAGGGGATTCACTAGAGGCTTACATGTGAAGAAGAGAGCCAAATGTAGCCAAGAATAATTTGCTGGCCTGCAAGTTATAAAAAAAGAAGCTCATAATTAACTTGCAAAAATTAACGTGCCAACAAATCATTCTTGGCTGCAATCGACTCTCCGCCTCTTTGTGCAAGCCTCTCAAGACGAAGCTACATTGGACTTTGAAGATTTGAATCTCTTATTCATTTGTTGAACAAAATGTACTTGCTACATGCAGTATATATAGTCACAGATTTGGTGCTTATATTCTTGCTCTCTGACCAACTTTCCAAAAAGGCAATCGAATGTCAACCAGACGGAATGTCCCACTTGGAGCTCCATTATGGCCTATCCATATTCATATGCTCATAATACCAATCTAGAAGTACTTTTCCCTATTTTGTCTACTTCAACCTTAGCCTTCGATCAACATAGCTGGTTTCACTTGTCAACAATTGGAGTACTAGAGAGAGAGAGAGCAAGCATTGAGTTGTAGTTACAACTTGTGAAAGTGGCCAAGTGTGTGGAACTTGTACCTTTGTTCTTATGTCAATGAGGCAGGGGGGAGAGAGCAATATTGAGAGTTGAGGTTACAACTTGCGAAAGTGGCCAAGTGTTGAACTTGAAATGTCAATGAGGATATATATGTTTTCTTAGTTTCTTTCTTGTTTTTGAGTACGTACCTTTGTTTATATGTCAATGAGGCAGGGAAAAAAGGATATTACAGAATATATCTTGATCTGTGCACATAAATAGACTTTTTCCATATTAAAACGTTGTATACATATTTTACCCGGGAAAAAAAACTAGAAAATAAAATACGAACGTGGAACAAATTCAAAGTTGTTGTCATATGAACGACACCCAAAATAACCAAATCTAGTACTTGCAATTTATTTCATAGGTACATACAAAAGGCACTTATTTTTTCCATGACCGAGATCACCCATGCAAGCGGTACAACAAAAACGATCCATATCTTACATTCAAACTAAAGAAACCACATATTACTAATTCATGCCTAACAAAACCATAGCATTTTTCTTTACTGAACAACCACAAAATCACAACACTTCCTTGCTAGTCAGTCAGTGATCAAGACTCGAGAGCAGAGAGCTTCTGAGACTGTTGAGCAATTACGCTTGCAGTGGAAGGGCTTTCTTCCAAAACAACCTCGTACCCATCTCTGAAGTTGTCCATTCCTGGGGCTAAGAGTTGCCAGAACAGCCCACCGCCACATGGGCCCCCAGTCCTGGCACAAGTGTACACGGTGTTGTATATGCTCTGGAAGTAGTTGTCCCTCATGGCCACACTGTACCCGGCTGACTTTGAGGACTTGCCAAACTCGGATAGCAGGATTGGTTTCTGGATCACTGATTTGGAGTCCTGGATGTGGGCTTGGATCCATTTCTCCACGAATGCGGCCCTGGCCTCTTCGTCGGATCCCGGCACCCTACCATTACGCAAACAGTACGAGTATTAGATATATGTACTCGTTTTCGGCCTGCTTTTGCGGTATGCACTAGAGAGCTTGAGGGTTGTGTATGGATGAAAAGAAATTATTTTTCAAAACAATAATTTCAATTCACTTTGTTTCTTTTAGATTAATCATTCGTCGTCTCAAGAAGGAAGTCTAAAAGGTAAAATCATGACCAAAAGCACACAAAAAAAATACTAAAAAGGTAAAATCATGACCAAAAGCACACAAAAAAGTACTAAAGACGAAAAAATACTAACTAGCTAGCTAGTACTCCCTCTATTTTAATTTGTGAGTCCCGCTTCGAGATTCCAACTTTTTAAAGAAGTGAATTATTACTTGCACGGATTTTTAACTTTTCAATTTTGTCCTCATTTTTTGAATAGCTTCAGTACAATTTAAATGGAAACTGGTTGTTTCCATACAAAAAGAAAACAAATCAGAGGTTTTTTAGGCGGCAAAGTCCAAAAGTCAGTTCAAGGATTTAATTTTGAATACAACTCTTTCTCTTTCTCTCTCTCATACACACACAATTTTGTCTTTTTTGAAGAAGGGTAAAAAGGAAAAGTTAGCCCCTTTTTTGTGTTGATTTATCAAAATGGACCTTTATTTTGGAACACCCAAAAATAAAAAGATGGACTATTGGAACGGAGGGAGTATTCTTTAGTGTCTTCTTACATAAATCTTTTTTAACTTCGGTCCATAATTCTATACGTTTCGATTTCTCTCGTCAAAAAAAATAACTAAATCCCAAAAATTATGACAAAAAGCCAAACAAAAATTATGAAAAATAAGTTTTAGTCAAAAGAAATACTCCCTCGGAAGACCAAAAAAAAACCGTGATCGAACTAATCCACAAAGTTCTTACCAAAATTCATTTTCGTTAATTTTCTTGTACAAGGAAACCAAAAGTTTGTGTGCGGGGCAAATTAGTCAGATGCATATATCTATAGCTATGTAGTAATTTGTAAAAACAAGAAATTAAGTCACCATTGATCGGGATAGAGATGAATGGTAGTGAAGTCGATTCCGGGTATCCGGTTATTGGAAATGAAGTCCGTCCCAACTTGATAACCAGGATTGAACTGTTTCTTTTCGGGCGTCGAATCCCCGTAGAACCCTTCTAGCCCGATTTCGAGAAGATGATTTTTGTCGATGGATTTCACGTATGCCGCCATTTCTGTGATCCAGTCCTGTTGTGCGATAAGCGCAAGACATTTAACGATTCTATCAAGCAATTATCAATTTCAAACAAGAACAACAAGATGAAGAAACGCAAGGAAAGCAAGAAATTAAACCAAACACACTAGAATACAAGAGATTTTCGTGGTTCAATACACAGGATGTGTATCTACTCTAAAGGGGAAGGGACAAATCAATCCGTTATAGTCACTAAGGATTACAACTTACAAGCTTCGATCTCTGTGTATCCTACCTTCTTAAAGGTTTCTTTAAAAACAAGTATTCGAAATGGAGTTTGGTGGGAAATTAAATTGAGAAAGGAATTGGGGTCCAATGAGACGGTTTTTTGCTGCAAATTTGGTTGTTTTAGGTTTGGTTTGGTTAGATTGGGCATTGGTGGTTGACCCTTTTGTGATAAAACTTGAGATATTTTGAATGGAAATTTGTTGGGTTTAGAAAAGATCAAAGAGGAAAGGTTGGAATTGTTTGAAGGTAAGGACTCCATGGCAAAAATTTGTTAATTTGTTCGGTTTTTGTCAAATTTTTGGGTTGCTTTTAAAATTTTTTGGTTTAACTTGGGTCCCGAAAGTGGGTTGAATTTCCCTTTTGTTTACAAATTAAAAGTTGTTAGAAATTGTTAACCGGAGTTATAAAAAAATTGAGAGAGGGAAACAATTGTTTGAAGGTGGAGGAGGGAAAGGAATTGGTAGTTTTGGTTCAAAAAAAGGGTTTGCTCTCCCAACCTTAATTCGGAAAAACCTTATTTGCTCAAATTCCTTTTGGGTCAAGTTTAAAAAATTTTCTAATCTTTAAAAATTGGGGGAAAAGTGGAATTGAATTCAATTGAAACTTACGAATTATTGTTAAATTGGCTTGGATGAGTTATAAAAAAAGGAGAGAGGGAAAAGAGAGAGGGGGATGGGAGGTTTGAAATGTTTTGTTAATTTTGGTAGGTTTTTTGGATTGCTTTGAATTAAAATTGTGAGGAATCTCACCAAACATTCCTTTCAAAAAACCATATTTAACGGGATTACCTTTTTCGTCAAGTTTTTTAAAAAAAAAAAAAAATTGCTAATTTTTAAAAAAATTAAAAATGTAGTAATTTTGAAAATTCTTAAATGAAACTTTACCCAAATTTTTTACCCAATATAAGTTTTTTGGGGTTATATATACATTTTGGGGAGAGGGGAGGAAGAGAAGAGAGAGGCCTGGAAGAAGGTTTTAGGGAAAAGGTCAGAAAAATTGGGAAGGGTTGTTCAATTTTAGCTCCCAGAAAAAATGGTAGGAATTAAGGCCCTTCCCGCTTTTTTCAATTTCCACCCTTTAAAACAGTTCTGAAACCAGAGGGTCGGATTTCCTTTCATCAAAACCATTTACCTAAGGAAGTATTAAAAATTTATTTTTCTCCTTCCTTATTTTTTAATTTCCGACCAACGGGTTGGTGAAAAACAATTCCAATTTTTTTAAAGGCCCGGTTCTTCCCAAAATATTGTTTCTTGACCATTTTAAATTTTCCAAAGGGTGAGAAGATGATAACCTGTTGAACCAAAAGCCCGGCCCAATATAAACTTTTTAAAGGGAAAAACAAAGTCCCTTTTATGGATGCCTTGGCCGGAAAGTTTTAATCCCTTTTCCCACAATTTATATAGGTAATTGATAGAAAATAATTTTTGGGAAATAAGAGAAATTTCAGAAAAAAAATGATCGGGAAGGGCTTGATCTGAACAGTATTTTATTGAACGGTTCAGTAAAAAACTGCTCGGATCAAGCCCTTCCCGATCATTTTTTTTGCTAATTTTCCATGGGTACCCTTAAAATCACGTTCTGAATACATTGAGCGGCTCGGATCATCACAAATCGATCGGGAAAGGGAAGGTCCGGACGGTGTGGACCGTAAGAGAAGTGGACTTGAAAAGAATTGTATATATAGATATACATACCTTCACATGATTTTTGAAGTATCCTTTGACAACAGGGTTGGTGTAAAAATCATCATTGTTGTTTAAGCTGGATTGGCCTCGGTCTCTTGCCCATTGAACATATTGTTTCTTGCCACCATAGTCGTCCCAATTGTTCACAAGTGTGAGTATCAGATAGATCCCATATTTCCTAGCTTCCGCAACCACAAAGTCCAGTCCCTATATATATAACTCAACCAATTAAAGAGGAAGAAACAATTAGTACCCATTAACATATATGATGCATGTGCCAGTGAAATGTTATTAATTTTATCTTCTTCCCACTAATTTATATAGTATATGATGAGAAAAATAATAAAAATTTGAAAGTAAGAGAATGTTTGACATGAAATTCCTATAGAAATAGACGCATGTGTGTCCTCATCTGAGGCCTCTCCTATCAGTACAACATGTATTTTGTACGATGTCATCTGACTGGGAGAAGCCTGCGATAGGAACAGTACTATATAAGTTCTAGATGAATTATTCAATCTTGACATTATTGTAAAGGGAGGTTGCGGTCTAGTCCCATTCCGTTAAGATTTTTATTTTTTAAGTACTTATTTTACACTTTACGAGACTAGTTATTCTCTCACAATGTCACCTTTAATTCAAAAAAAAATAAGTATTTATTTGAAATTCTTATTTTAGTTAGTCGAACACACCCTTAATTTTTCAACTTGAATTAAGAAATTGAATTTCAAACTAAAGAAAAAGAATCAATCGAAAAAGAACGTTAGATTAATTCCTATCCAATGAACAAGTTAAGAGGCACCAAATAAAGCAATTTGTATGCATTAAATATCGTCTCTCCTACAAAGCTAGCGGTACACATACATGATAATGACATCTGACCACCGGAATACGAGAGACAATGATTTATACAACTTTTTTTTTTTTGTGTGTCATAGCATTTTCGTGTTACAATACCTTGAAAACGTTCTCGTTGTATGAGCCTGGAGAGGACTGAAGGGATCCATAACCGCCATCACTAAAAGCCCAAGCTCGTGCAACATTCATCCCTTCTTTTGAAGCTTGTTGGAATGTGGTAGTCACCTTCCCCCTTGTTGAAGGATCAACTCCCATGTTCATCAACCAATATGCATTGAACCCATTGAGGTACAATCTCCTCCCATTCATCACAAAATGGGTCCCACTGGTTTTGGCAAAGCCTTGGCCTGCAGGGTTTGTTCTTGCATGGCTTGGTTCCTGTTGCAAGAGAATAAGAAGAGCCAAGAAAATGAAGCTGTTTATTATTGGTCTCTTCCCCATTATCAATAAAAAAATCCTAGCTATTTGGAAAGGATTAAAGTGTGATTCAAGAAGTTCCTATGTGAATGATATTTTAGTTCAAGAGAGGTAGGTTATTCCAATAAGTTGGTCTGCATGGGTTTATATAGAGGAGAACTGATAGAGACGGAGCAGGATTTAGATAGAAGGGGAGGGGGGGAAATTAAGGTTATGAATCTCATACCGTGTCAGCCGGTATGTATTGGCCGTATTGTCCAAATTTAGTACTTTACGCCTCTAATTTCATTCCGGTTCAAATACTGGTCAGTACCAGCCAATACCGGACGGTAGCGAAAATACCGGTCAGTACCGGCCAATACCGGACTACTTTTAAATTTATTTTTCTCTTCAACAGACAATACCGGACAGTAGTACTGAACTACTCCCTCCATCCCATAATATTTGTCCGGTTTACAAAACGAGGACATAAAAATTATACAATTTTTACAAGAAAAATTCAAATTTCTTTCAACAATTCACTAAATATCTATGGGTTCTTTTAATTTATGAAAAAAGTTTAAAAAATTTCTTGAAAGAAATGCATTATTTCGAGTTCTCATTTTGCGGACCGGACAAACATTTTGGGACAGAAAGAGTACTTTTTATTTTTATTTTTAATAAATGTATATTATACTATAGATTCTTTTATGTGGGAAAATAACACTAATAGCAATAAATTCAAAACAGTACCCGATATCTCATTGGTATAGATATGTATCGTACCAGTAAAAAAATCGATAGTCTAGCCGGTATGGTATTCAGAATCTTGGACGAAACTTAAAACCTGAAATTTTATATATTCACGTGATTGTTGAAGTTTTAAGTGTTCCTTGCACGCAGACAATTTGAAATTCAAGCATAAATTCCAAAGCCACTCTACTTGACAAAACATGTACGTATACATAAAATTAGTAATTGCTTTTCTCGGCGGGCATTCTTTCAAATCTCGAAAGTCATCTATGATCGAAACTAGTAAACTATAGTATTAAAAGTCGCACCAAATCCCTTTCCATTTCAATGAACGACATGAAAGAAGGAAGTTGTTTATTTTGATACTATCATATGATATTTATTTTGTTTTTTGAATTTTGGGTAGGCTGATTCTAACAAGGATCATGGCCCACCCTTATGTTTACCTCTGTGTCCATCAATCAAAGGGTAATGTTATACGAGTGTCCGAACAGAATTTTACGTAGCAAATTAATGAGGTTTCCTTTTGTGCCCTTTGCTAATGAGGTTTCCTTTTGTGCCCTTCTATTTCAAACTAAAATATCACTATTGTGTCGTCAGAGCATTTCAAATGGGAGATGTCAAATCTGAGCTGGAGATTGTAAAGATAATAATTGACACTAGTCTACAATCCAATCTAGATACCTGCTATAAAGCCAAAAATGACGTGGCTTCAAAGGGAGGTGAAAACAGGCCAATTTTGACCACCATCAACACGCATGCCAAATTTTTAAAATGTGGCCGTTTGAATTTTTTATTTTTTATTTTTCCCTTTCAAAGTTTGACATAAGAGTTGGTATAAGGGGTTGGAGAGGAATAACTTGATGTCAAATAAATAGAATTTGGCATAAGAATTGAAAAGGAGGCTTTACTGTCAAGTGTTGGTGATGCTCTCAATTGTGTAATGCTAATCAGAGGGCAAAACTTTCCTCCAAAATTTGAGTCGGAGAAATCTCTTGTAATTAACATGGAGCCATATAAATTAGTGGCAGAACTAGGATTTAGAAGCAGGATGCACCAAGGAGAAAGTTTCTTGAATCAAAATTTTAAAAAAATTATACCAATACTGTCTTTTGGATTCTATACTCAAGAAAAGCATGCACTCATTTTCTAAGATTCATGATCATCCTTCACATTAAAACAAAAGAAGTTCACCAATCTATCAAAGTAGAACCCGGCCGATGAATATCATCTAAGATAAATTCTAAACTAAATTTTGAGAAATTTCTCCTTTCAATGTAGTATATAACTAAAGTATCCGCGCGAGGAAATCATTCTCTATTTTGTTTCGAAAGAAATAGTAAGAGTTTTGATCTTAGTCACACAAACGTCTTTTGAGAATCAAGATCCTCTAATGTGATTCCTCACATGATGCAAAACGGACCTGTCACGGGTCCATTTAACGCATCAAACAGATCATTTGTAAGTCTTGACATACTTAACATCCATAGAAAAATCAAGTTCATTGGACATAGGAGCCATTTGAACGAATCATATTTGTCACAAGAGAAATAGACAGTCAGACTCTGACCGTTTATTTTTTTTCAAATAAATACGATTAAATCAAGGTTTTACCGATATCTGATAAATTTGATTTTTGGCATGGACGTTTAACACACCGAGACCTACTACATGAACGTTTTGAATTGTGAAATAGGACCGTAATTATTCCAATTTTGCATCACAAGAGAGATCATCAGGAGAGGATCTTGTGAAGTGCCTTTCAATTGATTTCGAAAGCAAACAGCAGAGAAAGCGAGAGAAAGTACTCAAATCAGGTAGATTAATTCATTAATATTATGGTTCATCTGCTAATTAATTATATCTTCCCTAAAATAGCAAGATCTAAACTGCTTCCCAACCCCCATTTTGTAAAGCTTCTATAGTTTATATTATGCGATGCTTTATAATAGTCTATGGCGCCACTGTTCCCAACTATCCCACGCTAACGATTAACTGAAACTACAAAACTTTTTTTTCATTATCGGATCTCCGGGTTAGCTTGCCAGCATCTTAACTCATTCTATGGTTACGTCCCGAAGTTGAACCCCAAGTAAAACCCCCCAGTGACTTCAAAGTTTAAAATGTTTGGTCATATAAAATTCGAACATTCGACTTCATGGAGAAAAAGAACGTATTTGTTTTCCAATGCCCACTCGACCAAACCCATTAGGGACCCATTAGGGTTAACTGAAACTACAATCCGATCGAAACTCCACGTATGAAAACGATTTTTTTTTATTATATTGTAGAAGTAACCAGTTAACGTGTCAAACGTTTCTTATTATATATACAGTACATCCTTTGTACCTATACGACGTAGAAGTATATATATATCTTAAAATATTTGCATGATGGTAGAGACGTGCAAATTAACATTAATTTTATCGCCAATCCTATAATCTGAATTGCAGATAAACCTCATCCATTCAAAATTATCTTTATCCGTCGTCAATCCTACGATCTGCATCGTAGATAAACTCATCCATTCACAATTAACGACCGCAATCAGTGATCACGTTTCGGGTACGATGTGATATGTCACCAATGCATTTGTTGAGCGTATGTGCCTCATTTGTTGCGTTACATGCCACGAGGTGTTTAGATGAAAACTCACGTGGCCGCCTTTCATGCTTCTTACCAGTACAAGAATGCAAACTCGCGTGGCATCCTAAACACGATCGGATTGCTCGTGTAAATCTACTTCCTGCCCGAACATCTAATGACATGTTTGCAAGAACGGATTGGCTACCCAGGAGGGACCCGGAGATGCTGCTCGGCGGCTCTCTGCGGAGCGGGCGCAGCGCGGTCAATCCTGCCGTTCATCCTGACACGGACGGCTTGGATTGAATCTGAGTGCACAAAAATCTGAACCATCCATTACTCAGTTAAAATCCGAGCTATCGATTGCCGGCCGCTCTGTACTGCGGGCAGCATCTCCCATTCCACAGAGGAGACAGGTGGACAACATATATTGAATAAACAAAGGAAAGAAGAAACGAAAAGGTTTGATGAACTCTCAGACCAGAAATCTAAACTCTCTTTCTTTTTTTATCATCTCCCACACGACACTTTCATTTTTGTGAGACCTCGGTCCCATTTCTTCTCCCTATTTTCATTTAAGGACGTTTCCAGATTTAGATAAGGCATAAAACTTGATGTACGTTTAGTTTTCCTACACTATCCCTTAGAAATGCTTATCCATAACATGTGGAAGAGGGATAAAGCTAGAGCCACATGGAATCAATTTAGCCGATGATCGATAATCGTTGGAGCCTGAAGAGATTTGTCTAGTCGTTACTTTTGAAGATCCGGGATCAGTTGAGATTCGGCTAAATTGCCCCGAACAACCAACTATCGAGGAAAACGACATAATGTCCTAAAAACACATGATGATCGAGTTCTTTGACATCACTGCTCAAATGACTTTCCCTCGAGCCCATGCCTGGACCATAATAACTCGATCTAAAGTTCCTCTGCCAAACTAACAATCTTGTAATGGATAATCATAATATATACATGTTTGCATAGATCAGCCGTCAGTTAGGATGAACTTCTTTGAATCAACCTTAAATTGCTGACACACCATTTGCACAAGTAGTACTGACCAAATACAAGGAACCTGAAAATGACATCCTCGGATTAGGCATAGAAAACTCCGTCTTACATCTAGTCATCTTTAGCAACAGATCATCAATGCTCTGTTTCGATTACGGACTTTTTAAGGACTATCAACGCGTAAAAGAAAATGTGAAATTTGCGCGGCCCAGCCGGTAGCTCAAAAATAAAAGTAGTGTCTACTCCGGTCCACTCTAAAAGTTCATTATCATTCAATGTCGATGGCTTCAAATAGAAATTCCAGAAAATTAAGAAGGTAGTGAAATTGAAAAATTAAACTTAATTTTGGTTAATTGATTATACTATCAAAGAAAGCACCTCACATTTTCATGGCCGCCGTTAAAAATGGGCGCGATCCGACTAGCGGTTTGGTCGCAGGGTTTGGCCTTTGCACACAGTCCATGGCCATCTGTTTTAGGTTTGCTCGATGTGTGGCGGCGTCAACGGTTACGGTTTGGGTCTTAGATGCACGTAGTTTAGTCGTAGTTTGTATGTTTATGTTGTTTTGCTGTATTGGTTTATGTTTTCTTGTATCGTCGCGTACACATTTTCCACGCTATGCTCTATTTCTTAGGCCTTTGTTCTTTGCTCATGTCGGCATCCCCAGGCCTCTTGTTGGCATTTATCTTCTGGTGATAGCATAGTAGTTGTGTATTTTTTATTTTGTGGATCAGTACGTTGTGTTCTATTCCTTAAGTCCTAGTTTGATCTTCACTCGTCGCTAAAGTGTCAGCACTATGTCATGAGGGGATGGTCGATCAAAGAACGAAGTCGTCCAAGTGCATGCATGTGATAAACCACAAGTGGTCCTCAACCCTATCCAATGATAGTTGCCTGACAATTTGGGCCTCAAAAAGGAGAAATTTTTGGGTGTTGAGCGGGAACCACATGGTACCCAAACAACGCATCTGAGTCATCTATTTTAGTTTTGAACGGCTTGGATTTGGAGAGAGAAAGAGGAAAGAGTGGTGGGATGAGAGGAGAGAGTGTGTTTTGATCTAAGCCGTTCAAAAGTGCCCAATAGGCTACGTACTCGGACACCACTTGGGCACGGCCACGTGGTATCCATCCGACACCCAAAAATTTCTCCTCAAAAAGCCTTTGATATGATATTCAACTCCTATATACGCAACGCAATGCGATGTGGCTCAACAACATGATGTTGTGTGACATAGCTCAACAAACTATACAATATTGTGATGCACTAGCTAATAGATGACCTATATATCCAAGCAAGATGATAATAAATAAATAAAACCTATATATCCGAGCATGTTTCTTGTGATGTTCGATGAATTTGCACCGACATAGTGGTCATATATTTTGACAAACCAAAAATGGTTTTGTTTTTTTATCGGCAACCTAAGATATTTTTTCGACCCGAATATATCTCGGTGATCAACTAAAAAACCTGAATATTTCTCATGGTTAGGTTAGTTATAAGTAGTAACTACTTCAAATAGGCAGTATAGGCCCCTAAGAGCAAGTTTACCAATACTTAATCAAAAAAACTTGTGAACAGTGCACATTTTTCATTTTACCTACTCACATTTCTTTCAACACTACACCAACACTATCTATTTAACCTACTCTCTATTAAAATACATATTCTTTCAATCTTTTCCTTTATCCTATTATTATAGTATGAGAGAGGGGGGGAAAGGGAGAGGGAGAGAGAATTAAATAATCAAATAAATGATATTCCTGATGAACAGTTGTGAGGTATTAATAGAGAACCAATTTTTCAAAGCTATTTTACCTTCCTTTTTACCTCATCTACTACAACATGTATTTTTGGTTCTCCTTAGGTAAAATAGCTCAAATGACCATTTTAGCTCCATTGATAAACTTGCTCTAAGTAAAGGCTAGCAAGACGTTCTCCAAAATTTTGCTAAAATGAGGGGTCTAAAAAGTTGTCTAGTACTCCATAGTCATTAGATCTAAGTTTATACAATCAAAAAATGAGCATGTCAAATAAGTGAAAATTTGAATATACAAGTATAGTACGTACTTTTGCTGCTAAAAATGCAAGAAGATCGAGTGACTATTTAAGTGATTGTTTGAAATTTTATAATGAAGTTATCCTTTTATAGTCTTATCTTGTTGAATACTAATAATTTTTCTTTTTAAAGTCGACTTATCTTTCCATCATTTTTGTTTGTAAAATTGATAAGGAAAATGAGTTTCACACCCGTTTTTTAACAAATGACACTAACCTTTTTATCTTTTACTGTGTGAATTTACGAAATACTTTATGCTTTTTGTGAAAATTTTATTGCTTTGAGGGATAGTTCATAAATTCACCTACTAAAAGACCAAAATGAGAGTGTGAAAATTAGTTTCCCGTACATTAAATGGCCTCATTTTCTTAACTTCCCCTTGGATTCCCAACATATCAGGGCTAGGCCAGCACATCGGATGGTGATTTTCGCACCTTCCTTTTTTATTAATTTGAAAGTTTTTCTTTATTCATGATAATGTATAATATTACCCTTTAAAATTTCTTTGATTTTTCAAACACATAAAAAGATTATTTGTTAAAATTAAATTACTCATAACAATAAAGTACCAAAATCAATGGTTCTGCCCAGCTTAACCCAACCAAAATCAGCCCGTAGGACTATCAAGAGAAGCCCAGAAGAATCCTTGAAGAAAGTGGGCCAAGAAAGCCCAAAATCCTTGAAGAAAGTGGGCCAAGAAAGCCCACTTTTCAGCCCTAAAAGGAAACCCTCCAACAATTGTCAAAGCCCATTAATTATTTTCGATGGGCTTGAAACATTGGTCTTTCACGAGGCTCCACTCTTCTGGGGTAAAAATTACCCAATTCGTGATGGGAAAAAAATAAAATCAAATTCGCTAGTTTATTTTTAGCTTTTTCAAAATGCTCTTTGATAAATTCTAACCATCTATGAATGTGTCCTATTTAGTATCCATGTTTCTCTATTTTATGGACAAAGAAAATGGTTTTGCCTTTTGAGAAATTGATTAAAAAAACCCCTTCAAAGTTGCTCTAAATCTTACTCTAGTTTCACAAAACGATTGGTCTCGGATTGAAAAATCGATTCGTAAGAACGCGACCTTGTGGTCTATAACTTCTTTCTTTAAATTGGGAGGAACAATATAGGATTCAGGTATAAAAGTAAAATTTTCATATAGCATTGTCTAAACTTATACTATCATAGGTGAATATATAACAAAATTTATCACACTTTTCTTTGAAGCTATCACTAGGCTTTTAAGCTCACTAACAAGTCAAAACTGACTCTTAAGGGTAATCCGCCTGCCTGCTGCTTTCAGGCCCCAAACTTTACCTAAAATCAGGGCCCTTAGGCCTGGTTAGTCTTCTTACATTAGGCTGTACTAAATACAACTTGATCCACAAGTAGGACCGAAGATGCAACACAGATAAACGAGCAAAACAAGGGAACATATGTTGCAATTGGAATCTACAACCAACAAGGATAGAGTAGTTGTACATGTTTTCATAGTTTAATCCCGAAAATAACATTCAAGTTCTAGAAAAGATAATAATCTTAACTTGAACTATCTAAAGCCCCTACCTTCGTACTTTCAGAGGTACTTTCAGAGCCCAGCTCTGACTTTTCAAGGGCTTAAAACGAAAATTAAAAAGGAGACATTTTTGTTGGACTATTAAGAGGGTCCCCTGAAATTCAAAAAAAATTTGGAGGGATAAAGGGCTGCAATACAAACTTTAGCTCAGGGTCGGCTCTGTGTACACTCATACAAGTTGATTAAGTTTACATAGTATATATGTTGATATTTACAGGTTGGCCTTGGCTGCTGCTGTATGTCACTTGTGGGGTGAGGAATAATCAAACTTTCAAGAACTCTTGCTTGACTGCTGCTGCTGCTGTTAAGAGTACTCTAGGGTGTGTTGTATCAATACTTGGAGGCATGTTGAGAAATTAAGATGACCATAATAGCTCGGTTGATCTGTACTGAATGGCACATTTCTTTTAAGGTGTTCTCCTCTTGATTGTTTTTGTTGTTTTGTTTTTTTGGCTGTTAGGCTAGGTTTTGAGAGCGCGGTTATATTGCTTGCTTTTGGTCCGTGGTGGTTGGCCATTGTTTTTCTTTGTACTTCTGTTTCTGGGGTATGCCCCTGTGTTCCTCTTTTGGTTTGTTCAATAAAATCTAATTTATCAAACAGAAGAAAAAAAGATAATCTAAGTTGAACCAAATAAAATATTGAAAGAGGGGAACACTTGCGTAAATTTGTTTCATAAAATAAGTTGATTTTTTTTTTACTATAGGAGATTATTTCTCATTTAAATTTGATATGATTTTTTGATGTTTTATCAATCGTCCCCAGAACCTCAAGGCGCCTGAGCTAATTAGCTTATACTAAACGAAACCCTAAAGAGTAGTCAGAACAAAGTTTCTGACATTGCCATCCAAAAAAGAGAGTCAACATACATTTATTGGTCGAGGTGGTGGTGGGCGGCGGCTATGGTTGCTTGCATTAGGGTTTCTGGGAGTGAGATGAAGGAGGGAGGGGGAGAGGGAGAGGGTGAGAGTGGGCCCCACTTGTTGAGTTGGCATAGTATTTCTCATGAATTACTATTAATGTAGTCAATTTCATTAAATAATAAGAATAGTATTTCTCATGAATTACTTTTACCATCAGTTGATATTCAACATTTCTCGATCAATAATTAATTACGTTGGCAACTGCCAGAAAACCGACTCCAAAAGATTTAACTCATCAGACCAAAATTGACTTGTTAATTAATACTACATCATCATCAATGACATGTACTTAGATTTTCCGAATCCTCCAAAAGGGCAAAAGTGTAAATCTTGGAGCTTATTTTCGATCTTGATTTTTTTTCTTTTTTCTTTTAACTTCCACTTAATTTTCTTTCCTATCTTTTATATTTCATTTTTCTATTTTTGTCACAAATTTCCCGACCATAGATATATACATGACTAAATACAAGAAATGTGTAAGCATCAGGAGTGGAGCCAGAATTTATAAATAACACGGCCAAATGCCTAAAATCTCATGCATATTCCATGCGATTGGGTTTTATTTGGCAACGATAAAGAGCGAATTGTGTATTTTTAATGAAATTTTTGGGACAATATTTACTTTACTAACTCCTATGGATCCAATGGGTATATATCAGCAATAAAAGTTGCATATGTTCTTAGCAAATTTTCTAGGGAAAATGATGGCCAATGACGTATTTTTATAATTAATACTCGTCAAAGACATTTTCAGCGTTAACAAATGTTCTCAGCATATCTTTGGTGGGTATTAATTATCAAAACTCGTCTTGGGCCATCATTAATTTTCCCAATTTTCTAACTCCATCGGTTCAAGCAGTTTGGTGGTGTTAGGTTCACGGCCCAGGCAAGTTTGCATCACAAGCACGGTTTTGGTTTGCCTGGTGGGGTGGTCAGCAACATGTTGCTGATAACGGCGATTGTTTGAGCAGTGTTGGGCCGTTAGGGTTTGGATTGGTCTTGGGTCTCTTAGGCTGGTCGTTACCTATGTTTTCTATGCGCATGCTTTTGTGGGTTTGGGCTTATTTTTATATTTGGACATTTTCGGCCTTTTTATTTAATTTGAGCTGTATTTGTTTCAATTTAGACATTTTAAGGCCCACAGGGTGTTTTTTTTTTTTTTTTAAACTTTGTCCACAGGTGTTCGGGCTTTGCCCCTTAGGTCACTTAAATGTTTGGGTCTTGGCCCATTATTCAACCTTTGGTTGCATCTCCATCCCCTCTCCTCTTACTTGAAATACCCCTATTAAGTTTCCTAATAAATTTTTATCGTTTCAAAAACAAAAATTCTTCCATCCTTTCATTTATTTCACAATTAACCATGTCTACTTACAAGTGTAATATTATCGCACATGTGGTGTGAATAATTTATTAATTTTTTTTATAAACAAAAGAGGAAAAATATAGATTGATGAATAACATCCAATGAAGATAGAAATCGTAAAACCAATATAGAGCAAAGATCCATACGAAAGTTAACATAGAGGGGATTCACTAGAGGCGTACATGAGAAGAAGAGAGCCAAATGTAGCCAAGAATAATTTGCTGGCCTGCAGGTTATAAAAAAAGAACCTCATAATTAACTTGCGAAAATTAACATGCCGACAAATCATTCTTGGCTGCAATCGACTCTCCGCCTCTTCGCGCAACCCTCTCAAGACAAAGCAACATTGGACCTTGAAGAATTGAATCTCTTATTCATTTGTTGAACAAAATGTGTGTATATATATATACACACACACATCACAGATTTGGTGCTTATATACTTGCTCTCTGACCAACTTTCCAAAAAGGCCGTCGAATGTCAACGAGACGGAATGTTATTTCCCACTTGGAGCTCCATTATGCCTATCCATATTCATACGCATATGCTCATAATACCAATCTAGAACTTTTCCCTATTTTGTCTACTTCAACCTTAGGCTTCGATCAACATAGCTGATTTCACTTGTCAACCATTGGAGTACTAGAGAGAGAGAGAGAGAGAGAGAGAGAGAGAGAGCATTGAGTTGTGGTTACAACTTGTGAAAGTGGCAAAGTGTGTGGAACTTGTACCTTTGTTCATTTGTCAATGAGGCAGGGGAGAGAGTGCAATATTGAGAGTTGTGGTTACAACTTGCGAAAGTGGCCAAGTGTGGAACTTGAAATGTCAATGAGGATATATATGTTTTCTTAGTTTCTTTCTTGTTTTTGAGTACGTACCTTTGTTTATATATCAATGAGGCAGGGGAAAAAAGGATACTGCAGAATGTATTTTGATCTGTGCACATAAACAGATTTTCCACATATTAAAACGTTGTGTACATATTTTACCAGAAAAAAAAAACTAGAAAATAAGATATGATTGGAACAAATTCGAAGTTGCTGTCATATGAACGACACCCAAAATAACCATTTCTAGTACTTGCAATTTATTTTGTAGGCACATACAAAAGGCACGTACATAATTTTTACATGACCAAGATCACCCATGCAAGCGGTACAACAAAAACGATCCGTATCTTACATTCAAACTAAAGAAACCACTTATTACTACTACTTCATGCCTAACAAAACCATCGCTTCTTTTTTCTTTACTAAACAACCACAAAGACACGCAAAATCACAAGTACACTTCCTAGCTAGTCAGTCAGTGATCAAGACTCGAGAGCAGAGAGCTTCTGAGACTGTTGAGCAATTACGCTTGCAGTGGAAGGGCTTTCTTCCAAAACAACCTCGTACCCATCTCTGAAGTTGTCCATTCCAGAGGCCAAGAGTTGCCATAAGAGCCCACCCCCACATGGGCCCCCAGTCCTGGCACTAGTGTACACGGTGTTGTATATGCTCTGGAAGTAGTTGTCCCTCATGGCCACGCTGTACCCAGCTGACTTTGAGGACTTGCCAAACTCGGATAGCAGGATTGGTTTCTGGATCACTGATTCGGAGTCCTGGATGTGGGCTTGGATCCATTTCTCCACGAATGCGGCCCTGGCCTCTTCGTCGGATCCGGGTACCCTGCCAGCCATCACGCAAACAGTACGTGTATTAGATATATGTACTCGTTTTCGGCCTACTTTTGCGGTATGTGTTAGAGAGCTTGAGGCTTGTGTATGGATGAAAAGAAATTATTTTTCAAAACAATAATTTCAGTCTAATATATTTTCTAAAAAAATCAATATTTTTGGTGTTTTCTCCCTCTATTTTGATTCATTCACTTTGTTTTTTTTAGATTAATCATCCGTCTTGAGAAGAGAGTCTAAATGGTAAAAAATTATGACCAAAAGCACACAAAAAAAAAACTAAAGACAAAAAAATACCAAATAGCTAGTATTTTTTGTCTATAGTATCGTCTTACATAAATCTTTTTCAACTTCAGTCTATAATTCTATACTTTTTTGATTCCTCTCATCAAAATGAATAACTAAATTCCAAAAATTACTACGAAAAGCTAAACAAAAATTAGGAAAAATAATTTTTAGTAAAAAAAAATACCTCGGAAGACAATATATATATATATATATACACACACACACACACGTGAACTCACCCACAAAGTTCTTACCAAAATTCATTTTCGTTAATTTTCTAGTACAAGGAAACCAAAAGTTTGTGTACGGGCCAAATTAGTCAGATGAATATATCTATAGCTATGTAGTAATTTGTAAAAACAAGAAATTAAATCACCATTGATCGGGATAGAGATGAATGGTAGTGAAGTCGATTCCGGGTATCTGGTTATTGGAAATGAAGTCCGTCCCAACTTGATAACCAGGATTGAACTGTTTCTTTTCTGGCATCGAATCCCCGTAGAAACCTTCTAGCCCGATTTCGAGAAGATGGTTCTTGTCGACGGATTTCACGTATGCCGCCATTTCTGCGATCCAGTCCTGTTGTGCGATAAGCGCAAGACATAACGATTCTATCAAGCATTTATCAATTTCAAACAAGAACAATAAGATGAAGAAACGCAAGGAAAGCAAGAAATTAAACCGAGCACACAAGAACACAAGAGATTTATGTGGTTCAATATACAGACTGTGTATATACTCTAAAGGGAAAGGGATGAATCGATCCGCTATAGTCACTAAGGATTACAACTTACAAGCTTCGATCTCCTCACAAGTGTATCTCTACCTCTCTAAAGTTTCTCTCACCAAAACAAGTATCGAAACCCTGGAGATTGCTGAAAACACATATTTATAGAGCAATTCGCGGGTCCAACTGACCGGACAGGCCCCTTCATTAAATTGAAACCATGCACTCACAACAAATCCTGTGTAGATATTCCATAGCATTATGCATGTATGATCGGCATGGTGTGACTTGTGATAAAGCTTGAGATATTCAGAAGTGGAGTTTGTGTGCGGTGTAGTTAAGAAGCAGAAAGGAAGGTTGGGATCGTAGAGCAGGTTTTTTTCTGGTTTTTTTCAATTTGGGGGTTGCTTGGTTAGGTTTGGTTTGGTTAGACTGTGTGCTGATTGTGGTTGATTTCCCTTTTTGTATATATAAATCTGGATATGTTTGTTATGAAATAGTAATCGGAGTTCATAGAAAAAGATCTAGAGAGAGAAAGTGAAAGGAAGTTGTTTGACAGAGTGAGAGAGACGACCCAAGAGGTTGGCATAAAGGTCAAACTTAAGGGTTTGCTCTCTCCTAATTCCTTAAGTTTGAAATCTCTTAGGTGCTCTAAATTCTTTTGGGATCAGTTTATAAAGAACTTTACTCATGGCTTTACTTGGGATCCCGAAAGTGGACAGTGAGATTCATCTTACAGAATTAGTCAAGGTGTGCGTAAATTGGCTTGGACACCTGAGTTATCAAAAAAAGTGGGAGAGGGACATACATGATTGAGAGGTGGATGGGGGTGAAATATTTGTAATTTTGTAGTGTTTGAGTTGCTTTGAATAAAAATCGTGAGTTGAACTCTCACCAACTAACTCGGAAAAACCTATATTTAGACGGTCGATGTACCTTTCGTCAAGTTTTTAAAAAAAAAAAATTGCTAATCTTAAAAAAATTGGGGGAAAATGTAGTAATTAAATTCTTAATATGAAGCTTACGCAATTATTTTTTTATCAATATATATATATATATATATATGTAGAGAGAGAGAGAGAGAGAGAGAGAGAGAGGGAGGACCTGGAGAGGTTTTCCAGAAAGGTCAGATTGGCAACGAGGTTCGTTCATTAGCTCCCATGCAAAAATGGTAGGATCATCTTTATAGGCCACTCCGCTTATCGAATTCACCCTTGTGAGGACAGTCTGCACCAGAGATCGATTTCCTTGTCATACAAAACATACCTACGTACGGAAGTATATATTCATTTTTCTGCCTGCTTATTTGCTTTCATTGTCCGATCCAGATCGAGGTAATGTGAAAAACAATTAACTTAAGTCGAATTTTTAAAGAACGTTCAATCAAAATGATGCGGCAGTGACATTTTGAAATATTCGAAGGGTGAGAGATGAGTAAGCTGTTGACACCAAATTTTGCCCAGACGCCACATGATAAGCTTTTTTGGGTATATATATAGATATACATACCTTCACATGATTTTTGAAGTATCCTTTGACAACAGGGTTGGTGTAAAAATCATCATTGTTGTTTAAGCTAGATTGGCCTCGGTCTCTTGCCCATTGAACATATTGTTTCTTGCCACCATAGTCGTCCCAATTGTTCACGAGTGTGAGTATCAGATAGATCCCATATTTCCTAGCTTCCGCAACCACAAAGTCCAGTCCCTATATATATAACTCAACCAATTAAAGAGGAAGAAACAATTAGTACCCATTAACATATAGTATGATGCATGTGCCAGTGAAATGTTGTTAATTTATCTTCTCCCACTAATTTATATATGATGAGAAAAATAATAAAAATTTGAAAGTAAGAGAATGTTTGACATGAAATTTCCTATAGAAATAGACGCATGTGTGTCCTCCTATCAGTACAACATGTATTTTGTACGACGTCATCTGACTGGGATAGGCCTGCAATAGGAACACTATATAAGTTCTAGGTGAATTATTCAATCTTGACATTATTGTAAAAGGAGGTTGCGGACTGGTCCCATTCCGCTAAGGTACGTTCTTATTTTTTAAGTACTTATTTTACGTTTTACAAAACTAGTTATTCTCTCACAATGTCACCTTTAATTCAAAAAATAAGTATTTATTTGAAGTTTTTATTTTAGTTAGTCGAACACACCCTTATTTTTTCAACTTGAATTAAGAAATTAAATTTCAAACTAAAGAAAAAGAATCGATCGAAAAAGAACGTTAGATTAATTCCTATCCAATGAACAAGTTAAGAGGCACCAAATAAAGCAATTTGTATGCATTAAATATCGTCCCTCCTACAAAGCTAGTGGTACACATACATGATAATGACATCTGACCACCGGAATACGAGAGACGATGATTTATACAACTTTTTGTTTTTGTGTGTCATAGCATTTTCATGTTACGATACCTTAAAAACGTCCTCGTTGTATGAGCCTGGAGAGGATTGAAGGGATCCATAACCGCCATCACTAAATGCCCAAGCTCTTGCAACATTCATCCCTTCTTTTGAAGCTTGTTGGAATGTGGTAGTCACCTTCCCCCTTGTCGAAGGATCAACTGCCATGTTCATCAGCCAATATGCATTGAACCCATTGAGATATAATCTCCGCCCATTCATCACAAAATGGGTCCCACTGGTTTTGGCAAAGCCTTGGCCTGCAGGGTTTGTTCTTGCATGGCTTGGTTCCTGTTGCAAGAGAATAAGAATAGGCAAGAAAATGAAGCTGTTTATTATTGGTCTCTTCCCCATTATCAATAGAAAATCCTAGCTATTTGGCAAGGATTAAAGTATGATTCAAGAAGTTCCTATGTGAATGACATTTGAGTTCAAGAGAGGTAGGTTATTCCAATAAGTTGGTCTGCATGGGTTTATATAGAGGAGAACTGATAGAGATTGACGGAGCAGGATTTAGATAGAGGCCAGGGGGAGGGGGCAAAACCAAGGTTATGAATCTCATACCGTACCAGTCGGTGTATACCGGCCATATTGTCCAAATTCGGTACCCTACACCTCTAATTCCATTTCGGTTCAAATACTGGTCGGTACCGGTTAATACCGAATGGTAGCGAAAATACCGGCCAATACCAGACTACTTTTAAATTTATTTTTTATCTTCAACGGATAATACCAGACAGTACCGGACTACTTTTTATTTTTATTTTTATATTTAATAAATGTATATTATACTATAGATTCTTTTATGTGAGAAAATAACACTAATAGCAATAAATTCAAAACGGTACCCGATATCACTGATACAGATACGTGCCTGTTATTTAAATTTTAGATTTTGATCCAATCAACAGAGAAGCTGTATCGTAAGTTGCTGGAATGTGGATTGTGAAAGTGGAGTTTGGTTCCTTGCCGTTTTCAGGACTTCTTTGAAAACAAACAATGAAGTTGATGAAATATGGGAGAAGATTAACAAAATGAACTTTATTAACCCTCGAAGTAGAAGAACAATCGATCAAGATAATCGAGTGAACAATTACAAGTTAAAACTACTCCTAGAAAAGAAAAGATAAAGGCCTGTTGGCGTTGTTTCTGTGTGTTCTTACAATGAGGCCTAAAAAGGCTATTTATAAGAAAACAAAGATGTGCAAGAAATAATTTCCTAACTTCTTCAATACTCTTCATTCTCTTTTGCTTTCACTTGTCCAAGTAACTTCCCACTAACATCAAAATATGTAGGAATATGCCAAGTGTTCTTTTCAACCTCCAAGTAATAGAGATACGTCAAGTATCCTGCACATGCTATTAAAATACAAATACAAATACCAATACTAATAAAAATATATTGCATTCCCATAAACGCCACGTTTCGGTCGATCATCGACGGGCGGTGAATATATAGTACAAACAATGCCCCCCTTATTCATTTGGCTAAAGTGCTAACATAACCCAAGTCAATAATTTAACTAGTTTCAAATCACCCCTCTATCGATATCAATGGGTGCTAACTCTTTACGGTGTAAACATTTATGCCTCCCAACTCTCAAAGAGTTTTAGATAAATTTTACACCAATCCTTTTATTTTTCGACTAATATAAAAACGCCTTGAAGGCGTAAAAATCATCGTCGAAATTGATATTGCCCCGTCGATTAGTTCCCTTCCACTATAAATCCCACTGAAGAAAAACAAGAAACAAAGAAACATGATCAAGGCAAATCCTAGACATACTATTTGGCTTCAACTTCCTTAACCTTGTCCATTATGGACATAAGAATGTTCCCATCGACGAGAATAAAAAACCATGAGCAACTGGAGTCTAATTACAGAATTTAATAACACATGGATTGAATACATTTACTCAATGAAGCCTATATACAAGCCAATTGATGAGAATCAGCTTTTATCATATCCATGCATGAACCCATAATGGGTTTGATCCACCAGAAACCGAAATAAAGTTATTTCTGAAAGATATATCTTCCATCATGAAACAAATGTCACTCAGGACATATATGTAGCCATATTTTGGCTTGAACACTTACCCTATGATTAAGTGTTCACCATTACTCTTGGGTTTCTTAACAGATGGAGATGGATCATTTTGTACGTCGACCATCTATGATTTAAATCGAAAAACTCTAGTCGAATGACTTTCACAACTCGACTTGCTTTGAGTTTCAATTTTCGAGCCATTTAAGTTTTATGATTAGCTCTTCCAAAAATGAATTTTTGCCCCCCATGCAAATTCGAAATCAAAAGATGGCTATTTCTCAATATTATTGGCCAAATACGTTATCATTTCTTGTAAAATCTAGTACGAAGATATGATAACTAGCCATTGGCCTTTGTTTGGCCAGAATATGATTAGGTGCCACTTTCTTTTGTTGGCCACTTAAAAGCAATACCCTTTCAAAGTTTATACCGGGCAATACGGGGAAGCAATTCATGGGCAAAAGGCGCCAAGGGTCTTCTCGCCCCTTTATATCTTTTGGTATTCCGCTTCCTCACTGTCCGTGTTGATTACATCTCTACAAAAGAGATGATCCATGCACCACAGTATGGCCCTATATCATGGCCATTCATTTATTCATCTAGCATGTTTAATAAATGACCTATGTCAGATTGTTTGAGCCTTTCATGTAAGGCTGAAATTTTCATTAAACTGGCATCTCATTCTATCAATTTTTTTTTTTACTTTTTCCAGAGTGATCCCAAAATTGGCCAACACATGGCCGTTATTCCATTTTCACAAACTGCTCAAGCCTTACGTGCAAGACTTTCATTTTCACATTGATCTCCACCATTACTTCCGATTTAGTAATGATGCCCTCCTTCTAGCACCAAAATTGTTATCTAAATTTCTGATTTCGATCCAATCAACAGGAAATCGACGAAGAAACTGTATCATAAGTTGCTGAAATGTGGAGTGTGAAAGTGGAGTTTGGTTTCTTACCGTTTCCAAGACTTCTTAAGAAACAAACAATGAAGAGGATGAAATACAGGAGAAGATTAACAAAGTGGACTTTATTAACTCTAGAAGTAGAAGAACAATAGATCAAGATAATCGAGTGAACAATTACAAGTTAAAACTACTCCTAGAAAAGAAAAGATAAAGGTATGTTGGCGTTATTTCTGTGTGTTCTTACAATGAGGCCTAAAAAGACAATTGATAGGAAAACAAAGATGTGCAGGAAATAACTTCCTAACTTCTTCAATACTCTTCATTCTCTTTTGCTTCCACTTGTCCAAGTAACTTTGCACTAACATCAAAGTGTGTAGGAATATGCCAAGTGTTCTTTTCAACCTCCAAGTAAATAGAGATACGTCAAGTGTCGTGCACATGCTATTAAAATACAAATACCAATACTAATAAAAATAGGTTGCATTTTCATAATCGCCACCTTTCGGTCGATCATCGACGGGCGGTGAATATATGGTACAAACAATGCCCCCCTTATTCATTTGTGTGAAATGCTAACGTAACCCAAGTCAAAAATTTAACTAGTTTTAAATCACCCCTCCGTCGATATCGACGGGTTATAACTCTTTACGGTGTAAACATTTATGTCCCCCAACTCTCGAAGAGTTTTAGATAAATTTTACACCAATCCTTTTATTTTTCGACTAATATAAAAAAGCCTTGAAGGCTTAAAAATCACCGTCGAAAATGATATTTCTCCGTCGATTAGTTCCCTTCCACTACAAATCCCACTGAAGAAAAACAAGAAACAAAGAAACATGATCTAGGCATATCATAGACATACTATTAGGCTTCAACTTCCTTAGCCTTGTCCATTATCCACATAAGAATGTTCCCATCGACGAGAATAAAAAACCATGAGCAACTGGAGTCTAATTACAATATTTAATAACACATGGATTGAATACATTTACTCAATGAAGCCTATATACAAACCAATTGATGAGAATCTACTTTTATCATATCCATGCATGAACCCATAATGGGTTTGATCCACCAGAAATCGAAATAAAGTTATTTCTGAAAGATATATCTTCCAACATGAAACAAACGCACTCAGGACATATACGTAGCCATATCTGGCTTGAACACTTAACCTATGATTAAGTGTTCACCATTACTCTTGGGTTTCTTAACAGATGGAGATGGATCATTTTGTACATCGACCATCTATGGTCTAAATCGAAAAACTCTAGTCGAATGATTATCACAACTCAACTTGCTTTGTGTTTCAATTTTCGAGCCATTTGAGTTTTATGATTAGCTCTTCCAAAAATGAATTTTTGCCCCCCAAGAAAATTCAAAATCAAAACAGGGCTATTTCTCAATATTATTAGCCAAATATGTTATCAGTTCTTATAAAATCTAGTATGAAGATAAGATATCTAGCCATTGGCCTTTGTTTGGCCAGAATATAATTAATTGCCACTTTCTTTTGTTGGCCACTTAAAAGCAATACCCTTTCAAAGTTTGTACCGGGCAATACGGGGAAGCAATTCATGGGCAAAAGGCACCAAGGGTCTTCTCACCCCTTTATACATTTTGGTATTCCACTTCCTCAATGTTCGTGTTGATTACATCTCTAGAATAGAGATGATCCATGCACCACTATGTGGCCCTATATCATGGCCCTTCATTTATTCATCTAGCATGTTAAATAAATGGCCTATGTCAGATTGTTTGAGTCTTTCGTGTAAGGCTGAAATTTTTCATTAAACTGGCGTCTCATTCTGTCAATTGTTTTTTTTTTACTTTTTCCAGAGTGATCCAAAATTGGCCAACACATGGCCATTATTCCATGTTCGCAAAATGCTCAAGCCTTATGTGCAAGACTTTCATTTTCACACCGATCTCCACCATTACTTCCGATTTAGTAATGATGCCCTCCTTCTAGCGCCAAAATTGTTATCTAAATTTCTGATTTTGATCCAATCGACGGTAAATTGACAAAGAAACTCTATCGTAAGTTGCTAAAATGTGCTGAAATGTGGAGTGTGAAAGTGAAGTTTGATTTCTTGCTGTTTTCAGGACTTCTTAGGAAACAAACAATGATTGGATGAAATATGGGAGAATATTAACAAAATGGACTTTATTAGCCCTAGAAGTACAAGAACAATCGATCAAGATAATCGAGTGAACAATTACAAGTTAAAACTACTTCTAGAAAAAAAAAAAAGAAGATAAAGGCATGTTGGCGTTGTTTCTGTGTGTTCTTACAATGAGGCCTAAAAAGACAATTTATACAAAAACAAAGATGTGCAGGAAAATAACTTCATAACTTCTTCAATACTCTTCATTCTCTTTTGCTTCCACTTGTCCAACTAACTTCCCACTAACATCAAAGTGTGCAGGAATATGCCAAGTGTTCTTTTTAACCTCCAAGTAATAGAAATACGCCAAGTGTTCTGCACATGCTATTAAAATACAAATACCAATACTAATAAAAATAGGTTGCATTTTCATAATCGCCACCTTTCGGTCTATCATCGACAGGCGGTGAATATATGGTACAAACAATACCCCCCTTATTCATTTGGATGAAATGCTAACGTAACCCAAGTCAATAATTTAACTAGTTTTAAATCACCCCTCTGTCGATATCGACGGGTGATAACTCTTTACGGAGTAAACATTTATGCCCCCCAACTCTCGAAGAGTTTTAGATAAATTTTACACCAATCCTTTTATTTTTCGACTGATATAAAAACGCCTTGAAGGCGTAAAAATCACCGTCAAAATTGATATTGCTTCGTTGATTAGTCCTCTTCCACTATAAATCCCACTGAAGAAAAACAAGAAACAAAGAAACATGATCTAGGCATATCATAGACATACTATTAGGCTTCAACTTCCTTAGCCTTGTCCATTATCGACATAAGAATGCTCCCATCGACGGGAATAAAAAACCATGAGCAACTGGGGTCTAATTACAAAATTTAATAACACATGGATTGAATACATTTAATAAACGAATCCTATATACAGCCAATTGATGAGAATCTGCTTTTATCATATCCATGTATGAACCCATAATGGGTTTGATTCACCAGAAACCGAAATAAAGTTATTTCTGAAAGATATATCTTCCATCATGAAACAAATGTCACTCAGGACATATATGTAGCCATATTTGGCTTGAACACTTGCCCTATGATTAAGTGTTCACCATTACTCTTGGGTTTCTTAATAGATGGAGAGGGATCATTTTGTACATCGACCATTTATGGTCTAAATCAAAAAACTCTAGTCGAACGATTTTCACAACTCGACTTGCTTTGAGTTTCAATTTTCGAGCCATTTGAGTTTTATGATTAGTTCTTCCAAAAATGAATGTTCGCCCCCCAAGAAAATTCGAAATGAAAAGAGGGCTATTTCTCAATATTATTGGCCAAATATGTTATCATTTCTTGTAAAATCTAGTACGAAGATAAGATAACTAGCCATTGGCCTTTGTTTGGCCAGAATATAATTAAGTGCCACTTTCTTTTGTTGGCCACTTAAAAGCAATACCCTTTCAAAGTTTGTACCGGGCAATACAGGGAAGCAATTCATGGGCAAAAGGCACCAAGGGTCTTCTCACCCCTTTATGCATTTTGGTATTCCACTTCCTCAATGTTCATGTTGATTACGTCTCTAAAAAAGAGATGATCCATGCACCACTGTGTGGCCCTATATCATGGTCATTCATTTATTCATCTAGCATGTAAAATAAATGGCCTATGTCAGATTGTTTGAGTCTTTCGTGTAATGCTGAAATTTTTCATTAAACTGGCGTCTTATTCTGTCAATTGTTTTTTTTTTTTAACTTTTTCCAGAGTGATCCCAAAATTGGCCAACACATGGCCGTTATTCCATTTTCTCAAATTGCTCAAGCCTTATGTGCAAGGCTTTCATTTTCACATCGATCTCCACCATTACTTTCGATTTAGTAATGATGCCCTCCTGCTAGCGCCAAAATTGTTATCTGAATTTCTGATTTCGATCCAATCGACAGGAAATCGACGAAGAAACTGTATCGTAAGTTGCTGAAATGTGGAGTGTGAAAGTGGAGTTTGGTTTCTTGCCGTTTTCAGGACTTCTTAGGAAACAAACATTGAAGTGGATGAAATATGGGAGAAGATTAACAAAATGGACTTTATTAACCCTCGAAGTAGAAGAACAATCAATCAAGATAATCGAGTGAACAATTACAAGTTGAAACTACTCCTAGAAAAGAAAAGATAAAGGCATGTTGGCGTTATTTCTGTGTGTTCTTACAATGAGGCCTAAAAAGGCTATTTATAGGAAAATAAAGATGTGAAGGAAATAACTTCCTAACTTCTTCAATACTCTTCATTCTCTTTGCTTCCACTTGTCCAACTAACTTCCCACTAACATCAAAGTGTGTAGGAAGATGCCAAGTGTTCTTTTCAACCTCCAAGTAAATAGAGTTATGCCAAGTGTCCTGCATATGCTATTAAAATACAAATACGAATACTAATAAAAATAGGTTGCATTCTCATAATCGCCTCCTTTCGGTCGATCATCAACTGGCGGTGAATATATGGTACAAACAATACCCCCCTTATTCATTTGGGTGAAGTCCTAACGTAACCCAAGTCAATAATTTAACTAGTTTTAAATCACCCCTCTGTCGATATTGACGGGTAATAACTCTTTACGGTGTAAACATTTATGCCCCCCAACTCTCGAAGAGTTTTAGATAAATTTACACCAATCCTTTTATTTTTTGACTGATATAAAAACGCCTTGAAGGCGTAAAAATCACCGTCGAAAATGATATTGCTCCATTGATTAGTTCCCTTCCACTATAAATCCCACTGAAGAAAAACAAGAAACAAAGAAACATGGTCTAGGCATATCATAGACATACTATTAGGCTTCAACTTCCTTAGCCTTGTCCATTATCAACATAAGAATGTTCCCATCGACGGGAATAAGAAACCATGAGCAACTTAGGTCTAATTACAGAATTTAATAACACATGGATTGAATACATTTACTTAACGAAGCCTATATACAAGCCAATTGATGAGAATCTGCTTTTATCATATCCATGTATGAACCCATAATGGGTTTGATCCACCAGAAACCGAAATAAAGTTATTTCTGAAAGATATATCTTCCATCATTAAACAAATGTCACTCAGGACATATGTAGTCATATTTGGGTTGAACAGTTACCCTATGATTAAGTGTTCACCACTACTCTTGGGTTTCTTAACGAATGGAGATGGATCATTTTGTACGTCGACCATCTATGATCTAAATCGAAAAACTCTAGTTGAATGACTTTCACAACTCGACTTGCTTTGAGTTTCAATTTTCGAGTCATTTGAGTTTTATGATTAGCTCTTCCAAAAATGAATTTTTGCCCCCCAAGCAAATTTGAAATCAAAAGATGGCTATTTCTCAATATTATTGGCCAAATATGTTATCATTTCTTGTAAAATCTAGTACGAAGATATGATAACTAGCCATTGGCCTTTGTTTGGCCAGAATATGATTAAGTGCCACTTTCTTTTGTTGGCCACTTAAAAGCAATACCCTTTCAAAGTTTGTACCGGGCAATACGGGGAAGCAATTCATGGGCAAAAGGCGCCAAGGGTCTTCTCGCCCCTTTATATATTTTGGTATTCCGCTTCCTCACTGTTCGTGTTGATTACATCTCTACAAAAGAGATGATCCATGCACCACAGTATGGCCCTATATCATGGCCATTCATTTATTCATCTAGCATGTTTAATAAATGACCTATGTCAGATTGTTTGAGCCTTTCGTGTAAGCTGAAATTTTCCATTAAACTGGCGTCTCATTCTTTCAATTTTTTTTTTTTTTTACTTTTTCCAGAGTGATCCCAAAATTGGCCAACGCATGGCCGTTATTCCATTTTTGCAAATTGCTCAAGCCTTATGTGCAAGGCTTTCATTTTCACATCGATCTCCACCATTACTTCCGATTTAGTAATGATGCCCTCCTTCTAGCGCCAAAATTGTTATCTAAATTTCTGATTTCGATCCAATCGACGGGAAATCAACGAAGAAACTGTATCTTAAGTTGCTGGAACGTAGAGTGTGAAAGTGGAGTTTGGTTCCTCGCCGTTTTCAGGACATTTTTGGAAACAAACAATGAAGTGGATGAAATATGAGAGAAGATTAACAAAATGGACTTTATTTACCCTCGAAGTAGAAGAACAATTGATCAAGATAATCGAGTGAACAATTACAAGTTAAAACTGCTTCTAGAAAAGAAAAGATAAATGTCACGCCCTCGATTTTCAACGTAAATAAATAATACGATTTAACAAAAGATCCTCACATAACATACATATAACCCAAAAGAGTTTCCCATCTGTCAAATTTACAAAACAAGTCCCCATAGTTACAGAAACACAATCTTGGCACCATGGCCGAAAGTAACTTAGTTACAAGTACAGCCAACTCAAAATATTACCACTTTCTAGCCAAAAGGAATTTAAGAATAATTAGTTACATACTCATCTTTACCAAAAGCAAATTGATTACAAAAGATGATTAAGTAACTAAAACAAGGTTAGCTCCCAAAAATCTTCATGTACAAGCACGCCGTCACATGCAGTCTATAGTCCAACGTTCGAACCTGAAAAGAAGGATTTTGTTGAGCTACACTAGCCCAGTAGGAAAATCTTTACCAAATTTATATGCAAATATGATGATAAGAGCAAACATGAGAGGATAAGGAAATACAGTTCGACAGACGATAACCAATCAATTCTCAGATGAAACCCTATTGAAATCGAATGCATAGGCCATACAATACTGACCCCTTCTAATAATCCCAACCCGACTTGCTAACCCAAAACTTCACCATCGGTATTTCCACCACTTGCGTTACCGGAATAACACCATAAGGATTACCGTGTTACCACCACTTGCGTCACGGTGATCCCTAACGACTCGGGTTACCGTATTACCACCACTTGCGTTACGAAACCCTCTAAGTCTCCGTATTACCACCACTTGCGTTACGGGACTTCCTAAACCAACCTTCGACCCAACATCAACTATTTCCTCATATAACATACAAGCTATGACTCCCCATGAACCCATTCATAGATGGAACACCCTACATTATGCCAAGGTCATCACAAACGTACCATGAATGATCACACAATACCAATAGTCTATAGACGGTACATTATAACGTTTAACTAGGTCAATTCTTATTCGGTTATTACTAACGGAAGACCAACTAACCAAGGAGTACATCAAGTCATCATAGGAAGTCAATTAGACAAGCTTGAGATAGTTTAGAAGGTGTCCAAAAGGGTTTAGAAATGATCGGAGGTCAAAACAATCCACGGAGAAGCAAAAAGGTGCAAAACTGGAGATAAGCTCACTGTATCGATACGCGCTTAATCCGTATCGATACGGAATCAACTGTCCAAAAAGATAAGCTTACTGTGTCGATACGGCCCTTAATCCGTATCGATACCACGGGGCTTCGGATAGAACTTTCAGCAGATTTTCAGACATGATCAACAACCAAAATTTGACAATCAAGGGCACGATTCTACACCAAATCAACGTATGAACATATAAAAGAAGTAAAGAAGTCCCTACCTCGCAATAATGGTCGAGATTCAAGCGTTTTTGAACGAGCCCTAGCTTTTTGGACTCCGAAACTTCGATTTAAACTTAACCCAAGGATCTCCGAGCTCAAGAACGCGATTGCAAGGCCGGAGGGAGGTTGTTTCTTGAAGATTTTGGGAGATGGAGCAGAGTTTTGGGTGAGAAGTGAAGAGAGAGAGAGAGAGCCGGTGGGGAGAGAGGGAGAACGGATGAGAGAGAGTAGGGAGAGGAGAATTTTGATCTCCTACATCTAACACACACCCTTATATACCCACATATCTTCATATCACACACACACCCCCTCAACTCTCTATTCTTTCACTCTAGCCCTCAATCCAAAATATCCACCAATTAATTCATATTTTCTCAATTCGGCATTTAATAATTAATATCAATAATTAAATAAATTACGGATCTCTACAATCTATCCTCCTTAAAGAAATTTCGTCCCGAAATTTTCAACGCAAGCCAATTAAGATTATGCATCAAACATACATGCTCATGCCATAACATATATCATCAAACAATAAGCTAACAATCAAAATATTATAATTTCAAAACTCACATTGATTAGCTCGAAAACAAATGGGGGTACTTTTCTCTCACTTCATCTTCCCTTTCCCACGTTGACTCTTCTTTCCCAAGATGACTCCATAAGACTCGCACTAACGGAATGGTCTTACCCCTCAAGCGTTGCTCACGCGAATCTAGGATACGTATCGGCTCCTCCCCGTAAGATGCATCGGCTTCTAACTCTAACTCGGACCATTCTAAAACGTGTGATGGATCCGGTTCATACTTACGCAACATTGACACGTGGAACACATCGTGAACGTTCGATAATCTTGGTGGTAATGCTAACCGATATGCTACTTCCCCGATCTTCTCGATAATGTCAAATGGCCCAATAAAACGTGGAGAAAGCTTGCCCCTCTGCCCAAAACGAGATAGTCCCCGACGTGGTGATACCTTTAGAAACACATGATCCCCCACTTCAAATGATAACGGTCGGCGACGACGATCAGCATAACTCTTTTGTCTACTTTGTGCGGTTAACAACCATTGGCGAATCACTTTGACTTGCTCGGTAGTCCTCCTTTGTGCTTCAAGAAGACGTTTACGAATCGCTTTCATGCTCTCGGAAGTTTCTTGGATCAATTCTGGCCCAATTAACGTAGCCTCGCCCAACTCGGTCCAACAAACGGGTGATCGACACGGTCTCCCATATAAAGCTTCATACGGCGCCATCTCGATGCTAGATTGGTAACTATTGTTGTACGCGAATTCAACTAACGGTAGGTGATCTTCCCAATTACCCCGAAAATCCATAACGCAAGCCCGAAGCATATCTTCTAAAGTTTGGATCGTTCTCTCGGATTGTCCATCTGTTTGAGGATGATACGCGCTACTAAATAAGAGATTGGTGCCAAGAGCGGCCTGTAGACTCTGCCAAAAACGCGCGGTAAACCTTGGATCTCGATCCGATACGATAGAAACGGGGATACCATGAAGACGAATAATCTCGCGAATATACAAACGGCTAAGCGTATCAATCGAATCGGTAACATGTATCGGCAAGAAATGTGCTGACTTAGTCAATCGATCAACTATCACCCAAATGGCATCGTGCCCCCTCGGCGATCTCGGTAGACCGGTAACGAAATCCATAGTCACGTTCTCCCACTTCCACTCGGCCACTGGTAATGGTTGCAACTCCCCCGCGGGTCGTTGATGCTCGGCTTTAACTTGTTGGCACGTAAGACACCTGGACACGAAGATGACGACATCTCTCTTCATTCCCGGCCACCAAAACTGTCTACGCAAGTCATGGTACATTTTCATTCCTCCCGGATGCACGGCTAAAGGTGAGTGATGAAATTCCCTCAAGATTTCCTCCCGACACGAAATGGGTACGAATAATTTCCCTTGGTATCGCAAACCTTGATCGGCGTGAATCATCCACCCCTCTCGAGCATTCCCCCTAAGAAACTTAGTACGAAACTTGTCCGCTTCTTCATCTTGCTGTTGGGCCTCAATCACTCGAGTCGACAAGGTTGATTGGACGGTTAAATTGCACAAAGTGACTCCATCACATACCTCTTCGAAATGTAGCGCATACGAACCTAAGTCGTTCACCGTTTTCCACTCATGGATGGCTAAACTCGCAAGTCGCATCGATTTCCTACTTAGTGCGTCCGCTACCACGTTCGCCTTTCCCGGATGATATTGCAATTCAAAATCGTAGTCTTCTAAATGTTCCATCCATCGGCGTTGCCGTAAGTTAAGCTCCTTTTGAGAGAACAAGTATTTGAGACTCTTGTGATCGGAAAAGACTTCGAACCTTTCACCGTAAAGGTAATGACGCCAACTTTTCAAAGCGAAAACAACGGCCGCAAGCTCTAAGTCATGGGTAGGATAGTTTCGCTCATGAGTTTTCAGTTGCCGCGATCCATATGCTACCACTCGCCCTAATTGCATCAACACGCAACCTAATCCCTCTTTCGACGCGTCACAATACACGGAATAACCAACTCCCCGTTCGGGCACAACTAAAACCGGCGCGGTAGTCAATCTTTTCTTCAATTCTTGAAAAGCTATCTCACACGCGTCACTCCAAATAAAACGAGTCCCCTTACGAGTCAATTTAGTCAATGGAACCACTAGGCGAGAGAAGTCGAGCACAAAACGACGATAATACCCAGCTAAGCCCAAAAAGCTACGAATCTCGAACACATTCTTCGGTCGCTGCCAACTCATAACGGACTCTACCTTCCCCGGATCAACAGACACCCCATCCTTCGATACAACATGACCCAAAAACTTGACTTCGGACAACCAAAATTCACACTTACTAAGCTTGGCATACAAACGGTGCTCTCTCAAAAGTTCAAGAACGATAAAAAGGTGGGATTGATGTTCTTCCTCCGAAGATGAGTAGATAAGAATATCGTCCACGAAAACAACTACGAAACGATCAAGATAAGCACGAAAGATGCGGTTCATTAGATCCATGAAAGTTGCCGGTGCGTTCGTCAAACCAAAGGGCATAACAACAAACTCGTAATGGCCATATCGAGTACGAAAAGCAGTTTTGGGAATGTCTTCCCTCCGAACTCTCAACTGGTGATAACCGGACCTCAAATCGATCTTAGAAAAACAAGTGGCGCCTCGAAGTTGATCAAACAAGTCGTCGATTCTAGGCATAGGGTACTTAATGACATGAAAGAAGGAAGTTGTAAACAGATGGAGTATATTAAAAGTCGCACCAAATCCCTTTTCAATGAATGACATGAAAGAAGGAAGTTGTTTATTTTTGATACTACTATATGATATTTATTTTGTTTTTTGAATTTTGGGTAGGCCGATATATAGTACAGACAATATTTAATGTGTATTTTATATCATATATATAAGGTGATTCTAACAAGGATCATGGCTCACCCTTATGTTTACCTCTGTGTCCATCAATCAAAGGGTAACGTTATACGAGTGTCCGAACAGAAGTTTACGTAGCAAATTAATGAGGTTTCCTTTTGTGCCCTTCTATTTCAAACTAAAATATCACTGTTGCGTTGTCAAAGCATTTCCAATGGGAGATGCCAAATTTGAGCTGGAGGTTGTAAAGGTAATAATTAACACTAGTTTACCATCCAATCCCGATACCTTTTATCAAGCCAAAAATGATGTGGCTTCGAAGGGAGGTGAAAATAAGCCAATTTTGACAGCCATCTACATGCATGCCAAATTTTAAAAATGTGCCCGTTTGAAAATTTTTTTCCTTTCAAAGTTTGACATAAGAGTTGGCATAAGGGGTAGGAGAGGGATAACTTGATGTCAAATAAATAGAATTTGTCATAAGAATTGAAGAGGAGGCTTTAATGTCAAGTGTTGGCGATGCTCTCAATTGTGTAATGCTAAACAGAGGGCAAGACTTTCCTCCAAAATTTGAGTCGGAGAAATCTCTTCTAATTAACATGGAGCCATATAAATTAGTGACGAAACTAGGATTTAGAAGCGGAATGCACCCAAGGAGAAAGTTTCTTAGAATCAAAATTTTATAAAAAATATACCAATTCTGTCTTTGGATTCTATCCTCAAGAAAAGCATGCACTCATTTTCTAAGATCCATGATCATCTTCACATTAAAACAAAAGAAGTTCACCAATCTATCAAAGTAGAACCCGGCCGATGAATGTCATCTAAGATAAATTCTGAACTAAATTTTGAGAAATTTCCCCTTTCAATGTAGTATATAACCGAAGTATCTGCGCGAGGAAATCATCCTCTATTTTGTTCCGAAAAGAGAGTAAGAGTTTTTATCTTAGTCACACAAGCGTCTTTTGAGAATCAAGATCCTCTCAGATGTGATTCCTCACATGATGTAAAACTGGCCTTGTTAGCCCAAAGGTTTCTATGGAATACCTTATTGAATTTGATGATAACAAAATATATTTTTATTGAAAACAAATATAATTAATATTGTGATATTTGGAATACCTTAATGTTTATTTTGTAGGATTTGATTGAAGTGCACATGGAAAGATTGCTACACCAAATCACTATCTTCAATGGTCAAGATAAATTAATTGAAAGGAGGAAGATTAAGGACAAATCTTCTCCTAATTTTTGATTGGCTATAAAGACCCATATGGAAAGCAAATATTAATCAAGGAGGACAATTGAATTAATATTACTTGGAGCTTTATATTATTTCGGCAGATTGTAGCTGATGTTGCTCAAGATGGAAGATGCAAACGTTTGGAAAGGAAAAGGATTGGAGCTCAATATTTCCAACGGCTAAGGGAGCTTCCACATGCCTGAAGTCTTATTCTCCAAGAATAAATACAGTAGAAGAATGAAGACAATACAACACATCTCTGGAGAAAAAATTCAGTGAGCTTTTCAATTGCGAATCTCTCTATCAAACCCTACACTTACATCTTGAATATCTACACTAGCTTGAGTGTTGTTTCTCGAAGTTTATTGTAAAAAGGGATTGTACACACTTGTTCGTATTCTTGAGAGAATTATCTTTTTGTGAGTGGTTTTGGAGAGAAAATCACTTGGTGGTTAGGTGTTACTAGCACCGTAGTCAAAACTAGTTGGGTTACGTGTGACTAGCACCAGAGTCAAAATTAGTCGGAGCGATTGGGGATAGATTACTCGTTGTAAAGGTTGTCTAGCACCCGCGAAACTAGAAGATTGTAACTATTGGAGATAGTGTAGCAAATCCCGAGTTGGACACTTGGGGAGTGGACTAGGCCGTGAAGTTGCGGACAGAACCACTATAAATCCTTGCGTTCAATTCACTCTTCCCTACTCTCTTTACTTTCTGTTTTGCGTATCAATATTGCATGAATAGAATAGTATATATAATTGAAATTGGAATTGTAGTTGAATAGATTGCAATTAGTTCTTTTTTAAATTCCACGTTATATTTGAGATACCCAATTCACCCCCCCTCTTGAGTTGCTATTTGGACCAACAGGCGTGTCACGGGTCCATTTAACACATCGAATAGATCATTTTGTACGTCTTGACATACTTAACGTCCATACAAAAGCCAAGTTCATTGGACATCGGACTCATTTGAACGAATCATATTTGTCACAAGAGAAATAGATAGTCAGACTCGATCTGACCATTTATCTTTTTTCAAATAAATATGATTAAATCAAGTTTTTACTGATATCCGATAAACTTGATTTTTGGCATGGACGTTTAACACACCGAGATCTACTACATGAATGTTTTGAATCATGAAATAGGACCGTAATGATTCCGATTTTGTATCACATGAGAGATCATCACGAGAGGATCTTGTGAAGTGCCTTTCAATTGATTTGGAAAGCAAACAGTAGAGAAAGGGAGAGAAAGTACTCGAATCAGGTAGATTAATTCATTAATATTATGGTTCATCTGCTAATTAATTATATCTTCCCTAAAATAGCAAGATCTAAACTGCTTCCCAACCCCCATTTTGTAAAGCTTCTATAGTTTATATTATGCGATGCTTTATAATAGTCTATGGCGCCACTGTTCCCAACTATCCCAAGCTAACAATTAACTGAAACTACAAAACTTTTTTTTTATTATCGGATCTCCAGGTCAGCTTGCCTGCATCTTAACTCATTCTAAGGCTCCAGCCCGAAGTTAAAGCCCAGGTAAACCCTTCAATGACCTTAAAGTTTAAAATGTTTGATCACGTAGAATTCGAACATTCAACTTCATGGAGAAAAAACACTTATTTGTTTCTAATGCCCACTCGACCAAACCCATTAGGGTTAACTGAAACTACAAACCGATCGAAACTCCACGTATGAAAACGATTTTTTTTTATCATATTGTAGAAGTAACCAGTTAACGTGTCAAACGTTTCTTATTATATATACAGTACATCCTTTGTACCTATACTACGTAGTAGTATATATATCTTAAAATATTTGCATGATGGTAGAGACGTGCAAATTAACATTAATTTTATCGCCTATCCTATAATCTGAATAGCAGATAAACCTCATCCATTCAAAATTATCTTTATCCGTCCCCAATCCTACGATCTGCATGGTAGATAAACTCATCCATTCACCGTTAACGACCGCAATCAGTGATCATGTTTCTGGTACGATGTGATATGTCACTAATGTATTGATCGAGCGTACATGCCTCATTTGTCGCGTAACATGCCACGGGTGTATGGATGAAAACTCCGGTGGCTGCCTTTAATGCTTCTTACCTGTACAAGAATGCAAACTCGCGTGGTATCCTGTATACGATCGGATTGCTCTTGTAAATCTACTTCCTGCCCGAACATCTAATGACATGTTTGCAAGAATGGATTGGCTACACAGGAGGGACCCAGAGATGCTGCTCGGCAGCTTTTCTGCAGAGCGGACGCAGAGTGTGTTGGAACATTGAAAGATTTTAATAAAAATAAATCTAAATACTTATTACCTATCATTACTTTTCCGTTACAATATTAGTGCATAAATATTGTCAGTTACAAAAAACATAAAAGTGATATTTATTCCTATCATTATATATATCAAGAAATGCGTCTTAATCCAATAACCTCTATATGTATGGGTTTTGACAAGTGTGAAAAGTGGGCAAGTGAAGAAAATAATTGGAGAGTATACAAAGATTATGAAAGAGGGTTTTTAGAATATTCTTATACTATTTTCTATAGACTTGGGCAACTCGGTTCGTGACTCGTTCAAACCTCCCGGTGGTCGTGGACATCGAGTGAGGAATGCTTGTGAGCGCTTGGGTTTAATCTTAGGGCTAGTACACTCCGGTGGAACCTTCACGAGGGGAGGAATATTAGCCTTAAGACAGTGACTACACGACTCTCAATCTCACAGGCAACATCTTTCCTACTTTCACTATTTTCGTACTCTCATGTTTTTCTTGTTTGTGTTTTTATGTTCATGTGGTCGAATAATCCTTGTTATAAAATGATATTTGTGAACCAAAGTTCTAACAATTTAAGGCTAATATTTGTCTCCTAATGAATTAGGAAAATGGGAGGTGTGACTTCATTTCATCTTAGTTCATACACACATGAGTCTGGTAGCAAGCATTTACGGTTTTGTGAATCTAATAGTATTCCTGTCAGCCTGTTTGTTGAAGCTACTATCCCATTAGATTATCGAAAAAGTTTTGGAAACTGCATTTTGATTCTATGAACTGTCTACATTATGTTTACAAATGCACTGGCATAATATACATTATTTTCTGGCACCATCTATCTATCGTACCAAAACGAAAACGAACCATGCATTTGTGATCATGGCTTAGAACATTACACAAGTCTATAAAATAATAGTTCCCCAGTAGCCAATTTCATTTCCGCACAAGCTATGGTTAATTATGAGAAAGTTAGATCCTCTTTGGTGATTGTTTTAAAGTCAGTTTTGGTGAATATTTCTTTCTTTATACTTCGAAACAAAAGCAACCTTTGGTTTCATATTTCTTTCATTTTAGCGGAATTGGTATTCTAGAATAGCAAAATCAAATTTCTCTATCTTCCCACAAAACACACCTCCTTTGGAATTTGGTAAATCATTCGCTAAAAAGTTTATGAAGAGAAATCCGCAGAGCCACTCCCGAGAAGTCAACCGAATAGAGTACTAATTTTGTACAACCCTCTTTAGAATTTTTAAGCTGCATAGAAAATTGTATGATGCATTAAAACTTGAATTGGCTTTGTCTTTGAGTTCGTTCTCCGGTGCATTAACATTGTTTCATTTTGAGCATATTCCTTATTCATAACTTGGAAGGGAAAACCAATATGGTCCATATGAATTGCGCTCTAAGTTGTTGCCTGCTTAAATGCGACTATTCATTACTTTTTTCATTCTTAATTACTTGTTTCGGAATTTCAGTAGAGCATTTTGCCTTGGCTCTATGTATTACAGTAATTAGCTAGCTCTTTGTTATGAATATTGCCTTTGCTGATGACCTAGCGGTTACGAATCCCATATTATATTTTGATGTATGGAGTTACAACTTTATTTTCCAATTACTCATGGATATAGATCGTTGCTCATTATTTTAGAAAACATACTTCTGAGAACTGCATCATACCAAAAAGTTATAAGAGAAATAACTTTAAATTTATTTGGAAGAGTTTTGTATTGATGGAGATATAAAATCATAATTGTCGAAAGGGAAAAGAAAGAGGCATATTTGTTGGTTATTTGTGTCATTTACTGTGTTGATTCAAATACCCACTTTTGCTCTCACATTTGGTTGCGAATTATTTGGGCAGTTTCAATTTACTGTGTTGATTCAAATACCCACTTTTGCTCTCACATTTGGTTGCGAATTATTTGGGCAGTTTCAAGTTAGTGGGGTAGTATTATAGTATCTGCTTGGTAGATTAATAAAAAAGAAAGGAAAAAAAAGAAAGAGAAAGAGAAATGCATCTGATTATATCTAAGTCTGACATTTGGTTTTGCAGTTAGATTGGTAGTCATTGGACACATGGGTAATTAAGACTCTTTGCATGACTAGAATCAAGAATTTCAGTGAGAATTCATTAATTGTGGTTTTTCCGTTCCCTTTGTATTAACTTGTATTAATTGCCGTACTAGATTTTCATGGCTAATGGAAAATTCAATTAATACGTGCATTATTGTTACCGTTACATGGGATCTATTCGATATATCGTGAGGAAATTGATGTGCCCTTATTCCTTGTCAGTTATTCTTCATTACTGTATGAATTAAAAAAAGTCCAGCTAGCAAGTTAAATTTTGTAGCTGATAGTTAAAATAATAAAAAGAGAGAGGGATATGTTAAGATGATGATGTGTTATGAATCTGTCTTCAAATAAATACCAAATTGTATTCCATATGGTTATGTTACAATTATTATTATTATTATTTAAACAAAAAAAAAATCACTTGAACTCTATCAGTACCTATGTAGTGAATTGCGATCATGCATGATGTCCACATTGGTGGTTGTTGGCCCAGTGAATTAAACTCTTCGTGTGAGCTTTATTGACATAGTACTCTTGAAGGTGTGTTTATATATATACTATGTTGGTGTACTCACAAGAATGATACTCTCATTACTCATATTATACTTGTTCTCCAAAAGGCTCTTGTTATATATAGTAGTTTATAATATGAGTGATTAGTGCAAACATTGCTATGAGAATTAAGTTTTGTTGGGAGCTATTTCAATGATTACGTTTTTATTGCAACCTCTTGGTATTATAACCCCACATATAGTAATGAGATTTTAGCACATGGAAATGAATGCTAGCTTATGTTACTTGGCGAGCATATGATTTTGTGATGAGGAGGTTTACTTTCTATTGCATTTACTATATGTCTCATTGGTTGATTGAAGTTTTGAAACTTGTGGGGGAATGTTGAAATTCTATAGTATTGTTAAGTTTCAAAACTTATCGTATGAATTTACTGATTCCGTAACTGACCTTTTTGAAATAATGTTATGAGCTGTTGGCTCATTAAAAATTAGATAAGTTTTATTTTTTTAATTCCTAATAATCTCATTTATGTCATTAGTTTTTGAAATGTTTGACCAAAGCTATTGTACGTTCCTATGGTGTAAAAACTGTTCCAATTTGGTTAGGCAGAGATGAGTGCATTTTGATACCAAGGGAAGCCTATTGATAGGTCTCACTAGTTGTCATAAGAACAGTTTGTCACAAATAAAATGACTTATGACTCCAAAAATAAGAATTCGCCACAATGTTGATAATAACAAAACAGTTGGAATGATTCTTACTTAATTTTTGTTAGATAAAAAGAAAGTGATATCCGACTGTGTGTCAAATAGGAGTCAAATCCATTTAGTCTATTGTCAAATAGGAGTCAAATCCATTTAGTTTATTTCGTTTACCAATGTTTTACTTCATCCTTCAACTCTCAACTAGCTTAATAATCTCTTTAATTGCATTGGCCATAGGTTACATTGGGAGACTTAATGTTTGAGCTGTTTGTGACAAGAATTTTATGGCCAATATTTCTAGCATTTAGCTTATGAGTTCATTTTATCTTATAACTTACCGTAATTGGTTACACCCTGTTAATTTTCTTTCACTGTGATATTTAATGTGTGGTTGCATGCATATAGTGAGAGGGTGTATTGTAAGAAAACGTTTTTAAGAAGGATTAACTGCCACATTTTGTCAAGACAGATTCTTGAGTAAGAGTTATATCTTGCCTTGGTGAGGTACTGTTGGAATTGAACTCAATACTATAATAATGAGAAAATAATTGTTGGCATATAATGATGAGAAAGTAATTGTTGGCATGACCATTTTGTTTGCGTTGATTAATTGATCCTCCATTATTTAATTTATGGTTCTAATACCCTGTGAACATGTTATAGTGTTATTTGGCGTAGTGATTTAAACCTCTGATTTATTGTGCTTTTACAAGAAATATTTTACGGTCATGAGGTACAGATCTGTCGTACCAAGGAAATTTAGGATATTCTTGTTTACGCTTATTTGAGAAAGGATAGAAATGTGGGGGTTATTTTCTTCGCTGGAAGATACGTGCATACACAAAATTCTATTGGCATATTTATATTTCACAAGAGGAATATACTAATGGTGTGCAAGAGAATTTTTGTGTAAATTTCACAGGCAGCTGATGGGTTGCAGAGAAGTCAAAGGGTTTGATTCAATATACAGAGCGCTTGGCGCGCGCCTCAGACTAGCGTTGAGGCTAGGTCCATATTAAAATTATTGGGGCTAGCGAGCAGGCTATGTCCGAATTTTGTCGAGGGGAATGAGCAAAGCCTATAGGAAGTCACCTAGGGAGGTAACCCAATCTCTGTGACTGGAGATCCCATGAAGGAGATTCAATGGGTAAAAACAATCCACACTGCGTGACTTGATTCCAGCACTAAAAATATTAGGAGACACCATATAGAGTTGTTCTCCTGCTCATTCCTAAGGCACGGTGCTGAAGAAGTGACAGGTTGAGGGTGGGTTTTAACCCTTAATGAGTCTGAGGCGAGGATCTCTCGCGAGGTACATTCCGTCACTGTACCCTTGTAGGATTCACCTAAGTGGGGGTTGTCGTGAGGCCGCGACTATGAGGTTTGGGCTGACCTCTAGTAAGCCTCATGAGAATCAAGATTCAGTGCATGGTTCAAGTCCGGAAGACACCTACACCTATTGCACAGTATATAGTTGCCCAAATTTTCTTATACATTACGTATACTAAATATATCGCGTTTTAAAGGGAAAAAAAAAACGTATGTTATCTATTTTTATTAAAAGTGGGGGATTGTTGGAACATTGAAAGATTTTAATAAAAATAAATCTAAATACTTATTACCTATCATTACTTTTCCGTTACAATATTAGTGCATAAATGTTGACAGTTACAAAAAACATAAAAGTGATATTTATTCCTATCATTATATATATCAAGAAATGCGTCTTAATCCAATAACCTCTATATGTATGGGTTTTGACAAGTGTGAAAAGTGGGCAAGTGAAGAAAATAATTGGAGAGTATACAAAGATTATGAAAGAGGGTTTTTAGAATATTCTTATACTATTTTCTATAGACTTGGGCAACTCGGTTCGTGACTCGTTCAAACCTCCCGGTGGTCGTGGACATCGAGTGAGGAATGCTTGTGAGCGCTTGGGTTTAATCTTGGGGCTAGTACACTCCGGTGGAACCTTCACGAGGGGAGGAATATTAGCCTTAAGACAGTGACTACACGACTCTCAATCTCACAGGCAACATCTTTCCTACTTTCACTATTTTCGTACTCTCATGTTTTTCTTGTTTGTGTTTTTATGTTCATGTGGTCGAATAATCCTTGTTATAAAATGATATTTGTGAACCAAAGTTCTAACAGAGTGGTCGATCCAATCGTTCATCCTGACACAGACAGTTTGGATTGAATCTGGGTGCACAAAAATCTGAACCATCCATTGCTCCCGCTGACAGCATCTCCCATTCCACAGAGGAGACAGGTGGACAACACATTGAATAAACAAAGAAAAGAAGAAACGAAAAGGTTTGATGAACTCTCAGACCACAAATCTAAACTTTCTTCTTCTTTTTTATCATCTCCCACACGACACTTTCATTTTTGTGAGACCCCGGTCCCATTTCTTCTCCCTATTTTCATTTTAGGACGTTTCCAAATTTAGACAAGGCACAAAACTTGATGTTTAGTTTTCCTACACTATCCCGTAGATCGAAATGCTTATCCATAACATGTGGAAGAGGGATAAAGCTAGGGCCACATGGAATAAATTTAGCCGATGATAATCGTTGGAGCCTGTAGAGGTTTCTCTAGTCATTACTTTTCAAGATCCGGAATCTGTCGAGATTCGGGCAAATTGCCCCGAATGACCAACTATCGAAAAACGACATAATGTCCTAAAAACACATGATGAGTTCTTTGACATCACTGCTCAAATGACTTTCCCTCGAGCCCATGCCTGGACCATAACTCGATCTAAAGTTCGTCTGCCAAACTAACAATGCAATGGATAATCATAATATATACATGTTTGCATAGATCAGCTGTCAGGATGAACTTCTTTGAATCAACCTTAAATTGCTGACACACCATTTGCACAAGTAGTACTGAAATACTACAAGGAATCTGAAAATGACATGCTCGGATTAGGCACAGAAAACTCCGTTGTACATCTAGTCATCCTTAGCAAAAGATCAATGCTCTGTTTCGATTACGGACTTTTCAACGTCGTAGAAGAAAATGTGAAATATGCGCGGCTCAGCCGGTAGCTCAAAAATAAAAGTAGTGTCTACCCCGGTCCATCCTAATAGTTCATTATCATCCAATGTCGATGGCCTCAAATAGAAATTCAAGAAAATTAAGAAGGTAGTGAAATTGAAAAATTAAACTTGAATTGATTTTGGTTAATTGATTTACTATCAAAAAATTAAACCGCGATCGGACTAGCGGTTTGGTCGCAGGGTTTGGCCTTTGCACACAGTCCATGGCCATCTGTTTTAGGTTTGCTCGATGTGTGGCGGCTTCAACGGTTACGGTTTGTGTCTTAGATGCACGTAGTTTAGTCGTAGTTTGTATAATGTTTATGTTGTTTTGCTGTATTGGTTTGTGTTTTCTTGTATTGTTGCATACATATTTTCTACACTGTGCTCTGTTCCTTAGGCCTTTTGTTGGCATTTATCTTCTGGCGATAACATAATAGTTGTGTATTTTTTGTTTTGTGGATCAGTACGCTGTGTTCTATTCATTAGACCCTAGTTTGGTTTTCACTCGTCGCTAGCGTGTCTTCACCAATGTAATGGCAACAACATAGTTGTATTTTCTTACTCTTATTAATGCATTTCTTGCTCTTCCTCAAAAAAAAAACACCTCAAATGGAAATGATCGATACTTGTGAATGGTTACTTGACAGCAACATGTCATGTGGGGTTGGTGGATCAAAGAACGAAGTCGTCCAAGTGCATGTAATAAACCACAAGTGGTCCTCAACCCTATGCAATGATAGTTGCCTGACAATTTGGGCCTCAAAAAGGAGAAATTTTTGGGTGCTAGGTGGGAACCACGTGGCACCCGAGCAGCGCATCCGATTCATTCATTTTGGTTTTCGACGGTTTAGATTTGGAGAGAGAAAGAGGAAAGAGAGTGGTGGGGTGAGAGGAGAGTATGTGTTTTGATCTGGGACGTCCAAAAGTGCCCAATGGGCTACTCGGACACCATATGAGCACGACCACATGGTATCCGGCCACTTGACACCCAAAAAATTCTCAAAAAGCCTTTGATATGAGATTCGACTCCTATATACGAAAGGCAATGCGATGTGGCTCAACAACATGATGTTGTGTGACATAGCTCAACAAACTATACAATATTGTGATGCACTAGCTAATAGATGAACTACATATCCTAGCAAGATAAAAAATATATATAATAAAATAAAAACTATATATCCGAGCATGTTTCTTGTGATGTTTGATGAATTTGCACCGATATAATTGTCATATATTTTGACAAACCAAAAATGGTTTTGTTTTTTATCGGCAACCTAAGATTTTTTCGACCCGAATATTTCTCATTGATCAAATAAAAAACCTGAATATTTCTCATGATTAGGTTAGTTATAAGTATTAACTACATCAAATAGGCAGTACAGGCCCCAAAGTAAAGGCTAGCAAGACGTTCTCCAAACTTTTGCTAAAATGAGGGGTCCAGAAAGTTGTGTAGTAGTCATTAGATCTAGGTTTATACAATCAAAATGAGCAAGTCAAAATTTGAATATACAAGTATAGTAAGGGCTTTTGCCGCTAAAAATGCAAGAAGATCAAGTGACTTTCTGAGTGATTGTTTGAAATTTTATAATGAAGTATCCTTTTATAGTCTTATCTTGTTGAATACTAGTAATAATTTCTCTTTTCAAAGTCGACTTATCTTTCTATCATTTTGTTTGTAAAATTGATGAGGAAAATGAGTTTCACACCCGTTTTTTAAGAAATGACACTACCCTTTTTGTCTTTTACTGTGTGAATTTACAAAATACTTTACGCTTTTTGTGAAAATTTTATTGCTTTGAGGGAAAGTTTCATAAATTCACCCACTAAAAGACCAAAATGAGAGTGTGAAAATTAGTTCCCCATACATTAAATAGCCTAATTTTCTTAACTTCCCCTTGGATTCCTAACATATCAGGGCCAGCCCTGCATATCGGATGGTGATTTTCGCACCTTCCTTTTTTATTAATTTGAAAGTTTTTCCTTATTCATGTTAATGTATAATATTACCCTTTAAAATTTCTTTGATTTTTCGAACACATAAAAAAATTATTTGTTAAAATTAAATTAGTCATAACAATAAAGTACCAAAATCAATATATTGAGTCTCTGGTTTCTGCCCAGCTTAACCCAACCAAAATGAGCCCGTAGGACTATCAAGAGAAGCCCAAAATAATCCTTAAAGAAAGTGGGCCAAGAAAGCCCACTTTTCAGCCCAAAAACGAAACCCCTCAACAATTATCAAAGCCCATTAATTATTTTCGATGGGCGTGAAAAATTGGTCTTTCACGAGGCTGGACTTTTCTGGAGTAAAAATTACCCAATTCGTGATGGGAAAAAAATAAAATCAAATTCGCTAGTTTATTTTTGGCTTTTTCAAAATGCTCTTTGGTAAATTATAAGCATAAACCCCCCTTCAAAGTTGCTCTAAATCTTACTCTAGTTTTCACAAAACGATTGGTCTCGGATTGAAAAATCAATTCGTAAGAACGCGACCTTGTGGTCTATAACTTCTTTCTTTAAATTGGGAAATGGGATTGGGATTCAGGTACAAAAGTAAAATTTTCATAGAGCATGTCTAAACTTATAATATCATAGGTGAATCTATAACGAAATTTATCACACTTTTCTTTCAGGTTATCACCAGCTTTTAAGCTCATTGACAAATCAGAACCGACTCTTAAGGGTAATCCGTCCGCCCAGCTGCTTCCAAGCCCCAAACTTTACCTAAAATCAAGGCCCTTAGGCCTGGTTAGTCTTCTTACATTAGACTGTACTAAATACAACTTGATCCACAAGTAGGACCCAAGATGCAACATAGATAAACGAGCAAACCAAGGGAACATATTTTGGAATCTACAACCAACAAGGGTAGAGTAGATAGACACTACCAACTTGTACATGTTTTCATTGTTTAAACCCGAAAACAACATTCAAGTTCTAGAAAACATAATAATCTAACTTGAATTATCTAAAGTTAAGTCCCTACCGTTGTACTTTCAGAGCCCAGCTCTGACTTTTCAGGAGCTTAAAACAAAAATTAAAAAGGAGACATTTTTGTTGGACTATTAAGAATTTAAGAGGGTCCCCTAAAATTCAAAAAATTTGAGAGGGATAAAGCGCCCGCAATACAAACTTTAGCTATGCACACTCATTCAAGTTGATTAAGTTTACATAGGAGTATGTATTCTCCTTGACATTTACAGGTTGGCCTTGGCTGCTACTGTATATCACTTGTGGGGTGAGGAATAATGGAACTGTCAATAACTCTTGCTCGACAGCTGCTGCTGTTAAGAGTACTCTAGGGTGTCCTGTATCAATACTTGGAGGCATGTTGAGAAATTAAGATGACCATAATAGGTTGATCAATGGCACATTTCTTTTTAAGGTGTTCTCCTCTTGATTGTTTTTGTTGTTTTGTTTTTTTGGCTGTTAAAGCTAGGTTTTGGGAGCGTGGTTATAGAACTTATATTGCTTGTTTTCGGTTCGTGGTTGGCCATTGTTTTCCTTGTATTTTTGCTTTCTGGGGTATGCCCTTGTGTTCATCTTTTGGTTTGGTTCAATAAAATCTAATTTATCAAACAGAAGAAAAAAAAAGATAATCTAAGTTGAACCAAATAAAATATTGAAAGAGGGGAGCACTTACGTAAATTTGTTTCATAAAATAGGTTGATTTTTTTTTTTTTACTATAGTAGATTATTTCTCATTTAAATTTGATTTGTTTTTTTAATTGTTTATCAGTCGTCCCCAGAATCTCAAGGCTAACCTGAGCTAATTAGTTTATACTAAACGAAACCCTAAAGAGTAGTCAGAACAAAGTATCTGACACTGCCATCCAAAAAAGAGTCAACATACATTTATTGGTCGAGGTGGTAGTGATGGGCGGTCGGCTATGGTTGCTTGCAATCGGGTTTCTGGGAGTGAGATGAAGGAGGGAGGGGGAGAGGAAGAGGGTGGGCCCCACTTGCTGAGTTCGCATGCCAATTGCCACATGTGCAAGGTGTGGAGCAAAGGAGTGTCTGTAGCATTATTGATGTAGCAATGCTACAGTCACCCCACATGTCTATCACATACTGGTGGAGCTCACTCTAGGTCCTACAAAATAAAAAAAATACCTATAAATTCTAAAATATTTACTGTTCGGTTTCGCCCTTACGAATCTAAAAAAAATACTTACTGATATCCGATAGAGGCATTTTTTTACAAGGTCCCATAAAAAATTATTTTAAAATTTATAAATATTTTTTTATACTTTTATGGCGCCCAAAGTGGACCCCACATGCGTGGTAAACATGTGCGGTAAACTTCTGAGGTAAGCCTAGACTTTTAGGCCCCGTTTGATAAACCGCTTAGAGGTTGGGATTGGATTCGTAAGGTGATGGTATTAGTAATACTGTGTTTGGTTTCCAAAATTGGTCCGGATTGGTAATCCCATGGGATGAACAATCCGGCCCATAGGGGGTATTAGCAATACCCCCTGGGACTTGGTATTCGTAGTCCAATTCCGACTCCTTCTCATTACCAATCCCTTCTCATTACCAATTTCTTCTATCAATCCAATCTCATCATCTAATCTCATCCAAAACAAATATACTCATTATCAATCCCTTCTCATTAACAATCCCATCTCATTATCAATCCAAATCCTAATTTCGTCTCTTTTCGAATTTCATCCATCTATTACTGTTATCAAACGGGGCCTTAGGAGCTCCACCGGAACCCATTTTCACCAACCAAACCCAACACAAAACAAGAGTCAAGATTTTGTTATCCAAAATCCCCAATCAGAGCATTAAATGGAAGCCACGTACAACAAACGTCAATCAAAAATAGCCACTCTCCCTCCCTCTATCCACCCACAATACAAGCCACATATGAATTGAAGATCAAAAGGTCACAGTTTCATTGCCACACAGTGTGAGTTAAGAGCAACTTCTATCTAATTAATCTTCTTCCACCCCAAAAAAAATGCAATTATCTGTAGGAGGAGGCCAATATCCTCTTTGCAGAGCCGCCAAAATTCCAAACCCTCAGAGCTGTTCTTCCTCTCTCTTCTTCTACTCAAAATCTTGCACTCATTGTTACCTCCTGCCCTCTCTGGTATCGAAAAATATACCCATAGGTAAACTACAATATTGCAGTGTGTATGAAACCGGACCGAGAAATATTCAGAGGAACGTTGGTGCCATTTATGCTTCTGAGGCTGGGGCTGAGATCAGTACTACTGCTGCAGAAGAAACAGATGATGCAGAAAGATGGCTTCTTGAACCTGCAGGTAAGTTTTTCCCTCTAAATTTATACAATTGGCAACAAAAAAAAAAAAAACATACATCGAACTTTGTATTTTCGCTATAGTTTTCAAGATAAATGTGTATTGAAATCATACTGGATCGAATTACACGATCAACATGATTTTGGTATGATTGATGCTTTCGATGAACTCTAAGAAAATAAATAAGTCTGATCATTGAAATGAGCCTTAACATGACTCACAAGGTGCTTCAACAGAACTGATCTAGTCTCATCTATTCTTGGGGTCCAATCCTACCACCCACTTGCGGGAAGCCCAACTAAAGTCGGAGCAAAGCTCCGTATCCAAAAGCCCCAAAGGAGGTGATATTAATAGCACGTGAGAGAGTTGCGAACCTTGACCTTAGAAGGAAGCAAACTCCCCCACCCGGCCAACCCTGTCTTCAGCTTCTTATCTCTTTAGTAAGGTATCTACGTTTTAGGCATAACCATACATGATGCTTATATTAGAATTGGTGCTATATAGGTGATGGTGACTCAAGACACATAGGTTTTAAGGTCTCAATGCCGGGTGCATTTGAAATAGCTTCAGTAAGTTCTTCAATTTCTATCTTTTGGTAGTAGTAATTTATTTAAATAAAATTATGCAACCATTTTCATGGCAAGTTGTGGTGATTCTTCAGAGTGCAGTGACCGTTGGGCGCCTACCAGAGAAAGCAGATATCGTAATACCTGTCGGAACAGGTACTTGAAATTCCCAATAACAATAACAAGCGTGGTACGCATGCTATGCATGGAAACAGAGGAAAAACCTTTTATCAGTTTATGGTTTACATTAAGGAAAAATGTTAGTAATAGAATTAAACATCCATGCTTATATATTTGATTTTTTTAGTATTTGGTGAAGTGTAGGAGAAAGAAAAAAAAAAGTTTATTGAGAAAATGCCACATAAGAGAGAGCATCTCCCCATTTTTGGTAAACAATCTTGGTTAGTATATATAACAAGCGACACTTCTTGCAATACGCGTGATGCGATGCATGGGAAGGGAGATTAGGGTGAAGCCTACCAACAAATGAGGTGGATTTTTCTTTGTTTTTTTTTTGAAGTTTTTCAAATTAAATAAATAAATAAAAAGTGGAGGACTTGGCTCATGGGAATGGGCTTGTACCTTTACAGTATGTATATAGTTGGATATAATCTGGAATTTGATAGAAAGAAGGAAAAAAAACACAATCTTTAATAATTTACTTGGTGTCATTTAAACTGACAACTGTGTTTCCTTTGTCTAGTTTTTTTGGTAATACATAGCACGATTCATTTTCTTTTGAACGTTAAAACAGTATCAGGTGTGCATGCGCGCATTGAGAAGAAGGATGGGGTTCTGTTGGTAACCGATTTGGACAGCACAAATGGTACATTTATCGGCGAAAAAAGGCTCAAACCCGGTGTTGCTGCTCCAATGTCCTCCGGAAGTTATATTACATTTGGTACACTTTCCTTAACTTGCCTGTGTTTATTTGGTTAATTTTCCGGCTTTATGAGATCGCCGAAGACTAAACACCTCTAGAGTTGACAATAAAAATAAGTACTCAAATCTGCTACTTTTTTTCAGATGGGGGCGCGTTATGTTTTACAAAATTTGTGTTGCTAGAATGTATTGGCCTGCTGAATGTAACGTATTGCTTAATTTCCATTTTTGCCCTTCCGGATTCTGAGATGGATCAACAACTTTTAAGGCCCTTGCACATCAATGTACGTGTGTGGGATCGGTACAAATGCATCATCATATAATTTTTGATGAGCTTAAGATCCTATCAGAAGTTCATGAGCTGACACCACCTGCTGATCCTTAAAATTTGATTACCATCCAAAGTTTCCATGTTGTTAACTTGGTTTAAATGTGATTTTCTTGGTGCAGGGGATACCAATCTAGCGATTTTCCGCGTTTCAAAGCTTGAGAATGCTGAAGTTCCCGGAAAATCAGAAGAATCCAAAGCTAAAACAGAGGACAGTTCAGTGGCCACAGGCTAAAATCATAGGGTATGTATCATGCCTAAGAGTGCTGGGACGTTAGCGTATTAAATTGAGGAGGAGGTTGAAATGAATAATTTTTACAAGAGAGTGTAAGGAAAAATGGGGACTCAAGAGAATTTTTTCCGAGTTCAAATAGAATCACCCTTTTCGTTTTGTGGTCTTGCTATCGGGGACACGCTCGTCTTGTAATGAAAATCTATTTGGGTGGACTAGTAGAGAAAATAAAACTTGTGTATTGAGGATTTTCCAGGGATTTATTTACCTTTGAATTGATGGAAAGCATAAATGGATTTAATCTTCAATTATTTCCTACACAACCACATAAAAGATAAGGACTTTTAAATACCCCAATCTATCCCCTAAATATTTCAAATTTGGTGTATCAATCCATTTTATTGATCTGTTGTTGTTTGGACACAGCCAATAGATTTCAGCAGTAAAGTTGTTTGGACACGGCTTCTTGTAGCAAGGGGCTGAAGGGTGGGGCCATTTGGACGGAAATGAGCCCACAAAGATGATCAGAACCGTTTATTCTTTAGTCTTGTCGTAAACATTAGTTTTGCCAAAACTCATGTCGATTGGATTTCAGCTGATGTGCTCAAGCTCCTGAACCGCTTGGCTAAGCTGGTCCACGCTCTCATTCATGCGGCCCAAGCAAATACTTCACAGCATCCTCCTCCTTAGCCTTCAACCCCTTCAATATAGCACCTTCTTCAAAAGTTCCTTGGTTGACTCAGCCTTGGCCATCCTCAGTCGCTGCCAAGGCGACCGTCTTAGCTAGTTTTGATCATGGGTTGGTGGAGTTGGATAGAATAGCCCAAAAGAGACCGGAGACATAGCGAAGGACAGCTAGTGGCGTTGCACGAGGACACGATGAGGTTGGTAGAGGCAGAGTACTCGCTGCCAAACAAACTCATTGTCAATAATTTGCTTGGCATAATCTAAATCCAAAACGACTTTTTGTAAACAGTTTTCTTGATAACCCAAGGCACCACAAGCCAGATGTTCACGTTGCTCACACGAGTCTAGAAATTGTCCTGAGCCAATGTTTTGGTTACCACCCTCATGTCATTGAGCTCCTGAACCAATGCCCTAGTGTAGCACTCAGTATTGCCCATAAATTCCAAGCATTCCTCTATGACAGTTTGATACTCTGTACCCTTGACATTTCTGTGAAGCATTTCGATAAACACCTTGGTGGATGTAACCGTGGCTAGGCTCTCAGAGAGCGCAAACCACACCAATTGACGGGGCTTTTTTTGGCAAAACACGAGTACATGAGGCCTTTGCAATAACCACAAGAGGGAGATTTAGAAGTATAGCAACATCTGAGAGAACAAGAGTTCTGCTTCAACAGTCCAGCAAAAGCAACTGGTTATCAGAGTTCTATATTTAACCAATGTCCTCTATCGAAAAAGTGCATCGTCAATTTATTGGGTTTTATTTGGCAGAGTAGAGACTATAAACTTCAGAACCATAAAATTTGATCATCCTAAAAAAAATATGACGAAAAATTCGACAAACTCCGAAAGCTGCATTATAGTGAGCAATCAAGGAAGTAACTAACAAAACTGACAATGAAGGTTGAAGCGAAACAAAAGAACTCACCAAGAAATTAACGATCTTCACTCATTTGGTAAAGGGTGAGATACAAATGATATCATTTAGCTGCAAGGCTATACTCTGAGAGAGAGAGAGAGAGAGAGAAGAATAAACCCAAAAATACTGATTCTTTGCACAAAGAAGTGACAGATCACAGTGAAACTTTTGCCAAGCTTAGCCGAAGTCCTGTAGTGTTCAGCACTGGAAGAAGAATCACAAGAAATACATCTTAAAGTCATGCGCTCAAGTCCGGTAAAAGCTGGGGAAAAATACATTTTGAAAGCCACCAAAACTTTTGATCTGTTACAAAACCAAGGATTTGGGATGGGGAAAGCCTATCGCCTCCGCATTCCTCGTCCACCACGACCACGGAAAGCAGCTCCACCACGACCTCTACCACCCATTGCAGCAGCATCTCCCTGAGCACTTTCTGACTGCATTGCCAACATTAAATCAGTAATGTAAAAACAGAAAAAATCAATATATCCACGAGACAATTTCACGCACACAGTGCATCAAAGATTACATATCCCGATGATGACTACAAATACCCCAGATTTCCCAGAAGACATGGAGGAGAGAGATGCATGCGCTACGGAGTTAAAAATTAAACCTACAAAATCTATGATATGCAGTGATAAGGAAGTCGCTGGCATCGAGAAGTACAGTAAGATGGATTTGAATGTAAATCACTAATCAGACCATAAAAAGAATATAGGATCAACCCCTTCACTTAGGCTGCACTCACCCGGACAAAAAGTGAATTTCAAAGCCATATCCATCCACCAAAGGATCGAGGACTAATTTTTTTATGACCCATGTCCTTCCATTTTACTTGTTCTTAACTCTCCATCGCCCACCTACATGCAATTTCTTCAGAACTTTCAAGTGGTTGACATCATTTCGATGCCCTTTCACTACTCTCATGTACCGATGATACGTATTACCACTTTCCTTACCATAACTGTTATTGATGTATTGTCCAATATTTTTTCAAGAAGCCCGAGCAAGTTTCAAAATCCACAGATCTCCACTTCAAATGAAACTGCCTTTGGAGGATTTTGCTTATGAAATGGGAAAGAAGGTCTACTCTGTATTTTCATACATGAGACTCAGCTTTACTTTCGGCAGTCCTGGAGAGTCTTGTAAGAGAGGTCTTATCCAAAGACATCGTTCCACCACAATGGATTGGCAATCTCAGTATGAATTCTCCATTCAAAACTATATTATGAGCAATTTCAATACATTATCAATTGGAACAATAATGTAGAGATGTAACTGAAGCAGCTAGCTGATCATTGTGATCAAGCACCAATTTAGATGAATTGATCATGTGACACGGGTAGAAAAATGACACAGCACATGTATGGACCTTTTCATCATTTCGTACACAACCGAAAGGTCACCACAACAATTCTGGTATCTAGTTTGCCCATTCAAGTCTGCCACACTTCCTAAGTAAATCTAGGATATGAAAGCCCCAATTGCACAAGTTCTTAAAACCATGCCAACCACCATCACCTCTTTGGGACTACTGTATGACACCAAAGAGAAGCAGGAAGGACTCGAAGATGGAAACTGAAGAAAACAATTTATCTAGAAATAGTACAACAGTAATATATAAACTATGGAGAGAATCAGTATCAACTTAAAACAAAGCACACATACCTTTGGGTTTTTCACTGTTTCATCCACACTTAAGACGAGGCAAGCTGCTTCAGTAGCCGCATTTATGGCATTGATCTGCGACAAAAAGGTCTCAAAGTCATCATAGTCTCATGGATATTGAAAAGGCTAAAAAAACATCAGCAATGAGATAATAGATCAAAACTAACACCCGGTCAAGTAAAAGCTAAGAGATACCTTGACTACTGCTGGCTCCCACACAAAATTAGCATAATTATCAGCAATTCCACCAGTGTTAATATCCACCCCATACAGTGCACCCTCACCTGTTCAAAACCTTGTCAGCATGAAATATCATATGACATGGCGACTGCAATAGTGACCCATCAATTCGACCCACACCAGAGTCTATACCAAATATATACCATGACCATCCCATTGATAGTTAACTCTTTATTCCCCATAACATATTTGAATCTCTTCCGAATTTTGTTCAAGTAAATAGAGTGAACTGACACATATTTCCTAAATTTCTGAAAGATGTTACTCATCCTACCAAGTACCAATAAGTCTAGAGTGGGTGTGTAATTTGGGTGTGGTTGTAGCATTTTTGCTCATCCTATTAAAAAATTATCTTCAAACTTAATAAAGTAGAAGCAGTTTGCAGTACATTTTAGTGACCTCTGTGTGCACTCCGCCTATTGTACGGGACCTTCAGCGACAATAAAGAGAATGCCGGGAAAGAAGCTAAAGATGGAGGACAAAAGGAGTAGAGCACTCCATCGTAAAACAAAAGAGCATTTCTCAGAAATTAGATCCCACCGAAAGTTGAAACATCTCTGCCAGCTGAAAAACTGTATGGAATACCAATCTAAATGCTTCACAGCTACAAGCAGCAAGAAATGGATGCACTATGCACTACGGTCTAGTGCAGCCCAATTTGTTGCTGCCTACTTCAGAGAGCCCAAGCCTCGTCTCTAAGTAAGCTTTTTCCTATCTCCTCAATTACGGGAAAAGGTTGCTTTATTTCAAGAGAACAAAACATAAATTAGAAGGTGCACCTTATCCTTATATGTTATCGAGAAGAAAGTAAAGGAGTTTTAGTGCTTTAGTTTTCAATGACAGCAGAGCTTGAAAAGCAAAAGGATCATATCGGAGAAAACAGTGCCAGTTGCGCAGAGCTAGATGCTTGTGCTACCAACTTTCGCTATCTGCTGGTTGTTGCTGACTTTTACTCAAGCATAAAGACTTCTAAGGTTTTTCCCCCTACTAAATGACCGGAGCCTTGACTTGGGCATTGTACTAGTGTGTAAGGCTCCTTTATGCCACGTCCAGAAGGCCCACACCTATCCCAAATCAAGGAATGGACCCACCAGCGAGAATTGGGCTTGGTTTGGTTGGTAGATCCCACCCAATTTGTATCGCGGCTATTGCCAGCCTGCTAGCTCATTTTGAAGAATTAAAAGGCCAACAGGCCAGCGGGTGGCAATCAACAAAGAAATGTCCAACGCACAGCAGGCACATTTTTTTTTATCTAAATTACTCTGTAATAAAGAGTTTTGACATAAACAATGGCTCCAAACCCTAATGTTCTTATTGTGGTGATGCAGCAGGTCGCATCCTAAATCGCTTACTGGACATAAACCCACAAGTTACTGTAACCAAGCTAAAGGCACACCATAGACCGGAAATTAATGGACCCACTAAACAGCATTCAACTTATTATGCTCTTACGACCACATTGGCAGAAACGGGGTAGCAAGTTTCTGTCCAAAACAAGATAACAAAATGGAAGAAGGACGGGGGAAAAGCTAACCAGTCTGTAGTGCATGTTTCTGTCTCAGTTTGTTCAGCACATCAGTCGCATCAAAACCAGCATTGTCACAGAGTTGTCGTGGGATAACCTGTTAACACACGAGGTGCTTAGTGCACACATTACAATATGCAATTTTTTCAAGTTGTTGAATACCACTGAAACTACATTAAAAGGAAGACCAACAACTACTCACAAAACACGTTTTACAAAGCAGAAGTATTGCAGTACCCTCACTGAAGGGGTAACATATAATTAGCACCATTTGATTTGCACCAGACACTACAATGGCTAATTTCTAGCCAATAGTCATCTATAGACGTGCAAGCGAGCCATTATAGTGGTAATCAGCAAAAATGCCTAATAAAAAACAGCTGCAGAGTTTAGTCGCAGGATCCAAATCCCATATAGGATTGCTTCAAAAGTTGCATGAGCTAAATAGTAAATAGTACATTGGGAAAGCAAACCATCTTCAAGCAAATAAAACAGGAAAACCTAGTAACAGTTACCTCTAGAGCTTTAGCATAAGAGTTAATAAAAAGCTGTGACTTTCCAGCTATTGTCCGTGCATGCTGCCTCAAATATCGGCTTATCTCCATCTGCAACCGCAAAATACGATCTCAAACATCAACTCAGTGCACTAACATTTTACAAAACCAACATCTCTCAAGCAGCAATAAGATCATACATCTATTGCACCACCACCAGCCACAACAGTAGAATTCTTCATAGCTCTTCTAACAATCATGATTGCATCATGTAAACTCCGTTCAGCTTCCTCAATGAACTGACATCATTTCAGATGAAAAAATATTAGGGTCATCATTATCTGCGTCGTGCACCCATACTTTGGGGCAACCGTGCACCCTTCAAATACAAAAGAATGCTGACATACCTGATCAGCTCCACCACGGAGAACTATAGTGGCTGTCTGACCAGATGGGCATCCACTAAATATGTTAAACCGCTCATTCCCAACTTGCCTCTCCTCAAAAAGCTCACAAGATCCAAGAACCTACGAACCAATCAAATCTCAACAACTTCAGTTGGATTGAGAGAGAAAACGCAAGCAGTTTCAAACATATGGATTACTAACAGCCAAAGTTAGTAACAGAAGGAGGAAAACCTCATCGATAATTTTATTAACAGAAGTCTGTACTGTTCCACCCGTTGCAGCTGCTACTCGCTGCAGATCCTCTTCAGCAACTCGACCCGCACAAAATATATCTCGATCTGCAAAATACTGATACAAAAAAAATCGGTGGTGTTATGATATTGATCAATTTACGGGAAAAAAATAAAACCATTAAAAACATTGTCAAAGCATTAAAATGACAAGCGAGAAGTGCAAAAGCTACGAAAGCAAGAGACAGTTAAAAAACTAACAGCAACATGGACTTTTGTACTTTCCTACATGCCACTACATTAATATGACTGAGACGGTGCCAAGCAGTGCACTTTTTCAGTCAAACTCTCCTCCAAAGGCCATCTTGCCACACCTCACAACAGATTCTGAACTGGAATTTATGTCCAATGCCAATGTATTTTCATACAGCAAAGTCTAACAATAGAATGACTAGCGGGTTTCTAATCAACAAAACAGAAATAAACCATTACTGACAAAAAAAAAACATGTTTTTGATGTACCTAGCCAACTAATAGATGTGGTTAGAGTTCCAGGTACGATCAGAATCAATCTTTAGATGCATTTACAAAGGGTGAAGTCAAAAACCTGTGTGCCTAGATCACCAATAGCCAGTCGTGAAAGCACAATTTTGGCCCCACTTTTCACACATTTGTCCAACTTATCATAAATAATATTCCATTCTGCATCAACAATTGACTGATACTGTGAAGGATCTGAAAGTCTGCATCAAGAAAGACAATCCATCAGGTATGCTTCGCAGCAGTTTTCAAGACATTAACACCAAAATGTAGCTACAACCATACCTTATCTCGGCATTTTCTTTCTCTGATTTAAGCTCCAATTCAATGTTTAATAGGAGAATTTTGGGCATTACAAACTTCTTTGGTTGCTGCTCAAAACCAGCGTATGAGAATGTCTTTTTGAAGGCAACGCCATTTACAAGGAAGGAGTCCCGCATGTTACCTCCTGGAACCTATAAAGCCGAGCCTACAAACAATGAATGCAGGTATATATTTGGATCAAAAGTGTTAAAAGTTCTTGCCTACTCAGTGGTCACCTGCACGTTCTATACTACAAAACAAATACCAACATGGTGCAATTCATCATACACGCTACAAAGATTGATATAGACACTTTTACTTTGTCCTAAGCATTTTGTGTGTGTCCTTAGTCTCATGATGTAGTAAGTAACAGGGGTACTATTGTTTTTTATGTTCTTTTAGTTGCTTTGAGTGTTTGCACCCTAGCTAGCCATATATATAGACCTAGGTTTTCCTTTCTTGGCAGTTTTTAATCATTTCAAGAATAGAATTATCAAGCTAGAAACTTTAGAACAAAAACTCCAAGGGACCAAATACTCAGTAACATGGCACTGAACATGAAGATGAAGAATATTATTTCTAAAAAGCCCACACCTATACATGCAGATCAAAGAAAACAATGAGAAAGCTAAACAACCTACCCAATGAAAAATGTGATTACCTTCTTGATTCCAATCATATTTAGCCTGTCGTCACTGCCAATTGTAAGGACAGCATCCACAACCATGGTTGCAAAGAACTCCTTTTCTCCACCAATAAGCTTTGAAGACAAAGATGTAGCAGCACAATTTGCGAGTAAACGTTTCTTCTCTTCTAGACTTTTTCCTTCTATGCTACTGGCTAGTTCTTTGACCTTCTCAATTGCCTATTAAAAAATGTGATATCAAAGATAAACAAGGAACTTGTCAAAAAAAAAAAAGATGCACAAGGACAAGGCCTTCCACCATGTCAATAAAAAAGAAAGAATAAGAAGTAATGTGTTCATGAAAAACACACCAGGTACGCTGCAGTGCGAAAACTCCGGATTAGATTTTGAGGGTGGACCCCGTCCTCAATAAAAGGCTTGGCCTCCTTCAGAAATTCCCCTGCAAGCAGAACCACAGTAGTAGTTCCATCACCAACCTGCACCATAACGACAATATGCACAAAGTCATTTGAATGACTAACTCAAGAGCTTCATAATAACTTCACAATAGACATCAACCATCAAGTGTTATATTGCACCCAGAACAAATGATATTCTCCACCCCACTTAATCCATGATTCAAAAACCAATAGAGAAAGAAAGAGAAGGGGAAGGTAAATTACAAGTTTCCTTTCTTGCTCATCGTTTTCCTTTACTTTTCTCTCTTTACTTTTCCTCGTTCTCTTGGTTAATCATCTTCATGTTTTACTTCATCTTTCCTTTGACACAAACCAATAATGCTATTAACATTAATTTTCTATGATCACATATAATTTCCTCACTTCCTTTCCCGCCCTTTCTCTTCTTTTCTCCTCCTTGCCACAAGTTCCAAAGAGCCCAAGTTTGTTAGTATAAAACTCCAAACAATTGTCTCCCCTACCACATAGGTAAGTTACATTAATTCATTTCATTCTGCAGAACTCTAAACTCTGGGATGAGATAAGATAAATAACTCATAGAACACCAATGTTTGGTGAAGCCCAACTCGAGTAACAAAAGTTAAATTCCAGAAAAAATTCAAACCTAAAAATTAATATTATGTAGGATTTTGCAAGAGAGAGTTTAGCAGAATGTTTCTCAAACACGTGCAATTTCAAAAGGAAATGCAAATGTTCAAAATACCCACGTTGTCATTGTCACTATTTTCGCTAGAAAAACCTATATAGAAGTGTGTGTGCACGCGTGTGTTTCATCCGGGACAGCTACATGAAATACACCCCAGATGCCACAGTTGCCACTTTAAAGCAAAAAGTGTTTTCCCAACCCAAGACACGAGAGGAACTTATTTCTAAAATTGCCATTTCATCTCAACAGCATGAAAGCAACTGATCCGCACTGTGAAGCTACACTGATTAATTGCCTACAACACCTGCAGCAGCAAATAAAAGCAACAGTACTTGTAATTATACCTCAGAATCCTGCGACTTGGCAATATCAACAAGGATCTTAGCAGCTGGGTGAAGAATGTCAAGAAGTTTCATGATGGTGGCACCGTCATTCGAAATGGTGGTGTTGCCTTTCTCATCATGGATCAGCTTGTCCATACCCCTTGGCCCAAGAGTGGTGCGCACGACATCTGCCACAGCCATGCACGCATTTATGTTGCTCACCAGTTGTGCCTTCCCTTGGGACGTGTCTGTCCCTTCCTTGAGCAATATGATCTGAGGTTGCTGTCGATGCCACCACAACCAAAACAATAGTGGAATAAAACAAATTAAAACTCAGTGAACTTGAGGAATGAAAGGTGTCCTTTGTACAAATTGTCGTCTGCTTGGTTGCTGAGAAAAAATAGCGTAACGGGGAAAAAAAAAAAAAACATTACATTATATTTGAAAAAGTTTGTTCAGCGACATGTTCTGGTATTTTACCAACTGTAAAGTAGTGGGAACCATGAGAAATGAATTGAATTAAAACTCACTTTGTCCCCAATGGTTGGCCCATTTTCAGTAGTCGTGGAACTTTCAGATCAAAACAACGCACTTTCATGACTAAGTTTTCAAGTTTTCCCATCACATTCAAAAGATAGTAAAACTTTTAAATGCGAACTTTTGAACATTAGTAATTTAGTAGTAATATTATTAACTGAAGTACATAACTTCCAATCCGAAACTGGGTACGGCTATGCAAAATGAACCAACAATTGGGAGCAGAGGGAATGCATCCTCTATTCCTATACCCTCCAATCCTTAATTTCCACTCTAGTGCCGGATAAAATGGAGACAAAACATAAATAAGGTTAAACATTTACTACACTCGAGTAATCAAGTTATAATGTCAGCTAGTTTCCGATTTTATCAGTAACAGCACCACAAGTTTTGACCGATGGGTGGCTCCACCATTATTTCGGGGGGTTCAAGCGAACCTCCTATGTTCAAAAAATGTGCTAAATTTTTTAAATTTTTCGGCATGTAATCTGATTTTTCTTTAGTATTGACGAAGTCAAATCAATAAAATCCACTTAAATATGTGACCAATTAAAACCCCATTCCGGTTTTGGAAAAAAAATAACTTTTAGAAAATGAAGGTAATTTCAAGCTCAAAAATCATGCATTAAGCAAATAATTTTCCTACTAATATGAATCTTGTTTGATAGATCTCATTGAGATCTTTTAAACGATGCAAAAAATATTTTAAAAATATTTTTTATTTTCATTATATTTGAGTTTGAAACTACCTCCAGTTGAAAAAGAAAGCAGAACGGCGCCTAAATCGTATAGCTCAAAAAAATAAAATAAACCAGGCCCAATTTTCTAACTAAAAAAAACTTCAGTTAACGTAGGGTTTGTATCACAAATAAAATCTTAACGTTTTCGTCACCGCTGAACTCAATTCCGAGGGCCGCCCCTGTTTTGACCTCTTACATTCTCTCAGCAACCATAAAATGACGTTGCTAAACACCAACAGTTCAAACACGTCGATGCAAGTAAAAAAAAAAATCCGCCTCTCAATAGCAGTACTAACAAGTTCTCACTTCTTACAATTTCTCAACAACCGATCGAAGCATTAATGGAATAAACATTACGGTTCAGTAACGGTTCACATAGAAACACGTTCATTTACTAAGTAAGAACGATAACGAGTGTCCACCTCTTCCCATTTCTCAAACCGATCGGAGCATAGCTAGAATAAAGATTACATTACAGTAAGAGTCCATACATAAGTACACGTACTTGTAGATAGAAGAGAAATAGAGTACCATCATAGCCGTCATTGCGAGTGGCGAAGGGTGTAGAGAGAGAACCCGGGGATGTCGATTCCGGCGAGGAAGGAACGGCGGCGAGTAGATTGGTGACGGCGGTGCAGGGGTTGGGGTTTTGGTCCCGCTCTTTGGCTCTTAGTTTTGTGCCTCTGTGTCCTTTTCTCGGCTCTTCTGGTGGATTCGAATTTTGCTCAAATTCGACGGAAACCTATTACGAGGGTAAATTATACCTATCGCTCCTGAGGTTTCCCTATGAACCAGATTGCCCCTTGAGGTCCTGGAAATTACAACCCCCTGCCTTGGGTTAAATCCAACAAAACACTTTGACCCTTCTCTGTTGTTTTTTTTTTCCCCCGAACAATATCAACTCAGTTATATTAATATTAATATTAATTCAAAAATAAAGTACAAAAAATTTAAAATTAAAAAAAATACAAGTTAAATCAATCGCCGGAACCAGACCTATTAGTCAAACTCGTGAGCGTGGGTGGAATGGGCAAACAAGACCTGCACCATCCTAAATTACAACAAATTTGAATTGGTTCTCACTGTTGCCTCTTCCCGTTAAGTGAACAATACTTTTGTTTGTGAAATCTTACCGACCTCATCCAAAAACCTCTCAAGTTACCCGAAATGCCGTATGTACAAAGAGAGAGTAAAAGTGGCCCCTGCATTGTAACTTTTCCCCATCACCGCCATTGCAAGCACATCAATTTCATTCCAAGTTCTGCCCTTGAGATTAACTGTTAATGTTTGGTTGAACTAAAACTCCATAAAGTATGCCTTTAGGTTTGGTTGGAAAGACTTTTTTTTGGGGGACAATGAAAGTGAAGTAAAGAAAAACGAAAGTGGCTTGAGTTTCTATGATAGCCTCTTAACTGATCAGTAGTTGATCAAGTGGCTATCTCATACTACAACTCCAGTACCCTACAAACTGAGCTCCTAGCGATTTTGAAAGCTGTTTATCCATCATAATTTCAGTGTTGTAAGATTGAACCCCTCTACTTTGACATTTTTTGTTGCACTACCTCAAAAATGAATGAGATTTTCAAGCTTTTTTTTTTAGGATTCCGAAGGTTCAGCACAAGAACATTGACCAAGCCCATCAATTGGCTAGAAGAGCTTCTTTCATCCTTTCTACAAGAACCAGTTACAGGAGGACAATATATTTTGGATAGAGCTGGTGTAGTTTTGACTATTCCCATGTAGCTCTTATTTGTATATGCTTTTGTATCCTGTAAACTATTTATTTTATCAATTGAAGTTCTTGCTCTTTCTCAAAATGGAACTAAAAAGTTTTTTTTCTTATATATGTTTGACTAAAATGATTTTTTTGCAATAACCTTGCAAGAAAATGCTTATAGTTACTAATTTACACTTAGGCCCCATTTCAGAATACCTTCTTAAAAAATAAGTATTTAATTCACATTTTCAAACTCAAAAATAATGTAAATGAAAAATAATTTTTCAATTTTTTTGCACCGTATTAAATATCACAATGAGATCTATCAAACTAAATCCATATTGATAAAAAAATTATTTGCGTAAGCACCTGATTTTTGAGCTTGAAATTGCCTTCTTAAAAAAATACTTATTTATCGTTCTGGAACGGGACCTTAATTGTCATTAAGAGGTGATAAGTTTCACAAGAAAATTTTAAAACATTTCTTGTGTTTTTTAGCAAAAAAAAAAAAAAACAAAAATGCTACTGATACAGCAGCTGCTGAACAACAGCTGTGTACGGATCCCCTTTGCGCCCGTCTCGGGTCCCGCAAAGATGATCGGAACAACTCATTTTGTTCAAAATACTTCATTTAAGGTCTCTGTAAAAAATCACCTCAATCCGATATCGGGAAGGGTGTTTAAGAATCATCCAACTTTGCTTCAAAATTTAGAAAGTTGGATGATTCTTAAACACCCTTTCCGATATCGGATTGAGGTGATTTTTTACACGGACCTTAAACGAAGTATTTTGAACAAAATGAGCGGCTCCGATCATCTTTGCGGGACCCGAGACGGGCACAAGGGGATCTGTACGCAGCTGCTGTACCAGTAGCACTTCTCCAAAAAAAAAAAGTGAAAGATATGTAACCATGCTTAAATAAGTTGTACAATAAAATTTGTCCTCTTGCACTTTCTCTCATTTTCATGTTAATCATTTGGAGTTTTTAAATATTCATCCTTAAACTCCATCCCAAGTAAGTATTCATCCGGCACTTTTTGACCAGTTATAATTGCATCCCCATTTTAAAATAATTCCAGAACTACCCTTATATATATATATATATGTATATAGTAGCTCAGATTTTTGGGATGAAATCTTAAATTCTAGGTCCTAACCATTATTATTATTATAATTATAGAGATACCAATCCTAGAAACCAAATTCCCTAATTCACGGCAACCCATATTTAAAGCCATATTTACGGCAACCCATATTCCCGTAATCCCCATATTTAAAGCCTTCCACCCTGAATGGCAACCAAACCCTCTGGTTCCGAAATTTCTACATGCCTAACCCCTCTCTTTCCTCCCTTCAAACACCCACGCTGGCCTCATCACCGCCGGCGGTCCTCGCCAGCCATATCCTTCCCTCACACCCTCTCTCTCTCTCGCCTCTCTCCATTGATAGAGACGCAGATGCATTGCAGGTGATGGGACGCCGGTGAGACGAACGACGACATTGTTGGCGGAACATCTAGGCAAAGACAGATTGAAGAAAGGAATAGATCATGGCGATCGGCGCGCGCATGGATCGGCAGCAAAACTCAAATCGGCAGCGGCATTAGGGGCATGGGGAAGATGCAATCCCTGTCTCAATCGGATCCAGGCTCAAGCCCCACAGAATAAACAGATGCTAGAGGCCCATTCCGCCAGTGAAGCTGAGCGGAGACTCCGCAGATTGAGATGAGCCGCCATCTGTTCCAGCAAGGGTAGGGTACAACGGCATGGCTAGGATTTGCTCGAGGAACTCCAGTGGAGACTTTTCCATGCCCCTAAACTTTTCCACTCCCCTTTACTTACTTTTTTCAAATAATTTTTGATATTGTTGTGGTAGAAGTTTTACATATTGTATTTCATTTCGTTTCAAATATGGTGTATTTTTTATATTGTTGTGTTTTCATGAATAGTTTTTGATATTGTTGTGGTAAAAATTTTATATGGTGTATTTCATTTCATGGTGTTTTCCGTTTCAAACATGGTGTATTTTTCATGTTGTTGTTTTTTCATGAATAAAATATGGTGTATTAGTGAAAAATATGGCTGATTAATTTATTCATGTTTTTCATGGTCGATTAAATACATGGTGTAATCATGTTTTTTTTAAATATTTTTCAATTAATTTATTCGTGTTTTCATGTTATTTCAAGTAATTTATTCATGTGTTTTCATGAATAAAACATTGTGTGTTCATATTTTTTAAATAAATAATGAATTTTTGTGAAATTGGCCGTCAAACCATATTCACGTAAGTTTATAATATAATACAACCAATTTACGAAAATTCACGAAACTAAGAATTCAAAAATTCATGAAATTAAGGAGAGAGAATGGTTTAAAATATATCCATTGAAGATTTTGAAAATTAAAAATTCCCCCCATTTCTGTCCATTAATCAACCCATGATTTTAGGTAACTACAATTATTAGAATCTCACTAATTTAGGAAGGAAATATACACTTACATATGAATATCCATATTAAAAGGGTAATCTAGGTAATTCTTCATCTAAAAGGATGAAAATATAACTGTTCAAAAAGTGCCGGATGAAAACTTTCAAAGAATTAAACTCGAGGACTATTCTTTAAATCTCCCTAATCTTTTTCATGTTAATCAGACAAAAAAAAGTGCAATTTTTTGCTCTTTCTTGCAATTTTTTTTACTACTATGAGCCCATTCTCGTGGGCTAGAATGATTATCAAACGGAGAAAATTTTTCAGTGTCGGATGGCTACAGTGTCGGTTCGGCGCATCCGAACTGTCCATTGCATTTTTTACTACACGGATTTGAAAAGAGAAAAAGAGAGAAAAAATGTTGAGATGAAAGTAGAGAAATAGTCTCAATCTGAGACGTTCAAAAGTGTACTGAACGATCTGATTGTACCGTATGAGTATAAGGTAAGATATACCCGTCCGACACCGGAAAAATCAAACCGGGCCTTCGTAGTTCTTTAGCAAACACACGTACACGACTGCACGTACACGGTACACACACACTCTCTCTCTCTAGGGTTTAACACACCCATTCATTCCGTTTGTTTGCTTCTCCGGGCGCTCTCTCTCTCTCTCTCTCTCTCTCTCTCTAGGGTTTAACACACACACATTCTATCTCTGTAGTTCATTCCGTTTGTTTCCTACACCGGGTCCAATTTCCCCAGTTTAGGAAACACGCGTACGCACTCTCTCTATCTCTCACCCACTCTCTATCTATCTGTGCGTGCGGGGAATTTTGTTTGAGAGACTTGAACCTAATGGGCAAGCAAAGATTTGGAAGAAAACAAGGTACAATTCGTAACCTGCGTCAATACGTACATACACGAATCCAATATCGGTGTCACCGTGGCTTATCTACTTCTATGCAGGATTCAAGAGACTCAAACCACATAAGGAATCCGGTAAAACCAGAAAAAACAGGCGTACAAAGGATGAGATTGAGCACAGACCCTCCCCAAGCGATTCAGGTGAGCAAACTCTTCCACAGTTACTGCCTTTGTTCTCATCGCAAATGGATACTGGTGTGAGTGTATTCATTCGTTCCAGGGGATTCCTCCGAGGAACATTTGAATGCTGCTTCTGAAGAAGAAGAGGCAGCAGCAGCCGAAGAAGAAGTAGCGTATAGAGAGCCGACCATGTACGATCACTTGTTAAAGACGCTTTCGGGTAGCGAATCCTTCGCAAAGGCGTATAAAAAGAGGTGGTATTTTGTTTCCTGAAAGTTAATTTTGACTTGTTTTCGGGTATTTCGGTGAAGTTTATTATCCGTTGTGTTTCTTACTTGTAAACTCAATTCAATGGTCTGTTCCTTATTTCTGATTGTAAATTTTCAGTCTTTTATAGCTTGACTTGGTTGTTGCGCTGTTTTTTTTTTTTGAATCGAGAGTTATTCACTTTATTGACTCTGTGCATTTCAACGAGTTGAATTGTGTGAATTTACTTTGGGCTTGGATTGGAAGTTGCCAAGTATCAATGCCCAATTATTTTTGCCCCCGGCTTTATTGAAGAGAGAAAACCTTTAAGTAGGGGTCGGCGGGTCGCTCAATCTGTTTGCCTGCCCATTCATACATCTGGAGTCTTTCCCTGGGGAAGCCAATGGGATGGGGTTGTTGATAGTTGCTTTAGTGCCCAAGGTCCCAGTAGGGAGTGCGACAATCCCCTATAGGAAGGGTCTTTCACTGTAAGTCAGATCAAGCATTTATCCTTTCTATTTCATATTTCCTTAGCTCCTAATTGCTATAGTCACTTGGTTTGCGTTAGAACACGGAGCTCTTTAGGGCCATTCTTATCCGTAAACTGTAGACCCTACTCTTTGCTTGCACGGTTCGGAGTTTGTAAAAAAGTCCCTTTGTAATTACGCTGATATGCGCCTTATTTAATTTTGCAGAAAACCATTATTATATCATGATTGCCATTTATTGGCATCAGCCTTAATCTTGGTTCATTTTCTGTATAGGTTGAGCTGTCAAGGTTGCTGCTTAGCACGTAATCTATGACGTTATTTATACATCTGTGTGTTGTTGATGCAAATGGATTAATTGTGGATGTATTAACGACTTCTTACCTTCCTCCTCTCTTGTTCTATTTTTCTCCCTCTCTTAATGTTTAGTTTCATGTTGTTGCCAATGAAAAATTAATGTATTGCAAGGAATCGTATGTACGTTTATATTTCTCTTTATATTTTTCTAGTTGTTAATTTTTGTGTGTCAAACTCCCATTTGTTAAGTAATACCATACAAACATTCACTGTTTGCTTCTATTGTGCATAGACAAAGAGAAGAAGAAGGCAAAAGTGACACGGAAGAAGATTCAGGGAGTGAATTAGAATCTTTTAGTGCATCAGAGGAAGAGGATGATTCCAATGAAGGTGAAAACTACATGCCTATACTTTACTATTACCAATCATCAATATGTGATGTAGTTTCAGTTCTTTTTTCCCTTGCTATAATATGTCTTCATTCATTCTTCAATAGTTACTAGTCTAGTAAGTTTATCACGTTATACTATATGTCTATGAACACAAAGTATGACATTGTAGAGAAGGGCATTGAATGATTTGTTTGGCCGGAGGTTATTTTTCCAGCTTAACGGCCCGTTACCTTTATTTTATTTAGGCCATTCTGATGTCGGGTGGTAGCTCTTTTTTTTGTAAATAATTGTAATAGTATGATTTTTTGTGGATTGAAATAGTAAGACCTTTTCACTATCCATAAGTTTTTTCATGATTGAATAGTACGAATTTTTTACAGAAAATGTCATTAATAACTTGAACAGTTGAAAATATTTTCAATGATCCTATATCTAGAGGCCAAAGGAAAGTGAAAATATATTCCAAATTGCTTCCTGTCAACTGTACTTGCCTTCACTATTCTAGCTTCAGTTTCATTATATCCATCACATCCCATTATAGCTAGAAAGCACGGTCCAATGTATGGTAGCTGTTTACTCCTCTGTGCCAAGGTCATGGAAAGGATATCTCAATCCGCAAATTCTGAGTTGTCTTGAGAAACAGTCTTAGGGATCTGACAATCCATAGTTCTGTTTCTTTGATACCAACACATAAAGAAACTGGTGGCTTAAGAGCTTGCTAATGCATAATTAGATCCCCTTTTGGATAAGTGGTGTTACATCAAATAAGTTTGCATACAAGAACACTGCATGCATGGCTGCCAACTTTCATGGTTTTGATTTGGTCATGACTGACATGGTCTTTTGTCTGGACATTATTCACATCTTTATTTTTCTTAGGAACTGACAAGGAGTCTCCAGGAAGTCTTGATTTGAAAAGTAATCCACAAGGCTCTGGTTTGGTGGGTGAGCATAGCGACAAAGTTGGTGATGAAGATGAAGGCTGTTCTGAGATAGATGAAGCACGTGATTTGGAAGTTAATGGTCGTTCAGCTCTCGAGGTATCGGTCAGGTCAGCATGAGGTTTTTAAACCGATGTTTTTACTTATTTATTAACCAGTTGGTCTTTCTTTGCTTTAGGTATATGTTTCGATATGTGGGGATTCAAGAAAGGTATCTTGCTATGCATAATATATAGGCCTACAATTGATCAATTAAGGGATATTAATCATTGACATTTCATATGCTCACCCACCAAACCAGATCCTATGTGGCTATCACAAGGACCACAGGACAAGTCATGGACCCTCACCTCGCCCGGTAATTACATCTGTTTCCGATACCAATGCTTGCTTTAGTACAAACGATTAAAAACTTGCATAAAATAGTTGCAAATCCCAAACACTTTAGTACTTTACGAGGCTGTTACAAAATGTTCCAAATCAACCAGAGGTCTCCCACCTCTAGGTAAGAGCATACAAGTCTATTGAACTTTGCACACTTATGCACGTTGTTGGATCTACTCTTTAGGAATCCTCCGGTGAAAATCATCTTTATGAAATTAGCATAAGCTACGCGCTGAGAGAATAACATAAGATCAAGGTTAATTTGTTAACATAAGTATGAAATTGATGTGGTTTGAAAAGACTTGGATATCACGGAACATGATGCCCTCGAAAGAACTCAATGGAGACAACAAAGTGATTGGGACTTAAGGCTCGCTTTACTTTGGTGGTGTCAAAGACTCAAAGCATAAACAACATGAAGCATGGGTAGGTAAAAAAATGGCAGGATTCACGCCCGGAGTGCAAAATATGTACAATACTTGTGATGTTAGATGCTTGGTAACTAATGCCTCTTTTCCAATGTTAAATTATTTGTTTGTTTTTTTTGTTTCTAATTTCATTTTCCCAAATAAAAAATCTTCTAAGGTGGATGGTATGGATGATTTAGGAACGTTTAATGGTTACCAATTCAAATCCTTGCTCTTTTGGCTACAAAAAAAATCCCATTTGGCCACCATTTATTTGCATCCAAGATGCTCGCTCCATCTTTTTCCCTCATTAGTTATTACACATGAACAACCTTTAAAGCTCACATGAGCTATTATGTAGCCTCAGTGGCGACGCCGACATTTAACTTGTGGTGTCAGTTGAACCCACTAGACAGAAATATGGTAAAAAATATTTAGTGATTTTTTTTTAACAAGGTCCCATAGAGACTTGACCCCCCCCCCCCCCCCCACATTGAACCCTAGGCATGGGAAATGCTTAACGTTTTGTTTAAAACTGACTCCTAGTTGTACCTTCTTTCCTTTCACTTCAGTATTTCACAGTGCTCACCTCATGGACGGTTATGGCAGAACAGTTTTCTTTTTCAAATAACAAAACAGTCCATCAATAATAAAGTTCGTTTCGTTTATTGTATAGTATTTTGAAACATTAGTATCAATATAGTATGAATAAACCTTTCTTTATAATTTGGCAAGTGCAGATTTATTTTTTTGATTATATTACAAGTACACAAGAATATAATAAGTGTGATTTTTGCTGTAATATTACTGAATGACACCTCTAAACAAAATTTATGGAGTAGCCGCTGTGTGTCCTTATTCCTTCCCCTTTTCAAGAGCCAAAGCACCCACGAACTTATTATCTCTGTACAACTCTTGGACATAAGTCTTCGATGTATGACATCTCTCATGCGTGGGGATCTGTGCAGCACTTTCAAACCTCTCCATGCTGCATGTCTCATTGTGTCCATGGTATTTTGTATTTCTCGACTATACTTTGGGTTGCTCAAACTATGGCTATAGAGAAGACCCTCTCTTGGGCTCACCCACCAGTCAACCGATGCAATATTTGTTGATCAGCTCTCTGGCTCTCTGCTGCAACAGCCTCGATACACTTAAGGTGTTCAACAACAAGAAAAACTATGAACCTTTTGTCTCAAGAGAAATACAAGATATTCAATCTCAGGCTTCACTTGTCTGTTAGGTTGCTCTTTACTTTGATTGATATGTTTTTCTCTTTTTCTGTAAAATGTTTTGTTCCATTGTTCAATTTTCATAACTTGGTACTTTGTGTTTAAAAAGGCTTTAAGAATAGTTGACTTCACTAGTGAGGTTAGCTGCTTAAAAGCAATGAATTTATGGAAGAAAAACAATTTTGTGAAATCTATTCATTCCAACTTCTTTGATGCAAGAGTTTTGGATTTCATCATATGATTCATATCTTTGTTTCTTTTCAGTTGTCCTATAAAGTTTACCTGTGGTTTTCTTCTTGCAGTTCCTTCAGTGATCACTTGGGGCACAAGTTATCGGAAACAGAGTGTGATAATCTATCAAAGAGAAAATGGAAATATAAATGGGAGATCCCTGCATCTGACATGCCGAATTGCAAGTGGATGGGGACAAGAGATTGTCTTACAAAGGTAACTGTTTAGTATCAAGTACTCCCTCCATCCCATAATTTTAGTTATTTTTTGAAAGTCGCGCCTTTTTTCCAAGTAAAAAAAAAATGCTTTTTTGTGCATATTTAAAAAAAAAAATTTTTTGCACCAATTTAAAATTCTACTTATTCTTTTGTGCTATTATTGCTAGATATAAGTTTTGCCTGACCATCTATCTTGGTAATTTATTTTCCCTAATGATCCATTGATAACGGTATAGTTTAATCATTATTTTGCAGGATGTTGACCTGAGCTCAGGCTATAGTCTTAAGCTAAGATTATATAAGCATTGGTTGCACATCTACGAGGCATCTGGAGGCAATGATTTTCATCTGTCCAGACAGAGAAATTTCTTCTCCCTTTGTAAGTGTAGTTGAACGTGTTCTCAATTGAACGAATTGTACTTAGTCTCGATGTATAACTTAGCCTTCTTTTTTGTTGGGATTAATTAGACGGCTCTTTTGGTACTTAGGTTACTCTCTTCTTACTCTGCAACGTTTGTTGCTTTAGACATTGATGTAAGGAGAAGATAATTATACTAGTCTTTTTCTTGTTTTTGGGTGCGGGTCGGTGATTCATGCTCAGTTTTCTAACGTGATTCCAGCTTGAGGAGTAGTCAAGAACTACTTTCCTTTGGTAATACGCTCCAAACAGTGGGATTCTAACGACTCAAAATAGCAGTTTCGTTCGTCCTCAACGTTTGTGCCATCCGACAAAGCCTGAAGTATTATTTGGTGACTAAGGGGAAAGAAAGGAAAATATATAGAAATGGAAGCTAAAACTTGGTCAATCTGATTTTACTCATTTTTATTATACAACAATTTTTAGTATGAAATTCTTTTCCCTTTAAGAGGATTTTGCTTTAGTGTCTGAGGAAGATTTGCTTACCGTCTTTAGGTTAGTGAGAGTATAAAAGGGTTGGGAACCATAACTTCTCAGGTTCTTTTGGTCATCCCTACAGATGGGGTGGCTTTGGACTGCAAACCATATATTACTCAAAACGATTGGTAATTAGTGTGCACTGCACATGCAATCCTCATTGGCATATGGGGAGAGAGACGGAAGAATTGGATGCTGTAATCTGGAAAGAATAAGGTTCAGCTATGACACAAACAAGAGGAAAATAAGTTACTAAGAAGATATTTGAATGTGGCCTAAAGGCTTCCTAAGCCCATATTTGACTCCATGTTAAAGCTTCAGACTCGAAACAATGGTGAATGAGTGGGGAGGCCTAGAAGGTTCATTAACTAACTTGGGAACTGTTGTTATACTGATGTTGGACAACCTCTAATAAGATGGATTGAGGAAATTTCTAATAATGAGACACCCCATTTTTTATGCTCTTTTGCCAAATATATGAAGACTGTTTGTCATAGATTATGTCTGTTCATCTCTGAAGTGGTGGTTTTTTTCCTTGGTCAATGCCAACCAATTTTTCTAGTCAACAGCTATCGGGATATACTGCACCATAGCAAGAAGCCGTTTTATCTTAAAGGCGTGGAAGAAGACTCAAATGTCATGGATGCATATTTAATGCATTCTGTACGTACATATCCTCATCCCGTTTCAGTATTTCTACAGCAGTGATCTTGTCGTCTTGAAATGTTCTTGTGGTGCTAAGTTAGAATTGTGTTCTGCAGCTGAATCACATATTCAGAACTGGAGATCTAGTGACAAAGAATAATGCCAAGGTGGCGAAACATCAAGAAAGTGCAGATGAGCTACTTAATGGAGACGGCTTTCTTGACCAGGGGTTCACTCGTCCTAAGGTAATGCTTAGTGCTTTCCTGTGATTGTAAGTGGACTTGGAGATGTATAATGGCAATGGGCTGAAGTCGAGTGATGGTATCAGTGTTTCTCTGCTAGTTAATTATTGAGTTTGAATTTCTGTGTTGCCATAAAAGAGTAAACAAATGTTATCTGAGGCAAATTTGACTTGTAAGAAGCTATGTATAATCTTGATACCCATATGAATTTTTTGATCTGAACTTTGTATCTCTTATAATATTAGTGCTTTGAATGGCATAGCTTGGCAATCTCATGACTTTGATTTAATTATGTAAGGTAGATACTGCTTGGAGAAGTTCATCTTTAACTTTTGATTACGGCGACCTTGGGGACACCCCTGAAGTACTTCACGGTAGGTGCCTAGTGGAATCCTGATTTTGTGTCAAGGTCAACAAGATTTATCTGCATTTTGATGGCAGTTTGGTCTGTTAGACGTGTGTCTGCATTTGTTGACCAGCCAATCAGTATATAGGATTGTACGTGGATTCAATTCCTAAGAGTTTTGTGGTCGGGCAACTATGTCCTTTGAAGGTCAAGCTGACCAAATCTGTACCGAGCAACATTATGTCCTGTCCTTACTCCTTAGTACCTTAGACCCGAAGGCTGGGGTTGTTGACTGAATAAAAGTTTTTGTGACCAATCTGGTTGGAAATTCAAAATGGATTGGGCAATAACCAATAACACTGTTACGGCCTTGCATACTGCCTCTAGCTCTTTGAGGCACGATTTTTGAGTTGAGAGCTGTTGAGTGTTGATTCCACTTCTACTCTCTTGTATCAGTCTTCCCACATTTGTGCATTAAAGTGAGCTAGGGGGACCACCTTTGATGGGCGAAGCTTCTTTTCACATACTATTGGCTTCCTAGACTTATTGTTTAAGGTTACCTCTGCTTAACCTTGTTAGTATTGCACTTAGGTGTGTACTAGTTCCCTTCACCAATACAGTTGCGTCCCTTATAAACTTGTTTTGAAGCTTGTGGGTGCTCTTCTTTGTTTGTAACTTTTCTATTCGGTTTCTTGACACTAACATGTCAATTTAGTGGCTTTTGCATGATGGGGTAGGTTGGAGTTAGAAATTATTGCTCGTCACCTAGTATTATGTTAACTTCATATCTTCTTATAGCTTGTATAACAAACTTTGATAATTTTGTAATCATTTGGTACAGGTTTTGATCCTCTTGCCCTTTGCAAGCATTGCATTTCGTGTGATAAAGAGGCTGATACAATTGACCCCCCCTACACATAAGGTATTCGTACTTCATCTCCACTCTAATGTTAAGGACATGCAAACAGCTCTTCACAAGTAAAATCTAAGGATAAAACTTCAAAGCGAAGTCCCACATTGCCCGGGTAACAAAGTAATGAAGTATATAAGCGTGAGGGTACCCTCACTGCAATAGCTAGCTCTTGGGGTTGAGCTCTACACAAAGACCGTGTAACATGGTATCAGAGCTAGGTACCAGAGATGGGTAGGGTGTATGTCTCTGGCTTGTACGAGGCAGGTGCTGCCGAGTAAGCACTTTGCGCGTGAGGGAGGGTATAAAGCGAAGTTCCATATGGCTTGGGTGCCAAAGTAATATGAAGTATATAAGCATGAGAGCACCCTCACTTCAATAGCTGGCTTTTGGGGTTGAGTTCTACCCAAGACCATGTAACAAAAATGACACTAGCATGACATGTTCAATTTTTTAGTCCAGTAGCTTAGGATGAAGCATTGTTGTGCTGGATAAATGGTCTCATTTAGCGACAAACGATATTTCTGTAGCCTTATGGGGTTTTGGACGTGCTGCGGATGCAGGGACACCACTAGGTTATCTGGTCTTCTGTTTGTATAATGTTACTTACTTCCTCAGGTTAATGTGGAGAACTTTGATCGCTTCTCTGATGAGTTTGGAACTGGAGTGGCTTATAACAATGAGGACAACGAAGGCGATGTTATTGGAAATTTGAAATCTCAGAAGACTTCAAAACCTTCTGACTTTCAAGCTCTATTTGGTGGGAATAACAATGACCATTTCATGATAGGCATTAAGTTTACAAGGTAAATTTGTTTTCATTACAACCATCCAAAAACAAGTAGGACTCCGTTGAAAATTGAAAACGCCATTAATGCCATCATTTTTTTGTTAAAGAAACTTTTGTGAGCCTATTCTGGTTATTCTTTTGTGCTGTGATCATGGAGTCATATGGGACAGGAAGTAATTACCTTTTTTGGCGTTGGGTCTACTTCTACCAAATGAATCCCTTCAGATGGATTTCTACTCCCCGGAGTTTTGGGATGTTTTTTACCAGATTATCATGCCTGTAATGGTGATGAATTGTTTGTAATATTTTCTTTTACCAGCTTTAGTCTTATAATTTAGTTGAAAGAAGGGATGCAATGTTTGTCATAGCACCCATTTTGGCATGTCTATGCTTCATAGGTCATTGCACTTACCATTTTCACTTGATTTGCTTATATTGTGATTGATTTGTGGAAAATAAACTTACATGTTTATGGTGGTCGTTTGTGTTGACAATTATCAAAAAGCAAATAAATCTGTCATACAATTCTATGGTCCTTTAACTCCATATTGACCAATGTGTATCTAATGAACCTGTTTTTTTCTTTTCTGTTTTCAAGGAGGAGTATTAAATTGTTTGGTGATTTCTACTCATCGGACATGATTGTTGCCTCTCCTCTTGGCTTAGTCACGGTAAGGTCTTTTGACCTTCCAGTTATCTTTGATCTCTATCCAGTGAAACGTTTGTTTATTTTTTTTGACGACTTATGTAACAAAGCAAAACCTAAACAATTACATAGTCATTATACATTCAGGCTATTTTGGTAAAGGTTCAATGAAGTCTGTTCCATTTGCTTTCTTCCTTGCAATATTGGTGTTTAGTTTGATGCATAAATTGGATTCTCTTTAGTTTTTCTCACGTAGTCATTTTATTTATTTGATGAAATGAGGAGCTAGATAAGCCTTATTGTGCTTGGTTGGTATCTGTCATTTGTCAATTGTATGCCAATACAAACTTGAGGAGTGCACTGAGTTAGAGATCCAATGCTGCAGAAAGTAGAAGTATCTGAACTAATGGAATGCATCAATACCTATTCCTGTCATTATGAAGGAACTAGATTCCATAACCATCGAAGTGGCTGAAATGTTTCCTTTTCCTCTGAAATCAAAGTGGAATGTTGTTGGAATATCAAATTTGAATAATCAGAACAAAAATACAACAAAATTTAAAAACTTTTAAAAAATTCTAGGCGTACCAGAGCTGTTCCCGTAGAAGAACCTATCCCCGTACCCATGGCGGCCATAATCAAATATTATAACATTGAAGTTATGTTCTTGCTATACCGTGTATGTATATTGCCATACCGGAGCCATACCAATATGGTACCAGCACATGCTACTCACCGTAATATCTTTGGAGAACCCATGCTTTACAGCTTGTTTGTGCTGTTGCATTCTGGAATCTGCATGAATCCTGTCAAAATGTGGGATTTGTGTCTTCTTTTCTTTTGTCATGTAGTCTTCCTCCCATTTTCCTATGTGATTAGGAGAGCACTGAGTTTGAAGTAGGAAAAAATTGGTATTTGTTACTCTTGCTGCATTGGGTGTATGTATGCTTACACAAGTTTGATGATATATTTCACTTTGCTTTTCATTGGCTATGGCTTTTAGTATGTGTTCAAACATGCTATTGATTCCAGTTCTTCTTACTGTCTTTTGTTAGAAAATTGGGAAGGCTGAGGTAGAAAAGGAAAAAGACGTTGATTATCTTTCTTCTGTAGAGGTAATTTATATACTTTATGAAGAGGGTGATTAAGTACAGCCATCTTGTTGGCTTTGCTTTGTTTTCTTTACTTCTTTCCTGTTTCTTGTTTAGAGAGATTAAGACTAGTAATGTAACCAAATGAAAACTTACAATGCCTGTACTTCGCACTTTGTTCTTGCCAATCTCTGATTTGATTGAGCCAAATATGTATGAGCAGGTTTTAATAATTGATCATGCAGATGTGATAGCAATGCAGGTAAGCTCTGTATATCTTGAGTTACCATATTTTTAATTTCCAGTTACTTTTTCCTAAGGTTTTGTGAAGATTAATTTTCCAACATAATTTTTGCAGAATTGGTCCCATGTAAATACAGTTATTGGGAAATTGAACCACATACCATCTAAGCAGCATACAACTGATATAATGCGCATTAGACAATGGTATATTCTTGATTCTGTTTCTTAGTGTGCTTTTCCATGGGTTTCGTTATTTCTTCTTTAGTTCGTTGAATTTTCCTTTTTATCTTCTCTTATTTCCTCGGAGACTGTCTTGTTCCACTTGGTGCAACTACAGGATGGTAGATTTGTCTATAACATCGTCAAAACTATGTAGAGCAACAGGGGGAGATCCCTTTGAACCATATTTTTCATTTAATTTGCTGAGTTGTATTAACTGTTTTTTAATACTTTATGATTGATTAGGTACTTAGATGGACATGCACAGTTCTATCGGCAAACAATAATTTTGGGGTCTTATTTAAATCCAGGTATTGTGTTTGCAACTACAGTCTGATAGAAATAAGTCCACGTATCAGTGAAAATAAAGAGATCGGTGCCTGTGTGATTATCTATGCTGCCTTTTGTAACCAGAATGTTTTAAAAATAAATTTGACCATTATATTGAAGTTGTATCTAGCAACATATACACCATGTTTTAGTATGTCTGATCTATGCATGTGATTGGAACTTGTGTACAATTACATCGTTGATCAATAACTTGGAGAACGCTTGATCCTAAGTTTTGTTTGTTCTTTCTTTCTCCAGAAATCAATGGGTTATTCAATCGTCATTGTGTTAACTACCAAGGAAAGGTGAGTTGATTTTCGTAATTTTGTTTTGTACAGCACTACACTTTAGAAGCCCTTGGAACAGCTCAGCATGGGGCAGTACAGTTCTAAATGTGTTATGAATCTTATTATTTACAGAGGTTTGGGGCTTATCTTCCAGTTTTAGTAGTTTGCTTGTGATCTTCAAGTAGTTGTTTGTTCATGCAATAACCAATTTTCTTCACATGCACACTTTCTCCTTATTTTTTAAAAGATTAATTAGTTTATCCCTCATTGTGTTTATATTATTCTGGCAAAATATCTTCCTCTAGTAGTTATTGTTCTAAACTACAAGAAGAACTGAACTTTACTCCATCCTGGTAGAGAGTGTAATGCCCCAGTTTAATCTAGTTCCTTTCAAAACCATTGTATATGATTTATGCAATCTTCCTAGTTATTGGAAGAACGACTGGAGTTACATACTTGTTTGTTTTTGCAAAGCGTGTGATATTAACCCGTTTGGTATACATACAGGTAAAGTTGGTATGTGAGCATAAAGGTGTTCTTCCCAAAGTGTTACTTCAAGTACGACAGGTGTGTATCCTTCAATGTAATCCTTCACTTTAGTGGAATGTACTTGCAGGATACATCCTGATCCAACAAATCATAAGATACTAAATTCTTTTGCAACTTTAAAAGTGTTTACAATCCGTTCTCTTTGATTGGTCAGGTTGTGATTTGCAGTCACTTTATCTCTATAGTATATTGGGTTTACCTGTTCAGTCATGACTTATGTTTCTTCTACTTGTCAACCTTGCAGATTTATGAGCGATTTGATGCGGAATCCGCAGTAGATGTTGATGATGCTCGTCTTGAATATTTTGCTAAGAAGGTTTGTTTCAGATAAGGATCACGTCTTATTGTCTAAAGGTTCTTGTGTACTTCATCATACTGAGTTTTGAAACTTCTCTTTATTTTATATATAAATACGTTTGTTAATTTCAGGTGTTTCCCAAGATAAAAGATTCCGTTCAGGTGCTTATATTTTGTTTGACACTAAGAAGTTAATTGTTGTTATGCCTGAGCTGCTCAGGGCAAGACATCAACGATGTAGAAGTGAATTTCTTTTAACAAGTCTCTGAAAACTTCACGCAGGGCGGGATTATGCTATTTATTAGTTCTTACTTCGAGTTTGTTCGGGTTCGAAATTTCTTGAGGTCACAAGATGCATCCTTTTGTCTGTTGGGGGAGTAAGAACAATATGGTCTCCTTACTTTTAGCTTGTTTTAGGTTGTTGCATATTGATCTTTGAAATGCTTTTGGTATTTTACTTTGTGACAATGGAATGTCGATTCATGCACAAGTTGCACACTAACAGGAAATAACTCGATCAGTGCCCTAAACTTGTAGGTACACAAAACAGAGTGATATTTCTCGTGCACGCGTTTGGTTTTTCCAAGGGAGCAGGAAGATCATGCTTTACACTGAGAGAGCTCATTTCTACCACAGATATAAGGTCGGTTTTAGTAATTTTAGCAATTGTTTGTCTAGTTTAGTTATATTTGGATCATTGGATGTGATTGGTCCTGGCAAGTGCTGGTTTATTTGTTTCATTTTTACTCCCCTTGCCCCTTTTTATTGGGGTAAGTTAAACATACTAGGCACAAGGCCAACACAACTGCGGAAAAGCAACAAGACCGACCTAGGCTGCAAACCAGCAAAATATGCTACAAGTCAAATTACCAACAGCCAAAGAGCTAGGAGGCCTCAAAGACTCTATTAGAGACATTCCAATCTAGACACAACAATCTATTTTCATCAGACTTTGTCAATTCCCTCTATGAGCTAATATTCCCTCTGTCCCTTTGTTTGTCCATCTTCCAATTGGACAATGCTACTTACACAACGAGTCACACAACCTCTCACATACATGTGGGGCCCACACATAGTAGTGTGTGTGGAGCACACATATATGTGAGAGGTTGTGTTTGGATTGTTGTGTGAGTAGCATTTTTGCTTCCAATTTCAGATGTCCCAGAATGTTTGTCCCTTGTTCTGGCAAGGGCTGTTGGTGGCTGTGGTGGGGGCCTTGCCCTCCATGTCTCTCTCATGGGTAATCCAAGTCCTTGATACACCTAGTGGTTTCTCTCTCTGGAAGGTATCCTTCGTCGCTATTGAGGTCAAAACACGTTTCATCCTTGTGATTGATGAATGATATTGGTGAAAGGTGGTGGTCAAAAGGGTATTGTTGCTCTATCAAACGTCCTTCAATTGGTTGAACCAATTTGTTTTTTGGTTAAGAGAGGTCAAAGTTTGCTGCTGCTTTTTTTTCCCTTTTATACTAGTTGTGTGTCACGAGTTTAGAGTGAAACCCAAACGTCATGTTGCCCGACAGTTGGAAGTATGACAGGTAGTGTTAGACACTTGCTCTGGTGCATCTGAAGGCACTTTCTTCAAGATGATATGTAGGCTTCGTGGCTTGTATCTGGGCCACAGCTGTGGTACTATCAAAACTATGGCAAGGAATGGAATGGAGTTATGGTCTGTCTTTAATCTTGGCCTATTAAACGGTGTCCTTATCCATACATTTGCACTGGGACAAGAGAGATTGTAATCCGTCTCTTGACCAATTCTTAGATTGGTTTGAGCTTTTCCTTTCGCATGGAAGTGTATAGGGCCTTTTTGTCGTGTGGCCTCTTTTTGTATACGGGTGGCATTTTCTTAATGTCTTCTTTCTAATATATTTATTTACTTATAAAAAAAAAAAAAAAAGTTTCTTCTAGGGAAAAATAATCAACCATTCAAGCATAAGGGAGTTAATTATGACATAACCATTTAAAAGTCTAAAATCACAAGACAAACATACTCACTGCTAAATCTAGCTATTGAAAATGTTTACTGGCAAGTCTCTGTCGTCATCTCAAAAAAGGTTGCAAAATGAAGTACTATTTCTGAAGGCTGTTGGGTCATCTGCATTTTTCTCTTTTTTCTCTTCTTCAAGATTATGGATTGGTATGGTCTTTTCTGCACTTTAGTTGAAGTTAGAGGGTTGATAAATATTTCTAACTTTTGTTTTTATCTTTTCCTTCTCATCAGGTCCGTGGTATTCAGAACTTAATTATCTATTCTCTTCCAGAAAGGAAAGAATTTTACCCTGAGGTGAGCATAAGTTGTAGAAAGTAGATTGCATTCTACATTTCTTTGCTTGGAACTTTTATTAAATCTCAATGGATTTTGCAAACTCTTAAACGCTTTCTCCATTTATTTATTCTAGGTTGTCAATATGCTTGAAGGCTCTCATAGCATGACATGCACCGTACTTTTTTCTCGTTTTGATCAGCTCCGGGTAACATTCTGTTCTTTGATTGTATCCACTGTGAGAAAACAGTATCCTCATTTCCTAGTCTCTGTTCATCTGCTTATAAAATGTTGAATCTTTTTTGTGATAAATAGCTGGAGAGGATTGTTGGAACAGCCCCTGCAAAAAGGATGGTGACATCAGAGAAGGGCGTCTTCGTTTTCTGTTAGAAAATTTCTCCTGGTTCAAGTTTAAATTTTCTGGCAATTAAAAATGGCTAGTTTATAAATGAGAAATTGCACGCCAGTCTCTGTTTTTGTGTCTCTCAATTTTGTTTTTGTAGGTAAGATTTAAGTTTTGCTTTGAGTTGTCCTTTACATGACAAGAAGCTCCTGCTGCATGCAGTTGTAACAAGTAATTTATTCTGGGAATGAAATGTTTGAAGGCATTTTCTTATATGTAATTTAGTCTGTCAGATTGCGTATGTTTGCAGATTCTTGAAATTTTGGATTTGATAGGAATTATGCTTATTAGCTTCGTCACTAGATGTTTGTACTACCTATTTTCTATTCTTCTATTTGTCACTTGGTGCTTGTATTTGTTTAGTGAGAATTCTCCCAATAGTACTAGGTGCCCTCAGAATTATGGAAGTCTTGAGCCAAACGTCCCATTGGCCTCTCTACCTATTAAAACACAAGGGTGTGAGGACCATCCATCTATATTTCAAGGAAGAATGGATTCTTCTTTTTTTACTAGGAAAATTCAATATCTATTCTATTTTAAGGGGGAGGGGAGGGGAGGGGTTGGTGAGAGTTGAACTATCGACCTGGTAGATGGAGGAGCTCCGAGGGGAGCGAGCTCAACCACTGAGCTATGCCTTGACATCTGTTGGAAGACGGTATCTTAGTTATGCTTATTGTGTCACCTATTTAACAGTTAAAGAATATGCCTTTTTAGGCTAATATTAGAATGAGTGTAATATTGTTCATTCTATGTTTTAGCGATTTTGTATCATTTGCTCTAAAATTGAGTTAATTATGAAAACCCAATAACCAATGAATATTTCGATACAGAGGGAAAAAAAAATGAACCGAAACATTAGGAGTTGTTTTGCCATGGTAATTTGAATTGAATGTTTATGTAAAGTCCTATGCTCGGAACTTGTTTGATGGAGCTTGAAGATCGCAGCTTATTGTTCATTTAAATCTTGAAATTGTGATATAGGAGTAATTTGTTTGGCAAAATTTTTAATTTTCACCGGGGAAGTTGAAAGTGATTTTACAAAACGTAAAGAGATACGTTTCATTATCTCTGACTTTCTTGTGGGGTTAGATTAGAAAAAGAGAGAGGTGTACAAAGTGTCTCCCTGGGATCCAAACTGAAAATAAATGGGCTATTTTGTTTCCTTTTTCTTTTTATACACCTGGGTTTATTTCAATGACGGAATTGTTCGTCTTGTAGAGCTTCTTGAGAAACTCAGTTATTCAATGAAGTTACATATGTTACGTCAGATCGATTATCAGCATGTATTTATCTTAAAATAATGAATTTTAATGCAATCTAGAAGTCTATTTACTTTCAAGATAAATGCGCTCCAAACTCCTATTAATTTAATACCAATCCATCTGATCTTAGGATTCTTATTCTTCCAATATGGAAACCATGACCAATTTTATCAACTAATTACTCCCTTCGTCCCTTTTTTAGAGTCCTGTATTCCATTTTTGGCTGTCCCTTAATAAGTGTCCATTTTGTAAAGTTAGTGGATAAAAGTTGGTGCATTGTCTATTTTGTCCCTAAAGGTAGATTCCATTTTGAAAAGTTAGTGAGTAAAAGTGTAATAATGATGGATAAGAAGGGAAAGTGGATGAAAAAGTTGATGTGAAAGGTATAATGATAATGTCTTTTTAATAAGTTGAAATTACGAAGTAAGACACTTAAAAAGGGACGGAGGGAGTATATTATAACAAAAATTCTAAGAACACAGATTAAAAACCTACATTCTGACATTCAAAATCTCTCGATATGTGAAAGTCATGTACATCAAATGCTTCGGATACATTAGTATGTCTTTATGTCAAGTAGCATAACCTATAGAGTGTGCTCAATGTGGGGTTCACTCACGGGCCTCACACATATAATCACATCCGTTGATAAATTTTAGAATAATTTAATGAGTAACTTTGAGAAAAATCGGGTCAATCGGATAACTAGGAGTACTCGATTCAATCTTCTAGGTTTTCATTCAGAATAGAGAATCCTGTATTATGAATGAAAAACTAGAAGATTGGAATGAGTACTTTCAGTTATTTGATTAAGCTGATTTTTCCTGAGACTAGTCGAAAAATTGTTTTTAAATTTATCAACGGTCAGGTCATTTTGACGATACAGGATTAGAAATGAAACGGTTCTTGAGATGGTAGGCGTAACACTTATAGAAAAGAAGTTGAGGAAAATATGTTAAGGTGGTTTGGATATGTCTACAATAGACCAGGAGATACAGTAGTTAAGAGAACAGATATGATAACTTTGAATAGCAATGCTACGGGGAGGGATGGACCTAAATTGACATTAGATGCTGTTGCGCGCAAGAGTATGAGTATAATGGGTTTGTGTGTATAAGTGGCCTTGACACAACTCAATTGAAGAAAATGATTTATGTAGCCGATTCCAAGTAATTAGGACATAAGGCTCGGTTTGATTTGATAACGGTCTAGTCATTGGTGTGGCGCCCACTCATGGGCCCCACTAACCGTATTTACAACCTATGTGTACACATTTGGTTGGTATGTTATAGCACTCAACTTTGCTAGTGGTACATATATCGCGTATATACGCGTTTTTGACCCATTTCAGGTCTCAAAAAATTGATCCGAGCTGCTCATTTTGTTCAAAATGGGTTGTTCATCGGCCCTTTGGTTCTTCGCGACTACAAGAAAACTCAAAAATGAATCACTGCAAAATCAAATCTCGACCCAAAGGTAGACAATCCTATTACAGATTGGAGAATGGTGAGAGCTTTGCAATCGAAATAGCCATTTAAACTGAGAAAAAATGGCATCAATCTGGTTTCGAATCGGTTGCCATTGAGAATGTGTGTATCCAAGAGAGAGAGGAGGAGGATGAGTCATTGATTGGATTTGTGACCAAAACTGATCGAGAGGGGTGTTCGTTCTCAAAGGGTGGTCGGTCTCAGGGCGTCGGCTGGGAGCGAAGAGCTAGAAGAAGGTGGGTGGGTGGGTGTGTGAGAGAGAGAGAGTGAGATATGAATTTTGAACGTGAGATTTAGTTAGTGACAATTGTGCAATTACTATTGTTTGAGAGAGAAAGAGAGAGGGAGAGCCATAGGATTTATAGAGCAAATCAATAGTTAGGATTTATAGAGAGATAAAATTCAAAAACTGTTATCCCTCATTATAGAGATGAAAAGTTAATGTTATAAACTCATGGTTAATTTTATAAATTCACAATATAAGAAGACAAAAAAGGAGTTTAGACATAAAAAGAGGAATGTGAAAATCACTATCCATTTCCAACTCCTCTTTTTTCCTCAAACTCCTTAAACAAATTGATGTGACATATGATAATGTATCCATAGAAATCAAAGTTGACCAGTGGAATGAAAACTACAAGAACTCAACAACAGCATCAATTTATCAATCAAGTTTTGTACGTCATTTTTTGTCAACTCGGATGTCCGACCAGACCAGCTTACATGCATCTCTGCTAACCCTGGAGACTCAATCCCACCACATGCTCATTTGTACAACATTGCTCGAGTTCAGCAATACAGTAGAACCATGTAGTAGTCAGCCACGACTCTATCCAAATAGACATTGCTAAATATGGAGAGAGAGAGAGAGATTCACACACACACCCTGTCCTATATCCAAGCAAATATATGAACAGACATTACACACATACCCTATCCAAGAGAACCAAATATCCGAGCAATATATGTGTAAGTGTCACTACAGTCAAACCATCTAGTCTCATTTGATAAAAGAAATATAAATTCTGATGCTCGGGCTACCAGTCTTAAAGCACATGCTATAAGATCCACTGAGGCCAAAAGAACTTCAGCTTAGATAGCTAAAAGCATAAAACTAAGGCACCATATCTTAAAGTAACAGGTCTACCGTCTAAGCTGGTCTCGCAAACAGTTTGCATTCATCCTTCCAACACCACAAGATCTGAAAACTCTGACACAACCATACCTGAGAAACAAAAAAATTGTCAAAGTTTTAAAATCAACTCATAAAAAAAAAATTGTCGAAAGGAGTGTACTCTTACTTATTTTCTTTGGATGAGAAAGCTTCTTTGCGTACACAAAACAAGTCCCAAGCGTCACCCTCATAAGGGTCGCTCTCATCACGGTCTCAACCACTTGGAGGGCACACTTCTCAAGTAATTTCTGAAGATCGGGAAGCCTCCATATAGCATGACTCCTTTCGACATAGATATCAATGACATGGTTCGTTGATAGTTTTCTTCGTTCTTCTCCAAAGTATTTGTACCCAATCATTCTTGCCCATGCCGACTCCTTTCGACATAGATATCAATGACATGGTCCGTTGATGGTTTTCTTCGTTCTTCTCCAAAGTATTTGTACCCAATAATTCTTGCCCATGCCTCACTTTCTAAATTTACTTTCAATTTCGCGGCTAACTTTATCAAGACTTTTGGATGAAGCATCAAAGCTCGTTGAAGTAGCTTTTCCATCTTCTGAGCTTGCTCCATGCTGCTCAACGTAAAACCGGCGAGTAGCTTTTCCATCTTCTGAGTCTGCTCCCTGCTGCTCAATGTAAAACCGGCAAATGGCTAGGGAATAGGAAAAATTGGGAAATAGCCATAAAGGAAGATCCCCTCTATATTCCATAGAAAAGCGCTCTAGCCAAGCGTACTCCCCCACCATCAACGAAAAATAATCAATACAATTCATGGCACGCGTTGGATCATCTGCATCCAATGTTTTTAAATCGAGATACAAATCATGTATCGGTTTTTTCACTTATATAGTTTGTATCGAGATACGTGTATCTTGAGATATGTTGTTGGAAGAGTAGTAGGAGTTTTTTATTACGTAATTGGACAATATTTTTGGAAGAGTGAGAATACTAAAGACCGAGTGGGGAAAGAGAGTATTTGTATTGCACTTAAACTCAAACTTTTTTTTTGGCTTGGTACAGAATGGTTAGAACGCATTGCTATTTGTACTATTTCATAAAAGACTCTAGTACAAGATATTTCTATACAAAATAAATTTTGAGATAATTCTAGAATTACACATGAGACTAATTCTCACAAAAAACTCTAGATATTATATTCTAGAACTAGATATTTTAGAGTTTCTAAAAACTAGATAGTTATATATTTTTTCGATAATATCTATAATATTTGGGTTTTGTCAATTGAAACTTTGTCAAAATACTAAATTTAGTTTATGTTTTAACAACGTTAATAATAATTAAAATATAATTAAAAAGTAGATACACCTAATAACACCAACAAACTATGCTTCCATTTAAAAAAAATTTAAGACGCAAAATTTCAAGTCTCTCAACTAGGACCTATTACATTGAGGCTTTATATTCCCTTTGTTAGAAAAAGAAAAGTAAGACAAAATACAATCGAAGCTTGGTTCTTTCTTTATAAAAGATCTACATTGAGCTTGAATTTCTATCAAAGGGTTTGAATGATGCCAAAACGGCTTAGATTAATGCATTTGGGGTTCCGTTCTTGAAATAAGATCCGACTTTTTTCGAATAAGTAATTGTAGGATACATATAGAATTAGGATACGCATATAAATCGTAGGATATGTGGTCGTATCGTAAGATTTTTATACAAAAAGGATACATGATGAGATACGTATATCATAGGTTTTTAACAACTATGTCTGCATCCAGTGAAAGCAACAATTTGCAAATTTCAAGAGTAGAGCGATGCAACCCACACCTGTCGATGCTACTCGTGTGAGAGAAAAATGCCCAGAAAAATAGCCTGTTACTTAAATGACTCCATTTAAATCGACAATTTCCCTGCAAGGGGTTGAACATTGGAAGCCATGCACATTCCAAAGCATACACACACTTCGCAATCCTATCTGCCGAGATTTGCAGATCAACACAACGCTGAAAATTTATTGCCATGACTCGCAGTGAATCTAAATGACAAGGATGATGCAACAGAATACTTGCCATACCATCCAGATCATTCGTTGCCTGAGCTGCTTGAAATGCTCTCTGAGCTTACGGATATGAAGATGCTTGTACATACCTACATGATCACAAAAGGTACAAGTTACAAGCCTTTTAATCTACAGATTGGAAAACCGATCAAATGGCACAAGTTACACACCTTTTAATTTTACAAGATTAAAAACATAAATCCCATACAAGAATTTTCCAGTTTTTCTACACACTAGTTACAACTAACACCTCAAAGTTTTAAGAGATAGTGGCTTAGTACTTGAGAACAGGCAAGGACCAATTTCAACACTGCCATACGAGTAAAACTCATCAGTAAAGAGGGATTTTATCTATTTGCTGCATATGTAGGTAGGATTAAAACATATATTAAAGGAATAAGAGTGCTCCAGGTCCATGCAGTTCCACCATGATTCAAAGATGAAGTAATCTCTATTATGCAAGTCAAATCAGTAGAAACATAAATTAACAAGGGAGGTTAAGTACTTTGGTTTGGAGTATAAACAACTAGAAGTCTCATCAAGCGAAGGGGACTTACTTGAAGTAGTGGTACCCATCCCTTGTTTCCAAAAGTTCCATCGGACAAAGATTCATCCCAACGACGCCGGCCAACGTCCAGATTGAGAGACAATAATAGTCCTTCGACGACTTCCACCTCTGCCCCCAGGTATCTGTCCAGAACTGCCTGTTTGTCGACTTTTTTGAGCTGATTTTACTACCTTAGAACCAAAAATTATACGCAGCGCCCTTTCTCCACTTAGAAAATTTGGGTTCTACCTTTTAAATGGACGTTATGCATCATCTAACAAGGCTGTCACCGACTTCTAGATTTGCTGGATTGGCTTTTAAAGGGCCTGATGGATGACCAGGAGGAGGATCCTTTTTCTTTTTCTTTGCATTGTAACTAGAGGATGGAACTGCGTTTCCAGTAGCATCCACCAAGGAGGGTTCTTTTCTATCAAATTCTCCCATCAAGGGTTCATCATCAATTTCTGGCCCACTCCCCTGCAGCTGAAGTTGATCATTAGGAACTGAAATCTAACCAAGTGCGGCAGTTCCGAACTGAAATCCAAACAATACGCAAGTAAAAGGATGGCCCTTACTGCCATTGGCAAAACAAGTTTTAAAAACGGTGAAGGTTAAATTTGAAAACAATAGCATAGCACCCTGATGTGTAGGAAACTGTTAGGAATTAAACTCCTTATTCAACTCACCACGCCCTACAGATCTTGAAAACTAAGATCACAGAAATTGCAAGCAAACAGAAATAGTGCATAATGAACAAGAAAAGAACGAACACAAAATATACGTGAAAAACCTCAACGGGACGAAAAACCACGGGAGCCACACTAGTCCACTATGAAATCGAATCAAGAGTACAAGTCTTCTCGCAATTTCTATTAACCTAATTACATACAAACTGCAGTGTAAAATAGGTCGGGTCCTATGTGAAAATTACACCCCAAGTCCTTGAAATATTGTTTTCGCCAGTGGTGGCAAACCCCACACCTTGGGCTAAACCACTGCTGAAGGTTGTCTGCACCCCTAACAGAAACATCGACCCCGGAAGCTTGTTTTATTTATATAAAGTACACATATGAATCTGGAAAGATTCATCTCAGCAATCTATTCTTGCAGGCACACAGCTAGCACAATTGCTTTAGTAGAAGTTAATTTTCAAAGCTATTCAGCATGGGGACTGAAAATGAAACTAAATACCCTCGTTTGCGCTACGGTGTTGAGCTTTTACTATGCATATATCTCCTATTATATAAAAATTCCACCTACCCAGCGGCATGTCCGAATTGGATTTTGTCTCAAAGGATATAATTACTTTGTGAACAGATAGAACCTAAAATGCAGAGCTTTAACTTAGAGAGCACCAAAAGCTAGAGCACGACCGTCAAACATCTGTTAAAACATTCGCGAACCATGACACCAAACAAAACCAATGGCTATTTGCAGAAATAGACATCTATTTAAGTTTCTCCGTTCACTAAGAGGGATTGGACTGGATCTTAATGGGGATGCGTCCCATCCCAAATTATCTCCCATCTCAAGCAAGCAAGAAATTACGTTCGCTACAAGAAATCAGAGAATTCGCAGCGTTTCATAAATGCCAGTAAAAGCTCCAAAAAAAAAAAAAACACAGAAATAGCATTCTCGGCGTCTTTCCCGGCGTTTTCAACAAAAGTGGCGAATACCAAAGTCGGGAAAAGTTCCTAGCGTTTACTAAACGGCTGTTATGTCAGTGTTCCCAGCAATAACCAAAACCCCATGAATATCCATTCCGGCACCGCCCTTGCCGGCTTTTCAAAAAACGCCAGGAACAGTTTTTGCTTCATTTTTCTCTTCAAATACTGGGTTATCTACACCACCACCAATTTATTTCCTTTCGTTTTCATTTTTTTCAACTTGAACTCGTTTCATGCTACACAGCTAACAAAGTACTTTAGGATGGGGAAATCTCCAAAACTTAGGAATTGAAATCCAACCAATACGCAAGTAAAATGATGGCCCTTACTGCCATTGCAAAACAAATTTAATTTAAATACAGTGAAGGTCAATTTTGAAAAACAATAGCATAGCACCCTGGATCACCTGTTAAGAATTCTATGACATGTAAGAAACATCGATCGCTGAAGCTTCTTGATGCAAAATAGACATGAATCTGGAAAGATTCATCTCAGTAATCTATCCTTGCAGTCACACAGCTAGCATAATTGCTTTAGTAAAAGTCAATTTTCAAAGCTAAGCAACAAGGGAATCGAAAATGAAACTTCATATACCCTTGTTTGCGCCAGTGTTTAGCTTTAAACATTCATATATCCTAGGGTATAAAAATTCCACCTACCCAGCGACATGTCCAAATTCTATTTTGTCTCGATCAAGTATATTTTGTCGTGAAGTTTGTGCAAACTGGATAGTGCTTTTAGAGCTCTAAATGCATAACGAGTTGTGAGTTTTTCATGTTAGCTATGGAGTTTTGCAAAACTATTTGGTTGCCATACGATATATTATGATTCTTTTATTTTGGTTCATATTGACAGTGTATTTGTTGCTGAAGATGGTGCCATGGTGAAGCTAGTAACTCAGGCTCTCCTCTACCCAATCACGGTGTAAAGTCAGATTAAACAGGTCGAAACAAACAAGTTGCACCTCTCTTACCAAAAATTAAAAAGTTGTATTTCTCCGTAATTCTATTTCTGTGTCTGTCAACTGTTCTTGCTTTCGGAGGAGGCAAAGAGTATGAAATGGTTGCCCTCTCTAAATTATCTTGGTTTAGCTTTATACCAAGATGTTATATCATTGATTAGATGTTTACATATTGACAGATAAAACCCATTGCAATAGAAGATTATCTCTGTGTTCGATTATGAGTTATTCAATGAATTTGCTTCAATTTAAAATACAGTGACTCAATGTGGGTTTCTATATAGTAGACAAAAACACAAGTGGCTCCTAGTGGGCGAAAGATCAGTGATCGCATAACTGGAAAGTTAGGACCCTGACTCGATAAAGAAATGTGGTTCATAATAGTTATATAAACTATTAACCACATATAGAAAAGATAAGTGGCTCCTTCTGAGTTAAATACGAGAACATTGCAACCATCTTGCAGACTATCGACCTAATTAAGGGTTTATAGCACCCAAGAAGTTTCAAATCCGAGACCTAAGAGGGAGCAAATTTGCAAGTCTCAGGCCTTGACCACGGGGTCTAACATCTCGGGATTGAGGATATAACGAAGGTTGATGGAGCTTTAGAGGGTGAGAACATTATCCTGCGGTAACTCGGTTGGATCGAAACCATCATTATCATTTGATGAATCCATGGCCATCTTCCCAAGCCTGAGAAGGCTCCCAGTTGCCAAAATGGCTTTTGGGTTGACATCATGCATTGACCTAGCATACAGACTCCTGCATGCACCAAAAGCGGCTTCGTGCAGTGCTTTGTCCTCCTTGTTGATGTTGGGACCCATTAAGCAGTGTCCCAGAATCCTCAGAGCTGGTTGCAGAAGCTCCCATGGCAGAGGAATCCTCCCCTCCTCTTTTCCCCCACTTTCTTCCTTGATTCCTTCGTCCGAGGGTTCACTCTGTTGATCAGTTGATTCTGTGTTGTGGAATTGCACACACAAGATTTAGAAAGAAAGAATAAGAAATAAGCGAAATGCATGAATCATTAGAACCAGGCAGGACCGGTTGTTGTCTTACAATACAAGATATTACAACGGTTCAAGATGCAACACGTAAATTGAAGTGCATTGGAGCATGATTGACAAACAAACACAAAAATAGGTGTTCTGTACCGACTCAAATACCGATTTATACACCGGTCTCTACCAGACAATATCAGACTTGTACTGGAATCTCGATCGGTATGGAAAAAAAATGTCTATTTTTTCTTTTGCAAATTACTATAAGATAATTAAATAAAATTGGAGTCTAGCTGTAATATAATAGTCATCTTAATTTGTTATTAGGACTGATTTTAAGATCTATTAAAGTGTTAGTAGAATTTATTAGGACTTTAAAAATCAGTCCTAGTTTTACATATACTAAAACTACGTAAAATATATGTTACAGTCAATCACCGATACTGGTACATACCAAATTTAGTAGAGAAAACGACACGTTTGCTCGGTATGGGATTGATAACTTTGGGTATTACCGCAAAGCGGGTGCCGAGCGGCCGACCCTATTCTTGATGCGTAGCCATCCTTGGTTACAAAATTTAGTTGGAAACTAAAAGCACCAACAACTAAACGTGTGAAAGAAAATTCAAACAACAAATTATTCATCCATACCATTGTCAACCTCTGCGCCATCTTTATACATATCGCCATCTTGCCCAGCCCAAACCCTACAAAACTCGCAGAACTCGACCTTGGAATCCACCGGCATCTGACAAATCTTACTGTAATACAACTCCAACGCCACCCCAACGATCCTCCCCCTCCTCGTAGACCTCACTGTCCCATGCGGCTCCAAACTCCCCGACACCACCGTCAGATTCAGCTCCGTCGCCCCACCACCCTCCTTCCTTGCCGCTGCGGCGGTGGATTCGTGGTAAATGCTGGAGTGAGAAAGGTCCGGGATGCAGACCGTGACGGACTGGCCGTTACGGTTGGCGGTCTCGTGGGCGTAGAGGGCCAAGAGGACGGCCTCAAAGCCGGCGAGGGGGGGTTTACGGGGGTTGACGGCGCGGGAGAGGTAGAGGCCCGCGAGGGTGGGGACGAAGCGGAGGACGAGGAGTTGGAGGGTTGGGTCGGAGGAGTGGAAGGTGTCGTAGAGCCAGCGGCAGAGGTGGTTGTCGGGGGAGCCGGAGGAGGGGTGGCGGAGGAGGGAGGAGATTTCGGAGGAGAGAGAAGGAGAGTGGAGGAGAGAGAAGGCGGGGTTGTTCGAGGAGAGGAGGGAAGGGGGGAGGGATGTGGTGTTGGGGGGGAGGATTTGGGATAGGGAGTGGAGGGAGAGTTGGGCTTTTTTTAGGGAGTTTAGGTCTTCATGGGTGGTGGTGGTGGGGGAGGGGGTGGGGGTCGTGGGTTCGGAGGTGGAGGGTGGGTCTAGGGTGGTGTCCATATGAGAGAGAGAGAGAGAGAGAGAGAGAGAGAGAGAGAGAGTGACTTTTGGGAGGGAATGGTGGAAAGATTTCAGGAATGGTTAGAGAGGAAGAATTACTCCTAAGGATGGAGAGAATTAAGGAGCAAAAGGAGGATCTTCTAACTGTACAAGACTTGCCAAGTGCAAAGTCCAATGCATTCGGAATGATCTGGATATATGATTTATAGATTTTGTCATGGTTGATATTTTCTCAACAAGTTCTAAAAAAAATTGAACAATTTTGACAATTAAAGTGACCTAGCCCACAAATAATCGACTGCATATATATTAATCCTTTCCAAAACTCATGTTCAAGAAAAATGATAACAATGGAGTACTATTTAACAAGCGCAGAACCCGTGCTATGCATAGAAACAGCCGAACCGGGGTAATATTTTTGTTATTTTTAATGGGATTTGTGATTCTGCGCTAAATTTGATAATTTTTTTAAGAGATTATATTTGAATGTAAGAGGAAGTTCGATTTTTTTTGTTAAGTGCCCGCCCTAAATAACAACCACGTTAAAAATTATATCAACTAGATTATGACAAATGCATGATTGAGTTGCATTTATTTTTATAAACCAAAAATGTTTTTAGTCCAATGCTTTTTTTAAAAAAAATAGAAGGCGGAAAATCAAATAAATCAACTCAAATTTTTTAGATGTGCCAAGCATAAGCCAATTCATAGATGATGGCTCTTCTGAATTTCTCTGATCGAAGAACCAGTTCAAAAAGTAACTTTCTTGCCCAATTGGGTGTGTTCCGGATTGGTCCCTTAAAAAATAAGTATTCAATTACAATTTTTAAGCTTAAAAGTAATAGGCTTACTAAAATTAAAAAATATATGCAATATGAATTTTGTTTAATAAATTTCATCACATGCAAACCCTACCAAAAAAAAAAATTATTTTCATAAACCTACTATTTTAAGTTTAAAAATAGGTCCTTATTTTTTAAGCATTTTTTTGAGAATCTGGAACGGGGTCACCGAGAACATTGCCAAAAAAAATAAGCAAAATGAGCCAGTGCAAACCAAACAGATCCTAAGGGGTGTTTCCAGTAACAAAAACAATAAAAACTTAACACATTTTACTATCTCGTTTCCACTAACAAAAAAGTTGTCACATAGATTTTGTTGCTACAGTAATTTTGCTCACAAACCCATCAATAACTTATTCACTACCGGAAACACCTAACCACTTCTCATCCACAAATAAAAATCTACAAAATTTTCACTAGCAGAAATACACCCTAACTCTGATGTAATTAACCAAAATCATAAGGGTTTCACTGTTACAATCATAAGTTCAGGGTCAAAAGAGAAATTGTGCATAATTGATGGGCCGAAACGTGTTCTTTTATCTTCTTTTTTAAGGGCCGGGCTATTCGCACCCACAAATTTACTCCCATACCCCACTATATTTCGGCAAGCGGTTGTTGAAAATCATAAATAACATTTCGGTAAATAGTTGTTGAAAATAAGATTATATTTCGGTAACTACATGTCGAAAATATATTCAATTTTCGGTAGACAATTGCCAAACATGCATTTTCGGTAAACAGCTGTTGAAAAAAACATCATATTTCGGTAATTGGATGCTGAAAATGTATCTCAATTTCGGTAACTAACTGTCGAGTCTAATTGAAAATTTTTGACGGGGTATGGGAGTAAATTTGTGGGTGCGAATAGCCCGGCCCTTTTTTAATCTCTTTCTGTATGCCTCGCTTCTGCTGAACTCTTCTATCTCTATCTGTAGTCATCTCTCTCTCTCACTCTCTCTCTCTCTCTCAGGTTCAGATAGTTGAACCTATAGGCAAGCAACGCGTTGCAAGAAAACAAGGTACAATTCGTAACCTGCGTTTCGGTGCTTTTGGTTTTTTTTTTTCCCTGAATTTGTGTGGAATTCACGTTGAATTTTTGGATTAATTCTAGTCTTTTCTGGTGTTCATAGATGATGGCAAAAACCTACGCCCAAATGCACAAAATATGTTCACAGAAGACAAAAAAGTTTTTTTTTTTTTTTGGCCAAAAGTTTAGGAGTAGACAAAAAAGTTTGAAACAGCAGTCTTTGTTGTCATTTTTGCTTTTAGTATCATATCTATCTTTTTGAATTAGGTCCATATGTTTATTATTTTCTGGTTCCTCTTGTCGAGAGGAACGATTGATCCCAACTGAAACGAAATATCACTAAAAGTAAATACTAAATAATACCGTCTGGATGTAGTTGCTTGAAGGGGACAAATACTAGGGAGGAGAACTCTGATTATGGCTGGGAAGGTATGAACCTACTCAGGTTTCGTGTAATCAGTTACGCTAATGTTAAGATGCAATTACTGACAAAAGTTTGGAGCCTTAATACATTTTTCTCACGTTTTAATGTGCCTTTCCAGATTTCTTTACTAGCCTTCAATGCACTTTTCCCAACCTTAATTTTGTCTGGTTCTTCAAAAAAATTATTAGGCGTGGATCCGTAGTTCCATCAAAGCAATATCGACTATACTTGTTGATAGATTGTCTAGATGGATGAGGTTCGAATTTTGGAGTATAAACAGTGACATTGTGAGTTCTTCTTCACGAGACTATACCAGTCATTGTTTTTTTAAGATGTTGGTAGTAGGGTTGGGCATTTGGCAATGAGGTGCGAACATTTAAACCATTCCAGATCATATAGCTGAACGGGATTTCTATTAAATTCAGGTGAATGTCCTTGTTTCTAGATTGTCGTTCTGATTTGCTTTCGTAAAAATTGAGACACATGTAACCACAGCATTATGCTTGTAGTGTTTGGAAATTTGTATAATCAGGTAATTCTTGTTGGTGCTTAGATATCGCGTTGGTAATCCAAGTATTACCAGTGACCCAAACTTTTAGAGTGAAGAAAGTCTGTTTTGAGCATCGAAGAATGTAAAACTTGAGAAACATCAAGGCGATGGTGCAGAGCTCAGCTTTATGTGTTAGTCATACAAGTGTTTGAGTTCTTGTAGGTTTTGTTTAATTTTGATGATTTTTCTGTTTGTGTATTGATTACCAGTGTTGGCCTTTTGGAGCACTTTTGTGAAGTATAGCACAAGAACAAAGGCAACAATTGACATTGATTATGTTTCATGTGATTCTATGGTCTTTGTTTCTCTATAATTTATAAGCTTTGATTGCATGATGTTAAACACGATCACACAAAAACAAAAATTTCGTGCTCATTCTCTAAGTCATGCACAAAACAGGGTTCTTTTGTGTTGGAGCAAGGTCTGCTGCTTCAGAACTTGATATTAATTTAGTATTCACATCTATTTTTAGACGTTTCCCCCCTAAAGCTGAATATGGCCACTTGCATGTTGCAGGTGAGGTGGATAGTTAGAGAATTCCTGTGACTGATTTTTATGAGCATGCAAGTTGCTTGAACTGGGAAGTCATTACATTGATTTGAGGATTTGTTGGACCTCATCTATTTCAGTTCTTTGGAGTTGTTCCTAACTGTATAATGTCACTCATATTGCCTTCATCGCCTACGATTCTCTCTTTCCATACTCGCCGTTTGAAAAGCAGTTCTCCTTCCAACCTAAACTTCACATGTGCTCACCGCAATACTCGACAAGGACTCTCCTCTTTTTGCAACAGTACCCAGATAATTTTGAAAAACAAACCTCCCAACACTTTAAGGTTTGTAGCCAGAGAATGTATGAACTCTGATGATGTGTTCATTGACGATTGGTGGGACCCAATGCGAGATGATGATGAAGATATGGAGGGATCACCATGGGAAGGGGCAGTTGTGTATCAGAGAAATGCTTCAGTCTCACATGTGGAGTACTGCACGACCTTAGAGAGACTGGGGCTAGCAAAAATTTCAACTGAAGTTTCAAGATCTCGGGCTTCTGTGATGGGATTACGAGTCACAAAAGCTGTGAAGGATTTTCCACTTGGAACGCCTGTTCTAATATCAGTTGATGTAACAAGGAAAAGGCAGAAATTGAGGCTTGATGGCATTGTTCGGACAGTTATCACCCTCTTATGCAATAGGTAATCTATTGTTCTATCTACTTAACACTCAAGCCCAATTTTGAAGTTCAAAAGAAGAAAAAAATAGAAGAAGAATAATAGAAAAATCACCACCACACTTGCTGAGCAAAAAAATGAAAATTCACCACACACACAAAGTGGTGTCCATGCAACTTATATTTGGTTCTTCCTGGTAGTTTGTCTGCTCACTTGGCTGTAACTGACTTTTCTTTTAACCCTTGGTAGATCCATGGAGTATATTGTATTTTCAATTTTGACTCTTTTTTGTGATTATTTAAGTTGTGGGACTTTTGGTGGTCTTTGACCAATGAAAGTGGATCTTGGTTTATACGGGTATCCGTCAGTTGAATTTGGTTTCTTGGACTTCCCATGTCCTTCCCCATAAACATAAATTACATAAAGAAGATGAGTCAATACCACAGTAACAACAGTAGGCGAAAGCGAAATATTGCTACCTTCGCCCAATCAATTTGTAAGGGGTCCTTCACATTCTGGTTTGCAATAAGAAAATCCACAACCGACCCAGGGTGAATTATTATGGTTGTAGAAACATCTGAAAGTCAAAAGGGTAAGATTGGTGATGTAATAACATATTTGGACAAGATTGAGCATAGTCCAAATGTACCTATGTTTAGAGACAATACACCCTGCATAGTCCGGAAACTAGAGTGAAACCCCTGCAGCCCAGAACGCCACCTCCAACATCTACAAAATTCGTTGGGTTATTGTGAAAAAATGTCTGGCGAACAAAGAGGCAGCTCCTATAATGTGCCACGTTAAGTTAAAAAAAATATCCAAAGCCATGCAAAATTTTTAAGGATACGAAGATGAATTACTTCTTTGATGCATGTTGTCTCAAAATGATGTCCACAACTCTCAGGACTTCTTGAGAGTTCTCTAATTCTTGACCCCAAAGTGGATTGGCAATTGACTGCATTGGGATTTTGGCTGCAAAGCTAATCTCCACCTTAAACGTCTTAGAATTGTATGGTCTCCGTTGCCTTTTTCAGTCAGTGTTGGGGCTTCCAGGGCTTCGGTTACCGTTGTTCCTGGAAATACAAATGCATAGACTAAGTGTCAAAATATCCAGAAAAGATACAGTACCAATGTGGAAAGAGTACTAAACAAGCTCTTCTCGCCATAGCTGTTGGACACGACATCCTCAAGCACAATTGTGAATTCTAGCTTGTTTCTAGGAAGAGGACCCAGCGTAAACAAACTTTTCTCACCATCATACGCGAAGTCTTTCCCAGTTAGCTCTGTGTCGTAAGTCTCATGAACTCTGTCGAGGACCTTGCTACCAATGCCCGTTCCATCTACTGGGTGCCCATCTTCATAAAAAAAAAAAGTGCAACCTGTTTCAGAGAAAAGAATTACCATGACATAGATAGCAGGTTCCATCAATGCCTAGACTCCGATGCTGCTTTTTTTAAATAACTGATGAGTAGTTATTTTTTGTAATTCCCAGATTGATGTGAAAAGATTGTTGTACTTTATCATGGGATTTGCCATATATAAATTCCAAGTTGGAAATCTTCTTGCCAAACTGTATTGTTGAAATTTTACCTCCTCATTTCTTGTGATATTGATACAAGAATATATGCCTGGTCTTTTAACCTGGACTATGACAGTGTTCTAGGGGTGAGGTTGGATCTTCTATATTCTGTTTTTGCATTATATATTTTCATTGCCATCCCCAACTTTGCCCACGATTCTTCATCCTCTGCTGTTATCATGCTTACAATGCAAGATCACAATCTTGATTTGAAGCGTAAAATCTGGATTGGTCTGCTTTTGAGATCCCTTACAGCACTGTAAATTCCTTTTAGTGATTCTTTACATAATTTTCAATCTACATTGACTGTTTTGATGTTGCGGTTTCTGTTGCAGGTGTGCCGAGCCAACCGCAGAGACCATATTCCGTGATTTCTCACTTTTACTAACCGAAGAACCAGTTGAAGAACCCGAGACTAATGACATGGGAGTGATATTTGATGAAGACATGTTCAGAGCTTCTCGAAGTGGAGAAGTTGAAGAATACTGTGATGACGCTTCAATTGATTGGGAAGATCGGCTCCATTTTCCACCCGGAGAAAAATCAATTGACATTTCAAAGCATATAAGAGACATATTGCATCTAGAGATAGTCATCGATGCAATATGTGATCCCAAGTGTAAAGGTTTGTGTCTCAAATGTGGTTGCAATCTCAACACAAGTGCTTGTAATTGTAGTCAGCAGAAGACAAGAGTGAAAGGTAGTCGACCTCTCAGAGGGTTGAGAGAGAAAATGCAGCAAAATGAATCCTAGTTCAAGGCAGTTTGTCAAAACATTGAGAAATTTTGCTCTCTCTTGTTGCAACATAACATGAAGAATGTGGCATACTTTTTTTTTTGACCCGTGCATGAGTATGCCGCTTGTTCGAACTGCTGTTTCTTGGTCCCTTCTGGAGCGATTAAAAGTGTTGTATGTTACTCAAGTCCAATTTTTTCGTTAAAAGTATTTGTAATGCTTATTCATATAATGAGATTTTTATTCCCCTTCTTTGAGGATTGCGAGGAGCTGGTAGTAAGAGGAACTCACAAATTTCTCATCTCGATCTCTAAAAAGAGAGTTGGAACTGACAGATTTCTCATTTTGGGTCGAAATTTTCGGTTAAAAGTCTGAATCCACTAAGCTGCAAAACAATGCGAAGTTTCTCAAATGTGGAGTATCACAAGACTAAGGTGTGTTCCACTGACTAACTAAAGTAGTACTTATTTTTACGAATTAAAAGAGATGTATTATGAGAGAATGATCTGTCTCGTAAAATGAAAAATAAGCATTTAAAAAATAAAAACCTTGACGGAACGGAACCATGAAACATCTCACTAAACTTGATAGTTTTGAGAGACTCTTTTCTGGGTGGGCATTGTAAAGACTTGATCAGTAGGCCGACCAGGACCAAATTAAAATAGCGAAGGCAGGCAAACTGATAAATTTCTCAATTTTTTGTGAAGATACTTTTTGTTTTATGACATTTACTATATAATTGAGAAGTTTTTCAATATCAAGAAACTTAGGGAAGCAGATTCTGAATTATCTCAAATTTTCGCGAACTTAGATCAAAGAAAGATAACCAGAATCCGTAGGGAATGTACGAGCAACTAAGCATAGTAAAAATGAAGACACTAGAGTGGAAGCCCCTAAAGCCCAGAACGCCAACTCCGACATCTACGAAATTCTTCGTGTCATTGTGAAAAAATGACTGGCGAACAAGCTAGGAGGCAGCCCTTGCAAACATGCCATGTTAAGTTAAATGATTGTCCATAGCCGAGCAAAATTTTGCAAGGATATGAAGATGAATTACTGCTTCGATGCATGTTGTCTCAAAATGATGTCCAGAACTCTCAGGGCTTCTTGAGATCAGTTCTCTGATTCTTGGCCCCGAAGTGCATTGGGATTTTGGCTGCAAAGCTGATCTCCACTTTAAACGTCTTAGAATTGTATGGCCTCCGTTGCCTTTTCCGGTCATCGTTGGGGCTTCCAGGGCTTCGATTACCGTTGTTCCTGGAAATACAAATGCGTAAAATAAGTTTAAGTGTCAACATATCCAGAAAAGAGGAGGTTAGAAATTGACGCAGTGGAAGTTCAATTTCGGGTTACCTTTCGATAGCGACGTCGGATTGGCGGAGACGTTCTACCTCGTTGAGAGCTTGCTTGATCGAAACCCACGAATCCAGCGTGCTCCGGTGATGTGTATACTACCAGAGTTATACACCCATATCCACAATCTAAGACCAACAAGAGTGATATAGATTTTTTCGTATCTTCCATGGCTACAACAGGAGTGATTTTATAGCACTCTCTGATTTAAATCTCATTAACAGAGGAAAAACCAAAAGCTTGAAACCTCCCACGAGAAACCAAAAAGCTTGTAACCACTGCCATGAATTTGCAGGTTATCACCCTTTTGGGTTTCCACCGTATAACACTTGTGCTCCCCAAGAAAACCCCTGAGTTGCCCACTCATGGGCGCATTGATTACATCTCCCACTCGCATAGAGTGAGCACGACTCAGCCATGGATTTCTCGTTTTCTCTTACAACTCTTGTTCATACTGGTAATAGACTATGCGACCACCGAGCGCATCTACACAAAAAAATATTTGGAGTACTATACTAAGTTTTAGCCAATAAAACTAGTATAGTAAACATCCCAAAAAAAATTGTCTCGGTATGCCCTAGACTCATTCGACCACATCAGATTCAGCATTTTTAATCCCTCTCGAGTACAAGTACTCAAAGCTATGCTTAACCCATCAAATCACATAATGTGCTTACGATCATGTCGCTACTATTAGCGTCATAACCTGTCGACAGTAAGCCACATTACTGTTGATGTGTTATCAAATAGTCTTCCCTTCCCTCTCATGTCACTTAACTTTGGTACTGCCGTTTACCCAGTGATGCCCCTTTAGACCGAATCAATCATGATCATAGGTAGCATGCTAAAGCAACAGACACTGATACCTCTATCTTGCAACATAGCTAAAAGTCATAAAGGGCATAATTTGAGTCATTTTATGACTCGTTGGACTCACATGGTGATGAAGTAGGGATCTATTCATTCACCTCCATTTCTGGTCGAATCAGCACATGTAGTATGAAATACATGCTACGGTGGAGTTTTCTTAAAAAAATGTATGTCTAATCTGTTCACACCGTACAGATCTTGGTCAAGTTGTCAGCTAAGCGCCTTACCTGAGTCTTCTATCCGCTCGCTACTGTAAGCGTCAGATAAAAAACTCGCATCTGGCTCATCACAGGCTACATAGAATGTGGGTTGTCTATGTATGGTAAAAAAAATATAGACCTTATCTTAGCATCAACTAAGGCAACGTTTAGATACACACGTCTCATCTCTGCTCACCATGCTAGTGCCAGAGGTGATCACTCAAGTGAGTGAGCTGATCTGAGCCTGTCGACATACTTATCACGTGACAAATGTGTGTAGATAACAATGCTATTAAATAACATCATTTTTAATAAAAATAAATATCCCAACAGATAACAGTCAACTGAAAAAATAGAGAATACGATCAGAATCTACGGAGCCCTAAACTCCTAACATGAGCCTGAAAAGCATCTCTAGCTATAGGCTTTTTCAGGGATCAACGATCATATGACTCGCAAAAACATGTTTCAGGACCACCTCTTTTTGCACAATCATATCTCAAATGTAGTGGTAGCACATGTCAATGTGCTTAGTTTTCGATGATACTTCTGATCCTTAGTCTAGTACTCTAAATATTTTTTTGGGATGTTACTATACTGGTTTTATTGGCTAAAACTTAGTATAGTACTCCAAATATTTTTTTGTGTAGATGCACTCGGTGGTCGCAAGGTATATTACCAGTATGAACAAGAGTTGTAAGAGAGAACAAGAAATCCATGGCTGAGTCGTGCTCACTCTGTGCAAGTGGGAGATGTAATCAATGCGCCCATGAGTGGGCAACTCAGGGGTTGGGGAGCACAAGTGTTATACGGTGGAAACCCAAAAGGGTGATAACCTGCAAATTCATGGCAGTGGTTTCAAGCCTTTTGGTTTTTCCCCTGTTAATGAGTTTTCAATCGGAGAGTGCTATAAAATCACTCCTGTTGTAGCCATGGAAGATACGGAAAAAATCTCTATCACTCTTGTTGGTCTTAGATTGTGGATATGGGTGTATAACTCTGGTAGTATACACATCACCGGAGCATGCTGGATTCGTGGGTTTCGGTCAAGCAAGCTCTCAACGAAGTAGAACGCCTTTACCGATCCGACGTCGCTACCAAAAGGTAACGCGAAATTGAACTTCCGCTGTGTCAATCTCTAACAACCTCTTTTCTGGATATGTTGACACTATTAGAAATTGACGCAGCGACAGTTCAATTTCGGATTACATCTCTTTTCTAGATATGTTGACACTGTTAGAAATTGACGCAGCGAAAGTTCAATTTCGGATTACCGAGGTTGTTAGAAATTGACGCAGCGGAAGTTCAATTTCGCGTTACCTTTCGGTAGCGACATCAGATCGGTGAAGGCATTCTACCTCGTTGAGAGCTTGCTTGACCGAAACCCACGAATCCAACATGCTCCGGTGATGTGTATACTACCAAAGTTATACACCCATATCCACAATCTAAGACCAACAAGAGTGATATAGATTTTTTCGTATCTTCCATGGCTACAACAGGAGTGATTTTATAGCACTCTCCATTGAAAACTCATTAACAGGGAAAAACCAAAAGGCTTGAAACCACTGCCATGAATTTGCAGGTTATCACCCTTTTGGGTTTCCACCGTATAACACTTGTGCTCCCCAAGAAAACCCCCGAGTTGCCCACTCATGGGCGCATTGATTACAGAGGTAAATGTTGTTACTGTGGTATTGACTCATCTTCTCGCCATACCTGTTGGACACGACATCCTCAAGCACATTTGTAAAGTTTAGCTTGTTTCTAGGAAGAGGACCCAGTGTAAACAAACTTTTCTCGCCATCGTACACGAAGTCTTTCCCAGCGAGCTCTGTGTCGTAAGTCGAATGAACTCTGTCGAGGACCTTCCTACCAATGCCCTTCCGTCTACTGGGCGCCCATCTTCATAAAAAAGTGCAACCTGTTTTAGAGAAATGAATTATTATAACACAAATGAGTGATACAGGTAGCAGAGGTTCCATCAAATTTCAGAAAGTTTAAGTACAGAAAACATACACTGTAAGGGAAGAAATCACCATTAACGTTTGTGACATTTACTTTAAAGTGATTCGTTAGTATAGGATTCCCAAACCACGTCTCAATATAGGGACGCGCGCCACTTTCTTCTCAGCAGGTTCAAGAACCTGCTCCGGCTCAACATTCGGTGGAACAGGAGGGGGCGGTGGCAAAGACTCTGATGCACCATTTCCTACACCGTTTCCCTCGTGGGAATCCATTGGCGAATCCTAGACTGAAGGCAGACACAGATAACAGATTAGGAGACAGAGAACAAGTTGTTATATATGTGCCCCAGAAAAGTGGTATTTGTTCACTAGTACCGAAGAGAAGTTGCAGATAGCAGTGGGTTTGTCTACTAATGAGCTTAACTTTGAACTATGAAACACAAAAGGAAGCACTCTAATCCAGAATCAGGCCCGGCCCTGGCCCTAGGCCCACCAGGCGGTGGCCTAGGGCCCCCCCCCAAAAGGCACAAAATTAGGGCCCCCAAACATTATTAGTTAGTATACTACCCTAGGAGTCTTTGGGCCCAAAATTTGTACCCAAAAGTTAACTTAAAAGAGTGAGGCCCCATTTTAAAACAAGGCCCAAAATATTTTTTCAGTCCAATCCGGAAATTCTGTGACAAACAACTCTTGAAAGGAAAAAAAAAAAAAGAAAAGAAAACAATTGAACCACAAATAGAAAAGCCAAGTCGGCTAAGCTTCTAGTCTCACAGGAGAGGAGAGAATTGAAATCTCAAATTTGAAAACCCCAGGTCCCCACCGTCGGCTTCTCGAGTTCTCCAATCTCCAATCCTCTCGGCTCTCTGCTCTCACCTTCTCCAATTCTCTAGTCGGCTAGTCCTCTGGTCTCACAGTCGCAGCAAAGTTGCAGAGAGTTGAAATATGAAATTTGCCCTTGAAGAATGAAGAGCCAGAAGGTGTAAAAAAGTGAATCGGCGGCAACTCGGCAAGAAGAAATCTTCCAGAGCACGAGGTATGCTTTTTTCCTTTTTCCAGTAGAGAACTATTTGTTTAATTTCTCGAAAATAAGGCTAATGCCATGCAGTGAATCGGCATAAAATTGGATAAAATATGTTGGAGTTGTGATTTGTGATAAAATATGTTTATGTTGGATAAAATATGTTGGAGTTGTGAATCGGCAGTGGATTTGTGATTTGTGATATGTGGGAGTTGTGATTTGTCACATTTGTGTTTATGCGTATTCACTGTTTCGGCTCTCTGCTTTTTTCTTTTGTCAGTTTGTGATTTGTGAATTGTGATTTTGTGGAGTTGTGCTCTTGTTTTTTATTCCTTTAGAATAAAATATTTTGGAATGTGGTGGACCTGGTGGTGCATATAGAATAAAATAGGCATATATGAGAGTTCATTGATAACCTAACATTGTATATCTTAGTGTAATAATAAAGTATGTTACATGATTAATACCTCTCTTTTAAAACATGGTGGGGTTTCAGATATTGATGGAAGAGAGTTATCCTTGGAGTTGAAAGTCTTGAAAGATGGATTGCCAAAGGAAGTCAACAAACCAATTGAAGTGCTCAATCATTTGAAGACTATGGACAATTGTTTTCCAAATTCATGGATTGCTTATAGAATACTTTTGACTATTCCGGTTACAGTTGCATCGGGGAAAAGAAGCTTTTCAAAGTTGAAACTAATCAAGAATTATCTTCGATCAACCATGTCACAAGAAAGGTTGAATGGGTTAGCCATGCTATCCATTGAAAATGATTTCGCAGCAAAACTAGACTATGGAAGCTTAATTGATTTATTTGCCTCTAAAAATGCAAGAAGAGCAATGTTCAAGTGATACTTATTAGTTATTGTACTGTAATTTTTGTGACTTGGCTAAATATTTGGAAGTCTTATATTTGGGGCAATTTGTATATTTTGAAAATATTTCATTTGTAGATGTGAAGGGCCCCAAATTGGTTGGTCGCCTAGGGCCCCGGAAAACTCAGGGCCGGGCCTGTCCAGAATCCCAGATGGGTCAAAACACTCTGTTTGCATGTAGGATATGTTTTGGCCAGCAGTTTAAGAACCTAGCTTTGATGGTTTTCGAAACTTCTGTTTTCTGACAATAAATCTGTCTCTTTAGAGCACTAAAAGAAGGTTCTCAGTAACATATTCCTTTCAAAACAAGTAATGCATGAAAACGAATCAAATTTTATATCTCCAAGAACAGGATCTGGAAAGTTTAGCATACATGATTCTCAATATAGAACCAAACAGACCAAATTTTCCGAGATTGTCGTGAGGCCTCAATAACACCCAGCAAGAACAAAGAAAAGCCCTGAGGCCTCAATAACATAAAATTAGAGTACTGAGACCACAGTTTCAACATAGCTAGAGTTAAATAAAAGCTAAAACAAGAGAAGATCAGAAACCACCATGTATCGCAACGAAATCCATACAGGGGCCAAGGCTATATTGGATGCACTTTTCAGACTCACTTGTACATTTTCAATAACTTGGTTCAGTGGTTGGTTGACGATTTTCGAAACTTACTTTGCTAGAAATGTTTCAAACCATAACTCATTTGTTTAGGTGATCAAAAAGGCGTCATCAAATTCTCGAAAGCAATTTCTGCAAAGAAGTGAATTTCATGCAAACTTATAGTAGCTTGGTTGTCGTCAATACTAAAAATCATCACAGTATGTCAGTATGGCTTGGCCGAGAGCCATGCTGTGATAAATAAGGCCTCGTTTGCCGCATCTGTGATTGTTTTAAGTAGCAGAAAACTTCGCTTAAACTACAAGAAATTTTTATCGAATGAGTTCCCCACGTAATTTCAAAAATTCCAATACTTCGACTCTCTTTTATAGTTCCTTTCGCCGAATGAAAACATACAGAAAAATGATCAATTTTTTCTTAATGCTGCTCTAATCCATTCCCCCTCTCATAATTAGACCACTCAACAAAATGTGAAGTAAGTAGGGGTGTGCATGGGTCAGGGTGAGCGGGTTTATGGTGTATTTTTCAACCACCTCACACTTTGTTAGTTTGACATCTTTTTAACCGGCCGCCATCTTAAAACCGGAAGGTTGGTTTTTTTTTGGCAGTTTCGACTCACGGGTTTGGCGGGTAGAGCCTGTTGAAAACAAACTTCACTATTCGAGCAAATAAAGAAACTACCACCAACAAAAATTAGTAATAAGTAATAAGCAACATAGACCACATAATAGTTCATACAAAAACCAGTAACATAAAACTAGTACTCCAATAATCCATACAAAACCATAGGTGGGGTGGTAAATCAAGTGTGGTAGGGTGCACCTTAACATTTACTATATGATAGTATTTTATTTTTTATTATTTTATGTATCTAAATTTAGTGGGGTGGATCGGATAAAAGGCGGTTTGGAGAAATTCTACGCGCACCCAAAATGACCCGCTTAAAATATTTGTTTGGCCCAACCAAATCAACCCGCTCGTGATTTTAACCCCATGATTTCTGGTTGGATTGGTGCGGGTTGGGTTGGCGGATTTGTTATACACCCACTGACCCAAGTATCATAGGTAGGGCTGTAAATGAATCAAGCAACTCACGAGTTAGGTCGAATTTTTATCTTTTTTGGTAAGCTCAGCTCGTTCAACAAAAGCTCACTTGTTAAGGGAGGCACGACTCGATTAAAAAATCTCAATTAGTTATTGATTAAACTCGGCTCGTTAAGGGTTCGACTCGCTAAGGCTCGAGCCGAGCTCAAGTTTCTAGCTCGTTTACAGCTCTGATTCATAGGCATTTGACACTTCTACTTAACGGGTCTTGCATGGTTAAAACAACATCCTCGAGGACCTAGCTGTAAATAAGTCCAAATTAAGGGACTCCACGGTCTCCCACCCTTCCTTTCTTCACATTCAAGAAATACACTGGAAGGACTTCTTTATATTTGGGTCGAAAAACAACACACTGTCCAAACTCTCTCGCTCCGAAACATCAAATCTACGAGAAACAAAATCGAAGCAGAACAATGAGCAGCATAGGAACAGGCTACGATCTCTCCGTCACCACCTTCTCCCCCGACGGCCGCGTCTTCCAGATCGAGTACGCCGCCAAGGCCGTCGACAACAGCGGGTCTGTTGTTTCCACTCACGCTCTTTTCTTTTCTTTTCTTTTCTTTAATTCCGATTCTCAGTGCTTGATCATGTTCTGTTGTTTGAATTGGTTTCGTTTCCTTCACAGGACTGTCGTCGGCATAAAATGCAAGGACGGGGTTGTCATGGTAAAGTGCCCTTTTTTCTCTTCTAGGGTTTTGATAATGATAGATGTACATATAAAGTATGAATTCCATGTCTGAATTGATGTAGTGACCTGATTTCGTTTCTAGGGTTTATAAATATACGTACACACGTGACATCTATTCTAATATACAAAGGGATAGCACCGGTTTGGTGTCTCCCAAAATGCCCCATCACTAAGATTATTTCCATAATTTCCCCCCTAAAAGATTAAGGATTTATGACTATTTTTAACTTTCCGTTAAATAATTGATATGGACTTAGCAAACTAAAACCACCTATCATAAGGCACCACCCCACTATCCCCACCCATCCTAAAATTTAATAGAAGTGTATGAATAATAAACCCAGGGGCTGGCCCATAGTTGTCAAGGATGAAAGGCGCACCAAGGCGCAAAGTTTTGTTGCGAGAGACGCGTGCCCTTTTGAAGAAAGGCGCACCTATGCGAAAAAATATTTACTTCTGAAAGTAACTGTATTATGTGCGCTTTTTTGAAAAAAAGCTCGCTCTTTTGTGCGTTTTTTGCTTCTTTTTTTTTTTGAAAGAAAGAGTTTTTTTGATCGATTTGAAAGAAGCGTGCTTTTTTGCACGTTTTGCTTGCCTTTTTCAAGTTGCCTTGCCTAGGGTCAGCAAAGCGCTGGGGGTGCGCCTTGCGCCTAGGCTCGCCTTTGACAACTACCGTTGGCCTAACGAGACGTAGGGATTTGCTCCAAGTCTCGGGTTCGAAACCTCTTAGGCGCTATCAACTCATTTTGGGGTCAGTCCATATAGAGCTTTGCTTTGGCTTTAATTGGGACCCCTGCAAGTGGGTGGTGGGATTGGTCCCCAGGATCAGTTGAGGTGCGTGTAAGTTGGCCGAGACACCTCAGTTATCAAAAGAGATATAAGTACTGAATGATTCCGTATCTGAGTTGATGTAGTGAGCTAATTTCGTTTCTAGGGTTTCTAAATATGTATGAGCATTTAATGATTCTGTATCTGAATTGATGTAGTGAGCTAATTTTGTTTCTAGGGTTTGTAAATATGTATGAGCATTTAAGTATAAAAAATGATGTAAGTTGATGTAGTGAGCTGATTTACCTTGTAGGGTGTGGAGAAGCTCATAGCATCAAAGATGATGTTACCTGGTTCAAATCGAAGAATTCACGCCACTCACCGTCATTCTGGCATGGTAGCTCCTCTATCTTTGTTGTACCCTATTGAATGTTGTTACAAAATTATTATTATTATTATTATTTTGTGTGTGTGTGTGTGTAGATTTTTGGTTATTTTATATTTTTATCATCGAGTGTCGTTTTTTGGGTGTTTAGTGGGATTCCGGCTGTGCTTACTGTGAAGTTTTAATTTTCTCCCTATTTCGTTTGATTTAGCCATGCCACCTACTTCTTAGGTTGGGTTCTTGCACCCTTTTTAGTAGTGAGGAGATTGTTCCCACCACACACACCTTCTGGGGTGTGGTTACTTCCACTCTCCGTAATACAACATGGGCAAGATTGTTCAAGGTCCTGAGTAATGCAACCCAAGATGATGAAAGTGAGTTGGTTCCTGTTGAGAAGATAATGAAAAAAACTATAAAAGAGTGAAATCTTTTATTTGGTGCAGATGAGAGTCATAGAAAGGCATCGATACCTATCCTTTGCTCAACTTCTTCTTTTTGGAAGGATTGTTCCTTGTAAGTTGTCCAAATGTCAACAAAAGATCTTGACACATTTTATAAATCATCCCATCGGAATTCATTTTGTGCATTCAAAATAGTGAAAATAAAAAATTGGAATCAGCAAACGACGGTGTAGTTGAACTTGAAGTCTATTTTGCTTTGTAAAGAATTTTTGCGGTGATGCTCTTTCAGTTAGCTTGGTTTTAAAGTGCATTTTCAACCACCACTTTTAGAAATCCAAATGACATTTACCATGTTCTGCTGCTTTTCATCTCCTTCTCATTTCTACGTAGTTCATATATGTGTCTGATTGTCTGCAGCTCTCCATGTTTTTTTACCTGATTCTGGTTTTATTTTTGGTTTGTTTGTGTAGGCTGTTGCTGGATTAGCAGCAGATGGCAGACAAATCGTTGCACGAGCAAAGTCTGAAGCAACAAATTATGAAAGGTTTGTATTATGGATGATGACTTTAGTTGATATCTTTTGGATAATTTGTATCTGGAAAGACTGATATGTATTGGATAATTTATCTGGAAAAGCTTTATTCTTGCAAAGTTTAAGCTTGAATAACCTGTGTCCACCTTGGAACTTGTTTTAGCTTGGGGAAGTTCAAAAGTAGGACATAGAGTCAGGGCTCATTATTGTTTGTGCTGCGTAGCAATCTCTCTCCGTAAGAAACTGCTTGAGTACACTTAGTTGGTTAAATGATGTCCCCTTGCTCTATGGCAAACTTGAAATGACATTTTTTTTACATTTGTAAATCTTCTTTTGTATGTTCTGGTTGATTAGATTTCGTCATGTTCTGATTATGCAGTGTCTATGGCGAAGCTATTCCTGTGAAGGAACTTGCTGGACGTGTTGCCAGTTATGTGCATCTATGCACCTTGTACTGGTGGCTCAGGTATGGGAAGCGTTACCCTTGCACTATAGCATATCTTCTTCTTCTTTCCCTTTTGTTCTTTCCTCTAATTTTACTGCCTTTCTTGAAAAAATAATGTTTGATGCGGCAGACCATTTGGATGTGGAGTGATTCTTGGAGGCTACGACAGAGAAGGACCACAATTATACATGATTGAACCTTCTGGCATTTCATATGTGAGTTTAATTTGTTCCCAGTTGAGTGTATTCTTATAGTTATCTTTTCTTGTGCTACCTACACCCCAATCGACTTCTTGTTTCTTTTATTTTACGCCATCTGGACATCCTCTGATTAATTGTGTTGCCTAATAAATTGGTGATAGAGGTACTTTGGTGCTGCAATTGGGAAAGGAAAGCAGGCTGCCAAAACGTAAGTGAATTACAACTTGCTCCATTGCGAAGAATCTCAATTCGTCGCGTATATAACAAAACTTTTGTTGTGACAAACTATGATTCATGGGGTATCCACCAATTACATGGCATGGCAGGGATATTTCTTTCAAGAATCTTTATGTCAATTATTCTCACTATCATAAAACGCTAATTTTCAATTATTCTCACTATCATAAAACGCTAATTTTCATATTAATACCGTCTTTATGGTGACAATGAAAAAAGGAAAGAAAGTAAACTGCGGAGCTGATATTATGGTCATATTTGTACATTGTTAAATACACGATATTTCCTAAAACTTATAGAAGTGATCATACATATGCTTATAACCTTTCGTTATGAGAGTACATCATGCAGTATGACATCATTTTCATAAATAGCGATCCTGTCGGGTATTTTCCCCAGAAATCAAAGGCCCGCTCAAATTTCAAATTTAGAAAAGACATAGATTGCATGCGGAGAGATCATTTTTAGCTTTAAAATTTAAATTTCCAAGTCAGAGGCGGCTGTACATGGACCATTCCATGGTCACATGAACACCCAAATTTTTTTTTGGTGCTTAGAATACATATAAAAATTATGAGCTAGCCTTGTATTGAACACCCAACTCAAATATTAATGAACACCCAATTCGAATAATCTTGAACAACATCTCACCTAAAAACAATTGAATACCCAACAACCAATTGAACACTCAATCAGAGTACAACCATCAATCCAGGAAATTCATACTTGAACACCTAACACATTACCTCAAACAAAGCTCACAATCCCAATGGGAAAAAAATAAAGAAAAAAGAAGAATCTAGTTATTTAAGTATTATGCTCTGCGTTCTCTATCCATCTCCATTGTCGATGGTTTAAATGTGTTAATTTCGCATTCGTGACATAATTACTTTATTCTTTTGTCTAGTTATCTTGTAGAATTACTGACAAAATTTTAAAAAATTTAACTACATTGCAAAATCGTATTAACTTGAATGATATTCCTTAAATTTAAGGGTATGATAGAAAATCTCATCATATCATCCAAACGAAAAATATATTTTCGAAAATGTTAGCCCAATACTGTCTACTATGCAATACGACAACTTAAAAAAATTAGATTTTTGTTAAATAATATAGTATATATTTTTAAGTTCTCATTTTGCCTCGTAGTTAATTGTTTTAGAATAGAGGTTTCGTTTTTTTTCCCCACTATTTATACTAATATACGAGGTTTTGCACATATAGTATTGATCAATACGCCAGATAGTAGAGTTAGGATAATTTATGAACACCCTATTATAAATTCCTGGAGCCGCCACTGTTCCAAGTTTTGATTTTGTAAAAGTTTACTATCATGGGAAACATCACTGCTGGCAGCTACGGTTTCAAATAGATGTTTGAATTTGTTTCCTGGCTTCATAAAAGGAGGAAAGGAGATGCGAGTTGGAAATGTAATTTGTCAGGAACAATGTGAAACTCATGAGGTCCTTAACTTAACAAGTTAAGGGCGCCCTTAGTAAAAGGGGACTCTTTGATTTTGATGCAATTTGTCATTATGATACTTGGTAACTATTACTTAGCTAGGTCGAGAAGATTTGTTAGTCTCGATATTTTTACGTTTGATCAATCTCATAAGAGTGATGTTTTTCTTCTAGCATTTTATTTATTGCATAATACCTTATGCTAACTTGTTTTGCAATCTTGGTTGTATTGCCGAAACAGGGAAATTGAAAAGTTGAAGCTTTCTGAAATGACATGTCGACAAGGAGTCATTGAAATAGCCAAGATGTGAGTGATTCTTCTTTCTATCCTGCTAAGATAATTTCTTCCATCAGTAGCTCATATGTTTCATTTCATTATCAACTGTAAATGTTATCTTTACTTAATTTGGTTTATTACTGTAAACTCTTTTTGTCTGTCAAGGCTAAAGCTGCTTGTTCTTGCATTTTATAACTTCTAATGTAGAGTGGCATTTGCGGATCAGTGTTTACTTTTATTTTGCACACTCTTTTGAGCCATTCACTGCAGATACCATGGACTATAGCAGTTGATTTTTTTTCCCCCCCACTTTGGTTTCTCAAGGGTGTGAAAGGTTTTGGGATACCTGTAAGGTTTTAACCTTCTGCAAGCGACAAGTATGGGGTAAGTCAAGGTGTTGGCAACAGAAGTTGGACCTAGGTTTAGGGTTATAGTCCCAATGATAACCTAAGAATGTTGCTTGAAATCTAGCTTTTCTCTCTAGGATGCTACGGACTACGAGTATGAACGATAGCTGGTAATTAGAGCATCTAAGAAACCTGAGTACTGTTGAAAACAAATAGGACTTGCTTAACGACCCTTTTGTTTTCCAGAAATGCTATAGCTAAACGCAACTTATTACTTTGAGTGCATGTTTTAAGATGCCACATTTTCCAGGCCGAGTAGCATTTTGGTCGTTTTCTTCCCTGTCATGGACACTGTTGCTCTGCATAATAATCCCGTGTTATGTTGCAATCTGTCATTTGTGTTCTGCAGCATTTATAAGGTGCATGATGAGGCTAAGGACAAGGCTTTTGAATTGGAAATGAGCTGGGTCTGTGACGAGTCGAAGCGTCAACACGAGAAGGTAATCTCTCACTCCACCTTCTTTGGGCAGATAAGGTCACATTTCTCAGGGATTGTGTCTTCATTCATTGCCAAGGTCCTCTTAATTGGATATTTTCAATGGAGGGAGAAACACGATCGGGGCGAAAATTCATGACATTGATCTTTAGGAAATTTGGAGCCCATATGTCTGTTAATGCTTCAAGTTTCATGTTCATTCAGTTTTGACCATTAGGTGGTGAACTTGTAGCTCGACGTCATTGACAATGCTCGTGTTTTGCTTGTTTGGATTGTTGGTCACTTGCACACCCAACAGACACAGAGATGCTACGTGGTGTGGCCGGAATGCCCGCTCCACGAAGTAACACTATTTCTTACGCAAATGCAAATGGAGTACAAACATGAACTCTCTGTCTCAAACACTCAGACACTCTGGTCTCTCTGTCTTACTTCTCTCAAAGAGGCCAAAAGCCTTAAAGGCTTTGGCATGTTTGGGCTGCTAGAGACAGCGCTGAACGCCGCCCAGGGGGGCTGTCAGTGGCTTTGGTGGGGTTCCGTCCCTCCACTTCTTTCTGTCTCTCATGTGGAGGACCAAGGTCAACATTACTTGCTAAACACTACTATATAGTCGTAGTTGAATAGATGTTGTGCCTTTCTTTCAGGTACCGGAAGAGCTTTTGGAGGAGGCCAAGTCTGCAGCAAAGGCCGCTTTGGAGGAAATGGACGCTGATTGATGGAGCCACCCTGAACGTTTGTGCTTTATGTAGCTTGTCATTCTCCGCAGATTCTCCCCAACTCGAAACAAACATAATTGAATTTTTGGACTTCCTTTCCATTTGTTTCTTTTCAGCCCAAATGGGGAGGGACTGCTGGAATATTTCGATAGCACTTGTATTTGAGTTCCCTTTGCTGTTTACTCTGGTTTTTTTGGTACTTGAAAGAACTGCAATTAATTTAACTCAATCTGGGTGGCTTCAGTGGGTTGGACAGAATTGGTAGGGACAATGCAAGCAATTGATTCTTGTTTCAAACAATGTGCTTGCTTTTTCCATGGGAAAATAGCACTACTGCTCTTTTCAAACAAGATGTTACCCAAATACGGGAAACTTTTCTTTCTTAGATTTGCAATGTACATTTCTGGGTCCGCCAAATATGTTTTTCATTTTCGTATTTTTCAGTCACCGCAAGTTTTCCAATCTCAACAAAGTAATTAACCATTATTGGTGCACCTTGTACACGTCCTGAAGTTCTAATGTTTCCTCCTGAAGTTCTAATGTTTCCTGAGTGCGCGCCGCTTAAGTTTGCAACTACAGGACTATACGATATTTTTCTTTTAGTTGTCTTCTAATTTTTACTAGATTTTGATCAAATTTTTACATCATATTTTGCGTCTCAATTAGGGCTGCAAACGAACCGAGCCGCTTGCGAGCGGCTTGCAGCTCGGCTCGTTAGTGACTCGTTCAAGCTCGGCTCGAAAGTTAAACGAACGAGCTCGAGCCGATTTTGAGCTTGAGCTAGGGTAAGCTCGGCTCGAGTCGGCTTGCGAGCTAGGGTATAAACATCTTTCGTTGGTCCATTGAGACTCGTGAACAAGCTCGAGTCAAGTCAAGGTCGGCTCGGCTCGGCTCGAGCTCGACTCGTTAAGTTTTTACTAAGCTCGAACTTGGATTCATTAAAAACTTAATAAACAAGTTTGAACACTATAAAGTTCGGCTCGACTCATTCGCAGCCCTACTCTCAATGAAAGAATCAAAAAAATTATAAAATGTACACCCAAATTGGAAAAAATTCATTAAAAAAACTCAAAAAGAGAGGACCATCTTTTTCAATCCTCGTAGGCTCGTATGCATGTGCACCTTTTGGTGCTTCGGAATAAACAAATAGTATTAAAACACGAGTACCCAGTTCTGTATACTCATGTGCGCGTCCATGGCATCTTTGTTTTGTTTAACCAATTACCAGGGGGCCAGACCCAGTTGGAGTAGTACCCTTTTCTATGGCTGCTTCTTCTTCCTCTTCAGCCCTTCACCTCACCAACTTCAACAAACAGCTTTGCTACTACCAATACAATACAAAGCCAGGTCGTCATCAAATCCGATCTTCTCTTTCAGTCCCTTCTTCCCGCCTATTTCCGTCTCAAAACCCCTTCTTCAGGTTTGCAGCTCTATCTATCTCCATCTATCTTTTCTTAGACAAACGTGAATGTACTTAATAACTTTACATACATGTTAAAAGCGCTGTGTGAATCCCCCAAGGATCGAAATGGTTCTGGGTTTGATGGGTTTTTTGTTTTGATCGTCGGGTTTGATGGTTGATTGTTAGATTTTAAGTGGATCACTTGATTGCAGAAGTAGAATGGATCAATGCTTAGTGGAATGAATTCGTATAAGGGGGGGTGCTTGGGAGCCACTTATTTTTTGATCATAGTTTGCAGTTTGTGAATCGTAGAGTTTGAACTATGATTAATAAGATAAGATTAAGACTTTAGGAAACTATTTGGATGATATGTGGCGAATAGATTTTACAGCAGATTAGTGGTAAGGATTTAATCTGCAGAATAGATCATGAAGCCCATCCCAACATCCAAATAGAATTGGTGAAAACGGAAAGGAAAATGAATCAGGTAAGTCAAAGAAGTCCAAATGGTTTTCAATGGTTTCTTCTCGTATCTATTCTAATACTTTGAGTTGTTTCTCTTCTAATGATTTAACAAAATCTTGCGGGTTATAACCCTATGAATCTATCTTTGGATAGGTTTTGCCCTTAACGGACTTTGTCCTTCTACAATTGTCATTGGATTTCCCTTTTTCGTGCGCTTGACAACTTTGCATACCAGCCTAATGCCATTGTTGCTTGCCGGGGTTTTGGGTCTAATGGTAGTTTTTGGGTATACAATTTAGCAGGCACCATCCTAGGTTGTGTCCTTCTGATTGTTTCTAATGAGGTCTCACCCAAATTAACAGCCAATGTTATAAGGGACCATATTATTCTATATGCTGGAATAGAGCCTCAGCTTTGTGGGCATATGGGTACTATTCCAAGCATATTCCACTCTTTTTTATTCTATTAATACCTCTTCCAATTTTTTAGTGCTCTCCTCTGTGCAGCCTTTTTTTGCTGATGCAGTGGACACTGCTATAATTGTAAGTTATCTAGTTTTATTTACCAGCATTCTAACTGCTTAACAGTTGTTCATTTATAATCCCTATAAAATTGTGATTCTTAGGTAAGTAGGTTACTATTACGTTTGAGCACATAAAAACTTCAGATACTGATTCCCAAAACATAATTTGTTAGAATATGGTGAAATTGTTTAAAGTTGACCAGAGTGTTAGGAAAAAAAAGAATTCCAACTATTCATTTTAGTTGATATCAGTTGAGCTGATGTTTTCTCCATGGGGTCATTTCCACGACCTTAACTAATCCTAAGGATTTATGGTGTTAGCATACCATTCTTGAATTTGGTACACATGACTTTCTGAGTTTACTAGTGCTTCTAATGTCACGGAAATGGTCTCATTCATTGTGTGTGGCATACTAAATGACAAACGCAGACAACAATTGGTACTGATGATTTACCAACGTAGATTCTGTCAAGGATTTGCTAATGATCCTAGCTCAACAGGTTCAGTATGAAAGCGACAAACCCAGAAATAGGCTCATCACATAGTCAAAGGGTTGTGAATATGGCAACAAGCGGAAACAAGAAATTAGAGAGGTGAGCAACTGCCAACTAGTGCATCAATGTCAAGTTTTTCTTCCTGTCACTCAATAGAAACAATACAATTCAGGTGACTATGTTCATTTCAATTTGTGTGGTGGTGGTTATAGGTATGCGGTGGTTACAGGGGCGAACAAGGGTATTGGCCTCGAGACTGTTCGACAATTGGCAAAGTCTGGTGTGATGGTTGTGTTAACAGCCAGGGATGAGAAGAGGGGTATGGAGGCTGTAGCCTCTCTTCAGAAGCTGGGGTTGTTTAATGTATGTTTTCATCAACTTGATGTTCAAAGCCCAGAAAGTATTGCATCCTTGGCTGAGTTTATGGAAAACCAATTTGGAAGGCTTGATATCTTGGTGAGATATACTTTGTCTTCCCTTTTTTTTTTCTTTCCTTTTTTCGTTTGATTTTTTTCCTTTTGTGTTCCTAGTAGGAGATTAGGTATTTGCACAACTGATTGGACCAAGGGAAAACATCAAGCTAGTGCTGGTCTAGAACTTAGGTGCCGTTTAGGCTGTACTCTTTTAAGGCATGCTCTTGAGTCTTGAGTCATGTGTGCTCCGGACCATTCATCTTGTACTCTTGTGGAACCTGCTGGCAATACCATCCATGCGGAAAAGCCCGATTGGGGGGTCTTAGGTGGGTGGATGATTTTGCGCCCGGATGAGTAATCCCGGTCCCACCCATCATCATTTGCACAACTGATCTTCTTATAGACCCTACAAGACGAAATTCGGCTCACCGACCTTGGACTCCGTGTTTTCATGCTCTGCATGGTGGGACCATGGTGAATACCCCATAAACAGATTGAAACTACTTGGCGCTTATGAACATTAGGCATGTCTATATGTGTCTTTGCACTTTCGAGCATCTCGACATGAATTCTTACCCAATGTCATGGAGATGCAAACAGGCTTGCTATATTGATTCCTGCATTCTCCAATGACTAAGCAGCTGCACGGTGAAAATGCAAGATTGGACACCTTACTTTCACTACATGTTTCTCCTGTTGCCAAGCAGGTAACTAACACTGACTGTAGGTAAACAATGCTGGAGCTTCTGGAGTGGTAACTGATCAGGATGCTTTAAGGGCCTTAAATATAGATTCTTCCTCTTGGGTAAGCTGTAATTTTAATTTTTGATCTTTCGTGCTTTCATAAAGACCAGCTAGAATGTAATACTTTCCACAACTTCGACTACAGCTCTCAGGCAAGGCAACCGACTTGGTTCAGAGTGCGATTAAAACAACCAACGAGAAGGCAGAAGAATGCTTGAGTACCAACTACTATGGCTGCAAGAGAGTAACGGACGCTCTTCTTCCACTGCTGCAGCTTTCTCCTTCAGGTGCAAATATTGTCAACGTCTCTTCCCTCCGCGGCGAGTTAATGGTAAGCAGAAGATGGTCATTGTTGCTAGTGAGCCAATGGTTAATTTTGTTCCTCACACCTTTGAGGTTGTTACATCCATGGCTTCAGGCTGATGTAAGATAGGAATACGTACCCAGGAGATTAGTGGTTCCCAGACCAACGTCAGCCAAATAAGTAGGGAAAATGACGGCCCAAGACATGATTTGATAATTAATACCCGCCAAGGACATCATTTTCATCATCAAAGATAATTCCCCGTATTTACTAAATTAGTTACAGGGCTGTCATTACTAGAAATGATGCAAAGATTGCGTACAATCTTTTTGAACAGAGAAGCAGCGATACACCTTGTAGCGCCCCATTCATGTTTAGCTGCATCTAGAACAGTATTCGTTGGAGATGCTCTTACACGTGTCAGATACTCTCTAAACATGACTTCTTATTGGTGGTTTTTCATTGCAAAACAGTCCAGAGTCCAGACACACATAGGACACGTTACATGAGACACATATAGGCTGCTTTTGGTCAGGGGTATTGGTAGAGAGATTTCTCAAGGGAAGGGAAAGCACAAGGAAGCCAAGGAAAAACTGTGTAGCTTCTTCATTTCATTATTGTTTGTAGAACTTGAGTATCTACAAACAATTCGGAAGTTAGACGGATATAGGGTTTCAAATATAATGTAGCACTTAAGCAATTCTGATTGTCACCTCCTATTTTCCAATGCGATTGTAGACTACTGCAGAAGACATATACTATATAATTTGCATCTCCTATCTTTCTCCTGTGCAGCGGATTCCTAACGAGCATATCAGAGAACAACTTGGGGATCTAGACACTCTAACTGAAGAGAAAATTGACAGGATTGTAGTAAAGTTTTTGCATGATCTGAGACAAGACGCGCTCGAAGCTAACGGATGGCAGAAAATGCTTCCTGCTTATAGCATATCCAAGGCCGCACTCAACGCCTATACGAGACTTGTTGCCAAGAGGTACCCCAACCTTCGAATAAACTGCGTCCATCCTGGATACGTTAAAACAGACATAAATTGGCATACGGGGACAATGACACTGGAAGAGGGAGCAGAAGGACCGGTCATGTTGGCTCTTTTACCTGAGGGAGGTCCTACTGGTTGCTATTTCAATCGTACAGAAATGGCTGGGTTTTGACTTGTGATTTTGTCCCGTTTCTACTCGTAGCAGATAGTCATGATCATCTTAATGCTTAACAACAGGGCATTGTGCCACCTGAATGAGTCGTAGCATCACATTTTCATTTCTCAGGATTCTTTTGTGTTTGCAGCAGTATTTGTTGTTGGTCTGCTGCCGATATTTCGGTGCCATCTATGCAATAAGTGGAGATTTCGATAGATTTTGTGTGCAAGTTTCTCTTGACTGATAGAATAAAGAAATGTCGAATGGACTATTCCATATACACAAGTATGTAAAGTGGTTTCTTGCGAACTTCCTTTTTTTTCGCATCTAATTTAGAAACTTATATTTTTCAAAACCCTGTCAAAGGAGGTATTTTTGGGGGGATAGGATCCTCTCCGTTAGCTAGAGGTCCTACTGGTTGTGGCCTTATTTCGCTTCAATATTTGAAACTGATCATTATATAGAAACTCGTTGAAAACATTCCAGAGGGAAATTACCATTTACTGTTGGAGAAATACTTCACAAAATTTTGATATTAGAGCCCGGGATATACCAGTTCATTGTGTACCATGGAAGTAGAGAAGTGACGGTGAGCTACTCAATCCATCAGGCTGCTCACTACTATTCCACATTTAATCTGCACAGAAACAATTTCAGCCGGGCACCAAATATCCGACTCTCTTGAATATGTAATACAATCCGATACTGTATCCGGGCCCTCAAGAAACACTCGTGCATTTACAGTAACTTTAACCTACCTTCCTCTTGACGTTCAAAATTCCATCAAACGAGGACAAAGCATCCAATACGACCAAATTTCCAACCCCGCAATCCATTAGATGATTAAATTTCAATTTTCAAATTCAAAAGCATAGTTTGCCAGAGGTTTTACATGGCATTTCCACCCTTCAAATTATAAATAGTATGCTCACAACTTCCACCCTCTAAATTATTGGACACGTGAATGGAACAAAATACACGGCTATCTGAAACTAATATCCATGATTCACTTTTACAGAAGGGTATCATACGACCATTGTTCAGATTCCCAACTCAACCAAAAGATGATCTCTCTTTTCAGGCAAGTGGGAAAAAATGCGAGTCAACATCGCTTCCACACCTGCATCGCCTAGCAAAGTACGATTCTAAAATATATTACCCACGGCAGAAATGGAAAACGATTCTGAGCAGCACACCAACAGCCTCTTGGATGAGAAATTATCAAGCAACTTGGCAAACCTAAAGCAGTCGTCCTTTGCTTGCCCACTCGAGGTAAAAAGCAGTTGAGACAATTATACGAACCTACAAACTCCTGTAATCGATCACTGTGACTTCATCCTCTGGCGCATCAAGGTCTTGATAGCTGCACCACACACATGCATGTTAGCACAAGCCATTACTAGTGTCACAACCATTTAAAAAAAAAAATTAAAAATTAAAAATTTAAAAAATTTAAAAAAAAAAAAAAAAAACACAGGTGATGGAAATACAACAATAAAAATAAAAATAAAAAGTACGGTTAAATTCTCTTGCCACTTGCATGGACGACAGCTCAGGGAGATCATGGAAAAGATATCACATGATTTACAACTGATGGATCAACATCAACAGAAAATTCGATCGATTTCTAACCCCTCACATCGAGGGTAGATGGAAATATATCATAAACATTTCCAACGGGAGATCATGGAAAAGATATCACATGATTTACAACTGATGGATCAACATCAACAGAAAATTCGATCGATTTCTAACCCCTCACATCGAGGGTAGACGGAAATATATCATAAACATTTCCAACTAAGATCTCGCATAAAAATAGTGTAGTGCAAAATATTTCAACATTCAGGACGTATACACATGCTCATACCCAACTTCTATGTGCATATCATTATTAGCTAGGATTTAGTGTTAAGGCGGTAATATTCTTGAACACCCCACCCACCCACATTCGGTACTCGTACATGTAACATGGATTTACATAAACTATACCGTTTCATTAGTAGCACAAGAACCACTTAATGGATTTGCCCATTGAGACAGTATTCACATCAAAATAGACAACATAGATTTAGGTGCATCTCCCTGCCTCGTTAAACAAGGGCATAAGAAGATGCAGGTTTTTCTACTGATACTTAGTTCCTCTACCCATAATGTTGCATTTCCAACATATAATAGACGGTGTCCATTCCCCACCTCTCTCCATGCATATTTATATAACTGACCACAGAGAGAGTCAACATTGTCTTTTGCTCCTTAGAACAATTGTGATAATAGCAATAAAATATGCAGAAGAACTACATGCACAAACAAAATAGGAAGACCAAAAAGGAGCAAGAGAAATGAATCAGATGCTTGAGAATAACCAGTAAGACTCAATAGAAGGGCGACATTGGTACTACAACTTGCCTTCTTAAGCGTCGAGGGTCCTGTCGAAATGCCTGAGGTAAAGCAATAATTGGGGCTGGTCCACTCAATTGAGGCCCAGACCTCCCATTTCTACCACCACCTTCAAAGGGGGATGGACCCCCTTGCTCCCGCAGCATCTGCATCGCAACTTCAGGGGGAGCTGGGACAAATGGCCCCAGTGGACTGGAAATTGTACCCAAGCACACATTATAATCATAAAAGCATAAAGTATTCCAACGGCCATAACAGCAACAACTAAACTTTAGAACAAATGAACTCACCCAGCGCCAGGAACTGGCATAAGTACAGGAGGGGGTATATCTGAAGAGAAAGGAGGAGCAACATGTATTCCCTGTCCACCAAAAGAATCAAACATGAGGTCATCCGGATTTCCTCCCCCTGGACCGTCATTATTCGACTGGAAATCCATCGACTGTGGCTTTTCAGATCTATCATATCTTTCGTTTCCATTATCTCGATTGTCACGGTCTCTACGGCTTCCACGATCATCTTTCAATCGATTATCTAGACCTGGCCTCCGCCTCAGTGGCTTCTCCTTCTGCAGAGATGGTAACAACAGTTACGACATAATAGAAATAAGAAAGAAGCAAACTTCTCGATGAGCATGTTATCCAAACTAAGTACAAGAAACCTGTACGAAACAGGAACTCAAGAGGAAATCCGACAAGATTTAGTCCTCATGCACATACTAGGTACCATAAACTCAAATCAGTCATGAACATACCACATCGATCAAATACAAAAAGTATTTTTCTTTTCTTCTTTTTTGGCCAAAATATACAAGTAAAGTGCTTGACACCAGATATTGGATGACAAGTTAAATAAGTCAGTCTGAATTCTACAATACAATGCGAAAGCAGAGACTACTACCAGCCTTCAGCCAACTTCAGGTAACATAACAACATTCAACGTTCGGATATCTCAAATACCTAGTTTCTTTCAATCTTCACACAATTCTCATTCCGTATTTAACACTAAAACACTCAACTCCACTGCCAATCCCCATGGTCATGGTTCAATAACGTTCCTATAAGTGAATAACAATAACATTCCTATAAGTGAATAATAACACGCTAGTACATAATTTAGTCCATCATACCGGTATAGAAGGCTGCATAACAGGAGTCCCACCGGGTGCATCTGCATCGCTGAGATGATACAAAGGTAGTCAATCATCAATGTTTTCTGTACACAAAAAATGGGGGGAAAAAAACCTTATCTGAAAGCAATACATACTTCATGTAGTTTTGGAAATACAGATCTTCACGAACTTTAGAAGTGAGTTCCATCACAAGCTCTGGGTGTTTCAGTTTTAAATGCTTATGAACAAACTCAGCAGCATGGAAGAGCTTTGTGCAGCCCTTGGCTCCACAACCATACTTCCAACCATATTTCTCGTCTCTAATTTTCCGGACGTAAGGGTCTAAACCTTCAACAGCAGCCGCATCTATCTTTTCCTTTGCAGTCATTAGTTCCAAGGGGTCTTGACCCTTCAACCTCTCCTGCCAACGAGAGTCTAATTTCTTTTCCCATTCAGCCCCACTACCTGGTCCATCAGAACTTTTGCCATCTATTCTCACATGCCGGAGACCCTTAGGATCACTTGTTTCAACCAATCCGTAGTAGTCCACTCCATGAATGCGCCAAAGATAAGTAATGATGGTATCCAGCAGCTCAATACCTTCAAGGCCTTTCACAGAAGTTAAACCACGCACAATGACAACGGGGCCAGTTGAACTACTATGAGACTTGTCCCTGGTCACTCTATCATTATCAACTTTAGACAATATATTGTCCTCAATTCCTTTTTCAGAGTCAAGTTTTCGTACAAGTGCCTGTGCTTGTTCAACGTCGAGATGGATCCGTCTGGGTTCAGAGCTGACTGGGTGAGCCTTGGGAGCATCTGAAAGAACATCAATTTCTTTAGCTGTGGCCCTTCCATGCCGTCTTCTTTTGCCATTAAGATCTGTTTCATCATCAGAGTTCGGATCACTTGCTTGCCCCGATTTGTTTAAAGATGAAGTATTGACACCAGGACCCCTGCTCCATATAAGAAAAAAATCATCCATATTGAATCATTTCATAAAGAGAAAAATTCTAGTGGCATCATATCCATGTGCAAAAGTAAAAGTGCAGTCAGAAGGTCTTACAAATCCAATGTTCCGCTCTGCAAATCAAGTAAAAAATCTTTTGCCATCTTTCGAGCAAGCTCATTCCTCCTATATACAGAAACAATACCAAAACAATGAATACAAATCAACCAACCAAAATAAACTGTAAACAACAAACACCGCAGAGCAGCAAATGGCAGTTGGCAAGCAGACCAAGAAACAATGTTGACAAATTCCTTTAAGCCTAAAATATGAAGTTAACAACTTCCGTCCTTCCATCAATGTGGGTTGCGCACCTTTCTATCACAGTGACTAAATTAGTGGGATGATATTTATCTTTCAACCTACACAGAAAAGCAAGTCTGGTTAGATTCTGACGTAACAAATGAAAATAAATGAAACAATAGAAGAATGAAAGAAATGTACCATTCTTCAGCCTTGTGAGCATCAAAAAAAGCTCGTTTTTGGGTCGTTATGAACTCCGACTTGTATTCTTGGTACCTGTCAATCAAAAGGCTACAGTCACACCAACATCCAAAGTACAAAACTAAGGGGAAACGAAGTACAAAATGAAAGTAATCATGGTTGATGAATGACACTGAGTTGGCCTCCTTTTCAAACAGCTAAAGCTATTAAACATCCCTCTATATACCTGCGCTCGGCTTCTGCTGGCAGAATGTCATCTTCAAGCTCCTGAATAAACTGCTTGTAAGACATCAAGCCTTCTCTGGAAATTTAAACTTTAGGGTTACTAGATGTCTTAATAAAGCTTCAATAGTACAGCACTAAACCCAAAAATAATAAAAATCAAGAACAATCATATAAGAAGAAGTATATGATCTGCTATACTCTTGAAACAAATGGTAATTCAAAGAAAATTGCTTTATTCTATAATAGATTAAGATGAGAAAAAACACAAGAGGATAAAACACACAAGGGGAAGGGGGAACAGAGGAAGCAAAACCCACAACCAATTAACTTGAACATGAATAAACCGCCTGAACCGCAAGAGCAGGAAACGTAATCTTTTTTTCCTTTTCCTTTTTCTGTTGTGCAGTTTATGAATTATTAATTGCGAACTCCATTGAATGAGAAAATATAACTGACCAACACCAAATAAATCACAGAACCAACACTTAAAGATGAATAGGATCAGTGAGTCCACAGAGACACAAAAGGAGCAAAACCGCAAAAAATTAAAGAAACATATTTTATTTTCTGATGAGCAACAAAGAAATGTTATCATTAGATAAACAAGCATACTCGAAGAGGGCAAAAAGTCCCCAAACAGAACAAACAAAGACATATAGATTACAACCCACACACAGCTTTGCAATCATCAAAATTAAAAACTTCAGGGACTCCTCTGACTGTTCGTAAGCTGAAACCCTTAAAGAAGCAAAGTCAATAACGTCTTTGATTCTTTGGCTTTGCTATCAAGTACTGAATTTCACTCCAACCAAATAACACACAACACCCACCCAAAAAACCACCTTAGCTCTAGTAATATCGACAATGTTCTTTGGGGCAAAAAAGTCATTCATCAGTTACCATCCCTGCCTAGCAAACGACCCATCAGAGTATAAAATCTCCAATTTACCAAGCTTCCAAATGTTTCCTTTTAACTATCCAGCAATCTTTACACCCACAAGTTAATAATTCTTGTCACCTAATCATATTGAAAGATATGTGAAGAAACATCTGTCAAGTCTTTTATCCACCACCACAGTTTCATCATTCTTTAATCTTCCCTCCTTTCAGGATTCTCAAATTAGGACACCAAACAATAGTTCACCAAAATCATCGTGGGGAGAGAGAAAACAATACTTTCATGAATAAAGATGTTAAAGCAGATTCTAACCGGCAACCAAGTATGACGGCATTATGGACATAGAGAGTAATAAATTCACTGTTTGTGCCAACCCAAAGTTTACAGCCCCCTGGTTGGATTCCCAAGCCAAAAAAAAATATGAATAACGTAAAAAGCTACTACATGGCAACAACTGTTGTAGATATTCAGTAGATAGAGGCCAGAAGATTAGCAACTGCGGTTCTATAAATCTACAATTTCTGATTAACCGAAACATAACTACAGACGCAAACATATTGGTCTTTGCAACAATGACAACATGGCATGGACCAACTGAAACTTGGAATAGGAGAAAGCTAACCACAGTCACATACTAAACACATGCTTACCTCGTATTCCCCGCATTGGAAGCATCGTTGTAACCATCACGGCCTGAATCCCAGTCTAAAAAAAATAAGGCCCGTTATGCTCTATATTTATTAATGATAGACTAAACAGATGTACAGGCATGAGTTACGCAAGTCACCAGATTTAAACTTGCGGAGGGTACTGATCAACAATACGGGACCAAATCAATAAAAGAGGCAACTACCTGTTTGATCCAGAGGCACTATGAAGCGTGAGGCTAGGTTGGGCGCTAGTTAATTTTTTGTTTTCCATTAAATATATACTGCATTTTATTTAATTCCAGTTGATCAATAGACTGTGCAAACTTTAACATCTAAGGCTCAAATGTAAGGTGTTCCTTCCAGGGTTATATTGAATAATTCAAGGCGTAAAAGTGAAATAGCTGGCCTACACTCAATTTGAAAGCTGAATGTGTGATGAATTGTGTTTAGAGTGAAAGTAGAGGAACTACCAGATGAACCACTTGGATAGCCACCAGATGGACGGCCCATGTACCGACCATGAGGCCTTTCATCACCATAACCAGGCCTGCCCCCTTCACGTTCATACGGGAAGTCATATCCAAACCTATATCACGACGAATATTGAATCATGATGGTGGCATATGATCACGGAGAAAACACGAGAGAGAGAGAGAGAGAGAGAGAGAGAGAGAGAACATCACATGTAATATGAGAACGCAAAAAAGATTGACTAACAAACATAAAACCCTTACTATTGGTCCAAAGATACATTATTAGAAGAAGGTGCAGTTGAGGATGATGATAAACTTTCAATGTTCAACAAATAATACTTTTCGGTAACAAGGGTGAATTTCCCAGTGTTCTAAAACAAGCGATTAATTGGCAATTAATCGTTGGCGGGGCCTATCCGATTAGGTCCGACTAACGATTAATTGCCGATTACTAATTAATATGCACCGATTAATCGCTCAAAGGTGGCCTACCGCCCGACTAGCGTCTAACAACTTTTAGAACATTGGAATTTCCATGTCATTACCAACAAAAAACTCTGGAAGAATTTTGCCCAAGCAAAACAAGCAGCCAAGTTACATACAATTGGAGGACCCAGATGAGTGAGTGAGTGCGTGAATAATAAAACTAATAGGACCCCCACCAACCCCCCAACTCCAGAAGCAGCACCCCAAGGAAAGAAGGCAGAGAAAGAAGACCTCGCAAAATAATCAAAACCACCACAGCTACCACAAAGGACCCGAGGCATGCAGGAACAACTTGTTTCAAAATTGTTCACAAAGAGACAAAGAACATAACTGATGTATGACCATTAAACAAACACAAGAAAAGGACAGCAGGGATTACCGTTCCACACAATGATGCACAACACATATAGCGTAAGCTGGCCTAACCAACTTATGCAGCAAAAATGTAAAAACCAAATCTGTGTACGAGTTTCACCATCCATTCTACATTCTTAATAATATCATCAGACAAATCCAAAATGACTATCATGAAACTGCCCTAAACACTAATATAACGGCACAAAACCCATATAGCAACTACTACTTCCTGATACTAATAAATAAGGCTATGAATAGAATGCCTTGAGTCTTTCCCTGGTATCACCAAACCTGGGAGAACTATGCCAGAGGCAAGGCATGCACCCAATCTACCCCTTCCCAACTCCCCTTTCTGGATATAATTTGGAAGAACTTATTTTATATTTCAATATCACAAAACCCACCAAGAAATCTTATATGTTTCAAATCTTGTATTTTAAATGTATCCTTTAGCAGACCCAAACATTTGTCCACTAATACCCAGAGCCAGACCCCTAAGTAAACATATGATAGACTACCTCAGTCCTTTAACTTCCATGTTCATCGCTGTAACGGAGTAACAATCATGTGTTTGATAAAATCTTTTTTGGGAGGCCTATTCCATCTTTGCTCTCTCTTGGCATCTTAATTTGGATAGACGTGGATTTTTAATTGAAGGGGATTTTTAGTACAATTAGCTCAAATTTAGGTTTGACAGCTTAAAAAGGGATTGCGCCATTGAGTTTGGGAGTTAATCATGATACATATGATGTGCTTAATAAACGAGAGTGATATGAAATCCTACATGTTAAAGATTGCAGTTCCACAACCATGCCAATAAAATAAATCTCTTTTACCACTAATCTGGCTTCTGCTCGAGTTTTACAAGCCACCAACAGCCAGGGATGGACACAATATTTCAGCTTTGGGTGGCCAAATAGTGAATTTTTTTTCATCATATGAAAAAGTGATTAATTTCTGCCAATACAAAGTAAAAACAGTACCAAAGGCATTATCTTAGATAGTTCTAATCAATGTATACAATTACAAAAACGTAGTAGCGAAAAAATGTACATGCATACAGCATGGTGCATCCATAATCATTTCCAAAGAAAATACAGAATCTAAATTTGTTATAGAAGCATACAATAGAAAGTGGATGCTTATTGATATATATATATATATATATATATATTTTTTTTTTTTTTTGGGGGGGGGGGGGGGGGGGGGGCCGGGGGAGAGAGAACAATACTGAATAGGCGAGGATTCTTCTTTTTATTTAATAATTAAAAAAAGCATTGGGTAGCCGAACTTATACAATTTCATGTTTTCTAGAAATACAATTCTAAATAAATCTTGAAACTTGGGTGCGGCGATCATCTGGGCTAATTTGCCCCTCAGTCCATCCTTGCCTGTAGCTAAACCTCTCCTGTTATTGGTAAACTGAAAACTCAAATCCCTTCTACTGAAATTCACTTCTATCAAAACCAAGCCTCAGGTCTAAACACAACACAATCAGAATGTGAATTCAGGAACAAACAAAACTAACACCCCAACATGAAAGCAACCATCTGCATCGACCGATATTATACACAACACACAACCAAAGATACATCCAGATAACCTTCTATTACCATGAGTAATTTCTCACTAACCTTCTATTATTGGTCAAATTGAATGCTCTAAATCTCTTCATTCTAAATCCATGTCTATCCAAACTAAGCCTCAAGTCTCAAGACAACACTAGGATAGCCCAGGCCTTGAGTCGTAAGAGTTAAGACAACACTAGAAGATGGTGAATATTGGGTAGGGGCGATCGTCTTGAAACTTGGTCAAAATGAACACTCTAAATCCCCTGATTTGAAATCCATGTCCATCCAAACTAAGCCTCAATTTTTAACACAACACTAGGACAGCCCAAGCCTCCAGTCTCAATAATTAACACAACACCATCAAAAGGCGAATTCACGGATGAAACAAACACGCAAAATCAAAGTAATCACATACAATGACCTAAATTACACAAACATATATACACACAGAGATAAAAAAGAGTCCTAGTGTAATCAGTCACTAATAACTAACCTTCTATTACCGTGCCCGTACCCGCCTCTCGGGCTCCCCCGCCGCCCATCGTACCCGCCGTCGTCCCTCCGCGACCGCTTGAACGGTGGCAACGGAGGCGACCTGCGGGGTGGCGAGTGGGCCCGGCGGTCACGGTACGGGGGAGGAGGGGGGCTAGGGCTAGCGCGGCGCTTGTAGTCCCGCTCCCTCGGGGGAGGGGGTGGGGGGGAGCGGTTGCGATCGTAGTAATCGCCGCCGCGGCGGTTCGGGGGGCGGTCGAGGTCCCTGTCGTCCCTTCTCTCCCTGGAGTCCCGGTCGCGGCGGCGCGGGGGCGGGGGAGGGGGCGGAGGTGGGGGAGATGATTCGGGGTTGGTGGTGGTGGTGGTGGTGTCTTTGCGATCTCGGTTGCGGTCGAGGGATTCGACGGGCATGTTGATGACTTCGGCCATAGGTGGCGGTAGTGGTGGTGGTGGTGGGTGGGAGGGGGAGGGGGAGGGGGAGGGGATTAGGGGAAAACCCTAGAAATTGGAGAGGAGATGTGGACCTCTACACTGCACTTGGACTGGGTTTTCGAGACTTCGGGGCTTTTTTCAGCTTTGTCGTGAGAAAACAAATGGAAGGGTTAATTACAATTTGACTACTCGGTTTATCCTTATTGTCTCACTTTGGCCCCTAAGAACTTTGTCGAGCTCGGCTCATTTACTGAATTTAAGCTCGGCTCAATCCTTAACAAGTCGAGCCCTTAACAAGTCAAGCTTAGTAATTTACTAAACGAGTGTCTTTAATCGAGATGAGTCTCCCTTAAGGAGCCGAGATCCCATTTACTAAACGAGCCAAAAACTCAAACTCGAGTTCGGTTCGACTCGTTAAATTTTTTTTTTTTTGCCAAAACGCTAACAGATGATATTATAGATCTAAGAAACAATACATCAAGAGGAAATTCCGTCCCTAAATAAAGGATTAAGAAACCAACAAAATGGGAGTCAGTCCAAAGACTATACACAACTCCAACTAAAGTTACTTAACCCATCGCTCCAAACAGTCGAAGCACTGTAGAAAAACACTCACACAGAGGTGATAGAAGCCCCACAAACAGGGAGAAATCCCACGGGGGACACCAAAGAAGATAACAAAAAAAGAGAAAAACTGGTAATGGAACCAGACGAAATCTGCCATGCAGAGTATACTTCATCCATCAACCTAGATCTCCCACTCAGGCGAGGAGAACGCCTCCGGCGACCACGATCTGCAAGGCACTACCTCCAAAAGCCATTGGACTACACAGCGGAAGAGGTACCGAAAGAAGGGCTACGGATGGTGGTTTGGGGAGGAGGAGGATGGGGGTAAAGAGGAGGAGAAAAAACCTCAAAAATCTAAAATCGGGAGATGGAAAAACCCTACGAAGGGGAGATACGAAGGATAGGCGAGATACGAAGGGTAGGCCCGACTCTGAGTTTTACGAGGCCCTAGGCGGAATTTGAAAATGGAGCCTTTTAAATGTTGATATATAAATAAGTTATTCAATCATGGAAGCAAGATAGAATTGTGTCTCAATGGCTAAGTTGTTGTACCGCCCCTTTAGAACCTTAGGATGTGAGTTTGAATCTCAAAACTGAAAATTTGAAACCATATTTTAAACTCTTGGCATTAAAAAAAACAGAGAGGCTAAGGATCAAACTCGCAACTTTACACTTATTGCTCGCACATCTTACCATTGTGCCACATTAGCCTACTCATAAAATTCTTCACAAACATAATATTTAATATATTCTGCTATTTCGGGGCCCAGTAAACGGGAGGCCCTATACGGTTGCCTGGTGGACCTAGGGCCGGCCTGACGAAGGGGAGAAATTCCTCCCCTCCCGTCACCCATTGGGGCGTAAAACCCTAGGGGGGAGGAGAAATAGGAGATGCGGGGCAACGGCTTCTTTAAGGTTAGAGAGAGGAGAGTTCTCTTTCGGGTAAAATGTTTGGCTCATTTACTAAATGAGCCAAAACCGAGCGTTAACAAATCGAGTCGAGTTCACGAGCTACTCAATTCGTTTACAACAGTACTACGGATAACAAATTATATTAGCCATTTAACCCTGCAAGATTCTAGCCCATTAATTTGCAATCCATCTTCATAAGCCCCTAGGTGAGGACCATGCTCTTTCGAGCCCCTGATCTTAGTTTGGACTCCGAAATAGGTGTAATGGAGTTTCTTGCATATAGATAGATACACAGTCCTGAACACAATACTAAAAGACGAATGGAGAGTATTTTGCCACTCTCCTTTTTGTTAATACCATTTCCTTTTGTATTTTTATTAGTTGATTTATTTTGTGAGATAAGGAGAACAACATTAACAAAAAGAAAAGTAACAAAATCAATTCCCAAACGAATATGTGAAGTCGCAGAACTATATATCCGTCTTCTGAACGAATATAAAAGAAAATATCAAACATGGCAACACATGTCAAGACGTCATGGTCGGTGCACAAAGCTAAATTAATCTTGAAGGAGTATATGATTTAGGATTAATAATACCCTACTTCCCATGATATTATACATCTTACACTTCTTTAAAATACACGTATTTGATGATGATATTCATATTCGACGAAACAAACAAGGCATGAATTAGTGTATTTTTTATGTCCCCAAGGGAAAGGGATTCGGTCAAAGTCAGCAGAAGAAAAGCAACTAAAACGATTTGTCCCTGAGAGGATTCGAATCTCAATAATAATAAGATTAAACATTTCAAATCTTAGAACTACTAGAAATTTGTCCGTTCATTTTAAGGTATACAAATTGGTCATCCGGTTAAAAAATAATAATATGTAGTAGGCTATTTTTTTAGTTTGGGCCATTACAAATAGTGATGATAAACAAGCCAAATGAGCCAAGCTGGTAATTGATCAAGCTTGATTTGATAACTTAACGAGCTTAAAAAAATATGTTCGACCTTAGCCTGTTTTTGAGACGAACCAATCTCAAACAAACTTTAATCAAGCCAAACACAAGTAGTTTGAATTTTTTTGTACATAATAAGCCAAACAAGCAGAGTAGGAGCTTGTTTAAGCTTGGCTTGAAAATATTAATGAGCTTTAAAAATACGTTTAAGTTTGGTTTGTTTATGTAACAAACCAATCTTGAACAAATTTTAACTAACGAACACGAGTTCAGACTCGAGTAGCTTGATTTGTTTAACAACACTAATTAAAAAGCGTTCACGTGTTATTACACAAAGTACATCAACTAATAGTGGAAAATTTCCCACCGTTAAAACTTAATGTAATTGTGAAACTGGGAAAATTTAATGTATGGAACGTTATTATTTTTTTTTCAAGAAATATTTGGTAAATCGTTATATAGGTAAAACCCATAACATTTTGCAACCACGTCAATGGCAAGATCGTGTTATTTTCTGCATCGCATGAATATATTATCTACAAGAGAATACAGAAGAGTTCAATCTTTGCCGTTCAAAACACTTTTAAACAGTTGACATTGAGCTCCATAATAACTTATTCACGGAACTCCGTGAATGTCTATCTTCAAATACTCACCAAACAATTAGTGAGGACGGGCTAATAATATTCACGGAGTTCCGCCAGAATTTTTGGATATTTTCTTGTTTTGTCTTTATTCAAATTTTTTATGCGTATGTTAGTTTTACGCTTAAATTTTGTAGATTATTAATTCATTTCGTCAAAATGAATCGAAAAATTAAAAAATATTATATGACTTTTATTCTTTTTTTTTTTAAATATTTAAGATAAAACTCAAAAGTCTGTTAAATAGGATACCAACAGATACACCCAAAAAACTCAGCCCGTTACCACTTTTAATTCCTCGGCCTGACACTTGCAGGCCTATGGTTGGGCCGCTGAACCTGACCTAGGCCCAATAGCATAATCGGGACGGCCCAGGGAAACACGTAGTATTAAACTCCACACCATAAACCCTAATCACTCTTCTTCCCACATTTCTAGGGTTTCTTCATCGCAGTCGAAGTCGGGTTCTCGCTCATCAACCAACCAACCATGGTCGCCGGCACCAAGAAAACCGTAACGTCTTTCCTCTGATTTGCGATTTGAATTTCTGATTCTCTGTCTATATAGAAACCTTTCAGTTTATTCTTTACTGCTGGAAAGGAAGATGTTTTCTGATTCGGCTTTTATCAGATTTTGTTTGGTCACCGAGAAAATGAAACTCAAGAAAATGTGTTTTGATGGATTTTAAAGCCGAGATCGTCTCACAGTGTTTTGGCTAGTAGATTTAAAGTTTCGAATGTTATAGGGTTACCTGTTGAAGGCTATGGTTTTAGAGCGCATGCTGATGGGGTTAAATGTATTTTATTGTTTCAGAAGAGGACTCATGAGAGCATTAACAGTCGGCTCGCTCTGGTTATGAAGAGCGGGAAGTACACCTTGGGATCCAAGACTGTTCTGGAGACTCTCAGGAACTCCAAAGGTTGTTTCCAAATCCTTCTTGTGTAATTTGATTAGTTATTCTCTGGATCTATTTTAAGTTTGCTAATACAGAACCGATCCCACCTGCCGTAAACAAACTTAGTTTGCCTGACCGCACCATAAAGTGGAGCCCCTTTCTCAGCTATTTCATGCAAGTTTTTGTTACGGGGAGGTTGTGTCTGAAAGATATGATTGCAACGCACACCTTTTACCACTTGAGCTAACCCTTTTGCACGTACTACTGCAAAAAGATGTAGTACTCTCCTTTGGTTTTTGGGGTATAAAAGATTGAAAAGGATATGGAATTTGGCCAAAGGCACTGTTTACGAACAGCTATTCGGTTCGGCAGAAATTGTATTGCTGTGGAAAGCATATTTACACTGTAGTTTTCAGAAAGAAATTAAGTGTTTTTAAATTTTTTGCACATTGCTTTCTGGATAAGTTAGAAGAAAGAATAAAAGTGAGACGGTTATTTGAATTGGTTTGGTTTTTATGTTCTTCAGCAAAGTTGGTTATCATTGCCAACAACTGCCCTCCTCTTCGGAAGTCTGAGATAGAGTACTATGCCATGTTGGCGAAGGTTGGAGTTCACCACTACAATGGGAGTAAGTTTACTGCCATTAGTATTTAGTTACTATTTCTGTTCTTTCTTTCCTTAACTTTTTGTTTTGTTTCTTTGGTTGTTTCTTTGCTGCGTACAAAGTGCTATCCGTACAGTTATGATGTAGATGTATTTCTGATATTGAAAAGAGGATTGGACTTCACACTATGTCTTTATAGCATTTTTTCAGTCGGTTGAAATTCAATTTTAGCATAGCAGTTAAGAGGTGGTCAGCTTGTAAAATGCTCTACCACTCTGACCTATGGCCTGATTGGTACTTAATAAGTTGTATAAATGTCTTTTTTTGGATGTGTCTTGCTTATTGGAGAGCTCATACTATCGTGCGTGGTCATGGGATGGGGCATGACCTGCTATATATGAATCCATATATGCTACTATGTGATTGCTAGCTGAAGTTCTGTATTTGACTATGGAGAGTGGAATGTGGATACATGGAACAAGATCATCTAGCTTAAACCAAGTATTCTCGGCAGGGTCCTTTTTGTTGCGTTCATTACTTGTTGCTCCTACTTTTGTACGATCAGAATTGTCTGTAAACAAAATATTTTTGAAATCCCCATTTCTTTTCCAGTATGAATCCTAAATATTTTTCGCTTTGATCGTTTTGGAATACTTATAACTAGTGGGGCTTGGGCTTGATTTCTCAAACCTTTGATTCTGTGAGGATTGTAGTTTCTTTATCTGAATCCTGAAGCCATTGGTTTTACCTTTAAACATATTCTTCCTATTGGTCCATACTCAACTTTTTGATTAATACCACTGTTGGGTGATTGGAATCGTCCATACTTTTATGTTTATTTCATTATAATTTGGAAGCTGGTTGATTTTGGGACAAAATTTTCCATAATTCCTTCCAAATCAGTTCTATTAAATTGGAAGCTGCTCTCCAACTTCCTGTAAGGTTGTTGCAAGTTGGTGAAACTTATACTTTGTAGGGGTGAGGAAATGCTGATTTCCACCGAACAACACTTTAGTGGACAATGGAAAATGGAAACCCCGAAATTGGAAGCTTGTTTAAAAAATGCTTGCAGGGAATTGCTTGGGCTTGGAATTTTGTTCAAAAGTACCTTGAATGAGGAGTAAAGTTTAAAATAAAAACCTGCTTTGGTATAATATCGAGGAGATACGATAGTAGGTCTACAACCCACGGAGGGATTCTTAGAGCATGCAAATGTAGTCTAGTTTTATCCCCTTGTTTCGTTGTACTTTTGGAAGTGTGAAGTCCAAAATGATTATTGAAAATGAATGCGGGAACATGGTTCCAAACAATGGGGAAGGTTCTGCTTATTCTCTCCAATATACATGTTGCCGTGCACGTAATCAGTTATACTTTACAATGGCTACCTCATGTATCTACCCATAATATCTGGCATTGTCCCATGACCTGGTTTCATTTACTACTTTCCTCGTCGTTGAATCGTGTTGTGCTTAGCTTGTCTTGTTTTCTTACCTCTGCCATTTACTTTGAGTTGCGGGAATGCAAACATAAGCCAGATTGCTTTGTGTTCTTCATTTCCCCTTTGGTGGTGGTATAGGGAAATCATCATAATACGTGCTTTAGGTGGTTGCTTACCCTGAATGTTTCCGTTTTGTTTGTATCAGATAATGTGGACCTAGGGACTGCTTGTGGCAAATATTTCAGGGTTTGCTGCCTAAGCGTAATCGACCCTGGTAAGCATTGTAGCGCTTAAAATCTAATATTTGTTAGTTAGGTCTATCAGATCCTCGTATTTTCGGTTGTTGTAATTGATCGTATTTCTTGGATTTCAGGTGATTCTGACATTATTAAGAGTATGCCAACTGATCATTGAGGAAACCTTGGGTAGTGAATTTCAGTCATGGAAAAGTTTTGGTCTGTTTGTCACTGTGTTATTTGCTGGTTTTTCTCTAGAAGAAGTCTGATTAATGAGAGGATGCTTTGCTCTTTTGTAATTGTTGTGGTTTTAAGCCGCACATCTTTATTTGAGACCCCGCTGTATTGCTTTTGACCTTTGTTATTCTCAGTTTTGAGTACTCTCTTTTTCTTTCTTCCGTTCATTTCCTGTCATAGCTAATGCTTGCAACACTTCACTTAGCTCCCTCACCCGAAACAGAGGGTTTTCTTTTTCGGATTCTAGACAGTAAATCTGGATGCATTGGTATAGCTAATGGTTCGGACTTGCTTGCGACTCTGACTGAGCAAATCTAAACTATTAATTGTAGCAATGGACAATGCAGATTTAGAATGTCCCCTCCCGTCCAAATTAAGTGCCAGAGAGGATCCAATTTCTTTTCTTTACATTTGTATGATATTGTGGTTTAGGTCCCTTATATTGTGTAGTTACGTATCAACACCAAAAGTTTGTAGTGAAAATTCGAAGATTGGTCAGGACATCGGGATATGTAGAAATGGAAGTTCCCAGTCGTTGAAGTTTTATGCATGTGAAGACATTAGCCTAAGGGTCATCATTTAGTCCATCATCCGCCTGAAGTCTGTCTGGCCCGTCGGGCTATTGGCCCGTCACCTGCCTGAAGTTTGTCTGGCCCGTCGGGCTATTGCCCGGCTTGAGCCATTCAACGGGCAGACTAGTCTAGCCTGAATTGTTCATGGCCCAGGTTTGGGGCTAGGGGTTTTTGCTCGGCTTGCCCGCAAGACCCGACTGATAGCCCAAAAATCACCCAAGATTACAAATTATAGGGGTTGAGTAGTGCACATGATTGACAAGTGTATGGTTGCCAACCTAGTCTGGATGTACATATTCGTTGTGACGCAATCCCTCACCTCTTTTCTCTGTGTAACAATTAATACATATTTAATCTGAGCACTTAAAATATTATTTTTCATCTTTTGATAAATAAAATATTCAATTCAATTGTGCAGATGCACTTATTAGAGTATCTCCAATCCTTATCCATTTTAATACCTATATATCCAAATTTTGAGTAAAAAGTCTAAAACTCATCGCTATTGTCATACCCATTTGCCTACCCATTTTGAATCTACCCATTTTCTCATCCAAATTTGGGAAAAATCAAACCCATACTCATTTTTTTCAAACCTTCTTTTCACTTTTAATAATTGCAAGTGTGCCACTCATTAATTATAAGTTGCTCTACTTTTCCATTTGTTTTTTGACCTTTAGTAGTCTGGTAGAGTAATAGCCAGTAGGTACGCAATTAAATTCATTTCTTGGTCATTGTAAAGTTTCCGTTGGTTTTGTAGGTAAGCAATTACTGTGTTGCGTTCCATTTTTTAAAGGGGAAATTGCATTCCAGTGGGAGTTGGGGCAATTAATGTCCAACTCATGTAGAGGTTTTTTCGAAATTACATAAATATGAAACGGAGGAAAAACAAATCCCCAAACATGAAACGGAGAAAAAACTATTCCCCATACATGGAGTTGGTTGTAATCGAATCTGGGTTTCCTAAGTTGCCCCTTCTATGAACTTAAGTTGCCCCTATATGGACCTAAGTTGCCCTTTCTATAAATCTAAGTTGCCTCTTCTATGAACTTCTTGAGTATTCAATTTCTTGAGCATTTCTTCAATCTCCTTGCCATTTCTATTATTTTCTGAGAAATTTGGGATCTGAGTTACTTGCAGATTTGAGTTTTTAAAATACTTTGAGATTAGTGTATTTTGGGTAATTTTTTAGAAAGAGAAATGATAGAGAAAATAAGATGTATATTTTCGAGCATCCACTTTATACTTTTGCTTTTATATTCTAGGAATTGCCACTTGAATTTTTTTGTTTGGTTTTACTTGAAAATGTGAAGAAATTATACTATTAGCTACCAATTTGATTCACTGGCTGCTTTTCTTAGAAAAAAATAAGGTGCAACTCAAGTCCATAGAAGAGACAACTTAAATCTATAGAAGGGGCAACATAGGTCTATAGAAGGGGCAACTTAGCTTCAAACTTAGATTTGACTACAAACCGACTTCATATTTTGGAAAAAAAATTTCCTCCGTTTCATGCATGGAGAATTTTAGTTGGTCCGTATCACCTAAATCTGCAAGTAACCTAGATCCCAAATTTCTCAGAAAATAATAGAAATGGTAAGGAGATTGAAGAAATGCTCAAAAAATTGAATACCCAGGAAATTCATAAAAAGAGCAACTTAGATCCATAGAATGGGCAACTTAGGTTCAAACTCAGATTTGACTACAAATTGACTTCATGTTTTTGAAATTTTTTTTCCTCCGTTTCATGCATGGAGAATTTCAGTTTGTCCGTTTCTGCAAACAACCCAGATCCCAAATTTTTCAAAAAATAATAGAAATGGTAAGGAGATTGAAGAAATGGTCAAAAAATTGAATACCTAGGAAGTTCATAGAAGGGGCAACTTAGATTCATAGAAGGGACAACTTAGGTCCATATAGGGGGCAACTTAAGTTCATAGAAGGGGCAACTTAGGAAACCTAGATTCGATTACAACCAACTCCATGTATGGGGAATATTTTTTCCTCCATTTCATATTTGGGGATTTGTTTTTCCTCCGTTTCATATTTATGTAATTCCGAAAAAAGCTCTCCATGAGTGGGCATTAATTGCCCCAACTCCCATTGAAATGCAATTTCCCCTTTTTTTTAAAAAAAAAGTTTTGGAAAAAAGGAGGTAATTTTAAGGTCAAAAATCATGTATTGACGCAAATAATTTTCCTACCAATATGGATCTTATTTGATAGATCTTATTGAAATCTTATAAACGGTGTAAAAAAAATTAAAGAATTATTTTTTATTTTCGTTATATTTGGATTTAAAATTATATTTTAAAAAAAATTTGGGAGAAAGCGGTCTTCATTGCATAATTTCTAGACTTCTAGGCATGCACATAGCCACACAAATCACCAGTAAACAAATCCCAAGGTTTGAACTACCAGCAAACAAACCACTGATTTGACAAAGCCCAAGGAAATTCTAGCCTGCCCAAATGTTAGCCCGCTAGCTCGTGGGCTGGGCTTGAGTTTTAATTTACGATACATATCCCGCTCTGCTCAATCTGTGAACAGACTTGAATAGTGACTTGAGGGGCCGATGATGACCCTTGCATTAGCCATATGTTTTATTTTTTGGGTACAGTGGAAAGATACTTTAGCCATTTTGAAGCTGTTATGGCCTTTCGAGGTGGTGCATTTGATAATTATTTGGACAAGGAAGAGGATTTTGGTCCAGTTGATGGTTATTTGTGTCGAAAAATTTAATCGTTCCCAAATCATGTTGATTGAATTTTAATTAACGTGATTTGAGCACGTTTAAATATGTTCAGTTATTTCATAATATTTCATAACAACACAAACCTTACTTGTAATGCGTATTAGGCGAATCATGCAGTAGTGTATATTGGGAATCAGGGAACCTGCTGCCAAGGGTCAGCATGGGGTGATGGCCGTCCAAACGGTGTAGTTTTGGCACGTAAGGACTAGCTACCAACATGCCTCCCTAATCCCCATTTCGCAGCCTCCTTTCCGTTTTAGATGAATGATTTATCTATTTAACGTGGGATTCATTTCGGGTCTTACAAAATTAATTTAAATCGCTCATTATTTGTAAAATATTTTCTTTATGAGTTTCTGTAAAAAAAAAAAATTAACTTAATCCGATATCAATAAGGACTTTTTCAAAATTCGTAGGGCGAAACACTCAATTTCATGTTCACTTTTGTTTTCACGGAAAAACATCTTTTGACTTCAATTTTGTTATGCTTTTATTCACTTTTTTTTTTATTCTCTCTCTCTCTCTCTCTCTCTCTCTCTCTCTCTCTGTGACCAAACGTTCTACCAAAAAATACACCTTCTCTCTCTGACGAAACGTTGCACCTAAAAATACACCTTAAGATGAGACAGGCCAGCTAGCTACAAGCTACAGTGCCTAAATTCACCCTCACCAAAAACTACACTACCTACCAATAGTTTTATATTCTAGCAAAACGCCTTCTAGAAATTGACGGTTAGGGGAAAAAAGATGCATGCGATCATCTCCAACCAAAGATATCAAATTTGGGCTCATTAAAAATTTACTGAGCTCTAGTTTGTTTCAAACTCGAATCGAGCCCCAATATGTTGTGTTCGAGTTCAATTAGTATTTACAAACTCGAACTCGATTCCTTTGTACAATCCGAGCTTATCTACGCACAAAAAAATAAAACAAAACAAAAGTCTGTGAGCCAAGTCTCGAGTTGTTCGCAAACGACTCCATTCGTTTACAACACTACCCACAGTACTGTACATATATTAAGCATAATAATAATAATACCATTTTTCCCATCTAGGAAGGAATATAATTCCCTGATATTCCTCAGAACTCTCTCTCTCTCTCTCTCTCTCTCTCTCTCTCTCTCTTCCCAGATAGGACTATAATATAGGAGTACTGCAGCTGCAAATGATAGCTTGATCAGCACAATACTCTTCCCAGCATCCGGCTTACATTTTTTAATGATCTACTGGATCCAGCTCATTTCCAAGGCTTCCATGATTCCTAGCCAGCCACAGTACCCATTTTTCACAAGGAGATAGATTTCATGTCAATTTCGACAAGGCAAAGTCAAAATTAAAGCAATTGTTGATCATGAGTACTATTTTTACACGTATATATTACCTCAAAAGTGAAAATCATTTTCCATACTACCTTTTCATGTTCAACCATGAAACTGACGTGCATGACACGGATTTCTCTCTCTAATACCGCGGGCGAGAAAATCTCCCTTGGGCACGCCTCGCGTAGTTAAATTTCCGCTCAAAAAACTCCTTTATCTCTTTAAATTCGTGCTTTCACGTGATACCGAGCGTAAGTTATAGGCGACACGGCATTGACACAAAAATGACGAGGCATTGACATGACTAAATGACAATGATTAAAGTAATTGAAAACTAGTAAAACACAAAGCTGAGTGAGTCATCATATCATAGATTAGATTAAAACGTAAGGTTTGAAGTGATATTTGTAGCCACTTAAAACTATACCCCTACTTTTCAGATTTCCGAGATCAAACCTAGAATACCTTTTTAAATTCTGTCACCCCATGTGGGCCACCCCCAAAATTATTTATTTATGTCGTTTTTTTACTTATGTCCTTGGTTACATGACATCCCATGTGTATCCGTGTCCTTCACTCCAAACTACAGTATTTTCGGACAGATATATAGGAGTATCTTTTGTGGTACTTTTTACTTTTCTACTATTATATTTGTTCAACTTTTGCATTGTAATTTTTGGGAGTAATTGACACTGTTGGTTTTAGAATTTTGGATTTGGATTTGTGGATAATGAGTATAGAAATAAATAGAGTAATGATTGAAAATATAGGTAATGATGAGAGAGAGAGATTGAGAGACTTAAAATGGCAATTATGCGTGGACATAGGGATAATGAGTGGAGAGAGAAATAAGATAATGATTAGAATTCAAAATCCTTAACCGAACAAGGTCACATTTGACTTGGTGAGAGAAATCAAAAAATCACAAAAAATGTGGATCGAAGTTGAATTATTTTTTATATAAGATTGCACTTTAGACCAAAAATACCAAGTTTGATATTTTTTCGTCTTCCGTAAACTTCTTTTATCATACTAATTTTTTACTTTATAGACTTCTTTTGGTGGAACCAATGGTTAATTCAGAAGAAAAATAACGCGAATCGAATAACGATTCAGAAAATACGAATAAAAATACCAAACCAATAGGGGAAAAAAATTAAGAAGAATGGTGCCATAGTATCATTTCAGAGAATGACGCAAAACTAACAAACGCGAAAAAAGATTAAATAAGGATCCAAAACGTGTACTTTTTCTAAAAGTGCAAAAAGTATAGTGGAACGGGTAATTTGGTCAACAAATTTAAATGCACATTAAAACCTTGATATTGGATATTTACAAATAAATAACTATAGGAGGGGAAAGAAATGCTTAATCGTTTGACTTATTAAATTTTTTTTGGGATAAGTAACCAAAACTTTTTTTTATGCAGTCGTTTGCGTCTCTAATGCAATTATAAATATGTGTGCGAAATTTCACAAATTTGTAGATTCTACACATTTTTTATTTACTTTATTGAGACCACTGAAATCACTTTACACATTTTATATATTCGTCTCCTTGATTGCTTTTTTTCTTTGTGATCTCTTCGTATATATTTTCATAAATTTCCAAGAATATTAATATGTAAACTTAATATAATTCAGAGAAATCCATAAAATAGATACTGCCTACACCAAAATGCAACTAAATAACATAAAAGAGATTGAACAAGAAACCAATGGAGTGAATAACCGTGTGGTTTAATGAAATTGAATTACTTAGAAAATCAGGGTGAATTTGGAGAGTGAATAACCGTGTGGTTTAATGAAATTGAATTACTTAGAAAATCACGGTGAATTTGGAGAGAGAGAGAGAGAGAGAGAGAGAGAGAGAGAGAGAGAGAGAGAGACCATAGTTTTCTTCCTTTCCATTTTTGGTTTCTAACTTGGACAAACAAAAGCACAAGAAATAATTCCGAAAAACCTTAAGAATATGTTTGGATAATCGAAATCTTGACTACGAATGGGAATATGAATCTTGACTACGAATAGGAATATGAATACTGGGAATCAAATTCATAGGAATTTTCTTGAGTAGGAATAGCAATATGATTATACAAATTAAATTTCTAGGAATATAATACCTAAATTAATTTCATTTCGATGTTTGGATTAATTCAGTAATCTTATTCGGGAAACAATTACTTTGGAAATTTATCAAAGTCAATATTTTCAATTTTTTTGTTGATTGAGTCAGGAATCTCAGATTAGAGCATCCCCATTGTAATAAGTAGATGAGTGTGAATAAGTAAATTTAACAACAATGCTCGAAAAACACCCGACATTATAATAAGCAGAGTTACAAGTCTTTTAGCAAATAACCAAATTTCACTCATTCCATAACTAAACTTAACAATTTTTACTAATAACCAAAACTCAGTAACACCCCACATTGGAATCGTCTCATCAAGACGAATAATTTGGTGTGGTCGGATGCATGATTGGAACTTGTTTGCGATTGGACAAATGTGCATTGTATATTGTGAGGTTTTTTTTTTTTTTTTTGGTTAAGGATGCAAAAATAACCAATATGGATATAGCGGTTGTTAAGTTTGATTATGAACTAAATAGATAATTAAATGTTGACGTGACACAATTTGGTTATTGGTTTTGATTATTACCATTGCGGATGCTCTTACCATGGGGTAAGGGAGCGATGAGATTCCCACTCCATACGGGAATGTGATTCCTAATTGAATGTGTTATCAAGAATCACATTCCTATTTCCATTTTTTTCCCAAACGTCGGAATTATGGAAGTATGACACCATATCCTCATTCCTCCTCAAAATTCCCGCCATCCAAACTGACCTACTTGAGAAATTTTATGTTACTCCAAACTTGCCATTCTTTCTTTTCTCTTCTAGCATTTCGCCCTCTCTCTTTTTGTGATTTTAATTATACTTACCTTCCGAGTTCCCACAAAAAGTTACTTGGATTATTTTAATCTTTGTCCAAAGATGGTAAGATAATAGATAAAATGAGCATTGATATCCGAGAAAGATGTATTGATATTTGTGAAAATATTCGTGAGATATGCATTAATATGATATCCAAATTAACTTGTTTTAAATTAAGGGAAATGATAATGCCAAAACTGTTTTTGTTGGTGCCAAAACTCTAGTGCATAAAAGACTTATACCATGTGCAGTGTACAAGAAATTTATGCACTCGAGTTTTGACACCAACAAAAATAGTTTTGACATTATCTTCTCGATCTCTTAAATTATTGACATATAGTCAGAGGTTAACAAGACCGAAGTTACTTTTATTCCTTCTTGGCAAACAAAAGATGGTAAAACTACTAATTGGACAATAGCTCTCCACAAGAGTACTACTTGATGTGGAACTCAGAGTACGTAGAGTGTACATGGACATGATATGCATCCATGTTTTTATTTATATCTAAGTAACCGACCCCAGGGTAGAAATCCACTCAGAGAAACAGATGAGTGGATTAATTTTATATTTTTATGCGTGAGAAAGGAATATTAGAGTATTTTATTGCATCAGAGAATATACAGAATTTTGTTTAAGAGATCTGTGAGAACATTTTGAGAGAGAGAGAGAGAGAATTTACAAGAGTTTTTATTATTTCGAATACACCAAAACCCACCAGATGTTTGCTTTTGATATTTAGGACCATAAAATAAATAAATAAAAACAAATGTGTAACCTTAAAAGTCCCTTTTGTTAATGAAAAGTTGTTGGAGGGACCAAATCATGTGCTAGTAGTTTACCGAGATCTACAGACAACTTCTTGTCCTCCAGTTAAAAGTAGTTGCAAAAAGGGAATTGACAAGTGAGGAAGATAGTGAATTACTTAACAAAAAAGAAAACAAAAAACAAAGTGAGCATGCAAGGGTATTTTAGTCATAGTTTTCTTTTCTAGTATTTCATTCCTAACGGAATTTTAGAACACCAAAAACTTAGGCCCGATAATTAATTGATTTAATAGAAGATTAAATACAGCGAAAACGCGAATATTCTTATCAGCGCGTAGTACCAGCATGGTATGAAATGTAAGCCAAAGCGTATATTGTTTGTGTAACTAATATTTTGGACGTTGGTACTGATATGTATGTGTCTCTATTGGTAATGTCTCTTATCGGCCGATAAAAGATTGTTTCATTGAGCGATATATTGATACATATCTCTATATGACATATTGCAAATTCTTTGTGCATTGAGTATGGTTCAAAGTGCTTGCCTTCAAATTCAAACCCGGCTTTGGAGTCGGTTCAAACGACAAAGCAATAAATACAGTTGCAACGATTTTGAACCACGAAAACCAAATAAGGATGTGATTTTCTTCTTCTTGTTTTGTTTTTTCTTAATTCTCCCTTTGTGGAGTGTTTCTCTCCATTTATGGAGCTTTTGCATTTTTTCCCCCAGAATCTTGGTTGATTTTGTTTGTGCTCATTGTCATTAAATTGGTTTATCCTTTTCCTAATTGAGGTCTCTATTGCCTACGTCTTGACTGACACCATCCCCAATTTTTATCAGTGCGTAGTGTTGAAAATACTCGTAAAATTTTATTAGGAAACAAGTTATAGAGAGATAAGGAAACAAGCTCTTTTTTGCCAAAGACGATAATAGATGTTATTCATTACCCATTCAGATTACATCAAGAGATGGACTAGTTCCTCAACAGGGAACCAAGTAACTAATTTGATGGAGACTCAGTTCAAAAACTATACCCCAAACCAAAGACTATACCCCAAACTAGGAAGCAGCAAACTAGGAAGACCCTTACCGGCTAAAGTATGAGCAACGAATTTCCGTAACAAGCTCTAGAGACATAAATCTCCGTAAATTTACCTTAGTTTTATTCCTGATCAACCTTACTCTCTCTTATTTAAAATTGCTATGTCTAAATTCTTGACAGTCAAAATTACAGAGTACTTAGTTTGTATACTCTTAGTTTATTTTTTCCGTTTTTATTTTCTGTTTTTTCATGTTTATCTCCTTTAACGGAGATCTATGTTTCCTGTGTGGAATTTTCTTTACCCTCTATGGGTATTGTTTCAACCCTTGTAGGTAGGTGTACTAAGCGTATTTCCATCCAAACCACATGGATAACCCGATTATCGGGGATTTGTTCGCATCAATGGGCTCCAGTTTGGGGTTTGAAGCCCTTTGGGCAATCAAAATTCATGAGTTTGGTTTGAAAAAAAAGTTTCGGACAATAAAATCAGAAAAGGAAAAGCATGTCTAAGAAATTTTGATAAATCGTACATTTGTATCCATTCCGAGATAGTTCATTTTTGTTAGACTCAAACATATTTTTTTTGGAAAATAAGAAATTATGATAAAAATAAAAAAAAATCATTAATAAACGATTTATACTTTTTCGATTAGTTTCATTGAGCCAAATAATTAATATAAAGAATCAATAAAAGTTTAAAAAATCCAGCAAAATCTACCCCACTAAATTTGGGAGCGTGGACATTAAAAGATTTTCTAATTAGTAAACGATGACATCAATTTTTGTCATCATATATAGCAAAAGTAGTATAGAAAATATCATAGAAATTTTCAACCAACTTAGGCGATTATAAAGATATAATATAATAAGTCACATCTCACATAGATAATCTACAATATTGAGCACCCATAACTATTTTAAAAGGCAAAACGTAAATTCTAGTGTCAAATTTCCGTAATACGATACCACAATCTCAGGAAGACCATTATTAAATTACCATTATTGAATTTTTTAACGAACATTGAATTTTACCATTGAGGTGATAACCCAGTTGGCGGAGTTCACTACTCTCCTCGACGGAGACGTGTGTTCGAGTCTCGACAGGTGACTTGGCCTCACATCTGCGGATGAGTCTTTGGATCATTGGGGGGAGGAGCCTATGCCAACTATGCACCAAGTAGTGCCATGGTGACGGCCCGTCCTTCTAGACGATAGCTATGACTCGAACCGGACATTCTATCAGCGGGTAGGGAACCCCTATGATCACACCCAAGAAAAGTTGCTATGCTGGTTGCTCCTTCCCACCCTTTCTCAAATCGAAAAAAAAAACCTTGTGTAATTTTGATAGTGTTGACACAGAAAAAAAAAACTACTATTTTAATTATAAAAAGAATTTAAAATCTGAGCAGGTCGGTCATTCAAACTCATAAACCCCTCATCAATCATTTTGATAAGAAAATCTCAATTAGTACTTTGTTTGGTTCTTCTCTAAAAAATAATCTCTCCAAAACTTTAACTATTTCGTCATCCATATTTTTTCGTCTTTAGTAATTTTTTGTCAATTTTTTTACTTATCTTATATTTTTTGAATGTACATAGCGTACCTCTATTCAAAAAGTAAAAAAAATTCATTAAAATATTAAATTTTTTTTACTAAAGATGAAAAAATACGCAAACCTATAGAACTTTTTTATTAAAAAATAAATCAATCTGAAAATTGAAAACCAAATACAATGAATATCTTTCAACTCAATTTATATATAAAATTACTAAATAGTTATTGGGACACCGTCACCATTTTTCACCGCACATTTCTGCAGCTGTATACACTGGAGTATTTCAGTAGCATGTCTTATAACCACTGTCATTTCTTGGGTTGCAAGGATTCATTCAATTTACATACCCCACCCGCGTACGACTAACGCCATTTTTCTAATCATTTTTTCTTTCTGTGTACGTATTGACTGAGCAAAAATGGAAGTTTGCCAGAGTGGGCTCCACAGTCGCACACCACACCACCGCCATTCTTCTCTGCTTTTTGTTTGCATGGAACCGGCTTATCCCAACGGATTCGCGCCCCTGTCCAAATACCCATGACCGTTCTGCATCTCTCTCTCTCTCTCTCTCTCTCTCTCTCTCTCTCTATCTACACAAAATCCCCCGATTTCTCCAACTGGGTCTTGCTTTAAATCAACGGCTGCCTTACACCTCTGAATGATTTCAGCTAAATCAGGTATACAGACCCACAGAATTGTTTCGATTAATTTTCACAACTGATTGTCTGAATTTTGTGGTGTTGGGTTTTTATGGGTTTTGGTGTTTGATTTGGGTTTGGGTAAGTCGATCTTGCGTCAGTTGACAGTTTTTTGGGAATTTGGCTTGATTTGTACTGCGGCGGTTTGTATCTGTGTTTATGTAGATGTTAGAGAACTTTTTTTGTTCCTCTTTTGGTTTTACTGCATTGGGAACTTGAATTTTGATTGGTTTTTTAGTTTGGTATCCTTGAATTTTTTGGGTTTGTGTTTTGTTCGGAACTGTTTGTCTGTTTTTTCGGGTATCGGATTTTTGTGGGTTTTGGTGTTCGATTTGGGTTTGATTAATTCGATTTTAAGTCTGGACTCAGTTGACAGTTTTGTAATTTGGATTGAATCTGGCTTGATTTGTATAGCGGTGGTTGTGTATCGGTGTTTTTGTTGATGTTAAAGAACGTTTTGATTGGTTTTAGCGTACTTGGAACTTGAATTTTGATTGTTTTTTAGTTCTCTCTCTCTCTCTCTCTCTCTCTCTCTCTCTCTCTCTTCTCTCTCTGCTTTTGTTTTGTTAATTCTATGGAGGTTTGTCGTGGCGGATTGAGCTCAATTCTTATGTTTGTTTACTTCGGGGAGTCCATTGATGAATATTTTTAGAGATTCCCCTTTTGGGTTTTCTTATTTTTTGGGTTAAATTGGAATTTCTGCAACCCTGGAACTTATTCATCTGCTTCTCTGTAGAATGGTTCCTTATTCAATACTTGGTCGGCGGTTGCACCTTATGTGTAGATGCTTGGGAGTGATGAGATTGGTTTTACGCTGTGTACAACTTGAATAGATTTCCATTTGATGGGGTTAGTTTAGTATTCGGGGACTTTGATTGCTTAGACTTGGGTTTTCTTTGTCATTTTTGCTCCCTTTTGCATTAGCTTGTTATGTTAATTCTATGGAGATTTGTGCTTTGGTAATTCTATTTGTCGTAGCGAAATTGGGCACAAATTCATTGTTTGTTTGCTTGGGGGAGTCACAATTGGTGAATATTCTTGGATGTTCACCTTGTGGGCCTTTTAGGGTTACAAGCTGGAGGTTCTGCAGCCGTTCATTTTGTTCCCTCTTCTTCTCTGTTGTTCACTGATGCTCTTGCTTCACAATTAAAGCAACTCAGAACAACGCCTCATCATTTTTAATATCCTTAAATCTCTTTTTAAGTCAAGAGCTTATGTAACTGTGCTGGGCATGATCTTTTAGCTTTAATTCGTATATTTGTTGTAATTCTTGACTGTTGATTCTATTGTCAATGTAGTGTAGGTACTTGTTTTTGCTCAATTGATTAATTGAGTGTACTCTAATTTGCTGATAATTCGTATATTTGTCGTAATTTTTGACTGTTGATTAGAAGGCATGTGATATATCATTCGACTGCTCTGAAACTTATTATTTTTGTCTTCTATGGGAAAAAGGTCACATGAGACGATTTTGGTTCTTTTGTCTTGACACACTGTTTTCCGTGATCGTAATCATCTGAGTTTATTGAAATTTGCATTCTGCATGACTGCTACAAGTCTTCTTCAGTCTTTCTGATATGCACACAACTACTTTCTTCAGGAAGAAGCCTATGTCCTGATTACTTGATCTAGTGGAGCTTCAAAACACAACCATAGTTGAATCTGGATTGATGGGGGCTTCAAGCTCTAGAATAGAAGAAGATAAGGCTTTGCAGCTATGCCGTGATAGAAAGAAGTTTGTTAGAGAAGCACTTGACGGCAGGTGCTCATTAGCAGCGACTCATGTTTCATATATACAATCTCTAAGAGCTGTGGGGACTGCTTTAAGGAAGTTTGCTGAACCCGAAGGTCCACTAGAATCGTCCCTATACACTTCTACTAGCGCAACTCCAGAGCTGCTTGTGTCGACTGACAAGTCCTTTTCCCAGTTCTCATTTTCGTCGCCATCTATTTCGCAACGTGTGGATGCAACCGAAAACCTCTCCCCATTTCCCTCTCCACCTACTTCAAGTCATTATCAGGTGAATCACATGAAATTTAGAACTACTTATTCCAGAAAAGTTGAAGAAAAACCTCCTGTCCCAGTTACGGGGTCTGTTACTTCTTCAAGTCCCTCACGGAGGAGTAACGTACTTCACGCAAGCGAAAGGCCAGAAACATCACCGTTTGAGACTTCTCCTATACAAACCGAAACTTCGCCATGGGATTACTTTGGTCTTTTCCATCCAGTTGACAATCAAATCTCTTCACAGGAAGTGAGAGGACTGAATCAAGGTTTTGAGAATGCCGATAACATGAGAAAACTTAGGGAAGAGGAGGGAATTCCTGATTTGGAAGATGAAGAAGAAAAGTCTTATTCTACTGGGGAGGATTCTATGGACTCGGAGGATGAATTTGACGACCCTTCTACTGATACTCTAGTTCGGAGTTTTGAAAATGTCAATAGAGTACCGGGTCATGAAGCTGCTACTGCTTGTTCACCAGCTATTCCATCTGAAAAAAGCATAGAATCAGATACTCAGGTTGTGAATGAGGTGAAATGCAACTCTCCTCATCTGTCTCCGTTGAGAGACACCTCAGCAGGAGTCACACTTCGCAATGAAGTGAAAAGATCACTCGTGAAAGAAGATGGCCTTGAAAATAAGGTTATTGCTAAGGACTTCTTTTCAAGCGTGAAAGAGATTGAACATCTTTTCATCAAAGCTTCTGAGTCTGGCGGAGAAGTTCCCCGGATGCTTGAAGCAAACAAGTTTCATTTTCGACCAATTTTCCCAGGGAGAGACCGTAATTCCCTCTCCCTCCCTCTCTCTCTCTCTCTCACACACACACACACAAACACGCACGCACGTGCACGAAAGAAATTGCTTCTAGTGAGTGATTTGTTGAGTTTCGTTATGTCTTTGGCTTTAATTTGTATTAGCACCATACAAGCAATTTGAAAAGTGAAGTATGCAGGTGATGATAGCTGTGTGCTTTCTTGATTAACAAATTGTAGAGTTTCTTGTTTTGCCATCTGCAAGTCACTATCTTTTCTTAGGGGTATTGGTTTGAATAGATTTGAAGCCTCACAATCATTGAGAAATGGATGTTTTGCCAGAACAAAGGCAAATAATCACCCTAACTTTTACTGCTTATCAACTTAAATTGAAATTAGACAGTTTAAGGTATTTAATGAGGCTTTGTTAGGAAAGTGACACCGAAGATATGCATGTCAAATGAATAACGTGGAAGGTAAATGGTGGCTAACTGATATGACAATTGGTTGGTTTGTGGAATGGCATTAGGTTGGGGATGGGATGGATTTGATAAACACATTTTTTTGCTACTTAGGAGGGTATTAAGTTGAATTTGTGGTGTGATAGACGTTTTGGAGTTGTTCCATTTAAATTTTCTTTGCTCCATCTTCATGTGGTTGCTAGGGATCAAGGGGCCTTGTTCTATTACTATCTTGAAAGGTCAGAACATACTATTGTTGTGGGGTGGGGGGGGGGGGGGGTGGGGAGGGGCCTAGGAGAGGAGATTTCCGTTCTTGGAGGTATCGATATGATTGTAAAGGTGGAGATTGTTGTGGACGGATTTAAGTGCTTGATATGGTGTCTTCTTGGTGTGAGACATCTTCAAATACTTGAGGGGGTGGTTGACCAATGTATAATTCAGTCTGATTTCTTGTGTTTGTTACATAGATGCATAACTGATGAGATTAATTTTTGCGCTCCGGTAGTCTTTTATCGGAATATTTAGATTGTGTTACTTTGTTAAGTGCCTTTTCTGGGATCTTTCAACAACTTCCATACAGATGTCTGAGAAATGAAATGCTAACCAAGTTAGGGACTTTAACTTGATGTATAATAGTGAAAGCCTTAAAGATAATATTCCGATGTTGCAGGTGGGTCAGTAACTTTGACAATATTCAAAAGTTGCTTCTCTTGTGGGGAAGATTTTAACCAGGTTCAGAAAGGTAGGTCTCTTCTTCTCTGTGCCACCAGGTTGCAAATCATTTTTAATATATGCGGGATCAGCTTTCTGGAATAGTTGTATTGCTTTACTCGTGCTTGGTGACTTTGATGGTGTTCCTGTAGTATAGTTTCTGACATGTGTGACCTTGTGGTACAAAAGGCCTGGCTACACTACCTTATTCATACACAGCTTCAAAATGCCTAAACACCATGTAAAATGAAATAGTTCTTTTGCCTATTGAATTTCTGCAATTGGAAAGATGGCCTAATTTTGATTAACTTAGTATGTTAGGCCTAATCTTGATTAACTTAGTATGTTACCTCCTAGTAAGTTCTGAATTGGTATGGTCAGATTTGTGAAAGCAAGAAGCTGTAAAAGAACCCAAGGACAGCTATGCGAAGAAATAAAATGAATGTTTGTCTGTGAGTGTTGTACGTTCATCTTATCCAAGTACTCATTATTTCCAGAAATTTCTCGTTCCTTCTTAATTGTTCTTGATCAAGTAAATGTGAAATGTAGTCACCAGGAAGATCTGACATGAATCCTATCTTCCATTTTAGAGAAACAATTTGCATAGAGTGAATAAAGGAGTGAATTGAGGAAGATGGCATTCCCAAACGAGAAAGAGATTGGATATCAACTACCAAGTAGGACGGGCGGTAAAAGTCAATAGAGCTACTATTGAGTCCTTGACCAAGCTATACTGAAGTGGCATGAAAATGACATCTTATTGCACAATCTCCTGATATTTCTAGCTTAGTGCAGTCTTGTATGCCATCTATTTGGATTGCAACACAAATCTTTCAACAGAACGATGGCTCATTTTGAACTAAGGCTCATTTTGAACTAAGGCTGTTGTGTCTTTGTCTTGTGTCTACTATTTATTTATTTGGCCGGCCTTCATTCATCAGCGCCTAAAATTTCGGTGCTGTAGAGTGCAGTCTTTGTTGAATACGGCTACTAATCTTTTTCTTTCAAGGGAAATGCATTCAATTTATTTCTTATTGTCTAAATTTGTTACCATGTAGGATGACTAAGGCTGCGTTCTTTTAAACTTATAAGTTTAGAACTTATTTCGGTATTTTTTTACTTTTCGTAACTTTTTGTTTAGCTTTTCGACGTAATTTTAGGGGTTAATGGTTCGTCTTGACTAGACGAATCGGAAAACTATAAAAATATGGACCGATGTTGAAAAAATTTCAAATAAGACGGCACTTAAGTTCCAAAAGATAGTTGTTTGATACTTTTTTCGTCTTTAGTGAACTTTTTTTTTGCTTTTGGTCCTAATTTTGTACTTTTTAGACTCCTCTTGTCGACACAGATGATTAATCCCAAAAAATTCATGTGAATTTAACAAAAATTCAGAAAATATGAACAAAACACACAAAATGAAGAAATAAGTTTAGAAGAACTCAGCCTAAGATGTGGGACAAGTGTGGAGAAAACATTTCCCTGCCAGATCTTCTACCAGCCTGGTTTTTGATGATATTAAAATTGGAAAGCGTGATCTTGAAATCTCATCAATTTATATTTATGTTTGCATAACATTATTCACAGCTTCGTGATAAGTTTCAGGATCAAATCAAGATTTAAGGACTTAAAATAGTAGAAGGTTCGGATGTTATTGTCTCTAGTTGCTGGATCTTTAAGTTGCAATTATTAAGGTGTTGGTAGGGGTTAAGTTCATGCTATGTTGCATGGATATGGCAAGAAAGGTTTTTGTTGGACATCCACATGCAAGCTTGTCAAACATTGCTTAACTTTATTTAGTTTTAGTCCATATGGAGTTCAATCGTGGTTGACAGGTAACAGGTTACATGCCTTCATTCTTCTTAGTGGAGACTCGTATGCTTTGTACATTACAGATCCATGAAAGCATGCTTGAGCAGATGTGTGCATCATAAGTGTTCAAACGCACACTCTCACTCTCTCATGCACACACTCAAACATGGAAGCTGCAAAGATCAGTCTTTGTCTCTGGAGTTTCATTCAGATTCCTTTTTTTCTGTTCCACGGTGCCTGCTTTCTGCTATTATAAAATCATCATTTCCTTTGGGTTGATTCATTAGTTGGAATATTTTCCGGAATAAGTTTCGGGTCTCATGTGATTCCGTTTTTTGTTGTCCTCCTAGAGCCTGATCAAACATCTGCGAAGTACTTAACCTGGCATCGGACAATATCATCACGTTCGTCTTCGTCTAGGAATCCTCTCGGCGCAAACTCGAGAGATGACACAGAGGACCTAACGAATAATCTCTTTCAGAATTTCTGTATGAACTCAGGAAGCCACGCCTCTACCTTGGACAGACTATATGCATGGGAGAGGAAGCTGTATGATGAAGTCAAGGTATTGGTGGTTTCATAACTTTGGCTGTAGATCTTATCTGTTTTATTCACTAAAACTCCCAGTGTTGCTTATTTTTTGCTGCAACTATATTGGATCCAATATTTTCTACCTCACTACAACTTCATAGAACTTAATTTGTTTCATTAGGCTGGAGCTAAAGATATGGTGTAGAATGTTTTGATAAATTCATAACTTCTGCTGTCCACTGTACTCATTACGTTAAGTCAAACAGGACGATCTCATTTTGTTTTATTTTGTAAAGTTCGTGGAATTGTTTTCCTAGGTATACTATTTGTTACTCCTTAGATCTCATGTTCTTTTTGTCAGGAAGTGCTGTGGAATCAGGAATGATATGTAGCAGAGTAATAATTTATCTGAGATACTTTTCAGTCCCTGTCGTAGAACATGTCACAACTTGTCTAATTATCAGTATGTTTATTCATTGTGAATAATTTTTCTGCTGATTTTAGCGTTTCCTTAATTCGTTGAAGATTTTTAAAACGCATTAGGGTACATTTGATGAAGACGTATCTAGACTTTTGAGCTATAATATTGATTGTTACCAAAAAAAAACCATGCTGACAAGCCAATAATCCAGAAAAAGAAGGTGAATATGGACAGGGAGCATGGGCTTAGGATAAAATTGATGACAAAAAGTTTCAAGAATAACTCATCGCATCTTAGTAGGAGCCACATCCATATAGGGCTAAAATTTGAAGAAAATCAATGGGTTCTTGTTTGTCACATCAGACATGCCAATGCGTTATAGTCAAATTTCTATCTTGAAAGACTCTCATTGGCACTCTATCTGATTTGTGTAAATGTCTACAGTCTACACCCACACAGTTTGTGTGTGCATGTTTGCCTTTAACGCCAAGCCCTTTCTATTCCACACCTGTGACGATATTTTGTGTGTAGTCGCGTCTGTGCTTCCCAGGGTCTGTAACAGAACTTAATATCTGTGCAGCAAAGGTATTTGTGTTATAAGTACGTGGTATTTTTTGCTGCATTGATTCTAATTGAAAATGATTGTCATTTCTTCTGGCCTTCAAATTTGAAAGTGATCTAATTGGGAGGTCGTTATCGTACTTGAAATTTTATGATCATAGCCGGTGAAACAATCATTAATTAGATACATGGAATTACAAACTATCAGGGGCAGTGTTGGAAATTTTGATAGGGGCGCTCAAGAACTGTGAGTTTTCACCAATCATGGATATCCGAAGATCTATATTACATTGTGGACAATATAATTATTCATTTTGTATGTTTTTTGGTGACAAGTTAAATATGGTTTGATTTTGGTAACTTTAAAAGTAAGAGAGTCACCAGGATCATTAAATAAGGGGTCTCCTTGTCTAAGTTTCTGGAATTAAAATGGCATAAAGTAGTTAAAAAATTGTACAAAGTTAATCAAAGGATATTACAAATTGAATGGGAAAATGGGAGCTGGGGAAAAACTGGGAATGGGGGAGGGGAAAGGGTTTTAATCAGGCATTTGAAATTATGGAAACTGAAGTGGGACAAGTTAAGATTCTACAGGTAGCGAGCCAACAGTGTAAGGTTGTCATTTTGAGGTTAAGTGAAGTGTATGTTGGCTGATGTAATTGTATGTAAAGCATGAACAATAGAGATTTGGGCTTGATAAGGTGGGTTCTGGGCATTTAGGAGCTTTAAGACTGCTGTGAACACCACCTAAGAAATGCGGTTCTAATCGTGGTATCAGCCGGCAAGGTCGCACTCATATGCTCCTAGGCATTGGGAGTAGCGTTAACGTGTACCATGAATTGAAAACTAAACTTGTGAATAAACTTCCTAAGCACAACTCGTAAAAATTTCAACATTTGAAATGGCGTTTGATCAACATTATGACACTTGTAGCGAAGCATATGTTGTAATTCTATTCGAATTATAATACATCATAAGTAGATTTATGGTATACAAGCAAATATTTGTGGTTCAAGCATACAAATAGTAGAACAAATTAACAATATTAGTTGAAGTGGAGGTTAAGTGGCTCTTAGAGGTAGGTTATTTTTATGACGGTATTTGTTTGTTTCAGGTTTGTGGATGATAACTGTGTAAAGACCATAATGGTGAAAATACTCCCTCCATCCCTTAATGGATTACCATTTGGATGTTTTTTGCTGTCCATTTTGAAGAGGAAAAAATCATTGATTTTTCACCTTTGCCCTTCTCTGACTAATTAAGGTATCAAATCAAAAGGACAACGAGTGATTGAAGGGTATTTTTTGAAATTTATAACTTAAAAGAATAATGATTGTATCTCCTAAATTTTTTAGAATTCCTAAAATGCTCATCTATTTTGGGACGGAGGGAGTAATGAACATCACGCCTGTAACGATGGAAAAATGGCCATGTCAGTTGTTTTCTCTATGATTTCTTATAGGCCAATATGTAATCCCTGCTTTAATTTTATAACTTCCAGGAAAGAATCAATGGTTAGGATTGTAAATTTGGGGGTAAAAGTAAAGACACGGGTTTATATAGATCTGGTTCTGGAGTTAAAGGCCTACAGGCACATATAATTAAGAAGAATAAAGAGAAAATCTTTGTTGATTTATGTTCAAAGATTTATATGCATTTCTTTACCTTAAAGAGCTTAGAGATCTCCAATATAGACTTGGACTCGAACTCCTAATAGGAAACATAACCTTGGCTTCTAGGGCCTTTTTGATGCCCATTACAGCCCATGGGATTGGACAGTTATGGATGTGGGTCCCATAGCACATGTTTGGTAACATGTGCTTGGAAATGCTTATCTGCTATGTAGCACAGACACTTTGCGTAGGTCAGAGACGGAAGGAGGAAGGGGCATATGGGGGCCAAGCCGCCCCCACGCAGTTTCTTTTTTAATTTTAAAATTTAATATTAATACTTTACATGGGTGGCTCTTGAAATAAAGAATTGGAAACAACCTTTTCAACTTCACAAGACCCAAATTTTCCCGACTTTGCTAATATGAGCCCTATATGCAGTGAATAATCCAAATTTAATGTGAAAAAAGTTAGAGTTTCAATGTACTTTCTATAGATATTCATGCACTTTTTCGGATATCTATACACCTTTCACATATATCAATACATTTTTTGCATATTAACCATTGTCCACTGGGTTGAGGTTAGCATTTTCACAATCCCAACCCTCCCCCCCCCCCAGTTTACAAAATCTTGGTTCCGTCCCTGGCAGAGGTCGTGTCGAACACCGACTCTCTCCGGACACTGAAGTCAAGACTTTTTCTCATTTTGACACTCTGGGACACTTTAGAACAGGCTAGAACACTCTCAGGTTACCCTGTGGACACTCTCAACATACTCTATGGACACGTCGGGATCTTCTTTTCATGTAAGATGATGGTTGATTGAACATTAAGAAGTGTGTGAGTGATAAAACATATTTTGTTAAAACACTTTAATGAATTATGTACTGGTAAAGGTCGGGAAAGAAAAAGATGGATGTGCGGTTCTTCGGTTGTACTGGATTGTTTTTGTGTTTTGTACTTATAAATTATGCACATATTTTGCTCGTGACCCCAGCGTCCTGTGCTACAGTTTTTTTAGATTTAAAAGATAAAGTGTGGGTGTCGTGTCCAGGTTGTGCGTCTGTGTTGGTTACCTATCTTATTTTATAACCTGACCCCATCATGGATGCACGAATGATCTTAGCAACTCATGTCGTGAAATTCTGCACATAAATACTTGAATATATGCAATAAAAGGTGACTGGCAGCATGTTAACCAGAAATAAACATGAATAATAGTCCACTAAGACTAGAAAGTTGATTAGTCATGGTTTTTCTTGGTCCTACCTTAAAAGAAGTATTCCAGCCGTTTATATTCTCCTCTACAACACACCCTACGTTACCACCACCATTGCCAGTATTGTGGGTGCAACGGTTAGTACCTTGCCAATGACCATCTAGTTCGAGAATGACGACACTACAATGTATGAATTATGCCCCTGCTCGATCCTTTCTGAACCTGTTGTTCCACTACTAGCATATAACTTTATATATGATGATGCATGAGAGTATGAATTATGCTCTTCCCTGTCTCTTTGAAATTTTTGTTTGCAACATTGTTCTGCTAATAGCGTATAACCTTGTGAATGATGACGCATAGGTGTTTGAATTATGCACTTGCTCGGTCAGTTTGAACCTTTTGTTTGCAATGTTGTTCCTCTTTTCGTCTGCTATTAGCATATAACATCATAAAAGATGATGCATCAATGTATGAATTGGTCTGTTTGAACCTTTTGTTTGCTCATGCCTCTTTGCAGTATGTTGAAATTCCCGTACGAGTAGTGGACAATGACTTTTTATTCTTAAGAAACTATTTATGCAGAAACCTCAATATTTGGTACGATGAATTGACTCGGACGAATAATTATTCAGTTTGTAAAATAATGTGGATTTGGAAGAAACTATTATCCTCCAATTGGCTGGCGTTCCATGCAATAGGAATATGATGTAGTGGAGTTAAATTATTGTTTCCCTATCAAAAAATGTCGAAACTTATGACTGTTCTAGGATGTTCACTACTGTTTTATGTAGTCTTTTTTTTTCTACTACCAGAAAACAAAATGTTTTCCTCTTACCTTCTGTATCTCTTCTTCTTTTTTGGGCTACCTGCAGGTTACTGAATGTTATCTGTTAATTGAATTTTAAAATCTCATTTGTCCAGTTATAAACTACTTTTTGAAGTTTCGCATACTGTATGGGACCCATAATTTTGGCCTCTCCTAATAATTTGCCGATTTCAGGCTAGTGAGCTGGTTAGAAAGGAGTACGACATTAAGCGTAAGCATCTTCGACAACAAGAATCTAAGGGAGAAAATTCTACCAGGATTGATAAAACTCGAGCTGTTGTGAAGGATCTACACTCGAGAATTGGAGTTGCAATACACAGAATAGACACAATATCGAAGAAAATAGAGGAACTAAGAGACACAGAGCTGCAGCCACAGCTCGAGGAGTTGATTGGAGGGTATGTGCTTGTTATTCAATTTCCATTTGTTCTTGATTTTTGATTCGCTGGAAGCCGCTAAATGTACATATAGAAATGGTTTTGATGAATAATATGAATGTTGCCACTTACTAATTATTGGAGGTATTTAATGTATAACACAGTGCTATGTTGTTCAGAGGTAGATGAATCATACACGACTCACCTAGTACAAAAAACTTGGGTGGATTTGAGGAAGACTCCAAGGTTTATCTGTAGTTTTGATAAGAACTTTGATCTTTCTTACTTCAAACAAGCAAAGCTAATGAGTAGACAGAATAAGCATTGATTGGTAGTTTAGTATAGGAGAAGGGACGGAACCCATTCTTAGTATCTCTATTACTTTCTTGAACTGCTTTTTACCATGTTTCTAACTTTATTTTTTCCTTCACAAGTTTTGTAATCTTTTTGTTTATGGTTCTATATTTTAGATATGCCTGAAACCTCGTCCTTTGTATAATATTTTGCCTGCTTAGACTGCTGGATTACAGTGAGTCCTTATTTATTGTAAGACAACTATTATACAGTGGAGATGGATTTCTGTAAGAGTTTATTGGACAAATTTAAGAGATACTATTGAGAATTTGGTAACTGATCCTTATGCGTATGACAAAATATGGGACGTGACCGTGCGTGTAGTACCTCTTGAGATATTGTTGCTGTTTATTGTTGTTCCTGCGCATATTCAATAACGGTACTTAGGTTGTTTCTTTGACTAGCTTATAGTTTCTTCTGTGTGAGCTTGTATATTGGTCGGGCAATGAACATGTGGTTTTTGTTAATTGTTTGAGTAGAACAAGACCTATCAATTTTTACTAACCTGTATATATGCAAAAATAAAACTGTGTTCTCAATTAAGAAACAAAATCTGTTCAAAAACAAAACTAAGAAACACAAAGGAGGGAGATTGATGTTAATCTTGTAGTAACAGTGACGGAAATGAGAATAACAATGAAAAGGGGACACAAAAAGAGAAGAAATTGAAGAACATACAAATTAACGTCTGCTCAAGGTGAAGATTGTTAGATTTCTTCGAGGGTTCCAACCTAAAACCAATTGGCTATAGGTGGAGTAGCCTCTAGAATTTATTAACCAAGCTTGGGTGGCTTAGATGAGCGATGTGGGACAAGTCTAACACTCCCCCCACGTGCAGCCCGGATACACGTGGAGGTGACTGACCAGGAGCTGACTGACTGACTCGGGCGACAGAGACGACAGAGACTTTCCCCAGGAGAGGTGAGGCTATCCAAGACCTAGCTCTGATACCATGTTAGATTTCTTGGAGGGTTCCAACCTAAAACCAATTGGCTATAGGTGGAGTAGCCTCTAGAATTTATAAACCAAGCTTGGGTGGCTTTGATGAGCGATGTGGGACAAGTCTAACAAAGATATTGTGAGAATTTCGTGGATGCCTGACGTGTGTGTGTGTGTTCTCGCATATTGCTATTATCTTCAACTGTTTGGTTCATAAATGAGAGGGTGCTGAATGCTTTGACACCATATGTGAAGCATTAAAGGATTGAGAGAGAATCATTTGGTTGAATGTTAAATTTTTTTTTTCCCGGTAACTGAATGTGAATAAGTTTCCATGCATAGAACTTATGAAGCTGGTCCATTTGTGCTTATAGACTTGGGCGTCTTTCAGTATCTACAGCTGGAGGAAGTCCCGAGTCCCAGCAAGCTCTTATACCCGTTACTTGGGTTAAAAATCTGACTGTGGCCACCATTGACTTGAAAAATAGTTTTGGGCATCTTTCCTGCATCTCCTCTTTGAGCCCACATCCTACAATGCAGCTGTTTTTCTTACTTTTGATAGAACCCTGGTGATAGTCCAGAAGTGGTTATATGGAAAATCGCTTGATGAAGGGCTAAAGAAATGTTTTTGTTGGTCCAGTAGTGCATATGCACCCGTGCTTGAATGCCCTATATCAATTATCTCTCGATCAGGTGCATATGGGCATATATGTGTGTTTAATGTTTATATGCATATACGAGGTATTTTGGCATTTGTTTTGGTATTTTGTATATTGTTTGTTGTGTAACTAAACAAATCATGTATTTATTAGCCTCCTGATGCCCAAGTGTTTCTCATGTCAGGTTAAGGCGGATGTGGGATGTGATGTTTGAATGTCACAAGCTTCAGTTCCACATTATTTCAGTTGCATCTGACAACGGCACCATCAAAATCTCCTTACATTCAGAAGCACAGAGACAGATCACTGCCCTTCTGGAGATCGAACTGAGTGCTCTTTCTTCAAGCTTCACAAAGTGGATTGGTGCTCAGGAAACATACGTGAAGGCTCTCAATGAGTGGCTTTTCAAATGCATCTCTCTTCCTCAGCAATCTTCCAAGCGGAAAAAGAGGACGCCACGCGCACCCATACGAGATTCGGGCCCACCCATATATGTCACGTGCGGTGTTTGGTTGGAAAAGCTCGATACTCTACCCACAAAGGAAGTCACAGAATCTATAAAGAAATTAGGTGCAGAAATTTCCCGCTATTTACCTCGTCAAGAGAAGAACCAAGGGAAGGGTAGGAATCCTCTGAATTTGACATCTTGGCCAGCTGGAAGCAATGGTGAGGCAGCCGTTAATTTGTTGAGAGACGAATCTCCAGAGGATTGGGTAACAGGTTCCGATCGTTTTGGATCTACTTTGGTGGATTTTATTGCTCAGTTGAAGAACTTTGCAGAGTCTTCTGTGAAGATGTTTGCTGAACTTGAAAACGCCATTCAAGAAGCCAAGACTAATTATGAGAAGCCCCTCTAAGTCGTGAACACATTTTCACAAAAAGGAAAAAAAAAAAAAAAAAGGAAAAAAAAAAGAAAAAAAAAAAAGAGGAAATGGAAATTGGGTGAAGAGGAATAGCAAGGAGGAGGAAATTACTTGTGGTATTTTGTACATGGAGAAAACAATAACTGGGTAGCTTACCGGAGGTTTTTCCCCGTGTTCGTTTGGGCAGGAATAAAGGACATGGTTATAGTCAGTATTACTGGGATTGAAAGGTGAAAGGTAGAGTGATAAGATGGGTGGGATTTTTGTTGGTTGAATCTGTTTTTGTTTGGTTATTGTTGAAATAGTTTTTCTGCTAGACATGTTAGAATCTGTATAGCTTATTTGAACATGAGAATTGAGTTGCAACTCCACCCCTCATCCTCTATTATGGTTATACATATAGGTCTGGGTACATCCATGAGATCTTTGATTAACAAGATCAATGGTTCTTTGGTTTTGGATGCTGTGCAAATCATAATTTGTTTCCATGTTGGTTTTCATGTGTACTTTTGGCAGAGTCATGTCGTGTGTAGGTTGTGGCCTAGCGCCATATCAAGTAGTATGATTTTCCGGACAAGATCTGCGAGTTTTTTTTCCAAATCAACCGCAAAACAAGTATGGGTGAGCCTCGCGATCATATATAGACATTGTAATTAAGCAGGAGTTTTGCGCACCGTCCTCGAGGTCTGCATCTTTCTTGCTGTGTAAAGGGCATTTTCCTTTGTGTGAAACTTGTTTTTTCATCGAGTTGATGTCTTCTTGTTACTCTTTGCTAACATTCCATTTTTCAAGCAGTTTTTTCTTGTTTTTTTTATGAGTAATGTTTCAAGCAGTTTATCCCCAGTTAGTGATACATTTCTTGGAAATGCTATCCTAACCCTAATTTTATGTCATAGTTAGTTCCACCATGGTTAGATTACTACAAAGGGCCAGCTACAGTTCTATCATTTCGAGAGTACGACCTCACCCTCGGAAACCAAACCCACGTCACTGTACTATCATTTCGAGAGTACGACCTCACCCTTGGAAACCAAACCCACGTCATGAAGATTTGCTGATTTGTTAAAAACTCGGTTCACTTGTCAAGAAATTGGAGCCGGAAAATAGTTATCGAGAAAATTTCAGTGAAGTTATAGGTGTTCAAGTAAACGTCCTAAAAGAAAAGAAAAAGCATTTTCCTATATGAGTTCATTTGATAAAAGAAACTAGTTTTAAATTTTAATTTGTATATAGAAAACTAGTGCAGAAAATAATATTCTTGCAAAATTTTGTGTTTTTTTTTTGCCAAATAAGTTTCGAGGGAAAACTGATCTTAGTGAAAAGTTGGTGATGTGGGTCCCACAACATTTTTGCTAACTAAACCCTAGAAAATGCAAGAGCATTCTCGTATTTTCTTTTCCTTCCCTTGCAACTGAAACGCACCTAGTACCTTCGGTTTGGATAACTACCAAAAGTGTCCAAGCAGGTTGGTGAGATGATGAGGTTGGGAAAAAGAGGATGACAATCTATTTCCCTAAACTTTGATATGCTCTCCTTTTCTAAATAAAATTGGACAGAGGGAGATGAGAAAATAAAAAATCTCAATAATGTTACAATGGTTAGTGCTACACACAACTACACCCACACACTATTGTGTGTGAATTTTTTTTTATAAGGAGTAAAGTTGCACACACCTCAACTAATCCTAGGGATCAATCTTACCGCCCACTAGCGGGGGCCCCAAAGCTAGAACAAAACTTTGCTTGGACTAACCTCAAATGAGTTAATAGCATCTGAGAGGTTTCGATCATGAGATCTTAAGATAAAGCAAACTTCTAATTCACCGTCCTTGACCACCAAGCCAAAGATTTTGTTGTGCTTGTGAAGTTGTGTGCAATTTTAGACTTGTTGCCCCAAAATGTTCATGTACCCATGTTTCAATGCACACCTAGCCACCATGTTTCAATGCACACCTAGCCATTGAATGGTGTATGAAGATTCTTATGCTGTTCAATAACTTAATTAATGACTAATAGTGGGACATATACAGAAATACAAAAAATTAAAGTTAATTAGGTTCAAGTCAAGAGTGCATTGGGACATATAAGTACAAAACAAATTAGGTACAAGTCAGTACATGTGTTTTGAGGTTGTCTCTAGACTCTACAATTATCGACTCTTTTTGCGAAGAGTCTCTAAGCAGATCCGAACTATTGATTTTTCCAATGTACGGTCCAGATTTGGACTATTTCCTTCGTACCAAAACCTAGACCGGAGAAGATCCGATCCCTGAGATTATACACTCAGGCATATTAATTTATGTCATAAAACTTTTTTGCCAAACACGGGTTATTTGATCTCCTTAGATGTCTGAATTCTAAGCTGATTTTCATATTTGCCTCACAAAATGGCCTTTTATTCTTTCAGCCTCTATTATTGAGAATGACTTCTCACCAGTTCGGGTTTGAACCAGAAAGGTTCGGCATAAACACTTTTAGCAATCCAAAAAATGGAGTAATTTTTTATTTCTACACTTTATCATTCACATACCTATTTCTATCTTTCTGTAATTTAATTCGGGTTACTATTCTTAATTTCATCTTGGATCCTCTTCATTGGATGGGACAAAACATTTGCCATTGCCAAAAGTTTGGCAAAAAATGTTCCAAAAGCAATAAATTTTGCATGAAGTTTGGTTTCGACAAATTTGATCGAAGACTGATCATAAACGAGTCAAAAGAGCTGAGAAGTGAATTGTCTAAACTTGGTTTGGAAACTTAAAGAGCTTAGAAAAATATTCAAAGCGTGCATGGCTTTTATACCAAGGAATTAAGCTGATCGATCTCAAACAAAATTTAATCAAGTTGATCTCAAATAGATTTTTCTTGATATCATCAGCTAAACGAGCTGAGTATAGTAGTACCATGTTTCATTATTCAAACTTGGTTTGTTGAAAACGTAACGAACGAGCGAAACTGTATTAGCTACCAACCTAGCTAATACAGTTTCGTTCCATGAAACAGTACTATTACCAAATTTTGACCTTATAATAAGCAGAAAAAAAAATCATAATTTAAACTTCATCAAATTGGCTTGAACCGCATCAAATTGGCTTGAACCGCCAAATTAAAGATGCTCTCTGCAGGCATCTTTTAGTGGGTAGAGCACAAGCCCTGCTCACATTACCATGTTGGATCTAGCCTTTCTTTTCATTTTTCTATTTGTCTGTCATCAACTCAACCAGCTCTGTGTATAATTTTTGCAAATAGTTTAATAAAAAAAATTATTCAATTTTAATGCATTACTTCTGTATAGAATAAAACACTAACAATGAATCTGTTGTTGGAATGTCCAGGTGCATTCACTTGGTGTTAGTGGGGCACATAAACAGCTCACAAATTACAAGATTGCCCCCTGCATGTTCTTTTGCAAACACTATTGCTTCAAACGTGGGATAAATATTCATAAACTATAGCATGGATGCCCTTGAAAGCATCAGGCCCTTTCTCCTTTTCATTTCTTTATTTTTTCCCCCTTTTGTAATGCTGGGTATTTCCAGCCAGTTTGCGCTCACCTCGGACTATTCTTTACAGCTCCTCCCACATCTGTCTCATACGTTTACATGTGGCGTTAAGATGACCCTAAAAGTTGTTAAAAAGAACCAAACGTAAACTTTAAAAGGGAGTAGACATCGGGTCATTGCCGCTTGACCAACCGTGGAGGTTTTTTCTTTGTTTAACCTTTTCTAATGCACTCAATTTGACAGCCCGATGGGTTGAAGGTATGGACTATGTGGAGAGAAAATATATGAATAATAATATCTTCTCTTTTTTTTGCCATTAGTTAAACCTAATCTACTCTATTCTAAGGAACTTGAGAAATGGAATAGGTGCTTACGGGAATTGAACTCTGCCCATATGCATGAAAGTATAAGTGAGGCACCAACTGCATCTCACTCCACTTGCATTTGCATAATAATAGTATCACCTGTTTGAATGAGTAAAAGATGTGTGAAACTCGAAAATAAGGAGAACGATAGATATATAATATTGAGACTTATTTTTTTTCTAAATATTTCTCACCCTAAATTGTAGGAGTAAAATTTTGTGTGAGATCACAAGAGAAAAGGTGTATATCTCTTTGTGTTTTAGCTTTTCTCATAAATAATGAGAAACCTATGTGAGAAATTATAGGCAGTAGGGTCATGAGCTCTTTGGGCCCGTTTTCAAACAGTTTTAATTTGCAGAACTTGTTGAGAACGTCGACCACATCATATTATCCTCAATAGATGTTAATCGATGTGTATTTTAACTAATTTATGTTGCAAAAAATGAGTTCCGATGACATCGATCAATTCATATATGATGAATGTGATTTATAACATGATTTATTGTCTCGATGAGTTTTAAAAAGTAAACAATTTGGACGGTGAAAGCGGACCCAAAAAGCCAAGCAAATTGAGAGGACCTTGCAGTCCCTTTAAATCTTGGAGAAATTTTCCTCCCAAGGTATCCGAACGTGGGAGCCACGATGATAGTTTTTTTTAATATCATTATTACAAGTAGTAGAAGAATAATAGTATCTGAATTTCGTAAAACAGGATTATGACCCGCGCCAACTAACCTGTTAACCTTTAGCCTAATCACGTGGTTCAAAAAATTACACTTAAGTTATATATATTGTAGCTCGATGTGTTCCCTTATGGAGTATATTACACTCAATTTTCCTTGGCCACCGATGTGAGACACGGGGTTCACAATACATGCCCCTAAAAGTAAAGGAAAGAAATAATCAATCTTTGTTCTAGGCCAGAATTGTCTTGCTGACCTCCTCTATGAAAATGTAAAGGATAGCTAACTGAGCAAGTCACGATTGGTTTCACGATGATATTTAAGATAATGGCATTGTGGTTTGTCAATCTAAAACAACGATCTAAAATACTCTCCCACCAAATAATTGCAATTTGTTAGTGTAGTCAAATAATTTCTTAGTAAAGTACTCTTCAATTTTTTAAGTTCTCCTATCATTGATCTTTAAATAATTAGAAGACTGCCAAGGGTCAACGGCTCTTAGTTTTTATTATCTGAGCCTAGTTTCTCAAAAGTGTTAAAAGTACTAAAAAGAAAAAATTTGTGAAGGACAAATTTTTGTGAAGGAAAACATTTTGAGCTTTTATTTTTCCTCTATATTTTGTGAAGGGAAAAGATTTTCTTCAAAAGTTTTAGTACTTTTATGGCACTTTTGAAAAACTAGACATAGTTATTCTTAAAACTATTACGACTATTATTATCCAGTAAATAAAAGCGGGAGTGAGTTTTTCCATTGTCATCTGTGGAATTTTTTTTTTTTTTTTTTTGATAAACAAAAAGGGTAGGAGGGGGCGACCGGCGTAGCAACCCCCCTTGGGTGTGACCATAGGGGCTTCCTAACCCGCTGTGGAATGTCCGGTTCGAGCCATAGCTACTGTCCGTGAGGACAGGCCGTCACCACAGCACCACCTAGGCGCACAGCTGGCACAGGACCCTCCACACGTCCCTCCAGCTCATATATGTTTTTTTGCAACTGGAGGAGCTCGAACCCGAGTGCATGGGAGGGAGGAGCACTTAAGCCCAGCACCTGTGCCAACTGGGCTACCACCCAGATGGTTCATCTGTGGAATTCAAAATCGACTTTAGTACCTTAAAATTCTTACCGGTGGACAAGTGGGCCACCATGAGGAGAGACCCACCGCATCTACTTTGCAAGCTTTGTGGAACCTGTTATTCCTCTTTTCTTCATTAAATAAGGCAGGCTACGTGGGATAAGTATTAACAAATTTAAAAATTGAAATTAAATGAGTATACAAAACTGAGACTCACCGCATTTAGTTAGCATTTAAATATTCAAGTTTTGTGGGACCCACAATATTATTATGTAGAATAATAAATCCTACATAATAATATTGAATCCATAATTTATAATTAGTAATGAAGCTTTTGTGTGAATTTTATCACTAAAAGACAAAAAAAAAGAAAAGAAGAAGAGCGCACTTATGAAAAAATAGTACGAAAATCATTTTCCTTTATAATTTTTTTGATAAAGAAACCGATGGAAACAATCAAGATTGATAATAAGGAGAATGAATAAACTACATAATGAGTCTGGACTTACGTGATCCAATATCAAAATAAAGATGCAAAGTATAAAAGTATGAGAGGGGACCGATGTTATTAATGGAGAAATTGGAACACACTTTCAATATTTGCCCGGGTTATGATTAATAGAAACATGATTTAGAAGTTTTTACTTTTTTTACTCTTCTCATCGAAACAAACCAATAATTCATAAATAAAAAATTGACGCGAAACCAACAACTCGCTAAAAATTTAAATAAAGACCAAAAAAAAAAAAAAACCAGGTGCCTTATTTCCATCGAAATAGTGTTTTTTACTAATGGCAAACAGTATTTTAATTGTTTGGATCATGGTTTTGCAGAGGAATTCAAAAGAAGAAAGAGATTTTAAAAAATAATTTAAGTGAAGAAACATCTATGATCCTGAAATATCCAAGAGTCAAGAATGCCTCTTGACTGGAAGATGAAGATGAAGAAAGAAGTCACAAGCAAACAAACACTTCATTGGGAAAATTCTTAGGTATACCCGGAGTATTGCTGTCGTGGTGCTCCAGGAAATGAGAGGCTACAACATACTATGCCCCTTGTCTCTTTCTTTCTTTTTAATTTCCTTTTCGTTTTCTTGATAATGCAGGGTGTCTCAGGTCAACTTACTCGCACCTCAAACTAATTCCTACAACCCCTCCCAAAGTCTTTCCGCACTCTTAACAAATGGGATGAGGTGATCCCCAACGTTTCTGGCAAGGAGCATCGAACATGATATCCTAAATTAGAGCAAACCCATAAGTTTCAAGCATAGATTACCAGGCCTACTACCCCTTGGGGTTAAATGCCTCTACTCGCTAAACAAAAGTGCGTCAACATGTCTCATCAAATAAAATTTGTCGCTATATCATTTGTCACCACGTTAACGAGATCAGGTGATACTCTCGTACTATTGAATAATTATCCATATGGAGTAGTTGAAAAGGATAAGAGAAGAGTTGAGTTTCTATGACCCACAACCACTGTGGCAACCTGTGAAGTGATTGTTTTTAGTCGGTATTGAATAGACATTTGTTTGACCATAGACTTGTGAAGTGTCTTATTTTGAAGGCTCTCCACTCATTGGCTTAATATTCTTAGTACTAAAGTCAAAGAAATACAGCTCCATTTTGGAACGCAAATTTAAATAAAAGAAATTGGGGATTGGAAAAGTCCAAACTCCAACCACAAAATCACGGAAGGGGAGATGCAAGCAGCCGATCCGGCCGCTCATCTCAACAATCGACTGCTCGAATCATAATTGAGCAATAAACAATTCAAATTTATATACGCTCGATTCGATCCAAGCCATCCGTACAGAGCTGAACGGCCAGATCGACCGCTCGGCAGCATCCTAAGTCCATCTCCTTAAATTTCTTTCAATTCCCATATTCTCAAGAAGAATAGACTATCATGAATGTAATTCAGTTTTAAAGGAGAACAGATAGAGGATGACGAGACATCTTATGATCCGACTTCAATTTTTTTACATTGAAAATGGCTACTCTAGTCATCTCATGTAGAGTTCGAACTCGGGAAAAAAAATTCAATACACTTTTCGCATATTTTAATACATTTTTCCAACCTTAACGACAGTCCACTTGCTATTTTTAGCATCTGACATATAAATCAACTACTTAAACTTCTTTTTTAAAAATCCAACCACTAAAACTCTTTCCCTAAAGCTAACTTATTTTCAAGAAACTCAAAAGCATATTTTGCTCTCTTTTCTCATCCATTTTTGTGGCTCTCAAGAATATAAAACATTTTTCAAATAGAATATGCACATCTGTACAAATATGTAGAAGGAGAATACCATCACATGCTTGAAAAAGACAAGTCAAGTTGTCAAACTAACAACTCCATGATTAAGGTAATTAACCCACCGGACATGTTAATAGACAATAGCCATTCAAAAGAGCCAAACGCCAACATCACACCACAATCAGATTCCAACCTAAGCACACACCGACTTAAAAACCAGCTAACTTATGTCAACAATTCAAAAACAGGTCCAAATGGTGAAAAGTCCCACCTTCAAAAAGTCCAGGAACTTTAAAAAACAACTCCGGAAGCAACTGTGACAGGAACCGTTATATGCGTCTGGAGCTACTATGTTTTTAAAGCTACTATGTTTTTAAAGGTGTCTTTGTAACATTGCTCGTCCCAACTTCAATTGGTTTTGGTAAATTCCTGGAACTTGATCTCTGCTTTTTGAGAATAGATAGATGGTTCCAGAGACTGAATCTACAGGGAATATCCCTTGCTACTCCATGTAAGATTCTCCCCGTAAGAAATACAGCTTGACTGCCAGTAGTGTATACAAAAGGAAATCGATAAGAATTCAGGTGTAGGAAAAGTACAACCACTAATCAGAAAATCAACTGAAATTTTAAATTCGAAAAATGCGGGAGGAATAGTATATACGGACTTCGTTTGAAGTTTATGAGTAAGAAACAGGCACAGTTTTTGAAATCAAAAGCAAGCACCAACATTCTGCAGCAAACTCCGGACAGAGATGAGTTTCGAAAGAGAAACCAACGCGCGCAAAAATTTTGCCATAGTTTGTACCATCCATACTAACATATGAAGGGAGCATATGAATATTTTCTTCCTTTGAAACCTCCATCACATGTTTCATGATGAAAAGACAACTTGTCATACTGATACTGCATCAGGTAGTAGTAACAAACCAGATGTATTAAGAAACAAACTGTTTAGCCATTGAACATAACCCAAAAACATAAACACCAATACCACCACAATAAGATTCCAACCTAACCATATTGTTCAGCTGTATTATAGAAAACAAAAGGCACCTAACTTATTTATATGACAAATCAAGTACTCTAGAAACATTTCAACAGCAGGGTCCAACCTGGGGACAAGTCCCACTTGCTTATCGCCTCAATTCTGGAACTGCTACTACTTGACAAACTCTACACTATTTAGTAAGCAAAGTACCATGATTAAGATAATTGATAATTTTGGCCAGCGGAAAATTGCACTTGATCTCCACTTTTTGAGAATAAAGAGCTCCATAGGATTAATCTTCAAGGATGCTTACTTAGGACTTTGATTTCTTCACAATCTTCTTTGCTAGTACCAGATTGAGACGTCTGGCTTTGAGAGGGCATCTCTTGCTGCAACATGCAAATGCTCTGGGTAATCAACCGATGAAAAATTGAACGGAGATCCATACATCATTTGAAAGTTGTCATTTGGGTTGGCCTCAAACGAAGGATTCAAAACCTTGCACTGGTCAAAGCGACTTTCCTGTTGTGAAAACATCGAGCGATTTATGGGTAAGTTAGCTTCTTCAAAAATATTACCCTCCATCACAACCCCTTGACCATGGATGTAGTTGTTCTCCTGTTGACACTGAATGTTTGGTTGCTGAAGAGAGTGCGACATATTCTGATCTTTGGAAACTGAGATGCTCATAGGATTTGACTGTTTGTTTCCTTGGATATTAGTATCATAGAATGACATAAGCTCACTGATCATTTTCTGCCCATCTTCTGGAACACCAAGTCCTGATAGATCAAAAGAAGGTTGGACCGAGTTAACCGGTACAGCAGCAGCTGGCTTGGGATTCACAAAAGCCTGAGTGAAAACAATCGGCTTGACTTCATTACTACGGAAGTTTGAAAACCCAAAATCTGAAGAATTGCTTCTATAGGGGCAATTCAACTGATGATTGTCTCTCATAGACCTGTCTTGGAAACCATGGCGGAGATCACCATGCGGACAATTAAGGACCTCACATGTGTAAACCTTGTGATCCATGACATTGTTCAGTTCATTGTTTGGCTTCCTCTTCCTGGTGAAATCCAAGTTGGTGACAACTTCATCCTTGATTGGATGAAAACTATCATTAATCCGCCCTATTGGGCCTATACCCATGTTCAACAAATCAATACTATTGGGTTTCTGCTCCTGGACATCAAAATTTTGGTCGTCTTCAACCCCTTCGACATCATACTCACTGCAATCATTTATTACGAAAGAGCCACTACCACTGGACATCAAAGGGGGACACCTGTCAGGGTAAAGTTCACGCGCCAATGATTCCTCCTGATTTATAATGGCAAGCCATGTAGCACTCTCCTTGGCGGTCATCTTGTCTTGCAAGCACTTAGACTGCCTGACGAGCTTGCGAATCTTGGCAATATCAGGGGACATGTGTTTGATAACAGCGGTTAAAACACCCACCTTCCACGCCTTTTTCAAGTCATGAGGCTTCTTGTAAGGAGGAGGGCCTTGGTCCTTTTGCAAACCCAACTGAGGCCACCACTCCTCATTCCCAGTAGGCCACCACGGAGGGGGAACGCCCTTCTCTAAGGGAAACCGCCTCTGTGGGGGATCGCAGTGCTGCATGAGAGCTGAAAGCAGCGAACCAAGGGTGGTGTCCTGAAGCTCTTGCAAAGTGTGAGGGGTTGGACCCACCGGATTCGACCCCTCTGTCTTACCGGGGATCGAATGGTCCGCCTGGTATTTCGCGATCGCAGCAGGGCCATTGCGATCAAATCTCACTTTATCCTTCCACCACTCACGAAGATTGTCAGATGCACCACTCACTGGTTTTCCCTTCTCCGGAATAATACCATACACAAAACCCTGAGCTTTACAAACTTCCATCATCTTCAACATGTACTTCAGAATCCCATCTTGAGCCCTTGACATCTTCTTCCTCCTCGCTTGCTCCTGGGACTGGCGTTGCTTGGCAGCATCAACACATTCCTTGCCTTTATTCATTTCCTTGAGCCGCTTCAGACGCATTTTGTCCCTCCACATCCTCCTCTCAAGCTCATCCACATCAATTTCCTCATCACTGTAATCATCATCTTCCACAATCGCCTCTGATTCATTTTGAGTGGGGGCAGCCATATCTCCACCCTCCCCAAGTGGGGCCGAAAAGAAATCAAGATCACCACAAAAACCCATTTCGTCAAACATTATCATCCTTCCCCGGAATAAGCACAACCTTGGAAGAAACCCTAAGGGAATTCAAGGAGGACACTGCCAACTCCAACTAACTATCAGTGCTAGATCACTAGAAAAAAGTAAAATTTCTAAGTAATTCAAAGCCCGTAGCCTCCTCCCTGCAGATAAGCCATAAAAAAGGCCCAATCAGAACCGAGATCTAATCAACAAATGAGATGTTCAAATCTGTATTTACTTTACATCAAAAAAAAAAGGAGAGAAATTCACACAAACAACTGCCATGTACTAAGTCGGTCCAAAAAATATCCATTCACAATTTCTAGAGCAGATCAAAAGGTGAATCAAATAACACAAACAATCTAAGAACCCAATCATCGTATGAATTTAACATAAATATATGAAGCAATTCCGAAATTCCACATCAACCTCGTCACCATCTTCAAGTTAGATCTGACCAAGCAAGAGTATAAGACAGCAATTAAAATAGTTTCAAACACGAAAACTATTCAAATTCCAATCAAAAAATACTTTCCCCAATGGAAAGCTTTTATATAAGGCAGCCCAATATCCTTTCCATTCCCAAATATTTTACAATTACGCTTTTTATGAGATAGAAGTACGTTTTTTGACTTTTCCAACACTTTTTCTCCAGAAAACTAATCACTTCCCGGGGGAAAAAAGAGATCAACCAGCCCTAGCGGTGAGCCAATCAATATATGACTATATAAACATGAAAGACAAACCCCAAAATTTCCGGATCCACTGATCGGTAAATATTTTCATTTGAACCAAGTCCTGCTTACTGTTACAGAACCAATTGTAAAAAAACCAAAAAAAATCCTTTGAGAAGTTTTCGGAAAAGAATAGCCTTTCAAGAAAATAGCAAATATATTTCCCCAAACGTCCCAAAAATCATTCAAGCTAAAACATAACTCGACTTAAAAAAAAAAAAATCAACAACTCATCAGTGTTCGTTTTTTTTTTGATAAGTCAGAGTTCGTTTTTCAGAAAACTGTTTCTAACAACTGTTCTGGAAAAATAGATTCCATTTCAAACACAGTAACCAAATCGAGCCTTGTGTCCCGATCAATTGGAGTCAAACCAACAGGTAAAGCTACTATATTACACAATTCATGATTCAGAAGTCGATCTATCGATCTGGATCCGTACAATCCAATCCAACCTAAACCCAATTCAAACAACTAGAAACCCACATGAAAAAAAAAAAATTTTAACCAGAACCCAATACCCGCAGCTAGAAACCCACATCAACAAAACCACAAACACCCACAACTAGAAAAACCCATGTAACAAAGCACGATTCAAGAGGATCGGAAAGTAAAGCAGATAAAATTAACAAATTCCAAAGCATATTTACCACGTAACTTGTTCTTTCTTGGTCAGATTCAACTCTTCCTCTCCTGCAACGCGACGACCCTTGGAGAGAGACTAGAGAGAGAGAGAGAGAGTGGGGAGAAGATGAGGTAGAGAGAGAAAGGAAAGAGATGGGTTATGGGGGTAGTGAATTATTGGAGTCTTTTATCTTTCTTGTTTGTTTGTTTCTTTCTCTGTATATTTGTTGTATGGGGAGATGAAAAGTGTCGGCAAGTGGGTGTGTTGTGGAAATTAATTTTTTTAGTTTTCTTCCATGTGAGGAAGAGTGCAAAGATATTTATAAATTCCGTCCAATCAGGTGTGGCGTTTGGGGATAAGCGTTTCTGGTCAGCGAGGAGAGAGAGAGAGAGAGAGAGAGAGTAAGTTTTTGTCCGAACCGCGTGAAAAAGGGTGGGGGAAGTGAGTGCGAGTGACCTAACGAATAAACCGAAATGGGAATACATTTGAAGTGGAAATGCATTTACTCCCATTGTTGGGAAATGGATTCGCATTGAAAGTTATGGTGAGAGGGGGGAAAAAATGATTTAAGGTTAATAAGTAAGATATAGGAAGGAATAAATACTTCAGTTTTTTTAAAAATAATTTGACTTTTGTTTGGAGAGTTTTGACAAATTCTTGATCTAAATGTCCACAGATTCTGGTTTATATCATTAATTTTATTACATAGTGTAGTGGAAGATATGGTTTTGACAGGAAGAAGTCGCGATAGTATGTGATTCTCGATCAAATTGAGTTAATATTCGGAGTTAAGATACAATTAAGTGCGATTGAGTTCTAAGTTCTCGAGTTCTCGTTACGGTCACGTGCGGTATCCCAATATAAGATATAGGAAGGAATAAACACTTTAGCTTTTTGGAAACAATTTGCTTATGTTTAGAGAGTTGTGACAAATTCTTGATCTAAAAGTCGACGGAGTCTGAATTTTGTCATTGATTTTATGTTCAGTTATTATTACGTATTCTAGTGGAAGATATTGTTTTGGCAGTAAGAAGCCGTGATATTATGTGATTTCCGATCAGATTGAGTTAGTATTTAGAGTTGAGATACAATTAAGTGCGATTGAGTTCCAAGTTCTCGAGTTATCATTACGGTCACGTGTGGTATCCCGATCAGATAGAGAATCAGATCTCGTGTGTCGTTAAGTCTATTTGCATTTATTACATATCACTTGCGATGGAAGATATGACATGGTGTGATGAAGTTGTGACAGGACGTTATTCCGGATCACATTGAGTTATACTTTAAAGTTAAGCTACAATTCAATGTAATTGTGATAATAGTTAATCTGATCTCGCTATGACTGCCGATGAATCCCTTACCATGTTAGAGCATCTCTAGTAGTGCTCATTGCTCCGCTCCTTGTATATATAGGGAGTACTAAAAATGTGGTAAAAATGAGTGCAAAAACACAATTTGACTCCCAATCACATTGACTTAATATTCATAATTAAGATACAATTAAATGCGATTGAGTTCTACTTTATCAAGTTCTCATTACAATTACATGTGATATCCCGATCATATAAAGAATCAGTTATAGTGTGTCGTTTAGCTTATTTACAGTTATTACAAATCTCGATAGAAGATATGATATGGTGTGATGAAGTTGTAATGAAACGTTATTCCATATCACATTGAGTTATACTTCAAAGTTAAGCTACAATTCAATGCAATTGTGATATTAGTTAATTGGATCTCGCTACGATCACATATGAAGCCCTTACCACGTTAGAGCATATCTAGTTGTGGCCTTCGCTCATTGCTCCACTTATTATATATATAGGCAGTAGAAATGTCGTAGAGTGTCTTGGGAAAAAAACAACTTGATTCCTGATCATATTGAGTTAATATTCGGTGGAGATACGATTTAATGCGATTGAGTTCTAATTTATCGAGTTCTCGTTACGATCACTTGTGATATCCTAATCAAATAGATCATCAATTGTTGCGTGTCGTTTTTATTTTTTATTTTTTGCCAACAGGTTAGAAATTTCATTGATACCAGAGAGTGTAGATCGAAAGCATAAAATTAAATCAGAAAAAAAAAAAAAACCCCTAAAAACCTAACCCTGGGGGAACCAAAACACCCACCACCAGTTGCCGCAAATTAGACCACCATCACCACTAGTCGTAGATTCAACCTCAAACGGTAAATATCACCACCATCAAACGCCAGCAAAGCCACTAGTTGTTGCGGCAAACCACCGCAGCAACCCTTCGAACAGTAACACCACCACTGCCAACAACCTCGAACGATGCAAAGATGGACAGAGGAGAACCGACCTGACGCAGACAGATTCAACGAGAAACGGGAAGGACCAGCCAGGGAGAGGAAGGGAGGGGAGGAAGAAAAGAGGAGAGAAGGCGGCGCAAAGAGAGGGGGAGGGGGGGAGCTGCCTCCCCCAAGAAACCCTAACTTAAGAAGTTCATTAAATAGACGGTTGAGCCGTGACTTTTGTAATCGTCGTGTGTCGTTTAGCTTATGGTAAATTCATGAAAATTGTATAATCTAAATAGTTACTGTTGATTTTGCCTGTAGTTATTACTGATTGCGTTGAACATACAGTATGGCACAATGAAGTTATGACAATATGTGGTTTCCAGATTACATTGAGTAAGCTTGAAGTTCAGTTCCATCCCGGTGCTTGCCAATTGAAATACGTTATCGAAGGATTGCTAGTTCTTGATTGCTTGGGCTGCCTATGGATTTCACTCGAAGTTTAGTTCCAGCTAGCTAAGCGTATCTGTTTGCACCATATCTGTAATTTTAAAAAAATTGGTAACAATATCTTGCGTTATAATTCAATGTGGTATTCTTACAATCACACGTAATTTTTGGCCACATCATAGTTTTATCATGCGGTCTCTGTTAATTGCTGTTAATTGTTGCAATGACAAATTAATACGAAATCTAACGATCACATAACGCGTTTTTCATTTTGTTTAATTTGTGTTTTGACTAATATAGCAAAAAGATTAAAAAAAAGGATCATTCAAAATGATTTAGTTCCTAAGTATAATGATCTCATGTTTATTATTAAGTTCGATGTGCCACTTAAATAATGGTTGAAACATTGACTTCATCGACGTGATATAGTTAATACACAGTGTGAACGAAATTACTTGAATTTACGACAATCTACGGTTGAGTTACGACTCTGTATGATTCTCCAACACGTTTTACCATTACTCATATTTATTATGGTTCAATGTAAAAGAATTAGCTATTGAGATATGCTTTGTTTACATGCACAAGTGAATCTCGATCACGTTATATCATTAAACACTTTCAATTGATGCGGCATGATTGCAAAGCAGTGTGCCGTATATAATCGTAACTCAAAATGAATGTCAACAAAATAAAAATTAAAATATATAAATTTTTTTAGGGCACAGACAATACTAAACTCCTTGTACACTCAATTAAATCGCCATTTGCACAATTGTTGCTTAGTCTACTTAGAATCAACTCAATTAAATGTTCTTTCTATTTTACAAGTAATTGTTTTGGGGTACGCTTCTTTTAAGTTTCAAAATACGGAAGATAATATATTTTTATGCATATAATTTATAGATATTTTAAATTAGTGCCCAACCTTTCTTCGGATTCAATATTCATTTGTACCGGGGGCGGACAGGTGGGGTAGGGAGGGGCCCGAGTTCTTGCACAACTCTAAATATTCAGTTTAATTGTAATAATTTTTCATGTTAGTTTATATATAGAAATACTAAAAGATTTGTCCCCTGAAAAACCATTGGTCGAAAGAAAAAATCTTAAACTCAATTCAAATGTCTGGAAAAAAAAAAACTCCTTATAATTCTAAGTTATCAACAATTTTTTGGTCGTGCATGCAAAATAAATAACAGCTTGTACATATATATATACACAAACTAAGATCTACCAACTAGCATTACATAAATACAAAATATAATTTTTTGTTATCCCGTAGAGGTACACTAGTTCAGGCCCCCCACTATATACAAATCCGGCGTCCACCATTGTTCGTATCCAATTTCAATACTATCATGTTTCATCAGGTTTTATACTTTTATACAATTTTACTAGTTACTAGCTTTTTCTTTAACAATAATGAATCATATAAAAACAAAAACAAAAAAAATTGTCCCTGTCCTCTTGATTTTTGATTTGGAGTATTTGAATCTTTTTTTCGTGGGGTTGTTTTAAGGAAGAAAATGATTCTGTTTGAAATTCGGTCGTAAGAAGCTTCCTCACGGCATCACCTATAACACAAACGGAATACTCCTATCCCATTTTAATACTAAACTCAGTGGGATAATGTTATTCCGATTTTTGTTCCCCACTTTGGTTTGGCTCTCTTTTTCATCGAAAAGTCTATCGTGAGTACATACATATGGGTACATACATCGTGTACATACGCAATTTGGACCTATATCAGGTCCTAAAAATGATTTGAGCCGCTCATTTTATTCAAAATGGTTTGTTTAGGGCTCCTGAAAAAATAAAGTCAATCCAATATTAGTGAAAATGTTTACAAAACATCTAATTTTACTTCATAATCTAGGCCTAGTTTATGAAGAAAAGTTGAATGGTTCATATATGCTTTTACCAATTTCTGATAGAGCTTATTTTTTGTGGGAGTCCCTAAACAATTCATTTTGAACAAAATAAATGACTCGGATCAATTTTGTGGGACCCAAAATAAGTCAAAACACGTATATACGCTATGTATGTACCTATGTATATGTACCTCTATCAAATATGTTTTCTCATTCTATATCTATCACATCTCTCCTTTTTTAGAATTCGAGTGTTTATCAACTTGGATTTGGCTGATGGTCGATTCATCTTGGACAATCCTACTTTTTGATCAGCAAAAAGTAGTATTTTATTAAGGGAATGAAATTCTAACCAAGGGTTAGAAAATACTTTCAGATGAGATGAGATAAAATCCAATCACACTTAAGGGACAAAACCCAATACATCACATGGCCAACAAAACATAGATATTACGTAGTACAAATAAAACCCAAAGCATTAGATAGCCTAAAAGCCCAAATCTTACAATTAAGCACAAAAAAAAAAAAACTTATCCCACCAAAGTGGGCTAGACCCGGCCAACAGGCCAGCTCAAAGAAACCCAAAACCTAGACACACTAATCTGTACAACTTCCATCCCGCCACCAGCCACCTGGTTCAGACAGCAACAACACCAACCAACAACGGATCACTGCCTCCAAGCACCACCAAGTCACTACTGACAAACCGCTAGTAGGAAATGAAACAACTACCACCACCCACTGTCGCGGAAGCTCACCTAAGCCGTTAGGCAAGAACCCCGACCACCCAACAGCTGTCACGACAGGAGACCACGCCATCCAGCCAAGCCGTTAGGCAAGAGCCCGGTAAACCCAACAAAAAAGGGGAAAGGGGAGTCAAACGGAGGAAGCGGCAAGACGAGAAACAGGGGAGGAACGGAGGAAAAAGAGGCGGAGACATAAGGTACGCGATCGGAAAAAAAGGAGGGAGAAGGAGAGAGACAAGAGGAACCAGAAAAACCATACTGTTGTCGCCCTCATCGGCCATCGCCATCCAGGACGCCCCAGCAGATGACCGCCAAACCGGCACCCATATCGATACGTGGACATACAATAACGCAATCTCCCATGTAATTATGTAAAACTTAGCTCTTTTTGAATAACCAAACTACTACCAAATAAAGCAGCAATAGCCTCAACAGAAAACTAGCATTATTACTAACAATGTTGTTTTCAAATGAAAATGATCCTCTCTTAGTTTACTGCTGTCCTAGCCTCTCTCTTCAGTTTCATTTTATTAGATTATAATAATAAAACATATTTTATACCTTATTAAACATATTTTGTTGGAGTCAGATGAAATAATGGCTAGGCAGAAGAGAGAATTTATATAAAGTGCAATTTCACTAGCAATTTTAAATACAGTAGTTTTCATTGCACACGTTTCTTAAAGTGACATTCTACCAAGATCATTTTGCCTAGTCTAGTCTAGTCTCTGTCGAGGCTATTGGGGAAGCTATTTTATACTTTAACAAGCTAAAACAGTTTTTTTTTTAATAATTGGTGCAACGGTAAAGTTGTTCCATTGTAACTTGAGGAAGGTCGCGGGTTCGAGTCACGAAAACAATCTCTCTGCTTGCACGGATAAAGCTGCGTATATCAACTCATCTCCAAACCCCCACAATGATGGGAGCCTCCCGCATTGAGTTTGCCCTTTCATGTAGTTAAAATACTATCTTAGATGCCTTACTGGGAGGCCCAGGCCAACTGGTTCAGATGCATGCATCAACCATGTGTTCAGCGTAGCATTTGTAGCAGTAAATTCTGCTTGCTTCAATTAAGCTTTGAATTGGTGCATGCATCCGTCGGTTAATTGGTTTCATCAAGGCATCAAGCCTGACATTTCAATTGATGCTTCTCAGTCATGATTTGTACTAAACTTGGCCATTACCGGAGTAAATTTTATTTTAATTGGATCTTTTTTAAAGAGATATAAACGTGCTTCTTTGGGTTAGTTTTGTTATTGATGTAAGCTACGAGAGCCCCAGGCCAATTCCATATTAGAGTTATCTTAGTTGCTTTATTAGTTCAGAAAGTCTGTTCACGCTGATAGAATATGCACAGATTTCGTCGCGAGCACCACGGGTCCCTTTAAATGGTGTTTTCTTGTTTGTTTATTTCGTAATCTTGAACAAAATATCCTCGTTTAAAGTAAAAAATAAATAAAAAGTCGGAAGTCTCATGATATAATAAGAACTAGGACAAAAATTTAAAGTGACTAGTGGCATTTAAAGTAAAAGCAAAATAAAGTAGAAATTCTCAAAATAGTATAATACTAAGAACTAGAATAAAAACAAAATATTTAAAGAGACTAGTTGGCTTAATGGATTGACGTCGTCATTCCCACTCCTTTAATTCGTACCAAAAGTCTTCTCTTACTTTTCTCTTCTTTTGGTCATACCCCTTTTGCTTGGAGTGCTTGGCAAACATAACTTTAATCCTCTCTTTTATGCACGTGTGTTTGAAATGGAAATTGGATGATTATTTACTATTGACGATTGTTTGAATTATCTCGATTGACAATATACAAGTTGCTGACTTTCGCCGAGGGGGGAAAAATACGGGTTAATAATTAATTGGGTACTCTTGTACACACTCTGTTCAGATGTTATAAAGAGTCGCCGTTTGTCAACCATTTCCCGCATGGGTTATGATTATTGTGTTGAGTTTTTATTTCTATATTTGTAGGAATTTTTGAGTTTGTCGTTAAACTTTTTATCATTTGAGATGACATTAATAATTTAAGCACGGTTCAAAGAGACATATGTTAGTTTATAGAAAAAATTGCACATATATACTTTATGCATCCATTGGTGCACACATATGTAAAGGCCCCACGAATACCAATAGTGGTAATTTGGTTGAGTTTTTTAAGTACTTGGACCGGACGCGACTAACACATAAGCCCAGAGGACAAAGTTAAACAGTGAAATTGGGGTGCCGGGGCGTAAGGTTCCGTCTAACAATCATAGTGCTATTGTTGCGTATGTTTGTTTGAAATTTTTAATAACTCACATTAATATTTTAGGCATTGTTTGGATGGGTGTTTATGGTTTTAAAAAAGAAATCTAAAATTTCACATACTTTATACATATATTTTATGCAGCCTCAAACATTTTGGTTGTCAACTCTTTTTAATATGAGTTGTGGTGATAGGGTTGAGGCTTGCTTGCATATTTTAGTAAGTAAGTTTCATTCAATTTTTTTACTAATTGACAATAATACGTATATTTTTTAATAATTGACAATTGTATTCTAAGCATTGTTTGAATAGACGTATTTATTTTATATCATAAAAATAAAAGTCCACGCATACTTTACACATACATTTGCACACAACACACATACTTTGTTTGTTAATTCTTTCTGTATATTGTCATGATTATCACGGATTGAATTTTAATTGTATACTGATACGCTTCTTTGAGGTTTTTACTAGTTAACAATAATATTTTAAGCACTATTTAGAAAAACGTATAATTTTCTGTAACAAACTTTCCCGATGTGAGCATTCGTGCAAATATGTGTAGTTCTAACAAAGTTGATTTCATAAGCCCTTCATCAACTTCATGGATGATGCTCCTCTTGTGTGCTAGGAATTTCATGGGCTAAAAATAATAGTAGCCCGTTTCGAACTCTTGGGCCCTGACTAAAACACTGCCCTAATGGGCTGGCCTTCACTCCTTGGTATTGGGCTAGTCTGACAAGCCCACCCAACACTTTAGTTTTTTGGGCCATGTGGAGGTTTCGTGCTCAAATGGTAATAGTAAGAAATGGGAAAATGACGGCCCATGACGTGTATTGATAATTAATACCCACCAAGGACAAGTTAAGAATATTTGTTAATACTGAAAATGTCCTTAACGGGTATTATTTATCAAAACACGTCTTTAGCCGTAATTTAATTTCTGATTAATATATAGAAACATTTTTAGCACTTTATTTTTTTTAAAAAGAAATACTCTTTGTTCAAATTTTTTATTTTCAGTTTACCTTATTTCTGCAAAATATTGAGAATTGATTAATACAACGATAAATTGCTATTGCATGCAATGCAAAAAGAAGAGAGAGGGTATTTTATGAAAAAACAAACATATGACATGATGTCGGGGCATTATTACTAGTAGGATATATTTCAAAATTTTACATAGAATCTCCAACCTTTACTCATACTCTACCTCAAATTTGACCAAAACTCGATTTGGTATCAAACACTCCAAAGTAGCAAACTCAAATCTAAGCACAAATTTGAGTAAAAACTTCATTATTCTTGTAAAATTGAGAGGGAAGAAAAACTCCTTTGACTTCAGTAAAAATTGAGTAAAATTGCAAAAAGTCCCTTTGACTTGAGTAAAAATTGAGCCAAACTCTCACGATTACAAAAATGAAATTTTGAAGAGTTGCACTCAAATGTTGAATTTTGGAAAAACAGGGTAAGAATTTTCTCACTTTTGCTCTCTAGACATGAAAAACCAAAACTCATTCTTGAAAAACAAATTTTACAATTTCCAGCGGAACAACTAAGGTTCCGTTCCAGAAACTTTCTTAAAAAATAAGTAACTTATTTCACATTTTCAAACTCAAAAATAAAGTAAATGAAAAATAATTTTCAATTTTTTTTTGCATCGTATAAAAGATCTCATCGAAATATTCCAAACAAGATTCATATTGCAAATTTTTAAATTTTAATAAACTCATAACTTTTTGAGTTTGAAATTATATTTTTAAAAAATAAGGATTTATTTTTGGTTACGGAACGGAGCCTAAAAGCCCCAAATGAGAAAATGAAAAGGCCAAAAAGAAGCAACCAAACACCCCCTTAGAAGTGGAGATGAGTGGATAGGATTCTGGTGGGCCCCATGCTCCCCTCATTTACAGGACCTTGTTTTTTTGGGGTTTCGACCAGAATTTACAGGTTCATTAATGGGCGTTTAAGATTCTTTCATGGTGGCTTTTTAGGGTAAGAGATAAGATAAGAGAATCTGTCCGTTGGTTTTATAATTCCCGTGATTATAACTTCTGGCAGGGTAAGATTTACAAATTCTTCATACGAATTGCTGTACGTTGTTTTGGCAAAAGCAACTTTTGATCTGTCAATAAAATTTTCTATTTGGATGGCGTCGGAAAAGGGGCAAGATCGGTTTTCCACAGAGCGTGTACAGCGTACAGTACTGCAGTGAAGACCGGCGACCAAGAAAACAAAAATCGCCGGAAAAGCGCACACGAGACAAAACAAAGGACGGCGTGTGAGAGACTAGGAAGCCGGGTTGCTCTGAGCAAATCACACAGCAGCAGCAGCAGCAGCGTGCAATAGCGCCTCAATCTTACTGTTCAAAATAACCCTTGGGCTGTCTGGATTTTGAAATAGTTGTTATAAAATTCAAATCATTAATCGTCGAGATAGACGGTGAGACGGGGACAACTGTATGCTCCTGTGATTGCTCACACTGATCCCTCCTCCTGCGAAAACATGGAGAGCCGGAAAAAGCCACCATCCCAATTTCAATGCCCTCTATAAATTTTCGTGCATTTTTAAACCCAAAAAATATATATTCCTACATATTATTTTTTTCTTACACGAAATTAAAGCGCTCGATTTGACTCCACTTGGCCAATACTCCATTTCATTTACCTTTATTATAATAATAAAAAACTCTATTTTTTTATAATTCTCAGATGTCTAAGTCAGTCTACTAATTTTGAGAGATCAATTTTATCACGCTCGATTTGATTCCACTTGGCCAATATTTCATCTGCCTTTATTATGAAAGGACTCTTTTTTTTTTTTTTTTTATAACTATCAGGTGTTTAAGTTAGTCTACTAATCTTGAAAGATCAATTTTACCGTGCACTTGCAGGGTCTCAATTAAAATTATAAAATCCTTTTTCGAAAAAATGATTTTCAAAATAATTTTGTAGTCAAGATTATTTACAAAACAGCCTTATAAAAACATCACAACTTATTTCCAAAGGTTGAAAAAAAAAGTTTAGCCCAAAATTCAGCATAAAATCAATCTATCGGAATAAGAATAGTTATAAATCCTGTTTCCAAACACCCCCACGTTTAATCCTTACAAAAAATAATACTTACACAATAATCCAAACACAATCTCTCACATACATGTGGGATTCACACATGTAGGAGTATGTTTGGTATTGTATTTGGATTATTGTGTGCAGCATTGTTTTAATCCGTAAGAGTGCAATTTTGTTCACCATCCTTTAAAAAGAGTGAACACTACCCTCATTCGTATTGGTTAAAATGGTGTGAATCCCACCATTTGTGTGATGCAATGCTTATTATTTCAACTATTTCAAGAAGTGTATCGGTAACGTTCACCTTTTAACTGAGGGTGAACAAAACAATCCATAACGCTCCTCCAGAATCCAAACAGCCTCCTTTACACGTGTAACGCTAGCGATTGTCGTTTGCCTCCACGCGCTTCCTGGTGCAGAAGAAAAAAGGGTATATCCGTTTTCTCTGAGCTCAACATCACTCCCCACCTACTCTCTCACTCCTCCTCCCTCCCTCCCTCTCCCTCTCTCTCTAAAAATTCCTCCTCTCAAGACCTCTGCTCGCCACTCTCGGCAGAGGTCTGCTGCTTAATTAGGGTTTTTATACGTCTCCGTCGCCATCTGTGAGTATCTCTCACCTACTCGCTGCTGTATTTCTCGTTACAATCTCTTCAGTGGCGTTCCTGCACTAGTGAAAGTGTTTTCGATTTGTTTACCGAAAGAGAAAAGGGTTTGTTTTTCTGAGCGTTTCGTGTTGAAATCTCTGCAATGTTGTGTTTCTTCTCTTGCTTTTGACCGATTTTCTTGTTGTTTATCGGTTTTTGAGCTTGATCTATGGTTATTTGGCCTATTCCACTTTTGTTTTTGCTGTTTTGACTTTCATTTTTCCTTGAAAACGTTAATCTGTTTGTTCTACCAGTATTTTTGCGACGGTTTGGCTAAAGAAAAAAAAAACCCTTTGAACGTTTTGTGTTCTTGTTTTGCATGGCCCTTTTTTGGGTTTGGTTGATGTTTTCTTGCGTTCTGTTCTAAGTTTTTCTCACCTTCTCACTGCCGTATTTCCGGTTTCAGTATCTGTAGTGGTTGTGTTACTGTTTCAACGAAAGTGTTTTCGTTTTGTTCACCGAGGAGAAAAGGGTTTGTTTTCTAAGCGTTTAGTGTTGAAATCTCTGCAATGTTGTCGTTCTTTAGCTGTTTCTGAACAATTTTTTTGCTGTTTTGGGGGGGTTGAGCTCGATCTATGGTTATTTGGTCTATTTCACTTGTGTTTTGCTGTTTGACTTGCAGTTTTGCTTGAAAATTTCCAGTTGTTTGCTAGACTTGATTGATGTTTTATTTTGTTTTGGTTGAAGTGTCTCTGTTTTATTTTTCTGTGAAAGTAGTTATTTTGCATTTTCACTTTTTCTAATTTTTCTTTTGTTTTGGTTCCTGGCCATTTTTGTTTGGTTGTTTTTTTCTTCCTTTTTTGGCTCTGATCTCCCTCCTCTTGCTAGCTGTATTCTAGGATGTTGATGTTTACATTCTTGGAGTAGTTTTTTGGTCTTTAAGCTTTATTCTTTTTTATCCTAGAGGGCTGAGGCATTCTAACTTTATTTGCATGTCTTGCTGTCTGTTAAGGACTAGGAGGATTTTTTTAAGCACCAGTGTCAGGTTATGAAACCCTCATCCAAAGTTGTTCTCTACTTGAGGAGTTGATTTGCAATGCTTTGTTTTCGTATCTTTCAGAACCAGCTTGAGGAAAACATTTGGGGAACTGTTTTTGAAAAGAGGAACACTCAGTTTGCATCAAATTCACTTCTTTGCGGAACTTGTTTTTGAGAATTTGATGACGCCTTTTTGATCACCTAAACAATGAGTTATAGTCTGAAACATTTCTAGCAAGGTAAGCTTCAAAAATTGTCAACCAACCAATTTATTGAAAAGTAACAAGTGAGTCTGAAAAGTGCATCCAACATAGCCTTGGCCCCTGTATGGATTTCGTTGCAATTGAGTCTGCCTGTTTTAACTTTTATATCCTAGGTATTAGGTTTTCTAGCAAGGGTCTCAGGTTCTGATGCCCTCAGAAAATTTGCTCAGTGTGGTTGTATTTTGAGATTCAGATTTGCTGAACTTTTGGGATCCTGTTCTTGGAGATATACATATTCATTCATATTCATGGCCTACTTATTTTGAAGGGAATATTTTTTTAGTGTTCTAAAAAATGATTTATTGTCAGAAGTCAATAGTTTTCAAAAATCATCAAAGGTGATTCTTAAACTGCAGGCAAAGCATATCTGTTGTTCCAAAAGGAAAAGGAAAAACTGCATGCAAATAGAGTGTTTTGAGTCTTTTGACCCATCTGGGTTAGAGTGTAACCTTTTGTTTTTCACAGTTCAACTCATTTTAGTAGACGTAACGAGGGGAAATGTTGGTTTTGAGCTTGATCTATGCTTGATATATTACACTTGTGTTTTTACTGTTGGTTTCTAAGCGTGTCGTGCTGAAATCTCTGCAATGTTGTGTTTCTTTTGCTGTTTTTGAACGATTTTCTTTCTGTTTTGGGGGGTTTGAGCTTGATCCACGGTTATTTGGTCTATTTCACTTGCGTTGTTGCTGTTTGACTTGCAGTTTTGCTTGGAAGTCTTCAGCTGTGTGCTTTATCAGAGGTTTTGCAACAGTTAGGGTAAGAAAAAATCCAGGCTCTTTGTTCCTTCTGGGTGCGTTTCGGATGAACCCAGGCTCTCTGTTCTTGTCTAAAATAAGTAATTTTAGTTTTCTATTCGTTTTTAGATGTGTCAGAGGAATTTTTTGTTATGTTTTTCTTTGTTTAGTTACTGCACGTTTTGCTTATTTCTTTTACTCTGGGTGTGTTTTTGGCCAGTTGTGGCTCTAATTCCCCAGTTTTTAAAAAATTTGGCCTGGATCTATGATGCATGATGTTTATCTTCTTGGCTTAGGTTTTTTAGTGTGGTACTTCGTTGTTTGTGGTCTTTTCCTGTTTTAACTTTTGTTTAACTCTAGCTATGTTGAAATCTGTGGTCTCTATGCTATATTTTTGTGTGATTGAGTCCTCAAAGGTCTTTTTCTGGGTCTTTCTGTCTGTTTTAACTTTTAAATGCTAGGTATTAGTTTTTCTAGCTAGGGTCTCAGGTTCTGACACCCTCAGAAAATTTGCTCAGTGTGGTTGTATTTTGAGAATCAGATTTGCTGAACTTTGCGGATCCTGTTCTTGGAGATATACACATTCATTCGTTTTCATACGTTACTTATTTTGAAGGGAATATGTTGGTGATAGCCTTTTTTTAGTGTTCTTAAAACTGATTTATTGTTAGAAGTCATAAGGTTTTGAAAACCTTCAAAGTTGGTTCTTAAACTGCAGGCAAAACATATTCTTTTGTTTCAAAAGAAAAAGGAAGAACCGCATCCAAACAGAGTGTTTTGACCCGTCTGGGTTAGAGTGCAACCTTTTGTTTATTTTCTTGGATTAGTTCTTTTGTCTGATGTGCGTTCATGGCCTTTCTGTTTTAGCTTTGGTTTGCTTAATCTTTGGTGAAGTTGTGGTCTTTGCGCTTATTTTTGTGTGCTTAGAGAGCCCTTCCAACTTCATTTGTGTGACAGTGTGACTTGCTGTCTGTGAAGTGCTAGGACCATGTTGTTTAAGCAATGGTGTCAGGTTCTGAAACCTTTGTCCAAATGTTGTTTCTATTTTGAGGAGATGATTTGTTTTGTCATCTTTCAGAACCAGCTTTGGGAATTATCTCGGAAACCATTTTTGACTAGAGAAACTCAGTTTTTACATGAAATTTACTTTCTAGTAGAAATTGTTTTCCAGAATTTGATGATTTCTTTTTGATATCTGTGATACCATGAAACTCTTCTAGCAGAGGAGGTTGTGAAAACTGAATTAGGGTTTTCACACACCACCATCAGTGAGTATTTGTCACGTACCAAATGTTACGTTCCCAGTTTCAATCATAGACTCTGGTAGCTGTGTTAACTGCACTAACGAAAGTTTTTGTTTTGTCTTCCAAAAGGGTTTGTTTTCTCCAAAGTGTTTTGTGTTGAAATCTCTTCAATTTTGACTCTCTTTTGCTGTTTTGATCAATTTTCTTGTTGTTTTGTGGGGTTTGAGCTTCATCTATGCTTAGTTAGTGAGTTTCACTAATGTTACTGCTGTTTTGACTTTCAGTTTTGCTTGGAGTTCTTCAGTTGTTTGTTCTACCAGTGGTTCTCCGACAGTTTAGGTAAAGAAAATCCTTTGAATTTGTTGTTTTCTGTTCTAGCATGGCCCTTTTCTAGACTTGATTGATGTGTCTTGGTTTAAGTCTCTGTTTTCTTTTTCTGTGAAGTTGTTATCCTGCATTTTACTTTTTCTAATTTTTCTTTTGTTTTGCTTCCTGGTCATTTTGCATGTTGTCTTGTTCACAGGTTTTCTCTACTTGTTTTGTTGTTTTTTCATCCTTTTTTGGCCCTGATCTGCTTCGTTTTGCTAGATGTATTCTTGGATAGTGATGTTTACTCACTTGGAGTAGTTATTTTGTGTGACGTGTGGAGGGGTTCAGGTGTTTTCTGTTATAGCTTTGATTTGGCTTGTTCGACTGTGAAGTCTGTGGTCTTTAAGCTTTATTTTTGTATTCCTAGAGGCATACTAACTTCATTTGCACGTCTTATTGTCTCTAAAGTTCTAGGATTATGTTTTTTAGCACCAGTGTCAGGTTCTGAAACCATCATACAAAGTTGTTTTCTATTTGAGGAGTTGATTTGTAAAGCTTTGTTTTCGTATCTTGATTTCGTTGCATGATGTAACCCTTTTTGTGGCTTGTACTACTTAGATGAAGACTATGAGGTCCTGGAGTGATTTTTTTTTATGTTCATCTTTAGTTATTGCATGTTTTGCTTATTTCTTGTATTATTGAGTTTCTGCTAAATTTGTCCTGTATCTGCCATGCATTATGTTTATTTTCTTGGTTTAAAGGTTTTTGAGTGCGATATGTGGTGGTTTCTGGTCTTTTCTTGTTTTAGCTTTTGTCTAACTCTAGCTATGTTGAAACTGTGGTCTCAATGCTCTAATTTTGTGTTATTGAGGCCTTGAGGTTTTTCTTTGGTCTTGCTGTCTGTTGTAACTTTTAAATGCTAGTATTATTTTTTTGTAGCAAGAGTCTCAGGTTCTGACAATCTTGGAAAACTTCGTCTGTTTGGTTCTATTTTGAGAATCAGATATGCTTAACTTTCCAGATCCTGTTCTTGGAGATATAAAATTTGATTCGTTTTCATGAATTACTTGTTTTGAAGGGAATATGTTATTGAGAACCTTCTTTTAGTGTTCTAAAGACAGATTTATTGTCAGAAAGCAGAAGTTTCGAAAACCATCAAAGTTGGTTCTTAAACTGCTGGCCAAAACATATCCTGCATGCAAACAGAGTTTTTTGACCCATCTGGATTAGAGTGCAATAGTGCATTCCCTTTGTATTTCATAGTTCAAAATTTAGCTCATTAGTAGACAACACCAGGGGAAACCCACTGCTATCTGCAACTTCTCTCTGGCATTGAACAAATACTACTTTTCTGGGGCACATATATAACAACTTGTTCTATGTCTCCTAATCTGTTGTCTGTTTCTGCCTTCAGTCTAGGATTTGCCAATGGATTCCCACGAGGGAAATGGTGTAGGAAATGGTGCAGGAAATGGCGTAGGAAATGGTGCAGGAAATGGTGCATCAGAGTCTTTGCCACCGCCCCCTCCAGTTCCACCGAATGTTGAGCCGGAGCAGGTTCTTGAACCAGCTAAGAAAAAGGTGGTGCGTGTCCCGATAGCGAGACGTGGTTTAGGATCGAAGGGGAATAAAATTCCTATACTGACGAATCACTTTAAAGTGAATGTCACAAACGTTAATGGTGACTTCTTCCATTACAGTGTATGTTTTCTGTACTTAACTTTCTAATATGAGTTCATCTCACTTTCAGAAATTTGATGGAACCTGCTACCTGTATCACTCTTTTGTGTTATAATAATTCTTTTCTCTGAAACAGGTTGCTCTTTTTTACGAAGATGGGCGCCCGGTAGACGGAAAGGGCATTGGTAGGAAGGTCCTCGACAGAGTTCATGATACTTACGACACAGAGCTCGCTGGGAAAGACTTCGCGTACGATGGTGAGAAAAGTCTGTTTACACTGGGTCCTCTTCCTAGAAACAAGCTCGAATTTACAATTGTGCTTGAGGATGTTGTGTCCAACAGGTATGGCGAGAAGAACTTCTTTGTTCACTACCAGTTTTGGCTTGTTCGACTGTGATATTTCTGTATTCCTAGAGGCATTCTAACTTCATTTGCACGTCTTATTGTCTCTAATGTTCTAGGATTATGTTTTTTAAGCACCAGTGTCAGGTCCTGAAACCGTCATCCAAAGTTGTGTTCTATTTGAGGAGTTGATTTGTAAGCTTTGCTTTCGTATCTTTCAGAACCAGCCTATGGGAGAGTGTTTTTGAAAAGAGAAACACTCAGTTTACATGAAATTCACTTCTTCGCAGAACTTGTTTTCGAGAATTTGATGATGCCTTTTTGATCACTTAAACAATGAGTTATAGTCTGAAACATTTCTAGCAAAGTAAGTTTCAAAAATCATCAACCAACCAAGCTATTGAAAAGTAACAAGTGAGTCTAAAAAGCGCATCCAACATGGCCTTGGCCCCTGTATGGATTTTGTTGCATGTTGTAATCCTGGAGTGAATTTTTTTTGTTTATCTTTAGTTATTGCACATATTGCTTATTTCTTGTATTATTGGGGTGTTTTTGGCCAGTCTTGGCTCTAATTTCTGAGTTTCTGCTAAATTTGTCCTGTATCTGCCATGCATGATGTTTGTTTTCTTGGTTTAAAGGTTTTTATTGCACGTATTCCTTTTTTCTTGTATTATTGGGGTGTTTTTGGCTAGTCTTTGGTCTAATTTCTCAGTTTCCACTAAATTTGTCCTATATCTGCCATGCATGATGTTTGTTTTCTTGGTTTAAAGGTTTTTGAGTGCAATACGTGGTGGTTTCTGGTCTTTTCTTGTTTGAGCTTTTGTTTAACTCTTGCTATGTTGAAACTGTGGTCTCAATGCTCTAATTTTGTGTTATTGAGGCCTCAAGGTTTTTCTTTGGTCTTGCTGTCTGTTTTAACTTTTAAATGCCAGTATTAGTTTTTTGTAGCAAGAGTCTCAGGTTCTGACATTCTTGGCAATTTTGGTCTGTTTGGTTCTATTTTGAGAATCAGATTTGCTAAACTCTCTAGATCCTGTTCTTGGAGATATAAAATTTGATTTGTTTTCTTGCATTACTTGTTTTGAAGGGAATATGTTATTGAGAACCTTCTTTTATGCTTTGTTTGGATTGATTTTTGAAAAAAAATTCTCAACTTGAAAAACACTCATTGCCCCTACTTCCAATCATTACTCACCTCTATTTTCAATCATAATACTCATTTCTCTCTCATAATACTCATTTCTTTCTCTGTCTCTCTCCAATTATTAACCCTACTTTCAATCATTACTCTCATTTATCTCTCCACTCATAACCCTTCAAAAATTTCTCAACCAAACCCAGCATTAGTGTTCTAAAGACAGATTTATTGTCAGAAAACAGAAGTTTCGAAAACCATCAAAGTTGGTTCTGAAGCTGCTGGCCAAAACATATCCTGCATGCAACAGATTGTTTTGACCCATCTGGATTAGAGTGCATCCTTTTGTTTTCATAGTTCAAAGTTTAGCTCATTAGTAGACAACACCAGGGGAAACCCACTGCTATCTGCAACTTCTCTTTGGCACATATACTACTTTCCATGTTAATGCTGTATTATTTCTTGATATGTTGACACTTCATTTATTTTACGCATTTGTATTTCCAGGAACAATGGTAATAAGAGCCCTGGAAGCCCCAACGATGACCGGAAAAGGCAACGGAGACCTTACAATTCCAAGACGTTCAAGGTGGAGATCAGCTTCGCAGCAAAAATCCCGATGCAGTCAATTGCAAATGCTCTTCGGGGTCAAGAATCAGAGAACTCTCAAGAAGCCCTGAGAGTTCTGGACATAATTTTGAGACAACATGCATCGAAGCAGTAATTCATCTTCATATCCTTGAAATTTTTTGCACGGCTTTGGGCATTCATTTAACTTAATGTGGTACATTGCAGGGGCTGCCTCCTTGTTCGGCAGTCATTTTTTCACAATGACCCGAAGAATTTTGTAGATGTTGGAGGTGGTGTTCTGGGCTGCAGGGGCTTCCACTCTAGTTTCCGGACTACACAGGGTGGATTGTCTCTAAACATAGGTACATTTGGTCAGCAATCACATTCTATGCTCTTTCTTGTCCAATTATGTAATTTCATCACCAATCTTCCCTTTTGATTTTCAGATGTTTCTACGACCATGATAATTCAGCCTGGGCCGGTTGTGGATTTCCTTATTGCAAACCAGAATGTGAAAGACCCCTTCCAAATTGATTGGGCAAAGGTAGCAATATTTCGCCTTACGGTTGTTACTGTGGTATTATCTCATCTTGTTCAGATACTTTCTGTTTGCTTAAATATGTTGAACCTGTTGTTACTTGTTGATATTAGGCGAAACGGACCCTGAAGAATTTGAGGATAAAGACCAATCCTGCGAATACTGAGTTCAAAATTTGTGGACTGAGCGAAAAGCCTTGCAAAGAGCAGATGTATGTTTCCTTGTTATTTATTGCCTCTTCCTTTGGGCACAATGCATAGACCAACAGAGTTTTTCCAATAATACTGCATATTCAATGCATGACTGTTGTTTATTGTCTGGGAAGTTTGTAAATTGTGAGAGAGAGAATTGGTTATTGGTCCTAAATTGTAGTTTCGGTTCAGTTTACCTTCTTACTTTTCTGCTGAATGCTTTAGGTTTTCATTAAAGAAGGGAAAGGATGAGGATGGAGAAATCCAGACTGTTGAAGTGACTGTGTATGATTATTTTGTTAACCACCGCAATATAGAGTTGCGTTATTCTGGTGATCTACCGTGCATTAATGTTGGGAAGCCAAAGCGCCCTACTTACTTCCCTCTGGAGGTAAAATTATGAACTATAATCCTCTTTAGGTGAAAAGCTGCTTGTGATCCCATTTTATTACATGGTTTCTCATTGTGGCTCTGGTTTTAGCTATGTTCTTTGGTATCCTTGCAACGCTATACGAAATCACTCTCAACTTTTCAAAGGTCGTCTCTAGTCGAGAAGTCAAGACAGAAGCCTCAAGAAAGGATGAGGGTTTTGACTGATGTAAGTTTTGTCTGCAAGCATTTTATCAATCATTCTCTTTTCATTGTACTAAGTCTGTTGATTTTGAGTCTTTTGACAGGCTCTTAAAGTCAACAATTACGATGCAGAGCCTATGCTGCGTTCTTGTGGCATTTCAATCAATAACAACTTCACCCAAGTTGAAGGCCGTGTGCTCCCAGCCCCAAAGGTACTCTTAAAGTCCATTGCGCCTTTTGATTTCATCAGCTATTGGTTATATTTGGTTACTATGAGGCCCAGTTCAGTTTTGGGGAGGAGAAATGGAAGTAGTTGATTTTAGACTTCACCTAGTTTTTTCTTTTTGTTTCTTGAACAAGTGTCATCTATTCTTTTCCCTTGAGTGGAACCGGATTTTAGACTAACTATTGGTTAATACTACAGTTGAAAGGGGGAAATGGAGAAGACTTCTTTCCGAGGAACGGCAGGTGGAATTTTAACAATAAGGTGTTCTTTTGGCCCTGGCTTTTTTCTTGTATTTCCTTTCTCGATTCTGGATTCGTAGACATTTATCTTTGACGTGTATTTTGACTCTAATTACATTTATCTTTGCGGGAGTAGAAATTTGTGGAACCAGCAACGGTCGAGCGCTGGGCTGTTGTAAACTTTTCAGCTCGCTGCGATGTACGTGGCCTTATTAGAGACTTGACAAGAATTGGAGAATCAAAGGGGATTGTATGTTCTGCCACTTATTCTTAGTGCAAGTTCGTTTTTTGGGATTCCATGTATGACCTCTTAAGTCTTTTTTGTTTTGTTTTTTGTAGAAAATTGAAGCTCCGTTTGATGTATTTGAGGAGAGTCCACAAAATAGGCGGGCCCCACCTCCTGTTCGAGTGGACAAGATGTTTGAAGACGTTCAATCCAAACTTCCTGGAGCACCTAAATTTCTCCTCTGTCTGCTTCCTGAGAGGAAGAACTGTGACATATATGGTTTGTTTGACTTGATTTATTCCTCTCTTTTTTTTCCGGTTACATATTTAATTCTACATTATCACAGTTCTTCTGTGCTAGTGTTTACTTAATGAAAGCTATATAACCTCAAGGTCCATGGAAGAGAAAGAACCTGGCTGATTTTGGAATTGTGACCCAATGCATGGCTCCAACAAGAGTCAATGATCAATATCTCACAAATCTCATCCTCAAGATCAATGCAAAGGTGAGACTCTGTATCATGGTGTAATTTCCCTCTGAGATAAGCATTCCCCTTGCTTTTTAGTTTGGACATTTCACAAGCTCTTCTCATCATTACTTGCAGCTTGGTGGACTCAATTCGTTGTTATCTGTTGAAGGTTCTCCCTCTATGCCCTTGATATCTAAGGTTCCTACCATGATTATTGGGATGGATGTATCACATGGCTCTCCGGGCCAGTCTGATGTACCATCGATTGCAGCGGTAACATGTTGCTTTATTTTATCTTCGTTTCGTTCTTTCTCTCATTTGAAGCGTGGTGTTGTTTGATAGTTTCAGTTCCTAAAAGAACTTGCTATTCCTTGCACTAAATGCCATACTTGATTATCCTTATGATGCACCCTTCTGAAAAGAAAAGGGGAAAATAAAAAAGAAAGAAAGAAGTGAAATTTCAAACATTCTCTTCTCTTTCCACTGTTTTTGCTATTACAGTTCCTTGATATTGTACTTCAATAGTTCTTATGATATGATTTTAGGTCGTCAGCTCCAGGAACTGGCCATTCATTTCACGTTATCGGGCTTCTGTCCGCACCCAGTCACCCAAAGTTGAGATGATAGATTCGCTTTATAAGCGTGTTTCTGACACTGAAGATGATGGCATTCTTAGGTGCGAATTTTCTTGTTAATGCATTTGGTGATCTTGTTACGATCTGTGATTGTTTGATTTAATAATGCTGTTTGTTTGTATGCCATTAGATTTGCAGTTTTAACCCTTTGAACATGGTTGACTGAAGCTAGTTTTCCTCTGAATTCAGGGAGGCTTTACTGGAGTTTTACGTGAGTTCAGGCAAGAGGAAGCCCGATCAAATTATTATATTCAGGTATTTGTTTCTTCTATGTGACACCAAACAAGTGTTTTTATTGGATCACACCTGGGTTATTATCTGCTCTCTTCCTTTGGCTTAAGTTTTAGTAATAAATTTACACCGGGATGTAAGACTGAATAACAAACGAGAGAAGCAGGTTAAAATCTTAGAGCACACCAAAGATATTTAGAAGAATCAACTGTTGGACAAAATGTGGCAAGTGTTGATATTTAGTTGGACCTGCCTTGCTACTAAATTCTACTAAGTTGAAGCTCCATCATGGGTAGCATTGCTGTGTATGCTCTTATAACAATAGATTTGAGGTATCTCCCATCATATATCTCTATGTTGATGGCAAAAGTGGTTATACAAGCACAACATGGCATGGGATAAATAGGTTTGGCTATAGTCCAGATCTAAAATGTGAGGTTTGGGTCCTCTGTAAGACTGTAACTGGTCTTGCTTTGCCATGTGAGACTAGAAAACTTCTTCTTTCCTCGACCTGCAAGACTGGCTTTTCCCTCGGTTCGACTTGACTCTCTGGACTCTGCATCATTTCTATTTACTTGAACGGAATTGTTGGGCAAAATATGCTTGATTGTATTTAATGTAGCATTTAATAACAGAGTAGAATAATTTAGTACCTTTTGACTCGAGCTTTGCTTCTTCTGCTGTGCTAGTTAAGGAATAGGATAATTGTTGTATTGTGCTACCGGAATCCAATCTTAGTACACATATGACATGACCTCGAGGTGCTATTAGATTTAACAAGGTCTCTTGACATGTGTTTGTTTATCTTTTATTTCTTTTTCTTTTTTGTAATTTTCCTACACTCCTTGACTGTGTGACGTAGCTGCTAATTACCTTTTCAATCCATCCTCAGTTCTAATTTTACCTCTTCTGTCAATTGTTTTTATGTTCTGGTTTGCTAGGGATGGAGTCAGCGAGTCGCAGTTCAATCAAGTTCTGAACATTGAACTGGATCAAATTATTGAGGTTTTTGTGCAAATCTAAGCGTCCCAACCTTTCCGGTTTAGTGAAAGAGTTCAAGTAACAGTTTTTTGAGTGGTTGTGCAGGCCTGCAAGTGTCTGGATGAGAAATGGTCACCAAAGTTTGTGGTGATTGTTGCGCAAAAGAATCATCATACAAAGTTTTTCCAACCTGGATCGCCCGATAATGTCCCACCTGGTTAGTCCTTCAATAAAAGCATGGAGGTAATTCAATTATTTGATTGAAACAGTCTTGACATTATTTTATTATGCAGGTACGGTAATTGACAACAAAGTATGTCATCCCCGGGGCAATGATTTTTACCTATGTGCACATGCTGGAATGATTGTGAGTATAAGCATAGACTTGCGGCATTTAGTTTTTTTTTTTTCCCTTCCTGAAAATAGACTTCGATTCAAACTTGACGGGTAGCTTTTGACATTTTTCTGGTCACTTATGTTCTTTTATTTTTGTTTGAATTCTACTTTTCAACATGTTGGATTGTTGATTATCAAGTGCCACTGAATAATCTTGATATGACATGAGCCTTGTCCACTGTTTTTCTAGCAATCCTGGACTTGTGAAGTTGTGTTTGAAATTTAGGACCTGCCTCTTGTAGTTTGTGACTACTAATATATGTGTGTGATTCTATATTTCTGAACGTGACCAATCCGGTTCATCATGTTTGGGAATTCTGGACATCTTCCCTTTTCCCATGTGACATGGATTTTTACAAGGGGGGAGATGCTTAACTCATGCCCTTGGACCAACTGGACAGATGGGGAACAACCGAACAAACTAATTATTCTTAGTTGGACAGTAAATTGGGCAAAAGTGTGAATGTGGGCTCTCATTATTTCTGAGAGCTTCTATATGCCTGCGTGAAAATTAAGGAAGAAATTAGCAGTAACTGAAATCTTTCTTTAAAAATTGATTTCAATTTTCAAACCATCGGCTCTGGGTGATCATTATTTACTATGCTTTGAACAATACAATCATTTTCGTTCTGATTATAGCCTGGTTTCAAACCTTAACGAGCTTCAAAATAATGTTCAAGCTTGGTTTGTTTATATGCCAATTTGATATTGAACAAGCTTTTAATGATCAAACATGAGCTCATTTAGCAGCCCTAATTCCAAACCATCTGCTCTGTGATCAATTCTTTTTTTTCACTCTGCTCTGAACAGCACAACCATTTTCAGTACTAATCTTGATACCTATCATCAGGAAGAGTTTGTACTTGTCAATTAAAGTTCTGGCAAAAGATGTTTGGAATCAATTTTTAATTTCTATTGCAATATGGACTTTTCTGCTTGTGCAGTTTGTTTAAATCTTTTTATGGATTTGGGGCTGGGGTTGTTTATTAGTGGTGTTGATAGGAATAGGTGTTGGTAGGAAATTACTGATAGATTTGCTTTGCTGGCCGCTTGTCACTTTACTAGGCAGAGAATGGTGATGTTGGTGGTCCTGGTGGAGTCTAACTCGCATAATTCTCTCTCTACAACGAGAAAAGATTGAACTTAATTGTTTTGTTACATGGTCTTTGTAGGGGACCACTAGGCCAACACACTACCATGTCCTGTTGGACGAGGTTGGTTTCTCGGCTGACGAACTCCAGGAGCTAGTACATTCTCTATCCTATGTGTAAGTATATTTGAGGCTGTTGCATCTAACATTGTCTCATAATCATATTCTTAAGCTGTATAACATAATTAAGGTTTTCTAAGTTATTTTTTATAATTTTTGTAGATACCAGAGGAGTACTACGGCCATTTCAGTCGGTAATTTCAAATCTCTGATTTCTTTCTGTGCATGCTGCATGTTTTGTAACCTGAAATATTTAGACTATGTTCCATATCCGATAGCCTTTCGAAATACAACATAAATAAATATATATATATATATATATATTTATTTATTTACTCTCTATCTCTCTGTATATATTCTGTGGTTCCACTATTTCGTCAACAACTTTGTTCTAATTCCTACTGATTTAAGAAATAAGATATCTGATCTTTTACCCCATCCTGGACTTCATTCTTTTCTGTGTTGGCAGTTGCTCCGATATGTTATGCTCACTTGGCAGCCACTCAGGTGGGAACTTTTATGAAGTTCGAAGAATTCTCAGAGACATCCTCAAGCCATGGGGGGTTGACTTCTGCAGGGCCTGCACCTGTGCCTCAGTTGCCTAAACTTCAAGCCGCCGTGTGCAATTCAATGTTCTTCTGTTAAGGCTGGAAATCCCTCAAAAAACTCTTGCTACTTTATGCAAAATGACAGGTTAAACAAGCGGTTTGTTGTAATATTGTATATATCTATCTAGCTAGCTAGCTTTTGGTGAGAGCTTCCCCTGTGGAGGGCACTGGCTCAAGCAACTAACTTAAGATGCTGTTAGGTTGTAAGTCTGTATTAGGTTTATCTGTACTACCCTGCCATGCACTTTTTTGGTTTGGATTATGCTGTGTGTATGTGTGAATGTTTTCCCGACTGGTAAATGGTGAAGTTTGGATGGTGTTGGGTAACTCTATGCCTGAAATGATGCATCTTTTGTCCCTCACTTTTCACTATGTAGGGGCGTGTATGTGCTCGTAAATGTTTTTCGAATGCATTTTGCTTGCTTCTCTGAAAATAACTTGCAAAATCGAACATGGTTTTGAACTTTAGCGGTTGCTTTTGATATGTTGGTAGTTGCTTTTTATTTGAAAGCGAAAACTTTGTGGCCCTTAAGTTGTACACGAGGGTGCGCAATTGTAATTTGGAAATTGTCTGGTTTTGGTTTTCTAACAACGTTATGTTCTGAAGCTGCGAATTTGGGGGGCGGTTATTTGCAGCCTCGTATTTTCTCCCTTAACTCGTTAAAAATTTTCAATTATATTCGACAGTTATCAAAATTGAGATACATTTTCAGCATATAATTTTCAAAATATAATATTTTTTTCAACAGTTATTTACCGAAAATGTTTGACAATTGTTTACCGAAAATTGAATATATTTTTGACATGTAGTTATCGAAATATAATTTTGTTTTCAACAGCTAGTTATTGAAATATAGTGGATTAAAGGAGAAAATACAATGTTGCGAATAGTCGCCCTCGCGAATTTTTTTCTATCCAAGCTTATTAGCCTTATTTGTTACTACCTTTTATGCCTTAACTACTCTTTGACCCCCTTAAGTGTGACCCAATTCCAGCTTTGGTCCTTGAAAAAAAGTTTTCCCAATTTGGTCCTTGAGTTGCATTTTCTTCAGGAAATGACTTCGGTGTCCCCGGTCATTTTGGGATACCGTAATTTTTGGTATAATAAAACCATTATGAGTATAATCAAAATCTATTATGAGCATAACCAAAATCATTATGAGCATAACAGAACCATAGTAAGGCAGCATAACATTGTTTGTTATCCCTTAGTTGGGTTTGGTTATACCTTGGTTGGTTTTTTGGATATTCCTTACTTATACCTTGTTTGGGTTCAGTTATACTTGTAATGGATTTTAGTTATGCTCATAATGGTTTTATTATGCAAAAAATTATGGTGTCTCCAAAATGACCGGGGACACCATAGCATCATCCTTTTCTTCAACGTATTCCAGATTTCGTTGCCATCTAAATCTTGAAGGGTCAATGATTCACTTGTCTTGCTTGTGTTGTGTTATCTGGGGCGTCAAATTTGTATTCAAAAAAAGTGACGCCATTGAAACGAATTACGGTACCCATTTGGCTTTACTTCATTATTGGATTTATTTTTTTCAAATTTTCTTTTTGTATGCACTCGTTATTAATTTTGAGTCAAATATGCCAAAAAAAATTAGAGGCGCAACAAAATTTAATTTTTATAGTCATATGGACAACAATAATTTATATTTACTTTTTCTTTATTATGGTGGTAGAGGAACAATAATTTAATTTTTACTTTTACGAATCCTTGTAGAGTCGAATTTTTAATCTAAAGAACACCCGTATCCAGTCGAATTTCTTTATTATGTGAATTTGAAAAGTAAGAAAATATGGACTTAATTGAAAAATGGTTTAGAATGTATGAATTGATTTCAAACATTTATTTGTTGAGAAAGTTTTTTAGTTTTGATTAGAATTTTTTTTTTCACTTTTTTAGTTTTCATTTGTTAAGGCACATGATTAGTCTAAAAAAATTGACGTGAACCAAAAAAAATTCAATAGGACACATGATACCTTGACGAAGTTGAAAAGAAGTGCGTGAACAAAACTTAACACTTGTACGACACCAACTTATTTTCATGGATAAATTTCTGTATTTTAACGCACTGTTAAAGTCTTACCTGGATGTTGATAAGTTAAATTCAGAAAGTCTTACCTGGATGTTGATAAGTTAAATTCAAAAAAAATTTAGATTAACTTTTGCCCCCAACGGGTTGGTTGGGTCAGTGGCGTAGCCAGAAATCTATGTAAGTGAGGGCATTTTTTAAACACATTTCAACGAAAAAATTGCTCACTAAGCAAAGTTAGAACGTTTGTGCTAAGAATTAAAAAACCTAACATATTTATTAATATAGTAAATTATATATAGAATAAAAAAACAATCGAATTGCTTGAATTGTCTCAGCGTATCAAGTCTAAGAGTATCCACAATGCTATAATCAAAAATTGATAACCAAAAGTTGTCACATCAGCTTTTGATTATTCATTTAAGATATTGCTAAGATTAACAATGTAGATGTTTACAATGTCAAAATCAAAATTGGATAACCAAAACTTGTTATAACATCATTTTTTTTAACTACAAAAAACTAAAAACTGTGAAAAGTAGAAAATAGTTTTTCAAAAAATAGTTTTGAAACTAATAATAACTATTTACTAGAAATTGAAAATAGTTTTTGAAAAAAATTGTTTTCTAAAAAAAAATTAGTAAAATAATTTTTTTGAAAATAATTTTTCGAAAGAAAGAGAAAAAAGGAAACGAGATAGAATAGATGTATTTGATTGAGAATATGTGGGTCTATTAAATTTGGTTATTGTCAAAAGGTTGCTAGTTTTGATTATCCAAAGCCCAAAATTTGATTATTTCTAAGGAGGTTGTTAAGTTTGATTATAGCATTGTGAGCCATATTTTGCACCAATATTGTTAACTTTAAAAACCTTTTACATTTGATTATAGCATTGTGGATACTCTAAGAGTAATTCACTATACAATATTTAGCAATATTGCTCCCATTGTTAATAATTGCTAAAGTATAAAACGTATAGCCCATACTTTAGGCATTTTTGAATTTTGGACATTATGCATTAGAGAGTTCCAATTAGTAAGTGACTGCTATCTTTCACATTAGATATCTCATTTCTCTAGTGTAATGATAATGTTCAAAAATGTGAAACACAAAATTGAGAATGAAATGATATTCGACATGTCGTAGAAAGATTAAAGGTAGATTTATGAAACACAATTAACTAGACAAAATACAAAATATACATTTTAAAATCTTAAATTAAAAACCTTCTAATTAAATTAACTAGAAGGTCCGTTTACACACATTTTAAATTCAGGTTTCAAGGCCTGGGACTTTCTGACATAAAAGTTTGTTCCCTCTTAAGGTCTCGTGTTCAAAACCTTCTAGTTCTAGGTGTTATCAATTCCTTTGGAACCAATTCATATAAAGTTTTGATTTGGTGCCCCACAAGTGGGTGGGTAGATTGGGTTCTAGAATTAGTCGACATGTGTGTAAACGGACCTGGAAACCTGAATTTAAAAAAAAAAAATTTACCTCATACTTCACTATCAGATTTAACTAACTCTCTCTCTCTCTCTCTCTCTCTCCCCTAAATCAAAGATCCACCTAATAAAACACAAGGGTGTGGACCTCGTACAAACACAAGTTGTTAGAAGGACTGAGATTGATTTAATTCAAGGGTTGAGAGGCATTCTTCCAATTCTATTGAAATGCCCATCGTTTTTGCCTAAATTATAAAGCTGCCATCAAATCTGTTTTTTTGAAACCAAACCCAAGTACGCGGTCTCTCTCTCTTACTTTCCCTTTTGAACCATGAACAACTCTTTCCCATTGTCCTCCAGATCTCCAGATCTTCGACTCTTTCCCACCTTTTGCTTCCTTCTAAGATCTCGTGTTCAAAACCTTCTAGTTCTAGGTGTTATCAATTCCTTTGGAACCAATTCATATGGAGTTTTAATTTGGTGGCCCGCAAGTGGGTGGGTTGATTGGGTCATAGAATTAGTCGACGTGTGTGTAAACCGACCTAGCAACCTGAATTTAAAAATAAAAAATAAAAATTTACTACATACTTCACTATCAGATTTAACTCTCTCTCTCTCTCTCTCTCTCTCTCTCTCTCTCTCTCTCTCTCCCCCCTAAATCAAAGATCCACCTAATAAAACACAAGGGTGTAGACCTCATACAAACACAAGTTGTTAGAAGGACTTAAATTGATTTGATTCAAGGGTTGAGAGGCATTCTTCCAATTCTATTGAAATGCCCATCGTTTTTGCCTAAATTATAAAGCTGCCATCAAATCTGTTTTTTTGAAACCAAACCCAAGTACATGGTCTCTCTCTCTTAGTTTCCCTTTTGAACCATGAACGACTCTTTCCCATCTTCCTCCAGATCTTCGGCGCACACCACTGACCCATCCACCGTCTCTCTCTCTCTCTCACATATTTCTCTCATCTCTGTTGTTTTTTAAGGCGGCAACTCCATAAAAAAATGGGAGTGCACTCTTCATGTCTCTCTCTCCCCTCCTCACCTGCCCTAGCCCTACACGCTCCCACCAACAGGAGGGAGAGAGCAGAGGAGGCAAAGCGAAGCCCCGACCCATGTTTGTTGCTTCCTCTAATACATTCATTCCTCTAATTTTTGTAACTTTTGCTTTTCAATTAGCTTAGTCAGAACATCTTTGATGAAATGGGTTTATTTGGGAAGTGCATTTGTGAAGCGGGAGTGCAAAGATTAGTAGAATTTTTGTGTGTGTGTGTGCTTCTTTAAGATTTACCGCAAGTCAATACTCATGCTGTAAATTTGATTTTCGGAAAGAGTTAAATGAACTCCAATGAATGGTAAGGGTAATTTTTTGGAGAGTGCCGTAGGCACGAGCAAATCTGTTTACGCATCATCTAAGGAGGTATGTTTTACACCTCGGTGTCTATTTCATATTTATGCACTTAATATTACATTTTCTTTTGGGTTGGTAAGTCATTCGGGTCTTTGAAAGATGTCAGGTGTTCAGATTTGTTCAAGATAAAATTGTGTTCATGAGGAGAGTAATCCTTACTTCTTCTTCTTTTCTTTTTTTTTTCCTTTATCTTTGTCAGGTTGTCGGGGTCTATAGATTGGTAGAGGGTTTGGCTTATAAGTTGTTGCAACAATATCTTGAGTTCCATCTCTCAAGTAGTTCTCTTTTGCGCCATTAAAAATTGGAACAAATGCTATACATGAATGGATCAATTTAGTGCTTGAGTATATGCGAACAATAGTAAATTGCTTTTCCCCCTCTCCTGACACCCCACCCCCCAGACCCACACCGGTTTTCCCGGATTCACCCCCCAGTACTCCCACTTTTTAATTTCTTTCTTTATTTAATTTCTTTTATTTTATTTCTATAAATACACCTTTTCTATATTAAAAAATATAATTCAAGAATTAAGTGCTTCAATTTTCAATTCAGTTGAACCGGGGCGAAGATCGTATTTTTTTGATTATTTTATTCTAAATGGTCATAATAAATTTTTTGTTGTAAGGTCTTTCAACAAACACCCTAAGACTCATTATTTAGTTTCAAGCCTCTCTTAGGGTGTCCATTGAAAGGCGTTGGAGTCAAAAATTTATTACGACCACTTAGGATGAAATAATCAGAAAATAACATCTTTGCACCGTTTCAAAAGAATTGAAACTTGAAACACTTATTTTTTTAACTAAATTTTTTAATATGTATATAGGAAAAAAAAACAGTCGGATTCATTAGAGGCAATACTTACACCTCATGCTTAAAGTGTGAACAAAAGACAAGTATCAAAAATGTTGATTCATGTGCCAAAAATGTTATTTCTGGAGGCTATAAAAGGAGGACTTTGTGTTTCAACTATATTTTTTAATTAAAAATTTGAAATACATAATTTTTAACTATATTTTTTAATATATAAATGGGGTAAAAAAAAGTGTTTCAAATTTCAATCCGTTTTAACCGGTACAAAGATGTTATTTTTCTGACCATTTCATCCTAAATGGTTGTAGTAAATTTTTGTCTCTAAGGCCTTTCAACAAGCACCCTAAGATTCCTTATTTAGTTTTAGAGTTCTCTTAGGTGCCCATTGAAATGCCTTAGAGCAAAATATTTATTACGAGCATTAAGGATGAAATGATCAGAAAAATTACATCTTTGCACCAGTTCAAATGAATTGAAAATTGGAACACTTACTTTTGTAACTACCAGCTTGCTGTGGAACACTTTTTTTTTCTATTTAAAAAAAAAAAAAAAACAAGTTCGTGTGTAGGTTATTGGCATTTACCTTTTCTATTAGCTTTTATTATTTTTTTGCAGGAGAAAAAGAAGTAAAACACTAAAAATTCCCATTAAATGTAAAAGAGATTTTTCAAGGAAAAAATAATAATTAAAGAGGGTGAATATTAGTTTAATTTTTTTTGGTACAATGGAGGCCGAAGCAAAATTACAAAGCTCGATTGCGAATAATGTTTTGCCCCCTTTCCCCATCGATGTACTCTTCTCGATTCTTAATATACATCTTCTTGTTCAATTATGAACGCCACTCGCCATTGGAAAGCAAAAATGAAAATAAAATTTGAGTTAACCAAAAAAAAATAAGGGAGGTAAATGGGAAAAGAAACAAATAAAGAAAATAATTGAAAATTTAAAAAGAAAAAGAAAAAAGATTCAAACTGGAAAGAAAGAAAAGAAAATAAAGAGAAAAAAAAATTCAAACCGAAAAGAAAGAAAATGAAAAAAAAGAAAAAATAAAATAAAAAGACAAACTGAAAAAAAAGGGCGGGGGGCTGGGGGGGTTAATTCTGTAGCGGAAATGGGGTTGTGGGGTCGGAGGGTGGGATGTCAGGGGGGTGGGAAAACTGAAAAGCACCTCTCCAATCAATATAGCAACTGCGATGCTGTCCCCTTGGCCCATCTAGCGAGATATGGCAATTGGCAAATTGTAATCTCGGTTCTGCGATGGCTTAAGAATTTGTTTCTAAACTAAGTTCACCTATTATATATACTTCGTTTTCCTAATCTCAGTTCACTTGCCTAAAGAACCCATTATTCAAATTTTCCGTAGTTTCTTTTCCCTGGTTAAAGGGAAGTTTAGACATACTATACAAAAGAGAACTCCCCTTTTCCATTTCTATAATTTTACAAAAACTGATCCAGAAAAGAAGGTGTTCCCGATACATGAATGGTGGTCTTTGTTGATTCCTGTCTTTCTCAAGACCAAATATGTAAGATTGGGTCTCTTTTTATATGTGCTCATGGAGATTGTTCTTTTATATATTTTGACAGAACACACAATTGGGTTTCTTCGAAACTTGAAAGACATCAAGCCATCAAGGTCACTCATGTCATCATAAGAAGATTCGATTCAATCGTTTGTTCCGATAATATTCTTAATCACATCCCTTGCTGCTAATTTCATACTTATTTTTTGCTGTCATTAGGGATTTGGTCTCATTATGTATGCGAGTAATGTGCTATTTTTTCTGTCTATTAATTATTTCGTACTCATTCAAGACTTTGGTAAGACCAGATTTTTTTTGTTATTACAGCTAGGCTTAGATAGTGGATGTGAACACCGTGACACTTTCTGTTATCTAACTGGGGAGGATCTAGAACATAGGGTGTTGTTTGATTGTATGTAGCGTTATCTAGATACACATCTGGTGATCGTACAAATGTTTTTTTCTCTAATGATGCATCCCGTTCCACGACAAATATTGTGTATCTCGAGATTTTGCTATAGTAAACGGTACAAATTGTATAGTAATACCCGATCAAATAAGAGGTTGAGCGTAAGTATTGCTGGTACCTGTTTCAATCTTCTTCTCAGGCTTGCTTTGTTGTTTGTTTTGATTTCCACTTTCTGTTTTCACCTGCAGATTAGTATTTTCTTTTGTTCGTTTTAAAGGGTGCTGAAGCAAATAGTGTAGTCGTGTTTAATGTTGGGTTAGCTTTGTAGCAAATGTAGTAGTATGAAGGGAGTAGTCACGAATATGGAATATTGAAGCTGAGTTCTTTGGTTGTATTTGGTCATTTTGTACTTATTAATGCCTTCTCCATAGAAATTGAAAAATACGGTTTTGATAACAGAGTTCTTTGTACCAGGTTAATTTTCAGCAATTTGAGCCACTATCGAGATTCAAAGGGTAATTTCAATTTCAATCGGAATTGATAGTGCCGTAGGTACGGACAAACACTAGTGTCCTTATAAAAAGCCATATCTTTCTGTTACACAAAGCAAAATGGTAGCACACTTTTGGCCCATAATCTTGGGACCTCACTAAAATGAAACCTTCCATCGTGTTTTCTGGTATCTTAGAGAAATGCGTGTAGCACTAGTGCTTCTATAAGAAAGTAACGCAAACTTTTTCAAAGCAAAGTACAACTATATTTATTTATATAATTAGGTATTACAACGACTTACGCATACCTTGATCAGTTCAAGAGGCTGCAATTAACGGCCGAGAAAACTTCAGCTACTTCAAATATTCGTGCGAGTGTAATAATCGTTGTAATTAAATAAATCACTTTGGTTTTAACATCTCATGCCTCTTCTAGATGATAAAAGAAGATGACAAAAAGAACGATAAATTTAGAGTGAAGTGTAAATGTTATACTTTCTATTATTAACATCTTAACTTAATGTGCAAATATTTTATTTTCGACATCTTACCTCAATATGGAAATAAAAATATATCAATTTAAATGATACTCATAGTAGTCAATTCCTCTATTTACCCCTTTTGATATCTCATGATATCGATTCTTTCAATCGGACCTAGGGCCTGCTATGGGTGCGCCCAAAAAATATGCATCGTTCCAAATCCCAAAATGTGATTTGAGTCGTTCACTATAGAGCTTGACACGTTAAAAAAATAGGTTGAAACTCAAGTTAATTGGGAACAAACCACATTTGTCCACAATATAAATTTTCAGTCATCTATAACTACTAAAAGATGTGGTTCGTTTATTGACTCTCCGTATCCAATTGACTTAAGTTTTCAGTTGTTTGTTCTACACATCAAGCTCTATATAACGAATGATTCAGATCATATTTTTGGGCTCAAAATGATACATGTTGCTTTAGCACAACCACCCTTATTGGGCACAACAAACAGGACCCAAGGTGCTGTAGTGCACCCACCGTACTACACGTGTAGTGCGTCGAATCCGGCGTCTATCTCGACAATGAATGACTCATATTTTCATCCGAACAATAAACGACTAGGATTTGTTAGAGTTCAAATTAAATCCAAGTCGTTCGTACTGAAATGAACTACCGGATCGACCGCACTACGGTAGGTGCACTACTATCCCCTCCCATTCCCAACAAACTCCCCCATTCCCTTTCAATCACGGGTTCACCGTGAATCTAGTGATTTTTTGTTAAAGTTTGGTAAGAAAAGGAAAATGGAAACAATTGAGAAATTGTTCAAAATAAAGTAGTAAAAAAAAATGGAAATAATATAATGGAATCCCCATATCCTTTTTCTTGAACTGCGTGGTCCCCGCTTTTCACAAAAAAAAATAAAAATTAAATAAACCACCTTTTTTTTTATCATTATTAAATAAACCACTTTGGTCCCAAGTTTTAATGAAAAAAACAAAACTTACGTGGTCCCACATGTCCTCTGTGGTACTATCCATTTACTCACAGTGAGGTGGCTTTTTACATAAAGCAACAGATCATTAGTATTTGTGATGATTTATTAATTGTACCCCCATGTTTTTGGCAAATACAGACACTGTTAAATACTCCCATCAATCACCCCATCAAAATAACTTGCGACAGAGCAAACATTTTCTTAAAACTTCGTGTTCCAAATATCAACTTTTGACCTGCCAATTATACTTCCATTTGACGTCGTACCCTGTTTCGGAAATCCTGTACTGCACAGCCGATCGTCCATATCGGTACGAATGGTTTGAATTTAATTCGAGCTCTTGTTGATTTGGACCGTCCGTCTTCAAATTAAAATACTAGTTGTCTATCGCCGAGATGGGTTTCTGGATTGGCGGTACCATAACTCTGCAGAGTAGCCCGTCCTACTGGATCCATGGATCTCGAAGTATCCCCACACTAATTGTGGGTGAAGATAGAGGTCTCTCTGCGTACAAATTACTTTGAGACCCGTCTCGAGTTCTTCAAAGATAATTCAAATTGTCTATTTTGTTCGGTATATATTACTAGAGGTAACCATGGACTGTACCTATATCGTACATCTCCATGTGGATCCACTGGGGGTCCTACACAAATGATCCGATCTGTTGAACATTTGTAGGTAATTAAGGGTCCTATTCCACTGAGGAAAATAAATATTTATTTTTTGAATTAAAAATGACTTATTATGAAAAAATAACTCATCTCATAAAAAAAAAAAAAATTTAAAAATAAGAATCTCAGCGAAACAAGACTTTTAATCCAATTAACTTTTCATTCAAAAGTTGTAGGAGTGCATACACACGAGGGGCAAGGTCGGTAATTTTCACCTATATAGACAGTCAAAAATGGGCAAACGATTACATGAGTATTAAATTACTGGGAAAAAGAACACGAAAGAGAGAGAGAGAGAGAGAGAGAGGACCGATGGTGTGAGTGTGACACATCTCCTACTTTTGCTCCCTATGTGTCACCATCCCCTACTCGCCTCTGCTTCTTCGGTGTCCCACGCGCCATTAAAGAGCACACAGAGAAAGTACTACAGTATACTACTGTACTACTATAACGCATTATGTTTGCTTTTGGCCTTTTGGGGCTAATCACAAGTCCTTTTCCTAAGGTTATCAACTACTGCTATGCATTTATTTAACAACCGTGCTATCCACACAGATTGCGCAGCGATTATTGTGTGGGACATTCTAAGGGTCTCACACAAATGATCTGAGGCGTTCATTAAATGTAAAATATTTTATTAAAGGCACTCGCAAAAAATCAGCTCAATCCCGTACTTACAGGTGTTTGATTTAATCATCTAATTTTTCGTTCGGATTTCAGAAAAATGAAAAAGTTAGATGATTGAATTGAGTATCTATAGGCATCGGATTAAGCTGATTTTTTAACATAGACCCTTGAAAAAATATTTTACGTTTAATAAACAGCTTGAATCATTTGTATGAGACCTGGAGTTGGCCTCACATACGAATCTGTGTGTGATCTATGTGCTAAAAGTCTGTGGGAACAGACTTACTGTTTATCTAAATAAAGAAAATGAGATAGCAGATCCGCAACGGCAATAATAACAAATACTAGTATTTATGTAACTCCCAATCGACGGGTATGGACGGCTGTTTTGCATTTGATCATTTATACACAATATACACAACATGATTGCTCTAAAAAAAAATGCCATTGAAATAATGCCCTGGAATCCGAGTACCTTTAGATAACTAATGTCTTTCAAAAGAATTAATGGCATATTAATATGTATGAACAAATTGTATTTATAGAAGTATGAATAGATTGTTCATTTTATAAATTTCGTTAAAAAAGAGAGAGAGATTTGCGATACAGATCAAAGTTGATCTAACGGGGTCAACGTAAAATTGGAAGAATTAATAGAACGAAGAGTCTATTGTCAAGTTTACATTTAACGATCATTTATTGGAGTTTGAATCACGTAAAATTATTTTATAGTACTAATTTAATTATTTAGTAAATTACAGTTGATCCGACGATGGTAACATTACAACTGAAGAAATACACATCGAGTTATCTTCCTTAGAGTTATACCTACGATTCATTTAGGGCATGTTTGATAAGTGTATTAGGACCTTGGGATGGGATTAAGAATGATGTGGGTCTATTAATTCTTTGTTTGATTGCATAAAAGGGGTTAGGATTAGTAATAACAAGGGAATAGCAATCCTCCCATTTCATGGGATTGGTAATACCACCTTGGACTAGGTATTAGTAATCCTATCCCAAGGTGTCTCACACAAAATTACTTCAATGCCCATGTTAGGTTTAGTAAATGGCGATAATACCCTTTGTTTTGAAGTTGCCCTAAAACTTGGACTTCTCATGTTTTTTTTTTTTTTTTGATTTTTATTCTGCAGATTAGTTGATTATATGTTCTCTTAATTTTGTTGCTCAATGTTTTTTGAAGTTTCCCTACAAGTTTCAAAATCGTGTGCTTGTTTTGGGGAGTTTAAAAATGGTTTGATTATTGCCTAGTTTGGAATAAATAGTCCTTGTGGATTTTTTTTTGTCTCGATTCAAAAAAAATCTTATATGTTTTATTTACATCAATTATTTATGAATTATCGGCTAAGTCTCGAAGAGATAAATCTAAAAAGTGAAGAATTTTGTTTAAAACAAAAAAAAAACAATTGAATAAAGGCAAAAAGAATCCAAAAATCTGTCTATTTTGGATTACTTTGGTCTTTATTCCTAAAAAAAAATTTAGTTTTTGAACGTAATTTTTTACCTTTTTTTGATATCTCTTGTTGAGACAAACCTACAATCTACAAAAGTGACGCAAAATAAACAAATGCAATTCTTCATTAATAAAAGACAAAAATAATTCAAATGGATTAGTAGGCCAAACTAGGCCTAGTCCTCACTCAAAAAATGATTTAGATGTTGATATGCTTAAGTACATGGATGGGGTGTAGTAAAATTTTCGTAGAGCATTTTCATAATCGATCATTGCTCATTTTCATAATCAAAATTTATTCTGTGTTTGTTTATTCATATTTTATTCAAAGATGAAGCATTTTTATAACCATTGGGTATTTTTTATATAAGGGTAAAAATGGAAATTGTTACATTTAATCCAATCCTATCCTATGTCAAACAAACATGCTAACAATCCTCTCTTCCAATCCTGTGCAAAACAAACAAGCACATAGGATTGACCTTCTTATTACCAATCACATCTCATTACTAATCCCAATCCTAATCCCATCTCATTACTAATCCCACCACATCTAACTCACTTATCAAACGAGGCCTTACAGTATTATCTTCACATGGGACAATGTTTCATCAATTCGGGAAAAAAGGGTTTGAAAGTTCACTTTTATGTGATCTGAATTACTACTTTAATTCAATGAACGATTTATTGTCGAGTTATATTTACCGGAGTCTATCGTTAGCTTACACACGAGATTACAACGATCTAAAAAGCGATCCTTCTGAATCTCTAATGAAAAAGGTTATCCGTTCGAAACATTGACTTCACGCTCTCGCATCACGACCCCTTGCATTATAAACAATTTAATGGATAATCAGTGATCACGCAACATCGTCACGTGATGTTTCAACTGTTGCAACCACGGATTGGGAGAAAGCTGTCAAGCGGGGTTGCTTGGCAGCGGTACGGAGCAGCTGATCATCTCGGCATAGATGGCTCGGATCTAATCCAAGCGCAAAAAAAATCTGAACAGTCCGTTGCTCGAATTAGGATATGAGCCGTCAATTGCTGAGATGAACGGCCGGATCGCTCGCTCAAAACAGCTCCAAGCGTCCCCGTGTCCCACAACCACATTACTATTTATGTAAAACACTAAAACCCACCAATTAATACACAAACCCCCACATAATTGCAAATAGGGGTGTGCAAAAAAAATCCGTCAAATCGCGAATCTAATCCAAACCAAAAAGTTTGGTTCGGTTGTTTAGTGGTATGGTTTGGTCATGGTTTAAAAAACTTAAAAACCACGTTATATGGTTTGATTTTTGGATTCACGTATACGGTTATGGTTCTAAACCGATCTGAATCGTATAATACATATATATAGTTATATATGTATATGTAATTTAATTATTACTCACCAAATAAATAAGAGAGCCTCTAGTCAACTACTTTTCTAATTTATTGATCCTATTAAATTCATCACAACATTTATTTCCCTTATCTGTCAAGGTAATTTAGACTAAGCTTCTATATATCACAACCTAATCCTAATTTCCTATGATTATTATATTATAAACAAAAATTATATGGGATCACCAAATCAGTCAATTCTCACTGTCCAATTCCTTAATTTCTCTAAAAATCTATACATGTAAATCAATTCCATTCATATTCCTATAATTCATTCACTACCAAGACTAATTACACTAACTTTCTATACAGAAAACATATTCATATTTTCTATATAACGCTAACGTTGCATACCAAAAAGGCATCCATATCTTGCCCAGCCAACAATAAGTCCTCTATCTTCTCCAAATCGTGGTTTAAAATCAAAATTGAATCGTATTTTAATGGTTTGGTTCAATGTTTTTTTATGGGTTGGTTTGGTTCTCCAAATTTATAATACTTAGGTATTGGTTTGGTTTTTGAATCATTATAAAACTGAACTAATTCGGACCATGCACCGCCCTAATTGCAAAGGTGCATCGGATATTAGGCTGTCTGGGACTACTGAATAATTACTCCGGATAATGTGCTTTTCAACAGGCTCGGCCACGGCCTCCAAGCATCAACGCGATAACGTACGCGAGTGGGCTTTGCTCTCACGCGCTCCAAGAGAGAACCGGAGAGAGAGAGAGAGGCGATGATATCTCTCCCTATATCAATGAGCTCACATTCCCTACAAAAAGTCAAAAACTCTCTCACTCCACTCTCACTCTCTCTCTCTCTCTCTCTCTCTCTAAAAACCCTTCTGGTAAATCTCTCCCCAAGGCCACTGGCTGCCATTAGGGTTTCTGATCATCTCCTTGTCTCCGTGAGTCTCTCTCTCTCTCATCCGCTCAGTGTTTTCTATCTCAAAACCTCTTTTGGTTGAGACACTGGGTTCAACCCCAACGCCGTGAAACTGTTCTTGGTTGTTCGTTTAATCGGTCGTTTTGGGTTAAAACCTCCGTAATCTGGTCTCAACCGTGTTTTTACTTTCGTTTTTGTTGTTTATTCTAAGGTTCGGACTTGATCTGCGTTGTTTATGGTTTATTTACTTATTTTTTGACTTGCAGCACTCTGAAAATCTTCAGCCCCTGGTCTACGCCGACAGTGTAGGTACATTTTTGCCCTTCGATGTTTTTTTTGGTTTGACTTGCATGGCCCTCTTTGTGACTTGATGTGTTTCTGTCGAGCCATGGGTGTTTTGTTTTCGTTCAAAAGTAGTTTTCTCTTTCATTTTTGGTTGGGTTTGGTTTTGGTGGTGATTGGGGAGTTTCTTGTGTTTTTTCCCTTCTGGGTGTGTTCTGGTTGAAGTCTGGCTGTTTTGTTGTGGGTTAAAAGTAGTTTTCTTGCTCTTGTATTTGTTCTAGGTGCTGTTTGGGGAATTTCTCGTATTAGTTTCTGGGTTTTTCCTCCTGGGTGTTGTTTTGGTGTTGGTGGAAGTCGGGCTGTTTTGTTTTTGTTTAAAAGTAGTTTTTTTGCTTTTTGATGGTGTTAGGGTAATTTCTCGTGTTTTTCTCCCTGTTTTTCCTTCTGGGTGTGTTTCGGTTGAACGCAGGCTCCTTTGTTCTTATCTAAAATAAGTAATTTTAGTTTTCTCCTCCTTTTTAGCTTTGTCAGAGGAATTTTTTGGTATGTTTTTCTTTGTTTAGTTACTGCACGTTTTGCTTTTTTCTTTTACTCTGGGTGTGTTTTTCGTCAGTTTTGGCTCTAATTCCCCAGTTTTTGATAAATTTGGCCTGGATCTAAGATGCATGATGTTTATTTTCGTGGTTTAGGTTTTTGAGCGTGATACTTCGCGGTTTGTGGTCTTTTCCTGTTTTGACTTTTGTTTAACTCTAGCTTTGTTGAAATCTGTTGTCTCTATGCTTTATTTTTGTGTGATCGAGGTCTCAAGGTTTTTTAATGGGTCTTTCTGTCTGTTCTAACTTTTCATTGCTAGGTATTAGTTTTTCTAGCAAGGGTCTCAGGTTCTGACACCCTCAGAAAATTTGCTCAGTGTGGTTGTATTTTGAGAATCAGATTTGCTGAACCTTCTGGATCCTGTTCTTGGAGATATACACATTCATTCGTTTTTATTCCTTATTTTGAAGGGAATATGTTGTTGATAACCTTTTTTTAGTGTTGTTAAAACTGATTTATTGTCAGAAGTCAAAACGTTTTGAAAACCATCAAAGTTGGTTCTTAAACTGCAGGCAAACACATGTTCTGTTGTTCCAAAAGGAAAAGGTAAAACTGCATGCAAACAGAGTGTTTTGACTGGCCTGGGTTAGAGTGCAAACTTGTGTTTTTCATAGTTCAACTCATTTTAGTAGACGTAACCAGGGGAAATCTATGCAATGTTGTGTTTCTTTTGCTGTTTATGAAAAGATTTTCATGTTTGGTTTTTAGGGTTTGAGCTTGTTCTTTGCTTATTTCAATAAGACAACAGCAAACATGAAAATTGTTCTATGCTTGTGTTGTCTTATTCCATGCTTATTCTTGTTTGGTTGTTTTGGGTGTTCTTTTTCCCCCCTTTCATTTTTGGCTCTGATCTCCTTCGCCTTGCTAGATATGGTCTGGATCTACAATGTTGATGTTTACCCGTAGTTATCTTGTCTGATGTGGGTTCATGTCCTCTCTGTTTTAGCTTTGGTCTGCTTAATCTTTGGTGAAGTTGTGGTCTTTGCGCTTAATTTTTTTGTGCCTAGAGCCTTTAAGTGCTAGGACTGTGTTGTTTAAGCAGCAATGTCAGGTTTTGAAACCCTTGTCCAAATGTTGTTTTCTATTTCGTGGAGATGATTTGTTTTGTTATCTTTCAGAACCAGCTTTGGGAATCATTTGGGAAACCGTTTTGAGAAGAGAAATACTCAGTTTTTATATGAAATTCACTTCTGAGCAGAACTTGTTTTCCAGAATTTGATGAAGTTTTTGTTTTGTCTTCCAAAAGGGTTTGTTTTCTCCTATGTGTTTTGTGTTGAAATCTCTTCAATGTTGACTTTCTTTTGCTGTTTTTGATCAATTTTTTTTTTTGTTTTGTGGGGTTTGAGCTTCATCTGTGCTTTAGTTGGTCTATTTCATTACTGTTGCTGCTTTTTTGACTTTCAGGGTTGCTTTGAAATCTTCAGCAGTTTGTTCTACCAGTGGTTCTCTGACAGCATAGGTAAAGGAAATCCTTTAAATTTTTTGTTTTCTAGTCTAGCATGGCCCTTTTCTAGACTTGACTAATGAGTTTTGGTTCAAGTCTCTGTTTTCTACTTCTGTGAAGAAGTTATCTTGCATTTTTACCATTTCTAATTTCGAATTTTTCTTTTGTTTTGGTTCCTGGTCTCTTTTGCATGTTGTCTTGTTCACAGGTTCTCTACTTGTTTGGTTGTTTTTTTCCTCCTTTTTCGGCTCTGAGCTCCTTCCTTTTGCCTGATGTATTCTAGGATAGTGATGTTTAGTTCTTTTGTGTGATGTGTGGAGGGGTTCAGAACTTCAGGTGTTTTTTGTTTTATCTTTGATTTGGCTTGTTCGGCTGTGAAGTCTGTGGTCTTTTAAGCTTTATTTTTGTAGTCCTACAAGCATTCTAACTTCATTTGCACGTCTTATTGTCTATTAAGTGCTAGGATTATGTTTTTTAAGCACCAGTGTCAGGTTCTGAAACCGTCCTCCAAAGATGTTTTCTATTTGAGGAGTTGATTTGTAAAGCTTTGTTCTTGCATCTTTCAGAACCAGCTTTTGGAAAACATTTGGGAAATTTTTTTTGAAAAGAGAAACTCAGTTTGCATGAAATTCACTTCTTAGCGGAACTTGTTTTCGAGAATTTGATGACGCCTTTTTGATGGCCTAAACAATGAGTTATAAGTCTGAAACATTTCTAGCTAAGTATGTTTCAAAAATCGTCAACCAAACAAGTTATTTGGAGTCCTAAAAGTGCATCCCATATAGCCTTGGCCCCTGTATGGATTTTGTTGCATGTTGTAACTCTTTTTGTGGCTTGTACTACTTAAATATTAGATGAGGACCATCAGGTCCTTAGTGATTTTTTTTATGTTCATCTTTGTTCAGTTATTGCACGTTTTGCTTATTTCTTCTATAATGGGGGTGTTCTTGGCTCTAATCTCTTAGTTTTTGCAAATTTGTCCTGTATCTGCCATGCATGATGTTAACTTTCTTGGTTTAAAGGTTTTTGAGTGCGATACGTGGTGGTTTCTGGTCTTTTCTTGTTTGAGCTTTTGTTTAACTCTAGCTATGTTGAAACTGTGGTCTCAATGCTCTAATTTTGTGTTATTGACAATCCCAGAAAATTTGTTCTGTTTGATTCTATATTAGAATCAGATTTGCTAAACTTTCCAGATACTGTTCTTGGACATAAAATTTGATTTGTTTTCATGCATTACTTGTTTTGAAGGGAATATGTTATTGAGAAAGTGTTCTAAAGACGAATTTGTTGTCTGAAAACAGAAGTTTCAAAAACCATCAAAGTTGGTTATTAAACTGCTGAACAGAGTGTTTTGACTGATCCGGATTAGAGTGCATCCTTTTGTTTTTTATAGTTCAAAGTTCAGCTCATTGCTAGACAACACCATGGGAAACCCACTGCTATCTGCAACTTCTAATCTGTTATCTGTGTCTGCCAATTGTTTTCAGTGTAGGAATCGCCAATGGATTCCCACGAGGGAAATGGTGTAGGAAATGGTGCTGGAAATGGCATAGGAAATGGTGCAGGAAACGGTGCATCAGAGTCTTTGCCACCGCCCCCTCCTGTTCCGCCGAATGTTGAGCCAGAGCAGGTTCTTGAACCTGCGAAGAAAAAGGTGGTTCGCGTCCCGATAGCAAGACGTGGTTTGGGATCGAAGGGGAATAAAATTCCTATACTGACAAATCACTTTAAAGTAAATGTCACAAATGTTAATGGTGACTTCTTCCATTACAGTGTATGTTTTCTGTACTTAACTTTCTTATATGAGTTCATCTCCCTTTCTGAAATTTGATGGAACCTGCTACCAGTATCACTCTTTTGTGTTATAATAATTCTTTTCTCTGAAACAGGTTGCACTTTTTTATGAAGATGGGCGCCCGGTAGATGGAAAGGGCATTGGTAGGAAGGTCCTCGACAGAGTTCATGAGACTTATGACACAGAGCTCGCTGGGAAAGACTTTGCATACGATGGCGAGAAAAGTTTGTTTACACTGGGTCCTCTTCCTAGAAACAAGCTGGAATTTACAATTGTGCTTGAGGATGTCGTGTCCAACAGGTATGGCGAGACAAACTTCTTTGTTCGCTACCAGGTTGGGCTTGATCGACTGTGAAGTCTCTGGTCTTTTAAGGTTTATTTTTGTATTCCTGGAGGCATTCTAACTTCATTTGCACGTCTTATTGTCTCTAAAGTTCTAGGATTATGTTTTTTAAGCACCAGTGTCAGGTTCTGAAACGTCATCCAAAGTTGTTTTCTATTTGAGGAGTTGATTTGTAAAGCTTTGTTTTCTTTCAGAACCAGCTTTTGAAAAACATTTGGGAAACTGTTTTTGAAAAGAGAAAAACTCAGTTTGCATGAAATTCACTTCTTTGCAGAACTTGTTTTCGAGAATTTGATGGCGCCTTTTTGATCACCTAAACAATGAGTTATAGTCTGAAACATTTCTAGCAAAGTACATTTCAAAAATTTTCAACCAACCAAGCTATTGAAAAGTAACAAGTGAGTCTAAAAAGTGCATCCAACATAGCCTTGGCCGGGTATGGATTTCTTTGCATGTTGTTACCCTTTTTGTGGCTTGTACTAAATGTATGAGGACCATGAGGTCCTGGAGTGAATTTTTTTATGTTTATCTTCAGTTAATGCACGTTTTGCTTATTTGTTGTATTATTGAGGTGTTTTTGGCCTGTCTTGGCTCTGATTTCCGAGTTTCTGCTAAATTTGTCCTGTATCTGCCATGCATGATGTTTATTTTCTTGGTTTAAAGGTACGTGGTGGTTTCTGGTCTTTTCTTGTTTGAGCTTTTGTTTAACTCTAGCTATGTTGAACAATGGTTTCAATGCTCTAATTTTGTGCTATTGAGGCCTCAAGGTTTTTCTTTGGTCTTGCTGTCTGTTTAAGCTTTTAAATGCTAGTATTAGTTTTTTGTAGCAAAAGTCTCAGGTTCTGACAATCTCGGAAAATTTGTTCTGTTTGGTTCTATATTGAGAATCAGATTTGCTAAACTTTCCAGATCCTGTTCTTGTAGATAACATTTGATTTGTTTTCATGCATTACTTGTTTTGAAGGGAGTATGTTATTGAGAACTTTTTAGTGTTCTAAAGACAGATTTATAGTCAGAAAACAGAGGTTTCGAAAACCATCAAAGTTGGTTCTTAAACTGCTGGCTAAAACATATCCTGCATGCAAACAGAGTGTTATGACCCATCTGGATTAGAGTGCATATCTTTTTCTTTAGCTCATTAGTAGACAACACCAGGGGAAACCCACTGCTATCTGCAACTTCTCTTTGGTAGTGGACAAATACTTCTTTTCTGGATATGGTTGCACTTAATTTATATTACACATTTGTATTTCCAGGAACAATGGAAATAAAAGCCCTGGAAGCCCCAATGATGACCGGAAAAGGCAACGGAGGCCGTACAATTCCAAGACGTTCAAGGTGGAGATCAGCTTTGCAGCGAAAATCCCGATGCAGTCAATTGCGAATGCTCTTCGGGGTCAAGAATCGGAGAACTCTCAAGAAGCCCTGAGAGTTCTGGACATAATTTTGAGACAACATGCATCAAAGCAGTAATTCATCTTCATATCCTTGAAATTTTTTGGACGGCTTTGGGCATTCATTTAACTTAACGCGGTACGTTGCAGGGGCTGCCTCCTTGTTCGCCAGTCATTTTTTCACAATGACCCGAAGAATTTCGTAGATGTTGGAGGTGGCGTTCTGGGCTGCAGGGGCTTCCACTCTAGTTTCCGGACTACACAGGGTGGATTGTCTCTAAACATAGGTACATTTGGTCAGCAATCACATTCTATGCTCTTTCGTGTCCAGTTATGTAATTTCATCATCAATCTTCCCTTTTGACTTTCAGATGTTTCTACGACCATGATAATTCAGCCTGGGCCGGTTGTGGATTTCCTTATTGCAAACCAGAATGTGAAGGACCCCTTCCAAATCGATTGGGCGAAGGTAGCAATATTTCTCTTACTGTTGTTACTGTGGTATTGACTCATCTTCTTCATATAAGATATCTGAACCTGTGGTCACTTGTTTGTATTAGGCAAAACGCACCCTGAAGAATTTGAGGGTAAGGACCAATCCTGCCAATACTGAATACAAGATATCTGGTCTGAGCGAAAAGCCTTGCAAAGAGCAGATGTATGCTTCCTTGATATTGATTGCCTCTTCCTTTGAGCACGATGCATAGACCAACTGAGTTTTTTCCAATTACGCCGCACATTTAAAGCATGACTTTTGTTTATTGTCTGGGAAGTTTGTAAATTGTGAGAGAATTGGTTATTGGTCCTAGATTGAAGTTCCTGATCAGTTTTCCTTTTTTCTTTTCTGTTGAATGCTTTAGGTTTTCATTAAAGAAGGGAAAGGATGAGGACGGAGAAATCCAAACTGCTGAAGTGACTGTATATGATTATTTTGTTAACCACCGCAATATAGAGTTGCGTTATTCTGGTGATCTACCGTGCATTAATGTTGGGAAGCCAAAGCGCCCGACTTACTTCCCTCTCGAGGTGAAATTTTGAATTATAATTCTCTTTAGGTGGAAAGCTGCTTTTGATCTCATTTTGTTATATGGTTTCTCATTGCGGCTCTGGTTTTAGCTATGCTCGTTAGTATCCTTGCAACGCTATACAAAATCACTGTCAACTTTTCAAAGATCTTCTCTAGTGGAGAAGTCAAGACAGAAGCCCCAAGAAAGGATGAGGGTTTTGACTGATGTAAGTTTCGTCCCCAAATATTTCATCTCTTTATCCTTATCCTCTGCTAATTCTCTTTTGGTTTTGACAGGCTCTTAAAGTCAACAATTACGATGCAGAGCCGATGCTGCGTTCTTGTGGCATTTCAATCCATAACAACTTTACCCAAGTTGAAGGCCGTGTGCTCCCTGCCCCAAAGGTACTTTTAATTCCATTGTGCATTATGATTTCTTCAGCTATTGGTCGTATTAATTACCTTGAGGCCTAGTTCATCTTTGAGGAGGAGAAATGGAAGTAGTGTAAAAGTCTTTTACTTCGCCATTAATTTTAGTTTTAACTGAATAAATTATCTGGCAAAAAGTGCAAGAGTCAGGCATCATATTTTTTAGTTAATACTGTCCCAAGCAAAACAACACTATTTAATGTTCCTGCAATATCCTTTTTTCCAATGCACACAAGAAAATCGGATTCCATTTTGCCTTCGTTTTGGTCTACTTTCCCGAAATAACTTTCCTGCACAACATTCTTGATACCAAAATGGAATGTAAGTGGAACTACATTATATTATAGACTCTTTCTAAGTAATACTTGTCATATTACAGCTGAAAGCGGGAAATGGTGAAGACTTCTTTGCTCGAAATGGCCGGTGGAACTTTAATAACAAGGTGCTCTTTGGCCCTGCCTCATGCCTCTGATTTTTCCTCTGATTTTTGCTTGACTTTTTCCAAACCCTGGCTCAAGTTTGACTTAATCTGCTGCTCTTGTAAAAATTTGGCCGAGTAGAAGCTGGTGAACCCTACAAAGATCGAGCGCTGGGCAATTGTAAACTTTTCAGCTCGTTGTGACTTACGAGGCCTTGTTAGAGACTTAACCAGAACAGGAGAAATGAAGGGAATTGTATGTGCTGTCATTTATATATACCGCATCTTCACTGCTTAATGATTTGAACTTGGAAGTACGACCTTTTTGATCTTCTTTTGTTTTGCCTTTTTTTTTGGGTTTTGGTAGCATATCGATGCTCCATTCGATGTATTTGAAGAGAGCCCACAGAATAGACGAGCTCCACCTCCTGTTAGAGTGGACAAGATGTTTGAAGAAGTTCAATCCAAACTTCCAGGGGCGCCTCAATTTCTCCTCTGCGTGCTTCCTGAGAGGAAGAATTGTGATCTTTATGGTACGTTGGATTTATTTGTTGGTTGTTTTGGGATACTTATTTGATGTATTTATTTCATACTTCCATTTCCTTGCTTGTGTTTTTTTGACAAAAATCGTTTGACATCTAAGGTCCATGGAAGAAAAGGAACCTTGCTGACTTTGGGATCGTTACTCAATGCATGGCGCCGACAAGAATAAATGATCAATATCTTACTAATCTTCTCCTTAAGATCAATGCAAAGGTGAGATATTGTATCATGGTATAATTTCTGCTATGTGATACGCATTCTTTTCACTTTTTCAGTGTGTGAGTCTGGACATTTAAATATGCTCGTCTTGTCATCTTCTTACTTCATTTCTTAATTTTCTTGCAGCTTGGTGGACTGAATTCTATGTTAGCTGTTGAACATTCTCCCTCGATTCCTTTGGTGTCTAAGGTTCCTACCATAATTATTGGGATGGATGTGTCTCATGGTTCTCCAGGACAATCCGATGTGCCATCAATTGCTGCGGTAACATGCTTCCTTTTATCTGTCTTTTTTTTTGCTCTCCCCTACCGAACTTAACTTTTTCTGGCCTGTGGTATTTTCAGTACACTTAAAAACGTATTTGAGAAAAAAAACGCACCTTCGATTCCATTCTGTTTCCTGATTATTGAACTCAGTTTCTTATCTTCTATTATGTAAAATTTAGGTTGTTAGCTCCAGGCACTGGCCTCTTATATCACGATATAGGGCGTCCGTCCGTACGCAGTCTCCCAAGGTTGAGATGATAGACTCACTGTACAAGCGTGTTTCTGACAAGGAGGATGATGGCATAATGAGGTGGGAATTTTCATGTTCAATTGCAGTTTTAGCGATTTTCAGGATTATCAAACGTCATTTGTTGTGCTCATGATTATTTTGTTGTTTTGACCCCCTTTGGATAATGCTTAAACAGTTGTGAACTGAAGTGAGTTTTCCTCTTCCAGGGAGCTTTTGCTAGATTTTTATGTGACTTCAGGCAAAAGGAAGCCTGAGCAGATTATCATATTTAGGTAAGAAAAGGTGTGATGTCTGTTGATATTTTATTAGACACTACCGTCCTCTTTCAAAATTTAATGTTTCCTTTCTTTTGATGAAATTTTGTACCGTTTTGTCCAATCTTCAAATTTTACGTTCCTTCATAGTTTGTATTGCAACTTCTGCATGTTTTCTTACAATAAAACATGAGATGCATATCCAATTATGTCAGTAAATAGTAGGCTAGTTGGAAAGCACAGGCCATTTACATATAAATTGTCTGATGAATTTCTCCGTGGTGCAGTAAAGATTTAACAATGTCCCTTGAAATTTCTTTAAACGTGCATTTTTGTTTTCAGCTTGTTTTCCTTTGAGTATAGTTCTATGATCCTTTTCACTGTGTAATATTGGCTGGTTCTTTCCTTTTCAATCTCATGGCCGCACCTAATCTATCCCCCCTTTTGTCAACCTATTATGTTTTCATTTTGCAAGGGATGGCGTTAGTGAATCTCAGTTCAACCAAGTTCTCAATATCGAACTCGATCAAATTATTGAGGTTTTTGTGCTAATTTACGTTCTTCCTTTTGATGGGATGCTATCCCCCGTTTCTGGCTTAGTTTTAAAGGTATAAGTTGGAATTTATTTGGGTTATGCAGGCCTGTAAGTTCCTGGATGAGAACTGGACGCCAAAGTTCGTCGTCATTGTGGCACAAAAAAACCACCATACAAAGTTTTTTCAGCCTGGATCTCCGGATAATGTGCCCCCAGGTAAGTCCTCCAGCAAAATCATGGAGATAATTCAATTCTCTTGATTGAATGGAAACCCTTGACAGTGTACTACTATGCAGGGACGGTGATAGACAACAAAATATGTCATGCACGGAACAATGATTTTTACATGTGTGCACATGCTGGGATGATTGTGAGTATTACTGTAGACTTACCTAATTTGATTCTGTTTTGAAAGTGGCATTCCATTCAAACATGATGGATGATTTTTCAATCATGTTTTGTCAACTGTGACTATTTTGGAGCTAGGCCTTAAAAGCTCATTCTCTCCTTTGTTTCTTTGTAACTTAAGGCTCTCAGTCCAATTGTTACTGCCCACCACCTACCTTAGCCGAATCACCAACTGAATTTTGAGAACATAGAAGCAAATAATTATCAAAAAGGATGTGACTTTCACTGTCGCTTAAGTCATTTCCTGTACTCTTGCTGTTACCTCTATCGAGTCTCTTTTTTTAGGATGACATTTCCTTTTATTCATGCCTTGGAGGACCTTCTTTGTATATATTTCCAAAGTCGCTCATTTAACATTGGAAGGAACATCTACCAGCGGCTTGTGTTGATGCATCTTTATTCATCTGGAGGACCTTCTTTGTATATATTTCCAAAGTTGCTCATTTAACATTGGAAGGAACATCTACCAGCGGCTTGTGTTTTACATCTGAGGGTGGTCAGACCAATGATTTGTGTTATTGGAGGTCACACGTGGCATGGCATTGCATATTTCCTTTTATTTATTTTACTGGAGGAGTTGGGCAAAAAGCATAGCCGAGAGATTCCGTTTACCTGCATAGAATATAAGGCTGGGCTACCACTGGAGCCATCCTGGGAGGGGAGAAATTAGCAGTACTAGTTCTTTTAGAATCAATTTCAATTCATCTGTTATACATGAATCAGGACCGCTAGACCAGGAAGATTTTTCTACCCCCACCCCATTTTTAGGCACTTCAACCAGGCCTCAGGAAATTATGAATGAACTTTTAGGAAAATTTCTATTTGCATTTACTTGTCTAAGGTTCTGTTTGACTTATCATTTCTTTTTCAAGAGAAAAAATCTCTTTTTGTATGCCCAGTCAGTTTAAGTTCAATTTCCAATGTCTGTTAAGAAGTTGACTTGTTTTTGAACTGATGTTTTAGAGATTAGGGACTGGGGTCTGTTTGCCGGCAGTATTGAGTGGATGTAGTTGAAAATTGGAACTAGTGAGGGTTTGATTTTGAGTAGTGGGATTGGAGTTGGTTTTAAATAGGTAATGCAAAGAGGAGTGTAAAGAATATGGAGAGGGTAGTAGTGTGACAATGGCATGTGTGTGCTTGGGGCATAGCAGCCAACTGGCGTGCATTTGTATATGCGTAGTGATGTTCAGATTGCAACAGTGCTGGCTGGTGGTTACCGAAAAATTTACAGTTTCATCGTTTTACTATGCTTAGTTGCTCGTACATTCCCTACGGAGTCTGGTTATCTTTAATTGATCTGAGCTCTTTTGGTGCATGCTTTCTTTGTAGGGTACGACAAGGCCAACGCACTACCATGTGCTGTTGGATGAGGTTGGTTTTTCAGCTGATGACCTCCAGGAACTCGTTCATTCCCTGTCGTATGTGTAAGTATTTATTTCGGCGAGGTTTTCAAACTTTATTGTGTTATATCACGTTTCAACTGGTGTAACAACATTGTGAACGTTTCTAAATGATTGTTTTTAATGTTTGTAGTTACCAGAGAAGCACCACCGCCATATCAGTTGGTAATTTTGAATCTCTAATTCCTTCACGTCAATAATATGAATGCAGCATTTTATTCCAGTTGAAATATGTTATTCAAATTCCAAGGGTGGTTATGAGCGAGATGTTTGACAAGGATAGGGGTTGATTCACTCAGATGCACTACATTTTGTCATTTCCTCTATTTCTGCGCCAATTCATTTTTATTTAATTGGTTTTGTAATGAAAAAACTGATCTTTTATGGTCATTGGCCACTTTTGTTTTCTGTTTGCAGTCGCTCCCATCTGTTACGCTCACTTGGCGGCAACTCAGGTAGGACAGTTTATGAAATTTGAAGACTTGTCCGAGACATCCTCGAGCCACGGGGGATTGACATCTGCAGGGCCTGTTCCAGTCCCTCAGTTGCCGAAGTTGCAGGAAGCTGTCTGCAACTCTATGTTCTTCTGTTAATGTTTTGATGAAATCCCTAAACTTTACCCCTTTTGCTGAACTACTGTCCTAGGCACTGGGTTTGTATATATCTATCTGGTTTTGTGGTGACCTTCATCGGTGGAAGGCAGTGGCTTAAGTAGCTAAGTTGGATACTAAGGAGTTTCTAAGTCTTATTAGGTGCATCCCCAACTATACTCTTTTGAAAACTTGTCGGTTTGGTTTATGCTCAGGCTAGCCCTGTTTTGCTGTATTATGTATGGCTAGGTTATGCTCAGGCACGCCCTGTTTTACTGACATATATATGGCTAGTTTATGGAGTTTCAATCGTGTCTAGTTATGTTAATTCTTGAACGAGGGATCTTGGCCATCCTCCTGTTATGTGCTTCTGTAGGATGTGTTACCGACTGGTTATTTTTCGGCCCGTGTTTTGGAGTTCTAGAGGTATGGGAAGTGATTTTAAAAAATTTCGAAATTTCCCCCAATAAATCGAATAACAAATCTTTAAGACCGAAACAACTTAATGTGTCATTCCTTCGATTCATCTTACCCCTCTCCGAAAACTCTATTAGGTGTTTTTTTGGCATCAAGAACATCATTATCATATATATAGATGAGAAGAAAGATTACAAGGATTTAACAATAATAAAATAAAACACATAGCCAAGATAGAGGTTGACGACAATTGTGCTATCGCCAAAAATAGAGATTGTAGACGACAAGAGGCCAACGAGAGGCCTAATGAGCAGGGTATGAATTTTTGAACCAAAAACAGAAAAATACAACAGAAATTATTTTTAAAAAATTATCTAAAGCAAATCCGTGACCGTTGAAAAACGCCACCATATTGTCATTCAACCGTTGAAACTCTAGTTTTAGATATGCAAGTTGAGGAAAATACCGATTATGTCACTTGTTTGTACAACAAAAGATGTAATTTTTTTGGATAAATGCATAAAAGATACGTATGAATTCTATGGATTAAGGGGTGCACCTCTGTTTTTTAGATTGTGGACTATGAATTTTAGGTTATATATTTTATTTTCTTCTAATCAGAATCTGAAAAAAATTATGGAAAATGATGAGCATACTTAGATTTGCGGAAGAGAGATGCTATGGGCACATCAATTTGTCACATTTCAATCACACCCATCTCTGCAACACGGGTTGCACAGCACAGTCCCTCTTTCCCCTCTCATATCTAGTTTGCTAGGGGTGCATTCTATTGATGCTAGAGACACATCAATTTGTCTGAATTTATATTGGAAATCCGAAATCTCCTTGATAATAGTTTTCCGATTCTGCATTCTCCAGCTTTTTTCCAAAATGAATTCTAGAATTGGCTCTCAAACGCCCAGAATGCAAAACTTCACTATATGAAAAATCATAATACAGGCAACTAAACACCGCTAACATTATTTTTACAAAATCTTGGGCCAAATTAAAAAGTTTAGTACTATATTTAAGGGTACATAGTTTGGTTATGATGCAGGTGGATTTTGGAAGATATTATTTAAGTTAAAAAATAGTATATTTCATTTTTTGATATTCTCATATTATTTATCTATTAGAGCATCCACAGTGGTATAATCAAACCTAAAATGTTGCTAAGATTAGCAACATAAGCTCAAAAAAGAGCTCACAGTGGAATAATCAGATTTAGCAACCTCCTAATAACTCATCAAATTTTGGCTTTTGGATAATTAAAACTAGCAACTTTTTGTCAATAATTAAATTTAGTTGTTCCCATATTTCTTCAATTAAGTACACCATTATTACACAAAAATATTCTTTCTCTTCCATTTTCAACATATTTCTAAGAAAAATACTTTTAAAAAAAGTTTTTATTTTTTTTGCAGAAACAGTTTTTTTTTTTTTTTTGCGAAAACTATTTCTTCAATCAAGTAAATTTTTTTTTTTTTGCAAAAACTGTTTTTTTATTAAAACTTTTTTTTTCAAAAACTATTTTTTTAATAACTTTTTCCCTAAATTTTTTTTTTTAAATCAAAGTTTTCAAAACATTATTTTCTCTTTTTCTAATAACCTGTTTTTATTAGTTTGAAACCTATTTTTAAAAAATTGTTTTCTATGTTCACAATTTTTAGATTTTTATAAATTGAAAATGTGATGTGGCAAGTTTTGGTTATTCAAATTTGATTGTACCATTGTAGACATCTACATTGCTAACTTTAGAAACCCCTTAAATGCATAATTAAAAGATTATGTGACAATTTTGATTATTGACTTTTGGTTATTCCACTGTGGATTCTCTTAGAGCATCCACAGTGGAATAACCAAAAATTAATAATCAAAAGTTGCCACATCATCTTTTGGTTATGCATTTAAGGGGTTGTTAAAGTTAGCAATGTAGAGATCCACAATGGTACAATCAAATTTGAATAACCAAAACTTGCCACATCACATTTTAATTTACAAAAATTTAAAAATTGTGACATAGAAAATAATTTTTTAAAAATAGGTTTCAAACTAATAAAAATAGGTTATTAGAAAAAGATAAAATAATTTTTTGAAAACTTTGATTAAAAAAAACAGTTTTAAGGAAAAAGTAAAAAAAATAGTTTTTGAAAAAAAATAGTTTTAATAAAAAAATAGTTTTCGCAAAAAAAAAAAGTTTTGAAAAAATTTTGCAAAAAAAATAAAAACTTTTTTTAAAAGTATTTTTCTTAGAAATATGTTGAAAACGGAAGAGAGAGAATCTTTTTTGTGTAATGATGGTGTACTTGATTGAGAAAATATGGGGACAACTAAATTTGATTATTGGCAAAAAGTTGCTAGTTTTGATTATCTAATGGCCAAAATTTGATGAGTTGCTAAGAAGTTGCTAAATCTGATTATTCCACTGTGAGCTCTTTTTTGAGCAAATATTGCTAATCTTAACAACATTTTTGTTTTGATTATACCACTGTGGATGCTCTTAGGGGTTATGTATTTTTTTGAGATAGAGAGTATTTGGTTTCCAAATTTGGTTTGATTTGATTTCCCTTTTTCATACGTGCTTGGTCAAAAAGAGTTTTATACTATCTAGAAGTCAATATTTGGTCTATAATGTCTTTTATATTTGATAATTTGTGGATAGAGCTTCTTGTTTTGTTGATCTCTTTCCGATTAGGTAATTTTCATAATTTCTTTAGTTTACACTTGATTGGAAAGTATTGCCCTATGTAATTTTGTTTCCTTATATTTTTAGGGTATTTTGGGTTATAAATAAGCATTGTCTTAGGGCAATCAGGGCGGTTGAGTTTGAATAAGAAGAAAACAAAGAGCTTTCTCTATAGTGAAAGTTGTGAGATTTTTTTTTCTTTCTTTCATATGTTCTTGCTTTTCCAATATGATTCCTGCATCAAGTTATAAGATGGCTCGGTCTTAAAAGGGTTTTTGTTGAGCCAGTTGCGAGTCGATCTCTAGTAGCTTAAATTTCTTTATATACATTACAAGCCAAAACGAATCGAGTAGTAACTTGCCGAGCTCTGATTGTAGCTTAACATGCTTACAACAATGTAAAATTAGTTTTATTTGTTAAATGAGTTTTTAACAAGTAAATATAAGAGCTTAAACCCAAATAACTATGATAATCCCTTTTCCTATAAAACACTCACATGCCCTTTGTTTTGCAAAAGGGAGTATGAATTTTGAGACAAACTCATTAGGTTGCCCCCTCACCAATGTGCAACACTTGGTAGAATTAACTTCTAATTAAGGAAACAATGTGTTATTATCTTTAATCTTTATTACTCTATATAATTTGGCTATTTTCTTCTCTTACTGGTTTGGAGCTATTATTTGAGTTCAAGTGCCTTGGGAGTGGGATTTTTCGACGTATGGTTAGGTTTGGAATCTTGGATGGCAAGCATCTTTAGGGAGAATGAGAATACGATTCGTGAACTCTTAAGATTTCCATGTGTTGGGTTGTGATTGAATGAGAATATGAACAATTAGGCCCTGTATGATAACCGGACTATGCCTTAGGATTGGACTACCAATCCCAAGGGCTTCCCAAACCATTGTTTGATAACCGGATTATTACTCCATTGGAATGAGTAGTGAGCTCCATAGGGGATATTAGTAATACCCCTTGGGACTTGGCATTCGTAGTCTAATTCCAATCCCTTCTCGTTACTAATCCTTTCTCATTGTCAATTTCTTCTATTAATCCAATCCCATCTCAAACAAACATGATATTAATAATCCCATCATTTAATCTCATCTCAAACAAACATGATATTAATAATTCCATCATCTAATCCCATCACAAACAAACATGCTCATTATCAATCTCAATCCTAATCTCATCTCCTTATGAATGTAACGAATCACATTCATCTATCACTGTTATGAAACGGGGCCTTAGATTCCTAAATAGAGAAGGAATCTCATACCTCCACTAATCTAGCTATTTGGAAAAAAGAAAAATTAATTTAATACCGAGGAGGAATCTCATACCTCCACTGCCCCCATGAAATTTGAGATTACCGGATAATCTAGTTGTTTGGGAAAAAGGAAAATTAATTTAATACCTATTATAGCCCCAAGACCCACGTTGATCTTACCCTCCTCTCCCAATTTTCCCTCCAATCCCCTCTCTAGTTCCGCCTTTTCACTTTGCCCAATCTAATTGCCTCTTTTATTTTTGGCAATTTGTTTTAATAATTTTCCTATTTACCTGGTGGTAGGTTATTAGGTAGTTTAATATTTTGATAGTTTAATGTTCTAGTATTTCACTTTTGCAATGATGGTTCGACATTTTTAAAGTTTGCGTATTTTTAATATTAGAGATTTGCGTATTTTCTCGACTTTAGTCATTTTTTTTTTTTTAATAAATTTTAACAATTTTTTTTACGTTTTAAGTAGAGTTACGCTATATACATTCAAAGATTAAAAAAAAAAGTAAAAATTTGATATAAAATCACTGAAAACGAAATAATAAGGATGATGAAACAATAAAATTTTTTGAAGAGAAATTATTTGAGAGGACAACCAAATGAGGTTGTTGGACATTCTACACTTGTTTAAATATTGGCGAGCAAGAATTATGATATATGAATAATTAAGTAGTAGTTGTTAGGGGGTGTTATTCGAATGGGAAAATTTCAAAATACCCCACAACTTTTACTCTAAATTTCAATTAGACTCCCAACCTTTTAAAAAAATCAATTTTACTCCCAACGTTATCTTCCGTTAATCAATACATCCCCTTCCGTCTGAATGACTAACGGATTTTGTTAAAGGCTCTACTAAATAGTGTTCCAATTGAATTTCGATAATCCGAGCCGCTCAATGTGATCAGAACATGATTTTAAAAATACTCGCTAGAAATCAGCAACAAAAATGACTGGGAAGGGCTTGATTTGAGACAGTTTTTATTGAACTATTCAATAAAAAATTGTTCAGATGAAGCCCTTCCCGGTTATTTTTTTGGCTGATTTTTAGAAGGTACCCTTAAAAGCACGTTTTAATCACATTAAGCGGCTTGGATCATCGAAATTCAATCAGAAAAGGGAGGTGCAGACCGAAGCAAAATTCGGACGTCCTGACTTGAACAAAATCTACATCGGTTCCCTTTTTCGATTGAATTTTGATGATCCGAGCCGCTCAATGTATTCAGAACATAATTTTAAGGGCAACTATGAGAAATCAGCAAAAAAAAAAAAAAGACTGGGAAAAGCTTGATCTGAACAGTTTTTATTGAATAGTTCAATAAAAAAAGCTGTTCAAATCAAGCCCTTTCTGGTTATTTTTTTTGCTGATTTCTTGCGAGTACACTTAACATCACATTCTGATCACATTGAACAGCTCAGATCATCGAAATTTGACCGGGCGCTATTTAACGGAGCCTTTAACGAAATCCATTAGTCATTCAGACGGAATGAGGCGTTTTGATTAACGGAAGATAACGTTGGGAGTAAAATTGATTTTTTAAAAAAATTGAGAGTCTAATTGAAATTTAAAGTAAAGATGGCATTTTAAAATTTTCCCTAATAAAAATACATTCCATTCCTTAACTTCCAATGGTCAAACCAAACGTTCGAATAGAAACTTATCATTTTTTTTTCCTTTAAAATTTTCTCACATGAACCAAACACGTAAATATGATTATCCATGTATCCAAGGGCGGACCCATAATGGGTCAAGAGGAATCAGTTGACCTCACTGAATCAAACTTCCCCACAGAGAGGTATATAGATTTTGGACATTTTGGTAATTTTGCCCCAAGACTGTAACGCCCCGATTTTCGGGAGAAAAATAAAACCATTTTCTTAAGAAAATTTGCTAAATAAATATAATTTTCTCAAATAAACTTTAGCTATTACAAATTCGACATAGATTTACTGATTCAAAATACATTAACTTCAGAGCTGACTCTAGACTTGATACAGATTCCAAGCATACTCGATCTTCGTTCCTGATAATCTTCTCGTGTCGAACTGCACCATCATTGAATCCCCTCCATTGAATCCTGTGCCCTCTAGCAAATTGATCACCAAAGCAAACGATTTGCCAGGATACAGACGTATCCATGAGTGATAAATCACCCAGTAGAATAATCCAACTCAACTGCCCTTCTTACTTTACAGTTGGCAAGCAGCAGGATAAAATGATATGAAGAAGTAAAACAAAGATTTTTCACATAGACCAATTCATTACTATCCATTAACCTATCGTATAATCTAAGATCTCCTCCGCGGGATCTTTCCTCCCCAACCGCTAGCCATGCTCGGTCCCATGAGGTCACTTCCCTTTGCTATCGCAGATACACCTAAGTTATATACCGAGTGTGCACCCAAATAACTACAACAAGGGGTAAGCTTATCATGTCCGAATCATGACTAGGGTTCGCTTATCTTATATACCACTTCACAAATTACTTCATAATCATCACTAGACTCCCGCCAGTCTATCAATTCATTACTGGACTCCCGCCAGTTTCAATCTCATCACATCTCAAAATCATGCCTACAGGCAATCTAAAAATAAAACTTTTCAATTCATCCATTACCTAGCATCGTCTAAGTGAATTCTATTCGCATACCACCCCATGTCTCTAGGGTCCAATCTAACATTCAAATCAAATGTCAGTGCAATATACAATTAAATCAAATAATAATTAAAACAAATAACGAGCAATGCAATCACACAACTCTTTATGAATGGGCCGTTGTCCTTATTCTTGTTTGGTCACACTGTCAATAGTGAAGTAGAAATTTTATAAAAATTTTAAAAAATATTTTCAAGACTCTCATTAATTATTTCTAAGTAATTAGATTTATTAAAAACTAATTAAATACATTAATTAGATAAAAATATTAGAATAATTAACATGAACTTAATAAGAGTCCTAAAGGTCCTATGCAACCAATTGAGTGTCAAAGGTTAGGTTCGGAGGGTCGCGGAATTAATTTAAATAAAGGCGTTAACTAAAGTGGCCGAAAGTGAAGTAAATAGAAAATAAATAATTTACTATTAAAAATATGTTGAGGTTAACAATCAAGTTCGGAAGGTTGCAAAACACTTTCGAACCAAAACTGCCCAAATCGCGAGGTTGGACTGGTCAACCTTGCGGTTAGACCTTCTGCCGCAAGGTCGAACCTGGTTCTTGAGGCCCGAAGGTTGCGGCCGCAAGGTCGTGTCCAAATTTTGTTTTTCATCTTTTCGTCACAGTTTCGATGCATGGGTTCATTCGGGGCATAAGATTAAGCATAAAAACACCAAATATACTTAGAGGAGTGATTAAAATGGATTACAATACCTCGATTGGATCGAATTGAATAAAAAACAAAACTTGAATTTTTGGAGAAGGCGACTTCGGTTTCTTCGATCGAGAGACCTTGGGTCCGAATTGGATGATGTTTAGGGATGCTTGGGGTTGGGGAAAAAGTTTGGAACGGTCAAAAATGGGTTTTAAATAGCTAACAAATAAAAAAAATATTATATTAACAAGTTATGATCTTTGAGATGTGAAAAGTCTAGGAAAAATAGTCCGGGTGTCAAAAATCAAGTTCGGAAGGTCGCAAAACACTTTCGAACCAAAACTGCCCAAATCGCGAGGTTGGACCGGTCAACCTTGCGTTTAGACCTTCTGCCGCAAGGTCGAACCTGGTTCTTGCGGCCCGAAGGTTGCGGCCGCAAGGTCGCGTCCAAATTTTGTTTTTTCGTCTTTTCGTCGCAGTTTCGATGCATGGGTTCGTTTGGGGCATAGGATTAAGCATAAAAACACTAAATATACTTAGAGGAGTGATTGAAATGAATTATAATATCTCGATTAGATCGAATTGAATCAAAAACAAAACTTGAATTTTTGGAGAAGGTGACTTCGGTTTCTTCGATCGAGAGACCTTGGGTCTGAATTGGATGATGTTTAGGGATGCTTGGGGTTGGGGAAAAAGTTTGGAACGGTCAATTTGGGTTTCGGTCGGGTCTTGGTACAAAACCGACTTTTCTCTCTCTCACTTTCTCTTTCTAAAACTCCATGGATTGGAGCTTGGTTTTCCCCGATTTTATTCTCTTTTCTGGACTGGTGAGGCGTGGGGAGTATCGTGGTATGCCCTAGGGTCGGAGTGATGGGGTATTTATAGGTGAATTTTGGAGTAGAAGGATGAGATTGAGTTTAACGAAAACTCTATCTCTTGGGCTTTGAGATGGACGAGATAAGGACAATTACATGATCAGGGAGGAGTAGAGACTGAATAGAAGAGGGAGAGATGGAAGCATGCATGCTGCGTAGGAGAGAAAAAAAAAAAGGTGCATTCATGTAGAAAATAATAATAATAATAATAATAATAATAATAATAATAATAATAATAATAATAATAATAATAATAAACGCATGTATGTTTGTAAAATATATATATATATATATATATGTTATTTGTATTAAGAAAATAATCCTAATAATATTATTATTAGAAAAAAAAAATGGGTCAAAAATCTGGGTCGTTACAAAGACTCTATACTTTTCCTTTTATATCTTGCCCCAAGTGATCTTCAAAAATTACATGCTTATCTAACTTTTCACCCATTGCCTTTGTTCTTTTTGTGGTCCCACCCTTCTTTTCTCTCTCTCTCTTAATAAGAAAATATAAGGAAGAAAACGGAGCAAGAACAGTTTTCTTCGAGATTTTAAAAAAAAACCCAAAAGTTTCAGATTTTTTTTTTTCCAAGTGCATTGCCTATCTTTATCTCTCTCTCATTTTTTTAGCAAAACAACACTTCGATTATTATCAAGTAAAACCTAATCCTTGGACTTGAGGGAAATTTAATTTTTCTCTTAGATGAGTGACAACTCCAGAAATTTGTATTAGATTGTTCAGAAATTACTTTAACTCTACTAGTTGATGAATTAACCAATACTCCAATACATGTGCAAAACTTCACATTTAGTTAACTGTGAGGTGAATGAAAACTTAAAAATATGGTACAAAAATTGAATATTTTTTTTAAAGTTGTTTTATTGCGTAGTAGACGGATTTTTTTTATCATGGAGGGAGTTAAAGATTACAATTATCGTAAATGAGTTCTCATATTTTATGTCAACGTTTACCCGGCGTATTAATCTATTAAAACCCTTTTAAAAGAAATTGTAACGAGTTGTTGAGGCCAACCTTTGTGTGCGAGGATATCGTAACTGTCACGCCCCGCCCCGGAACGACACCCAAAGTGGGCCCGAACCGACACGGCCACGTGGCATTCCACAAAGAAGACCAAGCCACACGCTACAACCTGACAGAATAAATACCCAGCGGAAGACTTAACACCATAAAACTTAAAAATGCTAATGCATCAACTAACCAAACACAACCTCGCACAATTAAAGCGGTTCACATCTTACTATTACAAAACCTCAACAATCGAACAACTCATAAGAACCCATATGACCTAAACTATCAAATTCCTTAAATACAATATACAAAATCAACTTCTAAATTTACTATCTATAACCCAGCTCATTCATCAACAACATTCGAAGCTAATCCAAATTCACCCCAACAAGCTGACCAGTAGTGGACCCAGTCTAAGCAACCTGCAACCTGGCAGACCAAAAGGAAAGCCAGAGAGTGTAAGATATAGAAACGCTCAATATGATATCACAATATCCGAAGGATATCAACAAGAATATACATCACTAGCGTAACTGAAATACTCGATTGTATACAATAATTATAACTAACTTGCCCACTTAACTATGCAGTAACATACGATGCACAGTAACATGAATATAATCACATCACATGCAGTGGCACGTCTACCACATCGCTGCTTCGTATTACTTCCGTGTATAGAAGAATATTACCCCAAGCGTAGGGCTAATGAGTCGGTTGAAGCATAATAAACCGGAGAAGTCCGGGATCGTACCCAAGGGAATTAGTTCATGGCTTGCCTCGGATTGTTAGATGCAAGTAGGGTTTTCGACTTTTAGCCAGTCAACTTGGTTTTACTTTGAACGGTAGAATTTAAATGGCTAAATTGAAAATTAATTAACTAGGAAAATATAGGGTAGGTCTAGGAATCCTAGCATTCATGACTCGGGTTAGATTGCACTTTTCACCAATTTTACGCGATTTAAAATACACAATTGTAGGTATCTAAACCGAGAAAAAGAGATTCGATTATTAAGCTAGCTCTAGAATTCATTCGATAACCACCTCGAGCGTCAGAGCTCCAAGCATCATGTGTGGTGAGTAGGCGAGGCTCTCACCTACACATGATCAAAGAGGTTAACACCTCGGCGATATACCAAACGAATCCGAACCCCACTTTGATTTTCAAATCTAAAAATTGAAGCTTTATTGATGAAAAATCCAATTTTTCCCCAAGCCATGGGATGCTAATCATCCCATGACCTAACCCTTGAAACTACTCACACATATCTAGAGAGATAAGAGCAAGCAAAAATCTACTAAACATAATTGAAAAGCAAGACTAGAAGAAAACTAGCTTAAAAGATAGATCGGGAACTAAGGAACAACTTTAATTAAAGCAACTATGTCAAAAACTAACTAAATAAGGCAGAAATTAAAGTATTCAAAAGCTGGAAATGAAGAACAAGTAAGAACAATACCCAAAAAGCAAATTGAATCTAAGCTAGATCTAGAAAATTGTGCAAAAAACGTTCTGTCATTATCATTACATCATGCCTTTTTATTCCCCGCTCGGAATATGCTCTAAAGATGCTTCCAAGATGCTTCATTAATGGCCTCGGTACCGATAGCCAGGCCTTACATTACTAAGATAGGCCGTCGGTACCGATTGAGGCTATATTGCTCGATCGATCGCGAAGGGGTTAAGTACGGGGCCGGGGCTAAACTCTCGGTACCGATTGAAGCTTTGAGCTTCGATCGATCGCCCCGTCTTATCAGTTCTGAAGCTTTGAAAGTTGTTCAGCCCTTGGCCACGGCTTGGCCACTCCTTGGCCATAGCTTGGCTACGCTTGATTCTGCCCGGGCCACAGCTTGGCCACGCCTTGGCTTTGGCTTTCGATCTGCTTCTGCCTTGGCTGGAAAGTTTCTGCTCGAGCTGTGGCCTTGTCTGGCCTTGTCTTTGCTCTTCTGCCTTCTCTATGGCTTCTTCTGCCCGGGCTGAACTTCTCGCTTTGGCTCTGCTCAGCCTTGACGTCGGGTAACTTTTGCCTGAGCTCTGCCTGAGCTGCGCCTTGGCCTTTAAAAGCTTTTATTAGGCGATTTACCTACAAAACAAAACAAACACACTCTACGAGACAACTAAGTTAAAAACAACTAATTAATGAGTAAATTAAACTAAACCTAGACACTAGCGCACCCTCTCATTACATTTCCGGGTGCTTATCACGCCCCCCAACTTAGAGTTTGCTAGTCCCTAGCGAACAAAATAAAACGAACAAAATAAAACGAACTTGAAAACAAGCTACTATGCTATCTTTCCGAATTTCACAACTTAGAACATGCCCCACATTATCACCTAGCAAGAGTTCAATCATTCCAGCTTTTTATTTCATTCCTAAAACTCGCAATTTCAGTGTCCGATTAAACAGGCTAAGTGACAAGCAGGTTAATGAGCAAGCTAAAAAGGCTTGTGTCCTCGAACAAAGGTAGGATACGGGACACAAGACCTTGCGAATTCAGAGTCAACCATATCCACCGAAGAAGTGCTTGACAAACAGGCATTAGCGAACAAGAGATACTATGCCCCAACCAACTATAGCACTTTATTCAACAGAATTAAACGCAAGCAGATGAAATTTGGATAACGAAAGGAAAACATGCCATAAGCTAATTATGCAACCATCAAACAGTCAATCAAAATGGAATCCAGGCGTACAAAAGATCAACTAAGGTCTTTTTAAGCTTTTGATGACCGTTGTTTCAAAGAACAGGTTAGCCAAAATAGGCGACGGTCTTTTTTCTAGCTTGGTTAATCTACCCTAGTGACCGCCGCCAACAATTAAAAGAACCAAGTCAAGGCCAAACCGGCCAAACCAATAAACCAACTACTAACTAGCAATGTACCAACTATGCTACGGAATGAAATGACAAGAAACAAAATAAACTAAGGGATAGGATAGTTGGCATGTCAACCAACCAAGACCCCGACCAAGTAAGGGGAGTTTCTAAAGCCACCGACCCAGCAGCACACCACCACCACATGTCATCACCTCATCCTTCCTCCTCATCATCATCCAGCTCCTCTTCCTCCCCAAAATCATCACTCACTTCTGGCGCAATGTCTTGTTCTGGTACGAACTTCTCCCCATATTGACGTTCAAGAACCGAAGATTGCCAAGCCACCTCTTTCTTAAGCTGTGATTGCTCCCTCAGAATCTGTCTCCTTTCCACTTTCCCTTTCCTCAAGCTCTTGATAATAGAGATGTTCTGGCAACAGAGTAGCCTAATCCATGTACTCTGTTTGGATTTCTTTGAAGGCACAGTAGTCAAATAGCTGCCAGAACCCAAAATTTTAGCCTCGGCTGCTCGAGCTTGTGAAATACTCTTCATGTCAAAAGTGTCGGTCATTGGTCCCGGCTCAAGCTCCTCCAACTTTTCATATTCCGCTCCCCTCACCCCTTGTTCCTTACACAGAGCCGTAATCATACACGGAAATGGCATACGGGCTGTAGACAGGGTATCATTTTTGAAATCTACCAACTGAGTAAAAATAAAGAACGCCCAATCTACTACCACATCTTTCGCAACGAAAGCATACAACAACTCCCCACTCTTCCTAGTTGGCTTATGCTCAGCCCCTCTCGGATAAATATTGTAGTGAAGCACTTTGTTCAAAAAGCGATACGAACCTTTAAACTTCCCGGGCACATGGGGGAGTTCAGCCTCAGACATATCCACATACAGCTCTTTATTTATCACTCCTAAATCAATTTGCATGCCTTCAATCGGATAAGTAACAGACTCGGGAGTTGGACGAGTGATTTTCAAATAACGGGCTATAGCATTGGGCGTGATCACAATATCCACGTTAGCAACCCTAGAAGTAATAGCAGCATTGGGATCATTCTCCCACTCACCAACAGGCACTTTCAATTTCTTATAAAATTCAATAACTAACTTCTTATTATAACCCTCTAATTTTTCAGTCCAGAAAGTAAAACCTTTTCGCATGATAATGCGGAGCCCGAGATGTTCCTTCCCCAAAGCTTCAGCAGCCACCTGCCTCTCATTCTTGAATTTCCGTTTGTCCATGCTAGCTTCCCAATTCCTTTGTTTATCCGCTGCCATTTCCTGTGGGGTTCGTCTCCTTTTCCGAGTTCGAACACCCGCCATTCCCCCGGCCTGATTTCCCTCCTCATCTGACTCGGGCAAGAAATCATCATCCTCCTCTTCAATTTCGGGTTGAGAAGAGGTTGCCCGATGCGCGGTCTTTTTGATTCTCGGCATTGAAAGCAAAAAGGGTTTAGGTTTATTTTTTTTTTTTGGTATTTTCGGATTTTTGGCTAGGGTTTATGGGGTTTTTGGATTTTTGAGTGAAATTGGTGAGTGCATGGTCAAAATATGGTGGAGATCGGAAATATATGGGGATAATAGGAAAGAAATTCGGATTATTGGGTAGAAAAGTTGAAAATTTCGGATTTGAGAGAGAAGAGATGGGTTTACCTTGATTTTTTTGCTTGAAACTTGAAATTGGTGGAGAAAACTTGAATATTGTTGAAAATGTTGAGGGATTTGGTGGATTTGTGGAAGAATATGGGAGATTTGGTGTAGAAATTGAGGGTTTGAGGGATAATGGAGAAAGGAGAGAGGGGGCTGTCGGGTTCAGAAGTTGGGGAATGGAGAATGAAGTTTGGGTCGTGCACTTCTGAACCTTCAGAACTGATAAGGCTTCGGTACCGATTGGAACCCTTAAATTCAATCGATCGCGAACATTCTACATGTCCCAGCTGTTAACGCCTCGGTACCGATTGATAAAAATACAGTCGATCGATCGCGAAGCGGTTATCTACCCCAGCCGATATTGATCTCGGTACCGATGGAACAAACTAATCTCAATCGATCGCGAGAAGTTTAACTCAAGAATTATCCTTTCTTCACTTTGATCCCAAAACTTCAGATAACTTCAAATAACCCCCCAAAAACACCTTTGCACAATGAACAATCCCACAACAACCCTCCAAACACCGGTTTCCTAGGTTAAGCAAAGAACGGGAAATAGACGAGGATGCAAAGTAGGACTAGGTGACACATATGTGGTATGATCATGCAAAGAATGCCTTGTATCCTTTCCTAAGTGCGCCTTGGATTCCAAAATGATTGAAAATCGACATTAAACACAATTAGACATGGACATGCGATTATTCACCTAACTACAAGCAATTTATTGGAAAAGTGGGGATATGGATCAAAGCTTGCTCAAAAACTTGCTCAAAACTTAACCGATTCAATTTTCAACTAAGCATGCAAATCAAGAAGTACAAAATTTCTTAGGATTGCTTTGAATTCTTGCCAACTACCAATTATTGAGCATGCAACAAGTCATGAACAAAACTCAAAATCATGATAGAAGGAAAGATTTGCAAGTAAAAACCTTTATTTATTTTTGAAATTTTTGAATTTTTCTCATTTTTTTGAATTTTGAATTTTCTATTATTTTTGAATTTTTCAAAATTTTCTAATGTTTTTGGATTTTGAAATTTAACACAAAACATAAAAATCAAACAAATAGCACATAAGCTAACCCCTCCCCCCAACTTAAAGCGATGCTATGCCCTCATAGCATTAGGAACAAGAGCGAAGAAAGGAAGAGTGCGCGAATGTACCGTCCAAGGGGAATGTCAACCCCTAAATACCTCGACCAAGTTGGAGGATTTTATGCCAACGTCTTGCTCCAGCCAGATTAGATGCTTCCAGGGTTCACTCCTTCGGTTCTACCAACTCGGAACCATAGCTAGTCACACAGGGCCATATCCAAAGCTTTATTAGACTAACAACCGCGGCGCTTAGCCACACCCATGCTTAGGGCTCCTGAACGCCTCACTCACTTCGGCTTTAGACCCAATCCACCAAGGCTGGTGTGGTAGCACATAAACCCTGCAGAAGACTTAAGAGAACGACCTTCCACAAAACAAATGACATTAGAACCACCGGCCCGTGTTATCCGGCTTTAAACCAAACAAAAATTAAAAGACAGAACATAAAGACAAATGCAAAGAACAAATGAAAACATACATAACAAATAACAACATGCAAAACAAAATGAAATGCACCACCCGATCATCACGCGATCACACGAGTCATACTTTTCTTCCCATTCCCGACGGTCAAGTCGCAGCTCAGGCAGAGCCCAGGCAGAAGACCATCGCCAAGGCGCATCTCAGGCAAAAGTTACCCGACGTCAAGGCTGAGTAAGGCGAGGCCAAGGCTAAGGCGTGACCGACGGCTGAGCAATGCCAAGGCAGAGCCAAAGCAAGAGGAACAGCCCGGGCAGAAACTCTCCAGCCAAGGCAGAATCAGTCATGGCCAAGGCGTGGGGGAGTTTCTAAAGCCACCGACCCAGCAGCACACCACCACCACATGTCATCACCTCATCCTTCCTCCTCATCATCATCCAGCTCCTCTTCCTCCCCAAAATCATCACTCACTTCTGGCGCAATGTCTTGTTCTGGTACGAACTTCTCCCCATATTGACGTTCAAGAACCGAAGATTGCCAAGCCACCTCTTTCTTAAGCTGTGATTGCTCCCTCAGAATCTGTCTCCTTTCCACTTTCCCTTTCCTCAAGCTCTTGATAATAGAGATGTTCTGGCAACAGAGTAGCCTAATCCATGTACTCTGTTTGGATTTCTTTGAAGGCACAGTAGTCAAATAGCTGCCAGAACCCAAAATTTTAGCCTCGGCTGCTCGAGCTTGTGAAATACTCTTCATGTCAAAAGTGTCGGTCATTGGTCCCGGCTCAAGCTCCTCCAACTTTTCATATTCCGCTCCCCTCACCCCTTGTTCCTTACACAGAGCCGTAATCATACACGGAAATGGCATACGGGCTGTAGACAGGGTATCATTTTTGAAATCTACCAACTGAGTAAAAATAAAGAACGCCCAATCTACTACCACATCTTTCGCAACGAAAGCATACAACAACTCCCCACTCTTCCTAGTTGGCTTATGCTCAGCCCCTCTCGGATAAATATTGTAGTGAAGCACTTTGTTCAAAAAGCGATACGAACCTTTAAACTTCCCGGGCACATGGGGGAGTTCAGCCTCAGACATATCCAAATACAGCTCTTTATTTATCACTCCTAAATCAATTTGCATGATCATACCACATATGTGTCACCTAGTCCTACTTTGCATCCTCGTCTATTTCCCGTTCTTTGCTTTAACCTTGGCAACCGGATGTTTGGAGGGTTGATAATGATTATCAATGATTCAAGGAGATTTGGGGGTGGTGTGAATATGATAGAAGTGGTTGGAATGCGAAAAGGCAAAAATTTGATACATGAATCCCGATCTTTCCTCTCTCACTACAAAAGCAAAAAAATCTCAAATTTTCATCTCCCTATCCAAAAAGCCTCAAAAAATTGGCTCCTCAATCTCTCTCACTACTAATCCCACCTCAAATGACCCTATCCCCCGAAGAAAAGAAATCAAAGAAATGCTATGAAAGAGCAAAAGCGGATTCGAAAGAGGGTTGAATACTTTGATAAGAGAATTTGTTTGACTTATGGGCTAGAATTCATTCCGGATGAGAAAAAAGTTCAAGGGAAAGGGGAAGCTCAAGGCTCAATACCATGGGAAGTCGGATGAGGATAGTGACTAAGTGTGATCAAGTCGGTGGTAGTAGTTTTAGTAGTACTTATCTAGTAGTTTTCTTTATCTCTTCTTCGTAACTTTGTTTGGTGTTTGGCCGGCGTGTGGTCATGTCTTGGGTAGTTTAGGGTCGGTAGTGGCCAAGGGTAGAAGAACCATGCTAGCATATGGCCACTACACTATTTTGTAATTCCTTCCCTTTGTAACCAAGGTCATTACAAGCTGAAAAAGACCTTAGTTGATCTTTTGTGCGTATGGATTCCTTTGTGATTGATTTTCTGATATTTGCATAATTAGTATTATGGCATGTTTTCCTTTCGTTATCCAACTTTCATCCTTTAGTTGTTAATTCTGTTGAATAAAGTGCTTTAGTTGTTCAAGGCATAGTTTCCTTGTCCGCTGTTGCCTGTTTTCAAGCACTTTTTCGGTGGATATGGCTTGACTCTGAATTCGCAAGGTTTTGTGTCTCGTATCCTACCTTTGTTCGAGGACACAAACCTTTTTAGCTTGCTCTTTAACTTGCTTGATACTTAGCTTGTTTAATTGGATGCTAAAATTGTGAGTTGTAGAAATGAAATAAAAAGCAGGATTGTTGAACTCTTACTAGTTGGTAATGTTGAGCATGTTCTAAGTTATGAATACGGAAGAATTGCATAGTCTAGTTTTCTATTTTTCAGTTTGTCATTTGCTAGGGACTAGTAAACCTTAAGTTGGGGGGCGTGATAAGCACCCAGAAATGTAATGAAAGGGTGCGCTAGTGTCTAGGTTTAGTTTAATTTACTCATTAATTAGTTGTTTTTAACTTAGTTGTCTCGTAGAGTTTGTTTGTTTTGTTTTGTAGGTTACTTCCGTGTAGAAGAATATTACCCCAAGCGTAGGGCTAATGAGTCGGTTGAAGCATAATAAACCGGAGAAGTCCGGGATCGTACCCAAGGGAATTAGTTCATGGCTTGCCTCGGATTGTTAGATGCAAGTAGGGTTTTCGACTTTTAGCCAGTCAACTTGGTTTTACTTTGAACGGTAGAATTTAAATGGCTAAATTGAAAATTAATTAACTAGGAAAATATAGGGTAGGTCTAGGAATCCTAGCATTCATGACTCGGGTTAGATTGCACTTTTCACCAATTTTACGCGATTTAAAATACACAATTGTAGGTATCTAAACCGAGAAAAAGAGATTCGATTATTAAGCTAGCTCTAGAATTCATTCGATAACCACCTCGAGCGTCAGAGCTCCAAGCATCATGTGTGGTGAGTAGGCGAGGCTCTCACCTACACATGATCAAAGAGGTTAACACCTCGGCGATATACCAAACGAATCCGAACCCCACTTTGATTTTCAAATCTAAAAATTGAAGCTTTATTGGTGAAAAATCCAATTTTTCCCCAAGCCATGGGATGCTAATCATCCCATGACCTAACCCTTGAAACTACTCACACATATCTAGAGAGATAAGAGCAAGCAAAAATCTACTAAACATAATTGAAAAGCAAGACTAGAAGAAAACTAGCTTAAAAGATAGATCGGGAACTAAATAACAACTTTAATTAAAGCGACTATGTCAAAAACTAACTAAATAAGACAGAAATTAAGGTATTCAAGAGCTGGAAATGAAGAACAAGTAAGAACAATACCCAAAAAGCAAATTGAATCTAAGCTAGATCTAGAAAATTGTACAAAAACGTTCTATCATTATCATTACATCATGCCTTTTTATTCCCCGCTCGGAATATGCTCTAAAGATGCTTCCAAGATGCTTCATTAATGGCCTCGGTACCGATAGCCAGGCCTTACATTACTAAGATAGGCCGTCGGTACCGATTGAGGCTATATTGCTCGATCGATCGCGAAGGGGTTAAGTACGGGGCCGGGGCTAAACTCTCGGTACCGATTGAAGCTTTGAGCTTCAATCGATCGCCCCGTCTTATCAGTTCTGAAGCTTTGAAAGTTGTTCAGCCCTTGGCCACGGCTTGGCCACTCCTTGGCCATAGCTTGGCTACGCTTGATTCTGCCCGGGCCACAGCTTGGCCACGCCTTGGCTTTGGCTTTCGATCTGCTTCTGCCTTGGCTGGAAAGTTTCTGCTCGAGCTGTGGCCTTGTCTGGCCTTGTCTTTGCTCTTCTGCCTTGGCCATGGCTTCTTCTGCCCGGGCTGAACTTCTCGCTTTGGCTCAGCTCAGCCTTGACGTCGGGTAACTTTTGCCTGAGCTCTGCCTGAGCTGCGCCTTGGCCTTTAAAAGCTTTTATTAGGCGATTTACCTACAAAACAAAACAAACACACTCTACGAGACAACTAAGTTAAAAACAACTAATTAATGAGTAAATTAAACTAAACCTAGACACTAGCGCACCCTCTCATTACATTTCCGGGTGCTTATCAATCGCATGTACCCAAGACAAGGTGTCCCACATACCATGCTCCCATCCACCGACATTTAGCCAGCATGGCATACGACATGATATGCCTCACACGCTAACCTTCGGCGGTTCAAACAACACCCATCAGCATGCATATTCATCAAACACACATGTCACAATCAAATCTCGTGTCCCACTCACCATGCTCCCAACCATCGTCCATTGAACGATATGGCTTACGACATGGTGTGCCTCACACGCATGCATTAACCACATATCAAAAGCTAAATATCAATAGCATGATATACCCCCTCACTACAACAATATCTCATTAAAAGTAACCATATCAAAAGCTAATTACAATTAGCAAGATATAAACTCACCACCGCAGCAATATTATATGGAGAAAAACCATATCAAACACACTCACCTTTGATTCGACTGAATATTCCAAACTTACGATTTCAGCACCTCTCATTTGACCAACTCGCTACCTAGTCACAAGCTAACTCATATTAGCATACAACTCCATTGGAATGTTCAAACAAATGTATGTTAACATCCCCTAACATTTTACCAGACTAACACATGCCAAAAGGTTAACCAAATCACCAAAACGACCCTTAAGACATTCAAACGGATATTTAATATCGAGTTGCAAAGCTAACTAGGTATTAAACAATGCCCCACAATTACAAACATGTCCATCTCAAGACCTATATGTGTACCAAAACTACATAAAGTTAGAGTAGCACTTGATCTCCAAAATCTATCTAGAAACGTATAACCATTCCATCATATTTTGACCATAACTTCTTTTAGGATTATAATTAGATTATGAAACCACCACCATTAGAAAGTACGTTCCGAGTACATCGATTTTGATATAAAATTTGCCCAAAACAGAGTCCGAATGAAAAAGTTATGCCCGTTTGAAGTTTCTTCAAAAATGCTGATTTTTAACCTATGTATCGGTACTGCGAATTCCCAGTACCGGTTCATAACCCAAAAACAGCGAAATAACTTTCTCTGGACACCTTGAACCGGTACAACCAAAACCCAGTACCGGTTCAACCTGGGTTTTTCAGCAAATACACAGCTTGATCCTCCTTCGATTTCCAACCTTTTCTACCACTCAAATCACATCAAAAACTCATCCAAACTACACCAAATCATGCTCAAACTCATTTATAACAAAGGGTTTCGCAAGAACTATCAAACACAAGAATCAATTTAAGTCCTACACATCAAACCCAAGGATTCAAGACTAGAATCATGAGTTCATCAAGAATCCAACTCGAAAACCCAACTCCATCCCAACCGAATCACCAACCCCCGAATTCACTACTCAAACACGAAATTCAACAACAAAAACATAGAATTCAAGTATACGAAAACATGAATTACCTTCCATTCAAGCTAGGAAAATCAATCCAAGGTTTTCTCCTTCTTTCTCCTTTTCCTCTCTTCTTCTTCTTCTTCCTCTTCCTTCTGGCGTCTCTCTCTCTCTCTCTCTCTCTCTCTACGTTGGAACAAAGACAAGGGGAGGAAAATATCCCCTAAAATATCCTAGATATTTTGATATTGGTTCAAGAAAATTATATGGTATAACCACACCACCCCTCCACTTATGCAACCACCCAAAACACACACAAGACCCTCAAACTTCTAATGCATGCAATCTTACCCCGAATCATATAATTGAATTAAAAAGGTAAATTAAATACTCTAATATTTGGGACGGGTATTACAGTAACGAGTTGTTGAGGCTAACCTTTTCGAAAATATGTTGTTCGCTAGGATGAAATGATGTGACATTAAAAGTCAGACTTTGAATTTTGTATACCTAATAGGGGAATTTTGTGTACCTATTTGGGCCGTATCATTAATCCAACCTAAGCAAACTTATTAAAACCTAGGATAAACTTATGCCCTATTAAAAGTTTAAAATTTTCCTATAGCTATGGAGAGATATTTTAAAAGGAAGGAACGATCGCAAGTATCAATTTCTACACGTCACAACGAGCCTTTGTATACGAGGATATTTGACCCCAATGATAGAAAATTCTGGATCCGCCCCGCATGTATCACATTATTAGAATGAGATTCCCATGAATAAAATATACGCATTCTTGATCTTTAATTTTTGTCATCCCAAACTAAGCCATAAAGTAAAAAAGGTGTTATCATTTACATAAAGGTCGAGCGTGAATAAAATATACACATTCTTCTTAACTCTGATAAGTTTCACCAGGAAAACAACTTGCCAAATATAGAATGAGATAAGAGTACGATCTCCTTGGACAAAACAAATAAATCATGTCACTTTAAATGGTAAACATGACAATGCTCGCAATCAAAGATTCTATAGCCTCAAACACTTGCAGCAACACAGGGTACACGCATAATCGCATCCATATTGGAACCCACACATACTAAATCTAAAAACACAGACATTGCACACACACAAATACACAAACTCACTCATATGAACAGGGTTCAGTTGGTGCCTCCTTTATACTCTCATACACATGGGCAGAGTTCGATTTCCTTAAACGCCCATCCCCCTTCTCAAGTTCCCTAAGATAGAATAAATTAGAATAAATAAATGACCAAAAAAAATAAAATAAAATACACGAACTCACTCACATTGAGTATGCCCCATTTACAAGCCCACCACACTCACAGTAAAATTCTTGGGTTGGGCTTTGAGTTATTTGGGTCGACCAGGCCCAAAACACTCTTTTGTTTTTTTTTCTTTCATCAATGGCCCAAAAACACTTGGCCCATTCTAATCAGATGAACTCACACGTGGCAGTCTAACAAAAAAGGACAGAAAAACCAAATCCGATAACGGACAAAAAAATGTACAATTATTAGAAACAAAATAAGTACCTTTTCGTTTCCCTTAATCCTACAAAGAATTGATTAATTAGTACTAATTAATTAATCAATTACCATTTCTAAGCTCCCCTCCCGCACAGGTGTCTCTTAACAGCGTTTTCTCCATTAGGCAATTGGATTTCCGTTACAGAGACACGACGCCGTCCGAGCCTCCGTTATTTATTCCCCCTTTCCTTTAAGGCCCCGTTCCGCTTTTTTCCAAAACCTTCGTTTTCAAAAAGAGGGTAATTTCAAACTCAAATATAACGAAAATGAAAAATAATTTTTTAATTTTTTTTGCACCGTTTAAAAGATCTCAATGAGATCTATCAAACAAGATCCATATTGGTAGAAAAATTATTTACGTAAACACATAATTTCTGAGTTTGAAATTACCTTCCTTTTTCAAAACCTTCCTTTTGTTAAAATTGGAACGGCCTCTAACTCGCATTCATCGAAAGAAAAATCAAATCAATCGTCACACCCCCAAAAAACCAAATCGAACAAACCCTAGTTCGTTCATTCCCTCATCAATTCTGTTTCAGCCTCGCATCGCCTATCCCTCTCTCTCTCTCTCTCTCTCTCTCTAGAAATTCTTTTCCCATCGCCGAGAACGATTTCCCGCTCGATCCGTCGCCGCCCGTCAACAGGTAACGGTTTTCGCACGCGCTTCTCTCTCTTGGAAAACTTCGATCGTTTCTGTGTTGGCTGATTTTATGTGCCGATTGAGTTTTTTTTGACGTGTTCGGGGATTTTAATTGGTAGATTGGACTGGAGTTTAGGTTGTTTGGGCAGTCGAATTGGCGGTTTCGATTCGGATAGATCTTGAGTGGAATGGCACGGTATCCGTTGGGGCGATTGGGGATTTAATAATCGTTACGGTTTTCGTGTTTAGGTTTTATTTTGTTTGGACGGGAATTCATACGGGGCAAAAAGATTAGTCGGGATTCTAGGTGCTCAATTTGTGTAGGCATTTTGTTTAGTGGTTGTACGTTCTAGGACGTGGTTACCAATCAAGAATCCAAGGAATTCTGAAGATTCTGGTGTTACCAATCAAGGACCCCAAAGAATTTCAAAAACTCTTGTTATACGTAGTTTGAACCATAGGTTTGGACAATTTTGCTTCAGTATGACTGGGGATGGATGGTGTTCAGATGAATGGTGTTTGGTGATATCCATTGGGGCAATGGGTGATTTGATGGTTTCGTCTTTAGGTTTTCTTTTGTTTGGACGGGAATTCATGGGGGATAAAAGTTTAGGCGGGATGCTAGGTGCTCATTTTGTGTGGGCTTTTAGTTTGATGTTTGTTTTTAGGGTGTGGTATTAGCCGAGAATCCCAAGGGATTTCTGAGAATTCTGGTGTCACCAATCAAGGACCCCAAAGAATTTCGAAAACTCTTGTTATGCGTCGTTCAAACCCTAGGTTTGGAGAACTTTGCTGTGGAATGACTGGGGATGGATAGTGTTCTGGTGTATGGATTTTTCCACTTGAATTGGGTTTAGTCGATGGAAGATTTACTGGTAAAAGTTTAGTTGGGATGCTAGGTGCTCATTTTGTTTAGGCTTTTAGTTTAATCATTAATGGTTGTTTTTAGAGGATGTGGTATCAATCAAGAATCCTTAGGAATTCTGAAAATTCTTGTGTTACCAATGAAGGACCCCAAAGAATTTCAAAATTCTTCTTGTATGTGCATTCCAACCCTAGGTTAGGAGAATTCGGCCTCGGGATTACTGGGGATGGGTGGTTTTTGGATGCAAGGATTTTCCACCTGAATTGGGTTTCTTTGGTGGAAGATTTACTGGTCACGTTGTTGTTGTTATTTATTTCTTTATGGTTATAGAGGAAATATACTAGACGCCTGGGTGCACGTATGCAAATTGTGTTACATAGAAGACGGAAAGAGGAAAATCTGAATTGAGATTAATATGTAATGAAATCTTGAGATGTGAATGAAGAGAAGAGGGGAGAAGAAACTTGGGGTGACACATTGTTTTTTCTTCTTGGCAGTTCCTTTATTGTTGTTTGGGAATGAAAAAAGAGTGTGCCAGCCTCAAAACTGACTTTCACACCAAAAGGGTGTAATAGTAATACTCCTATATATATGTTGCACGCCCAGATTATTCCTTTTCTTGTTTACTTTTGAAAGAAAAAACTGAACACATAAACAAGCGTGGTGAAACTAGAATAAAGGGGCTCTTCTGTTTACAATGTCGTTTATGGGTCAGCAAGGTATGGCAATTTTACATGTCACAACTAGAATGCGTTTGGAGGATAAATCACCCATAAGAGGAAGTAATTGGCCTGAATTCGTTTCCCCCTTGGTTGACCCATTAATGTGCCGAACTAGGCTGACAGTTTACTTCGTAAGAATGTCTCATGTTGTTTCTATTTGCTTCAAAACTTACCATGAGTTCTATGGGGAGAAATCATGTGAAATTAGTCCAAGCACAAACGTGGTTTACTCAAGGACTTGGGTTGGGCCATCGCGGTGGAATTTGGACTCCTGTCGTGCTGGATGTGACTATGTATTGATGGCTTTGTGATTTACAATTTATATACTTAACAACCCACTGAGGGAACAGTGCACTCTAGGTGTATGTACATCTATTTGGCAGACATGTCTTATCCTTGTCAAAATAGGCAAATTTAGTATTGCAGCAAGACAAGACAGACTGCACATGTCACATACTAATTTTGAACTAAAATTGATTAAACATATGTTAGAGGTTATTTTATCATACACGTCTCTGCACAATTTTTTTGTTGGGGGTGGAGGGGAATTACATGTGTTCTGACGTTAGCTTCTCACATTGTTTTTTTCGTCCCTCTCACAAATGGCTGAGTGATAGGCTGAGAGTCAAGTTTGTATATCATTCTTCAATTCCTGTTACAGATAAATCAAGGAGAAAAATCACCCTTGAGTCTTTTATTAGGCTAATGCTGTGGTTACCTATTCAGTAATCACCGCGTTCAGTGTCTTGCCTTTTAGGTTTTCATTTTATAATCTAAATTATTAACAATAACTGGGCCTTGGCTTATGAAGTTCTATTGTTTAATTGTATGTACTGAACAAGAATAATGGTGAGAAATGGAATATCTTGCCAGCCTCCGTCCTCTTTTTCCCTTTCCATATTTTGCCTATTCTTTTCAATTAAGTCTTACTCTATGAGGTCACTTCGTGGTGGGGTGTCAATTATGTGGAAGAGGTAATCTGTATGGTTTGTGGGTTTTGGTCCAATAAAACAGACCGGTTTTCTCATGTTTGTATTGCCTAGCTGCTGCTTAGTTTTTTGTTTTTTTTTTTGGTTGGGTTGTTACTTTCTTAGTTATACTGCCTGGCTTGAAGAAGAAAAATGTGCTTAGTCTGGGTTTTAAGTATCAAATTTATGTTATCTTTTGTTGGTTAACTTATCTATCCACAGGAACCTGTTCCATTTTCAGGACTCGGGACGACTTATTATCTTGTCATTTAACAGGGTATCTTGTGTTTTCAACATAGTTGGTGTCCGTTACTGAGTCCTGCAGATTTTCTATAGCGTAATATGTAGACCTGCAAATAAATGCTACTTTTTATTATCCATATCTGTGCTATTCATTTTTTTTTATCCATCTGTATGTTCTCAATTGTTTTGTACTGTTGGTGTAGATGGCACCTCTTTCTCTCACACGCGTGCACACGCACACCCCCACACCAATGCGTGCAATTCTCTTTCAGTTCAAGGAGTACTAACTTGAACATGAGGACGTTATTGTCTTGAATTTATTTGCATGGTTGCTCCTATGGCTCTAACTCTTAACAACCCATGGAGTAAACTACAACTTTGGACATTGCAGATTATTATCTGCTTTCGAGGACATGTCTCCAGCATCCAGATCAAAGTCCAAGGACAAAAAGGCTGGCAAAGAACCACAGCAGAAGTCTGCTTCCAAGCCTTCAGTACACACTACCTCCAGCAGTGGGGTCCCCGTCAGTGGATACAATCCTCTTTTGGGGAAATTCCACACGCTCGACCCAGCACCAATTTCTTCTCCTCCATCTCTCCACATAAATGGCCGATTCCGCAATATAGATGACACAGAAGATCATTCTGGGAACAACTCTCTTGGAACGGGCACAGAGTACGACACAATTTCAAACAACGGCAGTTGGTCCGGTGAGTCAGACGAACCTAAAGAGAAAACATCTCATAACCCTCCGCGTCAGGAGGCAATAATACCAGGAGCCGATAATGATAAACGCGAAAAAATCCGCCAGAAGAACGAGAAGAAGCATCAGCGTCAGAAAGAAAAGCGGGCTCAAGAGTTGCACGAAAGGTGTAGTGGATTCCTCATGTCAAGAAAATTGGAAGCTCTTGCCCAGCAGTTGGTTTCAATGGGATTTTCTTCGGAAAGGGCGACAATGGCACTTATTTTGAACGAAGGCAAGATAGAGGAGTCGGTCTCATGGCTTTTTGAAGTGGGTGAAGGAGATAATCACCAGAAAAATAATCTTGACGAGGGTAATTTGAAAATCGACATATCGGAGGAGCTAGCGCGAATTGCAGACATGGAGATTAGGTACAAATGCTCGAAGCAGGAGGTTGAAAGAGCTGTTGTCGCTTGCGAAGGTGACCTTGACAAGGCGGCAGAAAGCTTGAGAATGCCAAAGCAAGAGATACCCTCTTCCGCCCCCCTGAAGCCTGAAGAACATTTAGATCCACCGACTGTCAACAATGGCGCGATATCCATACCTGGGAATCAAAATTTATTGAGGGCTCAACAGAAACCCTACCCATCTCCGTCTACTAGCATACAACAAAGAAGAGATGAAAAAGATATCAATTACGCTAAACCAACTGTGGGGGTTGGGGTCCCTGTGGAATTGGGGGGTAAAAATATTCAGGCTTTGAGGAAAGAATATAAAGTTCAACCCAAATTGGATGGGGCGAAACCAATGCAGATCCCACTGATTGCTGCAGATAAAAGGTGGCCAAGTGGGGTACCAAATCCTTCTCTCTCCTATTCTTCAGCGTCGCCTTTGCAGGCTTCGCCTGCACTTGCCAAGACAGAAACCCGATACGTGGCACTTGGGAGTGAACTGAAGAATCTTCAACTGGGATCGGTGAAGGAACCAGTTGTAGTGATGCAGAGACCCCAATCTGCCAATTTAAAGCAGACAACACCAACCACCACAAGCATAAGCTCGTCATCTCCGCCCGGGACTACCTCCGGTTGGTATCCGAACGCTGTTGAGGTATCAATCCCTAATGGATTAACGGCGCACATATCTAGTAACAATTCGGGTTCGAATCAGTTGTACAACCAACTTCACTATCATCAACCACCTAACCAATATCTGTCCAATGGTGGTACAGTGGAAACCCTAGGAGCAAGCCGGGGAAATGGTTTGTGGAACAGAATGGGTACTTCTCCGACACTCGCGGCTGCTTCTTCTCTTGGGCTTTTTTCTGGGTTGGGTTCAAATGGGTCATCTGGGTCTGGGCCTGGGTCATCGTTTCCTGTGGACTGGAATACAGGTGGTTCGACACGGCAGTTCGATTATACCAACATAGACTGGAGTTTGGATAGGAATTCATCTATGTCTAGGTCAACCGGATCATGGCAGCAGGGCACGACAACGACGACTCCTATGCAGAACAACATTCGCACCTACGACCCATATAGTTCCATGCCGAATGGTAGGACTTCTACGAGACCGGCTTTGATTAATGGCGGCAGCCGAAGTGGTGGAGGCAGCAGCGGTGGTGGTGGTGGTATGATTGCAGGAGTGCAAGATGGGGTGACTTCCGGGGAGATGTCAGGTGCTGGTGGTGGCTCTAGGGAGTGGTCTTCTCCTTTTGAGGAGAGGGACATCTTTAGTTTACCCAGGCAGTTTGTTTCTTCTCCTTCCCTGTAGGCGAGTGGAGAGGACTTGAAAAAGAATAAAAAGGGCGAAAAAGAAAAAAAAAATCAGTAAAAGACGAGATTGTGCTTGGGATTTGATGTTGGTGTTGGGTTCTTATGATGCTGCTGTGTTTGTGATTGCGCTTTGTCAATCTTATTGAAAAAGGCATCTGAGAATCCTTTGGTTTCTGCCCTTAAATGTTTCTTTTCTTTCTTGTCTTTTTTAAATTCATTAGTTTGTCGTCTGATGGTTCGGTCTAAACAAGCCTATTCGAGAGAGAGAGAGAGAGAGAGAGAGAGAGTTCTATAAACACAATTCAGAGAGAGAGAGAGAGAGTGTGTGTGTGTTCTAAAAACACAATTCATTTATGTTAATTACCATTCTTCAACTACCCCTATAAACGGATCAAAAAAAAAAAAAAAACTACCCCTATACCCTCCTAACTGCCATTCTTTAGTTACTATTTTCTCTTTTCAACAAACTTTTACCCCAACTACTAGTCACATTAACCCTCTTCTACTCCTGAAAGTTAGAAGATTTTCACAATATTCTACCAACCAAATTGAGCAGCAAGTTGAAGGAAGCAATTTTGAGAGGAGATTTTTACTGCTCAGATGACGATGATGACTGAAGGAACACGACGGTGCTGTTTATAGCACACGAGTTCCACAGAATGCAAAGCCAACAAAAGTTACAAAATGAGCAAGAAACTAAACCAAGCCACAAGTTCCACAGAATGCAAAGCCAACAAAAGTTACAAAATGAGCGAGAAACTAAACCTAGCCGCCAGGAACCAAACCGCTGGCGCTGCAAACGTCGTAGTATAGTCTCCAAGAACGAAAATGTGGGATCCAACGAAGTAAACCAGAACGAAAGTGCGGACCTCAAAATGGCTGAGATGAAGAAAAAGAAAACAAAATAGACCATCAGCTATTTTTTATTCGAAGTTGGTTACCTGGTATTCGGTTCTCATGATGTTGCTGTGTTCGCGATTGTGATGGTTAAATCTTGGTGGAAAAGCATCCGACCGTCATATAGTTTCTTGGGTGGGGAGGAAGTAAAGAAAATCTGGCCTTTGTGAGGCGTTAACGTAATACGGCGTAATGCAGCTGGTGAATATTTCGAAGTCTAGAGTCGATACACCTCCGGCAATGGGGTGAAAGTCACCAGCGAACGATTTTTGACGAGATGAGCTTCTACCTCTGATGAGAGCCAAAAACAGAGAGAGAGAGAGAGAGAGAGAGAGAGAGAGAGAGAGAGAGAGAGAGAGAGAGAGAGCCAAATGTACGTACAGAGAACCAGAGATGGGAGGACCATGCGTTCCCTAATTTTTGAATTACTATCCGGTGCATTACTGTCTCGAAAATTTGTTACATCCACGAAGAATAAAAAGAGAGTGGTAACTACAGACCTCCACTGGGCAATGTTTAATTTGTAAGAACGCCCAGTGGTGACAACCCTAATGAGGATAGGAAGCCACAACTGAACATTCCATGGTGGGTGCAAACTTCCGTTGGTTAGGCGGTACATTGGGGAAGCTACACTGATCGCCCAACGAAATGGTAACAATGCACTTTAGTCCGGACCATAACCTATGCAGAGTCGTGGATGGATCTCCTCCACTTTACCCTGGAGTTAGCACAATGGTAGTCACCTAGCAATCATCAACCTATCAACAACCCAAAAAAGGAGAGAAGAAATCTCTAGTTCGAAATTTGACTCCCGGACGCATGCTATCAAATCGACAATCCATGCAGAATTTTATCCCGACTTTTATTGAGCCCCCATTAGCAACCAAGGTGATTGATCTCCCAATTAGCCAGTCTATTAGGCCGGAATACATATTTATCAACAAAAATGCACAAATTTCCACTGACAAATCGACAAAACCAATAATTACTAAACAGAATGAAAGCAAGGCCAATCGAGACTTAGGTTTGAACATCACATAAGCTGAAGATGATAATCTCTACAGGCTTTGTATACCTCTTAACATCACACTGAAAGAAAGCACAAAGACAGACCGGTTGATACAAATTACAAACGTATATTTACCAAGGGGGGAGAGAGTTGATAATGACAGCACGCAAAAGAAAGCATAAGGCAGCAGTGAGATAAAACTTATTACTAGTAACAATTGAAAAGCCATCCACAGTAATTCCTCCATTGTTCTCTTCATCTGAGGGATAACAAAGAAGTGCTGAGGTTTGATGATCAAAAAGGCCACAGAAATGAAAACGGATTCCTCCTCCCCTGATTCGCTCCACCATTTTCCCTACTGCTGCTGTTTCCCACACTACTTGTGCTTCCGTTCCCGCCACTTGCTCTTCGATTAGTTTGAGCATTGGCAGAACCAAGTGGCGGCAGCTCCAGGCGGCACACTGGGCATGAGTTGTGCTGAACCAACCAAGGAACAATACAGTCGGAATGATAGATATGCTCACAAGGCATCTGCTTCGCTTCACAACCCAACTCAAACTTATCTTTACAAACTGGGCAGTGGGAATCAGTGTTGAGATGCTTCTGGGCGATCTTAATGGTGGGCATTGCATCAATTGACGAACGAGGTGCTGGGGGTGGACCTTGCCTATCGTTCATAGTGAGCTGTTCAATCAGTTCTTCCAATCCAGGCCCCGCGAAAAACTCACCGAAATTAGCTGGCCTCTGTCCAGTTCTTGGACTGCCATTAAAGAAAAACTCAAACCCATCATTGTCTGATATTCTAACAGGGGCTTGGCCTTGAAATATCAACCATGGACCAGAACCAAAGGCCATACGTTGCTCACCAAGATCAGATCTCGGCCTATTTTCAAAATTAGGGTTTCGTCCAGCCATTCTCTGCCTCATAATAGCCGCAAATGCATCCATAATCCCAAATCTTGGATCAGAGAAGCGTTCCATTAATGCAAAGTTGGATCCATCATCAGAATGGAGCCCTGCGAAATCCTGGTGTCTGGTGCCCACTGCCTCATCAAGTTCCTCTACAAAGCCCCCATTGCAGTGTGGGCAAACTGAGTTACGGCCTCGAAGCTGAACTGGCCGCCTACATTGATGACACCAATGTGTGTTCCCGCCACTAGACATTTTCTACCACTCAGGTCTTCTAAACCCAATCTGAAATCTGACGATCAAATACCTGATCTATTCTGCAGAAAAGGGGTGGGAAAAAAACTGGTCTAAAAACTACAAAACAGTATTAAAATCTCCAAGAAAATTTATCAATGTTGTGGCCAGCTACTTTTGTAGACCAAAAAACCTAGCACCAAAGATCCAACAGATATCCACACAGGAAACAATGCAGTAATTGCAGGTTAAACAGGAAATCAAGGCATTTAGAACCATACAAGGAAGTCAACAGAGAAAAAGTATTCAACATACAGAGATGAAGAAGATAAAACAAAAGCAAAAAAAATCCATATGTATCCACGAAGACGTAACATCACCATATCAACTATCACCAGAACCAAGAAATAACTAATCTTAACTGAGAGGGGACATAATAATCCCATTCCCGAGTATATAATTGCCTCTATGTTCCTAAGAACTTGAAGGCAAAATGACTACCTATTAAAGCACAGACGCTGAAATTGGAAAACATTAAATACCTAACTGATGAAGGTAAGGCAATCACAAAAGTCCGTCAGAAAAGGGCGTTGCACAACTTCTTTCCAAAGGCCCGAAAAAACTTGTCCAGACAAAAAACTTAGATTTCCATCTTGTTATCATACCAACAATAACCAAGCACTCCAATGCCAGCAAGCAAGTTTCAAAAGCACTAGCTCCAGATTTGTTTTTTGGGAGATAAGCAATGAAGCATGGAGCATTGGACCCGACGACATGAATACACTGAAAAAATTTAAAAAAAATCTAAAATAGTAGGGACAAATGCCAGGATTAATAGACAAAAAAACAAATATTTTGCAACATCTAGAAACCTCTAATTCGTAAGTTCAACAACTATATACGTTAATCTTGCTATTTTATTCTTCCAACAGAAGTAACCAAATGTTTGTTTTATTATATCAAAATATTGTCATGCTCATTCTCATAAAAGTTTGAATTCATGACCTAGATTCTAGAATATCCGAATAAGTATCTAAACTTCCTGAAATCAAAGAGAGTCTTAACCTCTAAATGAATGCATTTAAGAAGTATCAGGCATGCATCCACAAGACTACCCGATCAGCAGGAATCCAATACGCTATGAATCCCAACTAGAAGTTTTCGTGCCTTGTGTAAAATTTCAAAAGGAGAAGGCCAAATACAATACACAGAACATATGGATACCAAAGAGCAAAACAAAATTCCACCATAAGGGAAAACTAGAAAACGGTAAAACCAAACAAGTTAAACAACAATCAAATTGCATCTCTCATGCGATTAATTCCTGGAAAACGGAGGAAAATCAATACAAGTGCCAAGTAAAAAGGAAGCCATAATTCAATTTAATGAACATTTTATTGGTAAGTAATTTAATGACCAAAATTCACCAGAGAGCAATTGATGTACAACTAATGGACATAACATCATAAAGTAGCTAGGAATAAGCAACTGATAAGGAAGCAAATTCAATGAAAACCATCCCCATACACAAACATAAACGAAACCTGAATCAATGCGCCGAGTAGACGAATTTATTCGCACATCAAAATAACATCAGGTTCCAATTTCAGAGGGGTAAGTAAACATCCAGTTTCAATTCCAGCAGACTAAGAGTCTAACACAATTGCACATAATTGTCAACCAAAGAAACAAAAGGGCAATTCAATTTTATTTTTTTGGCCAGACGAGAGGATGGTAGTACCTTAGTATTTGTTAGATTACTACGAGGGTCAACTTCCTGTCCATAGGAGTCGAACCCTAGACCTCACTCTCCAAAGGAGCACTACACGACCGTTTGGCCAAATCCCGAGGTCAATTCAAAGGAGTAAATAACATCAGCTTTCAATTTTAACAGAGTAAAAAAACATCCAGTTTCAATTCCAGCAGAATAAATATCTAATCTAATCTAACATAATTGCGCCTAATTGTCAACCAAAGGGCAACTCACGATGTTTTTTCTATAGCAATAATTACTAGTAAGAAAACCTGTATCCAAAGGACTGAAAAATGGAAGGGCCAAAAACACATGTGTGTGAGAAATTAGTGGAATCTAACCATTAGAAGGAGATGAGAGGTGCAGATGAAAAACCCTAACAAAAGATAGTGGAGATTAAAACCTGCCAAAATTGAGAGTCAAGAGGACGTACAACTCAATTGTTCATGAGGTGGTGGTTTTCTGAAAGCGAAAAGGAAACCCTATCGAGAGAGTAGAGAGATAGAGAGAGAGAGAGAGAGAGAGTCGTCGTCGACGTCGTCGTGGACTGGTATTTGGGGAAAATACGGTCCTAGGAATTTCGGTGGAGTTTAATGGCGGTCCTTGAAGTAGCATTATTGGTTGCGCCCGCGTGCGTACTGCGCACCCGTTATCCTTGTCTGGAATGTGTCTGTGGTAAATTATAGAAATAGGCCCCAAGGTTCACATTGGTTACAAGTGCGCCACAGGGTCGCACTACATGAGATCTTCCCCACTACTCCCCTCCGTCCCACTTTGTTCCGCCTGTTTCCTTTTTGAGACATTCCAAAAAATTATTTATACATCATAATCTAGGGAAAATGATAGCCAATGATGTGTTTTGATAATTAATAACTACCAAGGATATTTTCAGTATTAACAAATGTTCTTAACTTGCCCTTGACGGGTATTAATTATCAAAATACGTCATCGGCCGTCATTTTCCCCATAATCTATTATATTTTAAATATTTAATATGAATCTTGTTTGATACATCTCAATTTATTTTTTTAAACAAAGTTTTTGAAATCATAAAAAATATTATAGATTGTGAGATATAAACAATTTTTTGGGACGTCTTAAAAGAGAAACAGGCACAACAAAGTGGGACGGAAGGAGTACGTAATAGCTCGTTTGGATGGTGAAAAAGGGGATAAATAAGAAATGAGAGCCCTGTCTTACCAAATTTCATCATTTTTGGTGAAAAATAGTGAAATTTGAGTGATAAATTGAAAGGGCCAATCAAAATATAGTTTATTTATTTTTACTTTTCTCTTTATTTCTCACCAAAACGTTTTATTCAAACAAAGGATTTCACAAGAAAGTTAAGAAACCATGCCATTTCCTTTCTTTTTCTCATGAAATTCCTCCCTCCGTGGGGGGCTGTCCAGGAGTCTAACTACTAACACTGTAATAGAAAAAATAAGCTAGTAATTTTGTAAATTATGGAAATATGGTCTAAGGTTTCTCACCTTGGTAGGCTACACGTGTGCCCATAGGATTCACTGGGTAGACGAGATCTTTCCTCCGTTAGTGAAGAAGTCAAACTACCGGTACTAGTAATTAAAGATGATGCGTGTAATTTTTGGAATATCCCAAGTACGGTATTAATCCCTCATCTCTACCAATCAAACGTAGTCTCTAACGTTAGTCTAAAAAAGGTAGTTTCTAACGGGGAGGGTGATGTCGGATCAAAAAAAAAAACGGGGAGGGTGATCGATTGAAGGGGACTTCGGGTTGGTGCTGTGCAGCAAGGTGTGCGCACCTTTGAGCCGTCAGATCGTGCATCCGACTGCTCGAATCTCATCTCAACAACCAATGATCGAGAACTGTTTACTACCAACGATCGGAGGTGCACAGCACCATCCTCCAATTCGATTGGAGGAGGATTACTGGACTGGTGGTGGTAGTTGTTTGCGGGGGATGGATTCAAATGACCGTCCTCCCGAGCAGATGCTTGTAATTTTCATAGCAAGTGAGAGTGAGAAGATATTGTCTTATTTGTTAAGTACTTATTTTTTGTTTTATGACACAGGTCGTTCTCTCACAATAAATTACTTTCAATTCAAAAAAAAAAAATTACTTATTTTTCTTAGCAGAACGGGACTTCAAATGTTTTGGCAACAGCCATAGCCTACATAAACAAATCAATCACAGTGGCAACAATTTCATTTAAAAAAAGAACACAAGTATTTATGTCACAAGGCCCAGTTCCATTATCCTAACAAACCATGAATAAGGTAGGTACATACTATAAGGTGCCTTCAGACAGCAAATGAAGAAGAATATGAATTATGCAAAATCAGCAAGCCAAGTAATCTTTATCAGATCAACCTTGCACACAGATAATCATCAGCTCATGCATCTTTCTCGTCTACACCAAGCTTCCACACCTATGGTAATAGCTTACATGCCTAACAGCCTCCTCTTAAATAACAATAATTTTTTTTTCCTTTCATTTTTTGGGGTTGCGTTATTGCTCCATCAACCTCATCGTCAAAAATAAAAATAAAAACACTCGCGTACAGATTCCATCATTGCTGCCAACCGTATTGTTGATTCCGGTTCCCACGACCTGTACCCGAACTCCCATACTGACCACCCCCTTGCGGATAATTCGGAGCACCAACTCCATACCCACCAACCCCTCCTCGGGGCCCACCACTGGGACCACCACTAGAACCATACGGTGGGGCCCCGCGTCCTTGTGGGGGATAAGCCCCACTACCACCATATCCTCCTCCTCCTCCTCCTCCTTGACTACGATTTGCGTGGCTGTATCCCCCGCTCGCCACTGGATTTCCACCTTGGGGATAACGGCTGGGCCCACCAGAGGGCCGGGGCTTCGCGTAGTGGTGGCTGGGTCCTGCGGCAACTGGGGGTTGAGAACTGTGCATGGGTTGCTGGTTCGGCCCGGGACGCATTTGGGCATGTCCTTGACCCGTCTGCTGAATGGGTGGAAGTCGGTTGTGTTGCTGTTGGTGCTGTAGCTTCTGGCGTTTTGCAGTTTCTTCGTGTTGCCGCTGCTGCTGTCGCTTTTTCTTGGTTTGGAACTCGTGGGAAGATTCGTACTTTGGCAAACTGAGCAAAACAGAGATTAGTTGACAAAGGTAGAAAAATGGATCAAGGCATCAAATTAAGAGTTTTTAAAAAAAGGGTTTAGACAAGAAGGCTGGGACAATCTAAGAACTACCATCAAAATTGAGATGAACAGAAAGAAAGATAATGGAATTCGAACCTCTTGGGATCACAGGGTAATGGATCGGTCCAAAAATATTCGGCATCGAGTGCATCCTTGGCCGATATTCTCTGTATTTAAAAACACACACCTCCACACTATCACAACAGATGCAACCAAAAATTTGGGACGACAACAAATATATCAATAGATTGAGATGAAAATATAATCGGATGCTAGTAAACACAGATGTACATGTGTAAATCCAGATGCCCATAAAGCACATACACGAGAACAATTTACAGTTAGCTATCAATAGTAGATCCACTAACTATGAATGGTAAAACTGGACTCTTCATAAACTAAATCAACACAGAGAGCGTTCGTTTAAGACACCAATGGCCAGTAAGTAGGTATCAGTATGTCACACAAGCTTGACCTAAGCACAATCACCAGGATACAAATGATAACTGTGTAGCCTATATAATCAATCAATTAAAAATCTACCAGCCCTCAAAACTGCTAATATGAAAATTCAAATGAAGCAAGAAAAAAAGTTAATTAATTATTAAAAGAATAGCATTCTCTCAGAGTTATTGGCGACAATACAAGCAGCACCTAACAATCAGTAAAAGTGTGTCGTATAGATCACAAAGAAAAAGAAAAGAAAGGTGCAGCATTGACTTCAGAGCTTACAATCTGTGTATAAAGCAAGAAAAAAGAGTAGAATTTGGAACCAAAATGCTAAGATAGCCACCCGGGCAGACTGAAGTTTTCTGTAAACTAAACAACTGCAGAGCATGTAGACAAGTGACATTTAGCATATCAAAAGAGGAAAGCTAGGAACACAACAATATGTACAACATTTTGTATGATATAGTAAGGTGACAGTGTCTCATTGGTACTTTAAGAATAGTGATTCATCCAGTTGCCAATGAAACACTGGCACATAGACATGTTGTGCAAAATTTTGTGCCTTTTTGTGTTCCTCGACCTTCTCATATAAAAATCAACTAATGGACCTTTAGTGGCATCATGGGAAGAGGCCAAGGGTTCAACCCATGTAAGATTGGCCAATTTTTCAGAACAAAGGTAATTGGAGATGATAGTAAGATCACTCCTTATTTTGCAGGCAAAATGGGGGAGAGTGAGAGACAAAAATAACATATAACCGTGTCTAATGAAGAGATACCTGAGATGGATCAAGAGTCAGCATTCTATCGAGCAATTCCAAAGCATGCCTATCAAAGCTATAATGCAAAAGAAGCAGGTGAGTAACGAAGCACAAAACTCAGATATATACTGAACATGGATGTTGTAATGTACTTACTGTTTGTAGACCTCTCTAAGACGCCTCTTCAGTTGCCTTGTTGGCTTGAAATTGTTATACCAAGGAATCTTAGAGACCCCAGGCCAGTTAGACTCCTCAGGAGCTCCACATATGTCAAAGATCTTGTTCAATTGTTCAGGCTACAACAACAAAAACAAACAAATCAAGCATACTTCCTGGAAAAATATGACATCAAAAGAAAAACCCGCCACCAAAAAATGCCCATGATCTGAGAATGCCATTGAAGGCAGGCGTTTAAGAAATATGATTAGGCATATCTCTGAGCACGGTTCAAAAAATTGGGTACAGGAGGCAATACATACGACAAAGCAATACATGGCTCAGTCCACCCATGCCGTACAACTTTTTCAACCACTTTTGAGAGTGAAACACAAAATAGTAGATGACTCCTTTTATTTGGTTTGAAATTTCTTTTCAAAATCCCATTTTATAACAATATTCACACAAGGACTGCACCTGTTTAACTAAAACAAAAACAAGTTCTTGTCCAGTATTTCTGAGACATTAGACCGTCTCAAAGTGCAACACTTTTCCAGTGAGGTAAATACATACAACATGACTATCTCACATATACTGAATGATGCTTGATCTCAGAATACCTAAGCATTCCATTATCTACCACAAATCTCAAGATTGAAGTGAGAATTGGGAGTTCACATCAGGTCCTTGTTAAAAGTGTTTTTTATTCTTCAATACACTTGAGATGACTAACATCAAAGAATACCTCATCTTTACCAGGAAAGATCGGCTTCCCATGAAGGAGCTCCGCAAAGATACAGCCAACTGACCACATATCAACAGCTGGACCATACTTTGTGGTCCCAAGCAACAATTCAGGAGGTCTAGTACGTTCAACACGAACAAAGTCAACCAAAACCAGTTATCGGAGATTATTTGGGTGCGTGTGTGTTTTGCTCTTCTGGAGGGTGAGCAGAATAACTACCTGTACCATAATGTAATTACACGGTTTGTGAGATTGCCATTATGATCATTTGAGAATGAACGGGCAAGACCAAAATCTGCAAGCTTTAAATTTCCCTCATTGTCTATCAGAAGATTAGAACCTGTGCACAGTTGAAGAACAACAGGTGTCACCCTCGAGACAACAAACAGGATAAAATAAGGAAAAAACTTGCTACCATGCTAACCCTTTATATCACGGTGAAGTACTTGGTTTACATGACAATAGTGAAGCCCCGTCAAAAGCTGTCTCATATAGCACTGGACAATGAAAAAGAGGAAAATGAGGGAGAATGATAGAGAGAGAAGAATGTGACCCAATCATCCAATGATCAATAGTTAGATACTGGAGCATATTGTTCATTATTATTGTGTCATTACCTTAATCTGTGCAACTGAAAATCTCATCCCAGGACGGTCTGCAAGACCTGTCAAATCATGGTCCATATATTCAAAAACCATGTAGATGCCACCTTTGTACTTATTGCCATCTGCAACTCAAAGTCACGCCATTCATATTAGAAATTCCTGTTCTTGAATATGTAGGACGTAGAACAGAACCAAAATAAACAGAGACCACGAGAACTACAGTCTGCAGAAGAGTGAAAATTGAACATATACAAATGGAAATAGATCATGGAGCTAAAACTGCACAGAGCACGCCAATATACTTGCCTGGCCTCCCTTGCTCATCCTTTTCAGCACCTGGAAAATGATCTAATCTGTTAGATTTGTTAAATAGAACAGACACTCCCAGAAAATATAGACAGAAGCCCTTAAAAATGAATTTCAAAACTTGCCTGGGGATGTTACGATCTCTTTCAGCTTAATCACATTTTCATGATGCAGCTTCTTTAAAATTTTAATTTCACGTATGGCAGTTATAGGGAACTGCAAAGTCGAATCAAAAAAGTACTTTTCAGATGATACTGCCAGTGAAATTTAAAAAAGACAATACAAAGAACCTCAAAAAGTATTTTCTACCCACAGGATACTAAGAATAGAAATGTTCAATTTGTCGGATAGGAAAGAGAGCATACCCCCTCTCTTTCATTGTCCATCCGTATTTTTTTCAGAGCAACAATTTCTCCAGTTTTGATTTCTCTGGCCATGTAAACTTGACTGCAAAAGCAGAATTGCACAGGCAAAATAACGGATTACAGTACACCGACATCACATCAATAGGAGATCAGGTGCAAGAAACAGGGAAAATTTTCAACAACTTCTTTAACCTGAATGACCATCTGTTGAATTGATATCTGACTCACAGCACCACGTATTAAGACCAAGAAGTTGGCAAGGCTCTATGCTAACTACTTGGAAAACAATTTGGCTACTAGGTGCTATTTGAGACCATGAATGTATGAAACCAAGGACCCATAAAAACGTTGGCATAATACTTTGCATAAGAAGAATGGTCATGTGATGAAATGAGGTCATTGGCTACCATCTTTTCATTCAACCCAAACCCTTGTGTTTTTTGCTCTTCTCTTGAACACCTTTAATTGCTGAATTCTTTCCTCCTATGTAAGGCCATCATATCTGTTACCATTTTTGTCCCAAACATAGTTTTAAAATCGAAGGATTGATGATTTGTATCATAATTCACGTTCATAACATGCAATTCAACACGATTCAGTGGGTCATCAATGCGAATAAGTTGCATGAATCGAAAATAGCTGTGAATCGTAAGTGAATAGGTGAATCGGCGGTCTGCAACGGTGAATCTTTCAATTCACTTTCAATTTGTTGAATTCAGTTTTACCCCTTTTTTGCCTTTTGGTTGTTGAAAATGGGTTCAAACTATTTTTTTAAGGTCCTTAGTATTACTATATATACCATCTTTAGTCTATGTTTCTCCTTATTTAGTCTCAAAAATATATTTCTCTCTCGTCAAGCATTATATAGATATATATTTCTTGTCCATACGAATATATGAACACAAAAACCCAAATCAACTAGGAGAGCTTTGTGTCTTTTAAAACTAAAATTGCTGATGCAATGGAATTATCTAATTTTTCAGATTTATGCGATCTGATACGCATAGATGTAATTGTTGGGTCTTTGGAATGAGTTTACAAAATTTGGACTTCAACTCTTATGCTAAAAATGAAAATCTAAATCGTTAAAATCGGAACGAAGAAACAAAGAAGTTACTACATTATTAATGACAGAAAAAGAGGAAATCGGTGGGAACTTTTTTCTGCTATTAAGACACCAGCATTTTTAAATATATTAACTCCATAAATAATGACTTTCTCACTTATGCAATATATTTTTTCAAATAGTCTAAAAACACAACTTTAGGATACAAACTGTGTTTAGAGCCGTCCAATGTATGAAGGATCACATGCATTAAACGACTCTGGTGCAGTTGTGTTTTAAAATTGTGTTCCTAATATTGCTCATAACTTTTCAGGAGCTTTAATTTCACAGCATCTGGGTATTTTAATACCACGACAGAAATCTGCATACGTTAGATTTCCTTTGTACGTAACCACGTAAGGAAAAAAAAGATTAACTTAGCAGCGAGAGTCCGATATTTTTCCTAAATGGGCATTTGGTGGGGACAGGGGCGGCACCTGGAAGAGGATCAGTAGCTAGATGAACACTGCTCATGTCCACAGGAGGAGGATCGCAAGTAAAAGGAGGTGGGGGGAATAGTTCTTCATGATTGTGTGAAGAATTCACTAACCCATACTTGATATTTATAGTACAAACTGTACAACTGAACGCAGCTAATGACACTCTGGCCCCACCAATGTTCTAAAAATTACTAGGCACTAGTCAAGCAGAAATGGGCCACCTAGCGCCTAGGCGCCGGCTAGTTGGCTGCCTGGCGCCTATGAGGGTACTAGTCGTCCAACTAGTCGACTGTCTAATCTAGGCGTCAGACCACCGCCTAGTGCCTAGGCGGGGACTAATCGGCCTAGGCCGCCTTTTAGAACATTGGCCCCCACGAAGTTAATCTTTGTTTTAATTGCTGAATTTTTTCCTCCTATATAAGGCCATCATACCTGTTACCATTTTTGTCCCAAACATAGTTTTTAGAATCGTATGATTGATGATTCGTATCGTAATTCACGATTCGTATCATGCTATTCGAGGTTCTCAATACGAATAGGTTGCATGAATCGCAAATAGCTATGAATCGTAAGTGAATGGGTGAATTGGTGGCCCGAATTGGTGAATCACTTTCAATTTGCTAATACAGTTTTACCCTTTCTTTTGCCTTTGAAAAAGGAGTTCAAACTATTTTTTAAAGTCTTTAGTAGTATAATATATGCCATCTTTAGTCTATGTTTCTCCTTATTTAGTCTCAAAAATATATTTCTCTCATTAGGAGAGATTTATTTTGAGCGTGTGTCAAAAAACAATAAGGAAAAAATGGCATACAAGCACCCTAAAGACATTCTAAGGGTTTGTTTTGTACTTTTATAAGTAGGATTCCCGAATCCTCATCTCTTGCAAGTTGCACGATAGAAACAGCTTACCAACTACTCCACATTATTATCAAATCATCATTCAAAACAAGCTTTTTAATACTATAGTATATATTTTTGTTACCAAAATCAATAAAGATACTTTCCTTGTATTCCATAAATCACGACCAATCGGAGCAATTCATGGTTCACTCCGATTCACCATTTGAAAAAAGAACCATTTCAATTCTCAATTTGATTCATGATTTGACAACCTTGGACTCCCAAACTAAACAAAAGACAAACAATGGCCTGCAGTAACTATGAACCATGGGTAAGTTCTTGACGTACAAGTAAAAGGTGCAGATGCAGGTACAACTTCAATTCGGCTGCATGCATGCCAAATAGGGCCGACAACAAAAGACCTTGGGTACACGAAGCAGAGCACAATGGCCTGCAGTAACTATGAACTATGGGTACTTCAAAGTTCTTGACATACAGGTAAATGGCGCAGATGCAGGTACAACTTCAATACGGCTGCATATAGTGCAGACAACAAAAGACCTTGGGTACGCGAAGCAGAATACAAGATTGTTCATGCTTTGTAAAGAAACTTAATGACCTTTGAAAATGTGTTCAAGCTCTATTCCTTATCCGTCAAGACGATCTCAAACAGCTCAGCGTGGCAGCATGAGTACATTGGTTTTTTACACCACATAATCTTATACTTCCCAAAAATTGTTTCGAAACTTATCGAGCCTAGCTCAAGTGGCTTGGTTTCCCAATCCGTATCTCTATCATTGAGTTGAGCAATGAAAATTTAACGAGGTTCCACGATGATCAAAAAGAAGCTACAATCTTTTAACCAGACGAACAAGATTTCAACACTAGTACTAGTAGCTTGTTTCTTCTAACAATCTTAGGTAGGACAAGCTGGTTAAATACCTATAAAAAAAAAAAACAAGCTGGTTAAATAATCCTCTATCAGTGTCAATGTGCGCTCAATTGTAAAGGCGACGAACTGAAATAGAACCCAATTTTCGCAAACAGTAGTACAGCTATATATAGGTATATATAGAGAGAGAGAGAGAGAGGGGGGGGACTCACCCATAGGTTCCTTCGCCAATCTGTTCAAGTTTCTCGAAACAGTCGACGCTTCTGGAACCCCAGGACGGGGAATCGATGATGTTCAGCTGCCCTGGAGCCGCTATTGCCATAATTACCAATACCTAATTATGCCCTTCTCTTGTTCTTTTTCTTTGTCGTTGTTTGTTTTCTTCTTCTCTCTCCTTCTTCCTTACTGTATTGTGGTAGATCGTCTGCGCTGTCACGCAACGAAGCAAGCTATATGCACTTGACTAGGCGGAGCAGCGGCGGAGGCGTTGGCGGCCAACGCGGTGTTTTTCTAGGCTTAATAGCTCAATCTACTTTACTGTCGGTATCAGCCTATCAGGGACGGGAAGAATATTTTGGAGACAATTACATTAAACCCCATAACTTATTAATCTTTGCACAGGGCTCTTTTTGATAAAACTGAAAACTCAAAACTGAAAAATAAGTACCGGAAATTGAATACTGGATTGTTTAAGCTAACAAAGTGTTTGATATGTATTGAATTTTAAGCACTGAATTAAATAAGCTGTTTGATCTGTCCAGTGAGCTGAAGTCTGAAAGTCACTAATTTTTCAAATTTACCCTTCATACATTCATGATTAGTAAATCACAATCAATTATATACATAGACCAAGATACCGCTATCAAAATAATAATATTATATACAAAATATTAGAAAGACACTCAAAAATTATTCTAAGGCCCCGTTCCACTTTCTCCAAAAACCTTCTTTTTCAAAAAGAGGGTAATTTCAAACTCAAATATAACGAAAATGAAAAATGTTTTTTTTATTTTTTTTGCACCATTTAAAAGATCTCAATGAGATCTATCAAATAAGATCCATATTAGTAGAAAAATTATTTACGTAAACACATGATTTTTGAGCTTAAAATTACCTTCCTTTTCCAAAACCTTCCTTTTGTTAAAACTGGAACGGCCTCTAAATATTGTTGATCATTGAAACTTCATCAAATATTAAAGTAGCAAAATTAAATTTAACACTCAAGAGTAGTTTATAGCATTCAATTGCGTTGCAATTTGCTCTCGTAAGATGAGCATAAAAATCTGATCAGCTTGGGTTGATCCTCCACCTACTTCAAAATTATCCACATGATGTTGAGCATTGCTGTAAGAAGCATTTGGATCGTTGAATTTGTCAAAAAATTTGATCTGAAATGCAAGTCCTCCGAATAAAATTGTGCATGGTTATGCTAGCAATCACCATATTTCTTTGTATCATGAAAGGATATGATGACATCCTTTTTAGTATTGGAAAACGAGACTTCAGAACTCCAAAAGCACGCTCAATCACATTCCGTAACCTCGCATGTGCGAGGTTGAATCGCCCTTCTTTATTTCTAGGACGCCGACCATTTTGGAAATTAGCTAACAAATACCGCACATTCCAGTATGGTGCCATAAATCTACGTGTATGAGTATATGCTGCATCACATAAAAAGTATTTTCCTGCACAGTAGAAGAACAATTATGCTATGAAATATTAGCATCTAATTCAAAACAATCATCTAACCTAGAGGAAGAATTGGAAAGTTGTTAGCTGGATCACTTATAGTTTCTCTTAGCACCCGTGAGTCATGTGCTATCCCTTCCCAACCAGCCCACACAAATGTAAACATATCAATGTCATATATAGCAAGCACATTTTGGTAACATTCTCCACTTCCTCGTCCTCTGTATGGAATTTGTTGATCACGTGGCACAACTGCTGAAATAAGATATCCATCAAGTTCACCTACCGCACCCTTACAAGATTTTAAATTATAAATTAGAAAATGAAAGCACAATAATTCATATTATGCACAGTATATAAATAAAAACCAATTGAAATGTGTACCTTCTAAATGAAATAGTACCTGAAATATGTGTCTAATACAATGGTTCTCTCGTATTTAATGTGCCGGCTGATCATAAGGTCTGACAACAATCATCTATTTTGAGAAGTTCAGCATTGCATGCAATACTTCATAAAAATACCTATGTATTGTTTGTGTTGAATGATTGAATTTTCTTTTGACAAAACGATTCTGTATATTGTGACTCAATGCTATGAGAAATATTGCGACCTTTTCTTCTATAGATATGTAACGACTATTTTGAAGCCATCCTCTAATACGAAAGTGATGACACATACTTACGAATGCTTCTATTTTCATCCGTAACATTTCCTGACTTTGTGCGGGGTTTCCCGTTACAAGTTCTTTCATATATCTAGGTCCGGTAAGCATAGAGTCAGTATCAGGCCTTCTTCCAATATGTTTTTTCCTCAATATTTTGATGATCAAAATAAGTGCGATAATCTTTAATGCACTCTTTTGCTTATCAGACAACATGTTGCGCTAAACATTGCAAGTATTTAATTAGATAAAAATGAGATAAATATCATGACATGTCAACCAGAAATACCAAGGTATAAATATTAAACTTTATAACAAAAACAATTCCAATTTCCAAACAAACCCATTCCTAAACGTAATCAAAAAGAAAAAGAAAAGAAAGAACAAGCTCAAGCAATGTCGCAAGTTCAAAATCAACTGTCTATTCACTATAGTTCAAAGTAATCCTAACTTCTTGCCATTCAACTCTATCTAGCTCCTTCTAACTACTTCTGGTTTTTGATGTAATAGCATCTATTGCTCCCTGTGTGCCTTGCTCTCGCAAAAAATGCTACATGCAACTATACATAATGGGTCGCTCATATCAAAAAGTTGCATCTCATCTAGAATACGATTGTATTCTTCTAGTGTTGGCCCATCAGAACTTTGTAAAGTGTGAAGAGCTTCAAGCAGTTGTTTATCAAGATCATCGGATGACTTGTTTTTCTTTTGCCGTTTATTGCCATGTTTTTCCGCTTCACCATTTGGCGAAAAAGGTGTCTCAAGAGATCCAATGTCAAGATTAATGTACATTGGTGATTGTGACTAAGTGTCAACAGTAGGAAACCCTTCTTTTGACGATCCCCATAAAAATCTTTCTGCTGCTCTAACACCGTCAAATAATGCTTTTAACTTGTTCAAATATTGTAATCCAGTATATCGAAACTGTTTGGCATTGGGGTTGGCCTGTAAAATTATAATTGTATAATCTCATATTCATTAAGTATCATTTTAGCTTTCAAAAGCTTTGAAACTACAAGATAAAAAGTTTAACATAAGAGACAAATTATACATGTATGTACTCACTCCAATCCTCTGTACTCTAATTGACGGTATTAGTTACAAGATCGTAACCGTTACCAGTTTTTGAGACTATTTTTGACCACTCTCCATATTTTGATTTCAAAAAATTCCATTGATTTTCCACCTGTCTTTTAGTTAAGTTGAGACCCTTCTCTTTGTTCAAAATTATCAGAATCTTGTCCCAACTTTCTTTTTTAAGACTACCGCCATTTTTACCATCCTCCGTAGATTATTTCAAGCACAAATCTTAAAGTTTATAGAGCTCTGAATCTTTCCAATTTGCTCTAGCACCATCTCCAGAAGCCATCCATACGAGTAAATATCTTTAGTTCCAATCCATCTGAATCAATGTATTGAATCTAATAAACTAATGTCTCAGTTGAGCCACCAAGACCAATTTTCTACTATGACGACAATGATACAAACAAGAGCCAACCCAAAATAAACTTGTCAAACCAAGCTTGTGGTTTCGGTGTCCCGAATCCAGAAAACTTATCATAAGCAGGGATGTAACATTCGATGATCTGCCTTTGAACCTTGGTTCATGCTCTATGTATCTTATTCTTTCAAGCCCTCTTTCTTCTGTCCGAATTGCTATGATGATCAATTTCTCAAAAACATTAATCTAATCTGAAATTCTAGTTGCCTAAACCCATAGAATATAAACTGAAATTCCAATATGAAATTCTTTCAAGCCCTATCTCTCTCTCAATTGCAATTCAAAGAAGATAAACTGAAAACCCACATCTCAAACAATATAAATCAAAAACCCCAAGTAAAAAATTGAAAATACACAGACTGGCCATGGTAGAGAGAGAGAGAGAGAGCAAACCTAGAGATGGGTCTTTGTCAATTGTGGAATCAGAATGGGAGGCGAGGGCAAGGAAGAAAAAGAAGACGCGAGAAAAAGAAAAAGAAAGAAAGAATACATCGGGCTCACGCTGAGCGTGTTCAGCGATAAGTGATAAGTAGGGGGACCTACTTATTTTTTTCCTTTTAACTCTTTACTTCCACTGAACTCTTTTGTGGTTATCAAACCTACTTATTTTATTTTCACTTAACCTATTCAGTTTTAAGTACTGAATTAGGTTATCAAACATACCCTAAGTTTTCCCATTAATCTATTGTGGTATTCTTTGGCTGTTGATTTTGTCACTCTCTTTTTTGTTAACGTTACTCCCCTGCAAGTGTATTTTTTATGCGAAAATATACTTGCAGGAGAATGACGTTAACAAAAAATGGAGTAGCAAAATCATTTCCCTATTCTTTTTTTTAGGCAGTTGATAATGCCAAAACCAAAAGTGTTGCTGCCAAAACTCCTCCATGTGAATTTACTTCTTTGCCTTCCTCCCAATCTCACCTACTTTACTCTCTCTCTCTCTCTCAAACCCAGTTCTGGGTATACTCCAAATCGACCAGCAAATCACCTTTCACTTCGACACCAATAGATCGCGCTGTCTGTGATTGGGATAGTTTTTGATGATTGGAGTAGTAACCCAAGTCGGAAATCTCTCTAGTGTGGGATTCATAGAAGAGATCTCTGAGGAAATTCTTGTATATTGTGGAATCGAAGAAGTGGTCGATGCAACAACACCAGGGGCAGGGTATTGAGGAGGAGGAGGATTATTAATTAGGATCCATTGGTGTAGATGAGGATTAGGGTCAATGTCACGCCATCGATTTTCAACATAAATAATAATAACATTTGATAATTAAAATCTTCACCGGAGTTACAATTAAAACTCAAAAGATAGTTCAGTCCCCAAATCTACAAACCAGCTCAATACTTATAGAGTTCCATAATAAAAAATATAATACAATGCAGTTTAGTTTACAAAGATAGACAAGTGCTTCCGAAAATAGCTTTAAACAACTACATCAGCACTCCATAACAGCAACCTGCATTGTATTTGAAAAATGATAGGTTGAGGTACATTAGCCCAGTAAAGAAATCTATACGCAAGTTATACGAAAATACAATGAGTTATGCATTCAAAGTGAGTGAAAATAGACAGAAAAGCCCAAAGTTTATATGGCTATTAACAAGCAGCTCACTAGGGCTAAAGGATTCTAGACAGCCCTATATGCAACACCTCATCTCACACGCCATACCAGTGCCACTAACATTCCCACATCAATCACAAATAATCAACATTTAGTTTATCAACCGTTTCGTCACATTACATATAATTTCACAATCTTTCTCATTCTCATAATCATTCTCCTTTTCCCATCATTAGTCATCAAAATCCGTTTCATCCATCATCATAATCCTTTTTCCAAAATTCCTTTATTTTCAAATAGATGTAATGTAGAGAAATACAGGACCTTTAATGGTCAAGCTCTGTTGATTCTGTGTACGAATACTGGAAATCGTTGATTCGCTTAAGAATAGCCGACAGATTTTTAATAAAAGTCATTTTCCTTTTAAACAAGTCAATTTGGTAAAAACCAATCTTTCTTCCATTTTTCGATAATCTCATATTATAACAAACAAGGTTTTCGCATGTATCGTTCGTTTCTGGTCATCTCACCGAATGTCCATGGTGATACCCGTTCATATTATCTACAGATCTTATCAATTTGCCGAGTGTCCATGGCGATACCAAAAGTGTCCATTCCGGTCCTCTCACCATGTCGGTACTTAGCCGAATGGTGATACTCGTTGTGCCAAATTCACGTTGTGTCCACAATCTCAACAATCAATCATATCTCATTACGCTACAAACCATAACCATCACATACACCAACAAATAAACAAGCACACACATTTCTCTTAAGTATATCACCACATTCTACATAGCGTACTGAACTCATATGTAATTTTACGACACACTAACTATTCACCTCTATACTAGAATCTCATAAAATGAGAGCTCAATAAGTTTTGGAAGATCAACATGATGAATCACAAAGGTACGAGTTACTATGTTACATTTTGGATCACTAGCTAGACTCACGATTACCCATCATACTCACCACAACGCCTCGTATAACCCATGGTACACCTAAACATCTTTACGGTACATTTTCCATTTATAACGATGCTAAGATTACGCTTAACGAGTATCAAAGGGATTGAACGATCAACGAATCATTGAAACTCGAGTAATCAAGTTTAGGGATAGGTATCTCAAAAAGTAGGTACTGATACTAATGCATTACAACAGGCGATTCTGCAGAAAATCAAGAATGAGCACAAAGTCGAAATCCAACGAATCAATGCACGATTTAGGCACATAATCATCACATAAACTCATAACAAGAGTAAGAAATCCCTATCTCAAGTCAAGGATTGAAACCCACGCGATTTGAGCAAGCTCTAGCTCTTCAAACTTCGAAATCAACCGAATACTCCTCCTTCAAGCGAAACCCACAAAATTCAAGCTCAACACTACGATTGAAGGGTGGAATGGAGGTGGGTTTGTATAGGTTTGGTGGATTTTTGAGTGAGAGAGGAAGAGAGTGAGCCGAGAGAGAGATCGAGAGATAGAGAGAGAGTGGAATGAGAACTTTGTTCTCCTACACACACACCCACACTTATATACTAGCACCCACACAAATCACACTTGCACTCCCTCAAATAGCAATCCTAACACATTGACCCCAAATCAAATAAACTAAATAAATTTCACATTTTCCTCAATTTCTAACATTTACAAAACTTTTAAATAATATCCGAAAAATACGGCTCCTTACAGTCAATCTGTTGGTGCTTTTGTGCAACATGGTTGCAAATTTGTTGGTAGCCATTCTGTGTCTTTGTACATGCAGGGATTTAGTTTGATTAAGAAAAATAGAGTAGTTGGAGCAAAATAGAGAAATTAACAGGGGATTGATTGTTATATAAGAGAGAGAGAGAGAGAGAGAGAGAGAGAGAGAGAGAGTTGGTCTTTTTCGAAGAAAGTCAATTTGATTTTGGTATGAAAATATAGGGTCGTTTTTCCTCCATCATTGGTGGTAATTTGGGCTTTTCGTTGGTTTCGCCGAGCTCGAGTTCTTGGTCGCCAGAGTTTCCATCACCGCGGTCATTTTTGAGGTAGCCCGAGAGCTTCCAGTACGAACAAGATCGGGATCCAACTACAGGAACCTACTCGAAAATCCATCTCCCCGTCAACTTTGGAGAAAGCGGCGGTGTAACGGTTGAGGCGAGGTGGGCGCCATGTGGAGATGGCGCTGGTCGATTTGGAGCATATACTCGGGTTTGAGAGAGAGAGAGAGAGAGAGAGAGAGAGAGAGAGAGAGAGAGAGAGAGAGTAAAGTAGGCGAGATTGGGAGGAGGGCAAGGAAGTAAATTCACATGGGGAGTTTTGGCAGCAACACTTTTGGTTTTGGTATTATTAGCTGCCTTTTTTTTATCAAGAATTGTGGTATTCAAACTCTCGTCCTGCTTCGCTAAGCACTTTTATCTTTTAACATATTTTTTCTTTATTTAATTTTTTTTTTGACTTTTTGTTAGTCTTACGGTAAACTTTTATGGATTATTGATTTGTCTCGACAAGCAAAATTAGAAAAGTAAAAAAAAAAGAAAAACTTTTACCTAAATAGTTAGGGAAATGATCACTTTTTAGAAAGAAAAAAAAAACAATAAAGTTAGGTGTTATTTTGCTGTTCAAACAATTGGGGTAAAAGTCTTAATTTTTAACTTGTTTAATAAGAACAAAAATTGAATAAGAACAAAACAAAAAAAAAATCTTAAGAGTCAAAAAAGTCCTTAGTGGAATGCGGTCCGAGACACTAAGGCCCCATTTCAGAACGGGTTTTAAGTACTTATTTTTAAGAAGGTAATTCAAGCTCAAAAATAATGGGCTTAATGAAATCTAAAAATATGCAATATGTAACTTATTTGAAAGATCTTGATGAGATCTCTTATACGGTGAAAAAAAATTCATTTACATTATTTTTGAATTTGAAAATGTGAAATAAGTATTTTTTTTAAGGAGGTGTTCTGGGATGGGGCCTAACCCCTTTTAAGGAGCAAAAATGATACTCTCACAGATTTTTTGTGCACAAATCGTGCACAGATTGTGATGTAGGGCCCACTTTGGGTCTTTCACAAATGATTCGATCCGTTCATTTGTAAAACAAATTTTCAAGGGTTTTCCACAAAAAATCAGCTCAATCCGATACCTCTAGGTGCTAAATCCAATCATCTGACTTTTCATTATCCTGAAATCTAAATGAAAAGTTAGATGATTGGATCGAGCAATTATAGGTATCGGATTGAGCTAATTTTTCACGAGAATCCTTGAAAAAATATTTTGCATTTAATGAACAGATCAGATTGTGTGTGTGAAATCGAAAGTGGGCCCCACACTACAGTCTATTCTATGCATAGTTGTTATGTGAGTAGCATGACTGTTTAAAGAGCATCTCCAACAACCCACCCCTACTTCTCTGTTTAAGAGTATGGAGGTAACATATTGAGCGGAGATTTAGTAATTTGTCCTCTCTTTTCTTCAAATCTTTGTACTTTGAGAAGAATATTAGATGGCCCATCGTCTTTTTTAGAGATTTGAAGACCTAAAAATATTTTGGTCCTCTAATTATAGAAAACCAAAAGGAAATTTTCAGACCAAAACTCTAAAAAAAACCAATGTATCTCTCCAAAAATTTCCGTAAAATATAAAAGTTAAAAATATAAGAGGGGATATATTATAAAATCTTATTTCCTCAATATGTCACATCCATACTCTCAAATAGAGAATAAAGGTGGGTTGAAGATGCTTACGAGTATCGCGGCAAGAAACCCCTCCTGTTAGCATAATGGATTTTCAATGTAACATACCAAGTGAATAGAGGACATGACCTGTTAGGGCCTTTTCCAAAACTGAAAAAAGTCTTTATTTTTTAAGAAGGCAATTTCAAACTTAAAAATTATGAACTTATTAAAATATAAAGTATGCAATATGGATTTTGTTTGAAAGATCTTTTCGAGATCTTTTATACGATGCAAAAAAAATTGAAAATTTATTTTTCAGTTTGAAAATGTGAAATAAGCTGCTTATTTTTTAAGAAAATTTCTGGAACGGGCTTTTAGTGTGTTTAGATTTTTTTTTTAAATTAAAAAAATAGTTGTAAACATATATATTTTTCTTTTTAGATTCCTCTCGTCACGATAAAGCAATAATCTATCAAAAAATTGATGCGAAATAAAAAAATACAGCGTATTTGAGCAAAGTAAAAAAATAAAATCCAAATGGCTTATTAAGCCAAATAGGCCTAAAACTAAATTTTCTATCCATTGAATGAGAAAAAAAAATTGGGGAAATTTTAGATACACCCCTTGTACTTTGACCGATTTTCAACTACACCCTCTCTACTTCATTTTTAAACACTCACACCCCTTGTATTTCAGACTAATTTAGAATTGTTAGAAATTCCATTAAAAGTAACAAAAAGACTCAAAATATCCACTTGTATTTCAATCCAAGCTAACTCTTTCCACGAAAACCTCCAGGAAACATACGTGGCGTCTAATTTAATTCCTTGCGGGTCTCGCTTTCTTTTCTACTGTATTTTTTTCCCTTCCACCGCCTTGGAAAAAGCTCCTGTCAGTTGCACAAAAAATAAAATTACCCATTGTTCTCCTCCTCTGTTCCAAAATTGCAAGGCTTCTTTTTCAAAACCAAAAGAAGCAGCAAGAGATAAAGGAGGAATTCACAAAGGAGAAGGATTCACAATTCATTTTAGACTAACACTGGTTGTTCCATCATTCAAGTAAACGCTTCACATTGCACTAATTCAACATTAGCACAAAACAATTTCAATGCTCAACGGTGTAATTCACAGTAACATAAAATCATTTCATGCAACATGTGTTTCCAATTTTTTTTGAATAGCAACAAGTATTCCCAATTAGAAGCAAAATTTCCGACAAAATTTCCTAAATTGAATGAGTCCTACATCTAAAAATCCTAAATTTCAATATAATCTCTTATTACAACAAATTAGCCATCAAAGGATACTTCAGCGCCAATCACTAGTCTTGAAATCACTAGTCTTGAACATGACAAACTCGAGTGAAAACACATCTTTCGATTGAGTGAAAAGCCCCCCATCTTACAATTTTTTTTGGGGCCAATTTGGAGTACTTTAATAAGGCGACCAAAGCCATGGACAATGAGTCGGTAGAAAGTAAAGTTTGCATTTTGCTTGATGAAATGCAAGTCGAAAAGGTAATAGGAAGAAGGTTATGAGGTACAAGCATTTATTTTTGTCCTTGGATCCACCTTATCTCCAATCAGATTCCAGAAAAACTTACCCCACTGATGTCTCTGTAATGAACAAGAGCAATGTGCTCATATGTCCTGCTTCCTGTGACGAGGTTGCATCGGAAAAGAGGGACATATTCGAGAAGGGGTTGAAGGGATTTTTTAGTTTTACAAATGAGCACAAATTAAATCAAACACAGAATTTCGGTATCATAATTCATAAGAAAAAATTGGTTTCCGCCCCACCTGTCCTTCTACCCTTTTTCATCTTTAGGGGTAATTAAACAGAGATTACCTGTGGTTTATGACTATAATAGAGATCTCTGAAGTGATTTTTGAAATTACAACGTCGGCAGACGGAGAAGATGAGAGAATGGCAAAAGATGGTTAAGGGTTGCGGCGTGGACATTGATGCTCTGTTTTTTAGTCCTACCAGTTGGAAAAATAGGATATATAGGATGTAAATAGTTCTTAGGGGCAAACTGGTCTTACATAATATGTTTTAGGTGGAAAAGTTCCCGCCAATAGGCCAGTTGCCGCTTTTTCATTACTTTTAACGGAATTCCTAACGGTTTCAAACTAGTCTGAAGTACAAGGGGTGTGAGTGTTTCAAAATGAAGTGAAGGAGGTGTCGTTGACAATCGGTCAAAGTACAAGGGGTGTATCTAAAAGTTACCCATAAATTTTTAATCAAGTTCCATATTTACAGACCGAAACATGGTGCTCCATAATTTAAAAAGGGAAAAAAAAAAAAAACTGAAACTAATAATTTAGTTGCACTAAGGATCAAAAGTTTAAACAAAAAACAAAATTGGCATGAAGTGGTCCTGGCTTCGGATTTGTGTGAATTGATCTCAGTATCATATTCACGTGGATTTGACTTTGAAAAAAATAAGTAAAACGTATTGCATTTATATTATATTGCATTTTGTTGTAAAAAATTCCCGTTTTACGACTTTACGTCAAAATTGAAACACTGGTTGGAGTACCTATAAGCTTTACATAAATTCTTGCATCAGATTTTGCTAATTTGTTTGGCTAAAAGGATTTTTCTAATTCCAATCCCTACTCTGAATTTTCTATCCATTTTTTTATTCCAAAAATTCCACTTACTCCCAAAACCACGTTTAACATTAATTCTCCGAAATAAAACTTCCCCGCCATACTATCACTCCTCTTCAAATTTCATCCAGTGAAAAAAAAAAAAAATGGCAATCTGCGGACGTTGGATTTCGTTCCTACCAGAGGAAAAAGTGAGCCAAGGGTTAATCCGCCCGGTTAGCAGATTTGCTCTTCACATAATTCATCAAGTCCAGGTCGATTCTTGGAGTTAGGCTGCAATAACGATTTTTTTTTGAATTCTTTAGTTCCAACGTGAATTAAGCGTTTTTGACTGAACTGTAAATAAAATTGATCGAATTTCGTGTAAGTTAGCCCAAACATATAAAAAAAGAGAAAAAGGAAAAGGCAAACATAATGTAAAACGTGACAGCACGAAATCTGAACCCGGACTCGTTTGCCAGAATGAACCGGATTGGATAATCCAGGACAAGCCCGTATTAATTTCGCGCAATCCGGGAGGATTCGCCACGAAACTAACAAAACAAAACCATAAAAAAAAAAAAAAAAGAGAGAGAGAGAGCAAGACTCACAGCCGCCGGATTCATCAATCCCTCGTTCATCCTCCTCCGGCCCGCGTCGCCCGATTCGCCGAAGTAAGAACTAAATCCACACGCACATAAACGTGTATCTGTGTGGTTATGGGAATTAGAGGCGTTCTCATTTGAACGCGTTTTGATTTCTGTGCTGTTTTTTTTTTTTCTTTTTTCATTTCTTAAATGGGGATTGAATTGGCTGTGTGTTTCTGTGTGCCGTCATTTTGGTAGATCGATCGTGGTTCGGAGCCAAGCGTGGACTGGGTGTGGACGGTTCTGTTTGCAATTTGTTGGTGATTGAGCTGTAGAACTCTGAGCAATAAAGGGTTTACCTTTTGGATGTCGGATATGGATTTGGTATCCAGTTCCAAGGTAACTTAATCGGCTCGCTTCCGCGTTATTACGGGATATATCTAATTATGAATTTTGTGATTTTAGTGTATTCCTTTGTGTGCCTGTTGGTAATGGTCTTGAAAGACCAGTCCTTGTGCACGTATTTGTTACTTCGTTCAGCATTGCGAATAGGGAACTGGTTTTCACTCCATTTTTTGCACTTGTGCGCCATGATTCTTTAATATGTGGAAAAGTTATTTGGGAAGCGATGCACGAGAGGGCATGTTTGTTATTTCGGATTAATGAGGCAAAAAAGGAAATGCGCAGGATGTATTCGAAAAAGAACCGTGCTTAAATTACTTCCCGGTAACGTACTTAATTTGTTACAACCTGCTAGTTTCTTAAACGACTGTATTTGTTGTTTAGGGTCATGGTAGTTTCTTATGCCGAGCATAAGTCATTCATGTATGTTTCTGATTGTTTTTAAGTACTTAGAAATCTGACACGCTGACAGAGCGTTTTTTGGGGATTCATAAGTATATTTATTTTTGCATTCTTGTTTGCCTAAAGTAATTTAATCTATCATTTTGTTGGATGTGTTGCTAGTTCAAATTATCTCAATTTCTGCCTACCCGCAGGATGAATCACAAAGGTTGCAATCTGTGTGATGGTTCTGTCGAGAAATGTTTGATTATGGATGACTAATAGTAAAGGAAGGCACCCTGGAAGATATTGGAGGCAGAATCCTTTGATAAACCAAGAAGGGGATTCAACAACGATAGTTTAGGCAGTTTGAGATTCTCTAGGGTGCCAAAATGGTTATTCAGATGGGAAGTAATGAATTTGAGGAGGTTAGAAATACAACTTCAGTGTGAGGCCAATAACGCTTCCTAAAACAAGTTACTTAAAGTTGTTGGATAGGTATTTGTTTCCATTCGTTTCAAGATAACTTGTCAAAGCGCAGTACAGGACACATTGACTTGGGGAATCTATGATAACAACTTGTTCTGGAGATGTATTGGTTGTCCGACCTTAGCTAGCTATCACTGTTTCATAGGCAGGTTTGAAGTTATTCACGTGACTGGTAACTTTGCCATATAAGTACTCTTGTAGCACATACGCAGCTGACATACCTGCCCTTAGTTGTTCTTTATTTGCAGTAATTGCCTGTGAAGCTATGTTTCAAGCCTGTCTCATTAACTTGTTTCCAGTTAAAGCCGCTTTTAGGCTATGGCTTGCGAGAGTTGAGGTCTTACTTCTTAGATTAGTCAAATAAATGACCGCTGTTGTAAGTTCTTCTGTTTGAACCCAGTATTATTTGGTGAAGGAAGCTTGAGAGATTGGTTTCCATTGATTTGACCCTCGACAATTTTCTGAGCTTGGTTTGAAACTTTGATGGCTTTCTGCCCAAGGATGGTATTTCCTTGATGGAGGAAATGTGATTTGAAACCATGTTGCAATCTTCTGCTACATCAAGGGCGCCAGCCCAAATGCATTTCTGGTTTGAGAGTTTTTTTCCACAGACATTCAAGAGATGACTGCAGAGTTATTTTGAAGTCATTGTAATATAATCTATTGATGCTTTGTCATTTTTTTTTGGGGGGGGGGGGGGGGGGGGGGGGGGTTCAGGCTTCATTGCTTCAGAGGTCTCATTCTAGCTGTTTACCTTGGTTTTACGGTTAATGACATATATGACAACTGGTACTTTCGTTTTGGTGGCAATGGATTGGTGATGGTGTCCCTTCTGTCTTGCAGGACAAATTGATGTATTTCAGAATAAAGGAGCTCAAGGATGTACTCTCTCAACTGGGCCTTCCGAAGCAGGGAAAGAAGCAGGTTCTGTACCTGAGATTTGGTTATAGTTCCTGTGGTTCATTAGCTTGCATGAATGGCCGTGATTGGTTGTTGACCTTTCGTGACTACTCAATCGTTGTAACTGCATCATCTGCTTCTTTGATAATTGGCTCAATGATATTTGCTTGTTCCCAGTTGTCTAAAGAAATCCCGTTTTTGTTGCGATTGGTTTGTTACTTATATTGTGCTTCATTTTTGCTTCATTCTATGAAGCATCACTATAACGAATATATAATCATTTTTGGATGGACAATATCTTTTGATAATTGTTGTCTGGTTCTATTAATGGCTCAACATATTATGAAATTCCTTATTTTGTATGCTCTGATTGCGAAGACAACCCTTGTGGGTTCTCTTGTCCACTGTACATTTTCCGCTGTCCATGTTTGGGTTTATTGTTTTTTTTTTTTTTTTTAATCATTTTGCGACTTCGTCAGCTATTTGTTTGGCCCTTTGTTCTGCACTGGGAAATGATTGGGCATTTCATTCAAACATTCATTGGCAAAATCTTTTGCTCCCATCGCCCATTCCCTCTTCACGTAGCATTCTCTATCTGTCATTTTCAGAGATATGTATGTAACTCTTCATTTCCTGAAGTTGTAACATCTCCTATCGGTATTTCTCGTTGTCTCTTTGAGTAAAACTCTATGTGCATAGGAAATATGGTAGATGGCATTAAAACTGCCCATCTACTTTCGCATGGGTGGCGGTGGTAAATTTGATAAATCTTCCCATGGGTCAGATAAATGTTCTTTCCGGAGAATTGGGATTGGCCGGAGACGGTTTGCAGCAACAGGAATTCACTGTTCAGAACTTTGTTGATCTTCCAGTAATCTCAAATGACTAATTACTTCATTGTATAGTGTAGCTTACAGAGCTTCAGATGATGTATATCTTTTCATTATTGGCTTTACCTTCTGTTTATAGACCTGGCAAGCTTGTCCTCCAAGCTTTGTTAGGCTAACCATCGTGCTGGACCTGTTGGGTTGCCACGGCAACCACGGGTTGTGAATTCATTACTTCTCATTATCGGAAGTTGCGTGCCTTCATATTGCAAGCACCCTCTTATTTCTGAAACATTTTCAGTTCAAATATTCCTGGTGTCGCACACCTTCCACAGAGGCTGGATGCCATGGTGCTCTCTACAATTGGCTTGCTTTGCTGGGATTGCATTTTCTGCCCGACTAACCACGTTGCCGATAACTGCATTCTCGTCTGGCTGACCCAGTTATAAATACATAGTATCCGTCGGCATTATGCAGACTTGGTCATGCTTGTGGCTACTAAATCAGCCTATAAGGATGGAGAACTTTTTCCGACTAAAACTGTGCTGAAGGTCCTTTTTCTGTACTTCAAATTCAGAGTTAGCTAAAGTCGCCTTTAGATAAATAATATCTGAAGCTAATTTGACCTTCCACAGCATGATGCAACGGGCAAGCTGTCTGAGAATTGATATACTATTCTAGGACTTGGAGGCTGCTTTTATTTTTCACATGGAAATTTGTGTACTTTCATTTGTCTTAAACTGCTGCTAATTTTACATGGCTTGCTTCATATTTATCACTTTTATGTTGGATTATCACGAAAGGTCAATGGGTCTGATTTGTGTATAGGTGAATTCTGCTGGACCTTGTAGACCTTTACTATGTTTTTTCATCATAACTACTTCATTATCTTTTTTATAGTTGGAGTACCAATGAGTTCTGATTGGTTTATAATTGAATTCTGCAGGATCTTGTAGACCGAATAGTAGCCATTCTTTCTGATGAACAAGGTACTTGGTGCTGTTTCATTTGGTTGCTTTTACCCCTCGAATATGACAGATAAAGTGATGTCTAGGCCAGTGGTTATTTACTTCCCCTTTTCATTGTTAAGTGCGCCCAAGTGTTTACCATTCAGTTTTGCAAAATTCTGTAAATAAGGAACTTCCTTTTTAGGTGATATCCTCTTTCTCATCATCTTCGAATTAGTTTGTCGATGTTGCTGAGATGAGAATACTTATTCCATGAGTTATTTCTCGTCATTGCTGTTTCTATTCGTGCTTCCCAGGTTTTCCCTAACTTCAAAAGTAGGTCTTGCTTGTGCAAGCCTATTTTATAACAGAAAGTCACATTTTATGTTTTTATCTCAAAACCTTGTTATTTGATACAGACATGGTGGTCTTGTCATTTTAGTATCTTGAACTACCTAGTCTACCTTTAGCAAAAATCATTCCTAATTAAACGAAAGAGTTTACCTTGAGGGAGTTACTAGACAAGGCGAGGAATGGGAATCAATCTTGTCCATCTCTTTGTAATTCAGATTGTGGGTATGTTCGATGGTGTATTTTAAGGCAGATTTATACATTTAGGGCATCCTTCAGAGTTTGACCAAATGTTTGAACTCCCAAGGGGACTTCTTTCCTCTCCAATTGGTCTGTTTTTTATGATAATGTGCAAAGAAGTTGTGATTGCTTTGTCTATTTTGGTGCAGGTCCTGGTATATGGCCGAAGAAATACGCCGTTGGGAAGGAAGATTTAGCAAAACTAGTAGATGACACTTACAGGTGTTTGTTTTTCTGTTGTATTTTTACATTTTCAGATCATTACTTTGGTTGATTGCATACACACTTTTTTTTTCCTGCATGTGGTATTGAACTTTTATTCTGGTCGTGTACTATATTGTTATTTCACAATGACATTGGTGGCCTCAAAATTTGGTTTCCTCAACTTTTGTACATTTCCGTCTCTCCAGAAAAATGCAGGTTTCTGGGGCTACTGAATTAGCATCTAAAGGACCGGGTGCGTCAGGCAGCTGTAATACAGGTGTCAAGGTTGAAATTGATGATTCTCATGAAGTTGATAAGATCCGTTGTCCTTGTGGAAGTTCATTGCAAACTGATTCGATGATCAAGGTCAGATGGATGACTTTTAGCTTCTGTATAAGTTTGTCTCTCTGAAGTCTCATCTCTTCTTTAATACTCTATCTTCTTTACGCCCTCTGCAAGAGCTTGCATTCCTTGTATGCTTATATCTGTTCATTTTTAACGTTAGCAGTGTTGTTTCAGAATTTCCGGGAGTTTGTTGCTGAGTTTGGTCTTCTTACCTGTGAATGTGTATTAAAAAATGACATGCATTTTGAATGCCAATGTAACGAACAAACGAAGTGCCAGAGGGCCCCCTTGCAAGGATATGTATTGCTAACCGAAAGGATGTTTTATATGTCATTATGTGGATTACCTTTGTTGTATTTTGTGCAGTAGTTTTAATTGTTTATATTCTAGCGTAATTGTGTTATATTGTCTTTTGAAAGGGATATTCTCAAGCATAATAGTTCCCATTGTGGTGGGGCTTCTCTATTCCAAGCTCATACATCAGGATTAGCGCTTTTTATTCTGTCTCCCCTAGTTGTGGGTCTGTCATGTCATGTCATGTCACTGGTATGAGATATCTGCTAACATGCAACAGTAAGTGCACAAGTGAATGAGATTCTCTCTCTCTCCTTCTGTGTAATAGTTCTATGCTATTGTTTTGTTGATGTGTTTTTTAGATTTCCACCAACTAGTTTATGTTAGCTATGAGTTATTCTCTGCAGTACTATCTCATCTTTGGCCATAATCTGATGCCATTTTAGGTGCTTCTCATAACAAGTATTAACGTTTTTGGTCTTGAAATACTCTCAACTGGATAAAAGGATTATTAGTTGCCTTCACTAGTTTACTTGTCTTCTGCTCACTCTAATCTGCACTGCAGTCCTTGATCCGTACTGCATGGAAATTTACTAACATAAATTTGATAGGGAGTAACTACCAAAGCAGTTTTGAATTGTTTGAAGAAAGTTCCGTTGGTCTTTTTGTCATCATTCGAAATTGTGCTTTTTCCTAGCATGATTAGGAATTAGTATGTTACACAGGGCTGCTAAAAGAACCAAGCTTCTCGAGTCTGAGCTTGTGTCTGTTTGTTAAAAGCTTGTTCAAGATTGGTTTGCTACATTAACAAACTAAGCTTGAACAATTTTTTGAAACTCGTTAAGATTTCAAGCCAAGCTTGAACAAGTTACCACTCGGCTTGTTCCGCTTATTGTGTATGAAAAATTCAAGCTACTTGAGATCGGCTTGGGTTTGGCTTGATTAAAGCTTGTTAGCAATCAGCTCATCTTATAATCAAGCTAAGCTTGAACATATTTTTGAAGCTTGTTAAGTTATCAAACCAAGCTTGATCAACTACCTGCTTGGCTCGTTTATATCCCCTATTGTTGCGTTTTTAAATGTTCTGAGTGTGCAGTGATCAGGTTACCAAAGCCCTCTAAAGATGTATTCTTGGGGGAATAGGATTAAATTTACCTCTTAGGTTTTGGATTTCTTCTAGGGATCGAGTATAGTTCAGTTTATGTTATATGACTGACTTAATTCCTTTTGCTATTTTGTGAGGAGAGTGGAATAAGAAAGCTAGCTAGTTTAGTAGTCAGAAGGAAGGCACAATTACATGGAACATTTTGGGATAGGCATTCTACAAGTGTCGGTAGGAAATCACAATTACATGGAACATTTTGGGGAAGGCATTCTAGTATGCCAGTGTCCTTGAGCTTTGGCTTCAGACTGCTCAATATTTTCACATTATGACTTGAAGTACATCTGTTCATGTACTACTTATAAGCGAAACTAATATGTTACCCATGTCTCTGTATTTACCCCTTGGCAAGTACTTACCCATCCTAAATTAAGGACAAAAGCATCACTTGTCAAATTTTCGTTAACACGATATAATAACACTGGCCAAAGCAAAAAGACCTACATTTTTGTGCTATTGCTCTCAACAGTTAGTGAAGCCTCTATGTGCACCAAGCTTGACATGTCATCTCTGATGGCCTCTTCCCAGTTGCCTTGTGCATTGTGTCTTTTAAGTATTACCTTGCTTGTTCGGTAACCTTTTGTGCATCAGTTGAATAGCAGCTGCTACTGTGCATTCAGTTGCATGATTATACAAAGCCCTAACGGAATGTAGAGGTACTACTGTACTATTGTGAAAAGACCAGTACTTTTTCTTTTAGTTGAACAATTTAGAAATCTTCTGAATTCTTTGTGCCTAATACAGAAGAGAATTTACTCCTTCATGAGTCCTTTCACCTTTCACCTTTCAGTACTGCATGAATTTTAGAAGATTCACTACTGGATTTGTTGGGAGTTGATCTTTCGACGTGCTGTAATGCACAGAGATACAAAATTTGTGATTATCTTTTGTATTGACTAGTACTCTAGGCCTTGCACTCTCTTCACTTTATTACTTAAAAAAGTTACTTTATTGTGCAGTGCGAGGATCAGAGGTGCCATGTGTGGCAGCATGTTGGTTGTGTTATTATTCCTGAGAAACCCACAGATGGTGTTCTACCAGCTCCTCCTGAGATTTTCTTTTGTGAAATCTGTAGACTCCGTCGGGCAGATCCGTATGCGATACCAGTGTTTTTTCCTCTCTTATGCCTTGAACTGGATTTAAATGCATGCTTCATGAGTTTTGAGAGAGCTTTTTTACTTGTTTGGTACTAGATATTTTAACTCTTGTTTCTGTTATGGGTTTTGTTCAGATCCTGATTTTTGTCTTACTGGCACTACTTTTTCCCCTGCTAGTAGTTTCTGATTCGGTTTATTTCCATTTTATTTCTCAAATCTTCACTTTATTGATGGCTTTTCTTAATGAAAATAATAGATCAACATGCTATTTTCTTTATTCTTTGAAAATGCTAATATTGTGGTTTCTCTCATCTATGTTCCCATCTTTTTTGGTTTTCTGTAATTTAGGATTTGTATCCTTCTTCTTTGAAAAGGCTCATAAGTACTCTTTGGCTTGTTTTTTTTTACATAAATAAATAGTTATATTAAGAAGAAGGCATTAAGGGAATGCCACCCGTATACGAGAGAAGACTACATAACAAAAGGGTCCTATACAATGCCGAGAGAATAGTAAAGCTCAAACCAATCTAAGAATTGGTCAAGGGATGGAAAACAATCTCCCTTGTACCAACTGTACAAGCTATTCACCAAAAAAGATTTTATCCTAGACAGAGGTTTTTCCACCCCTTCAAAAACTCTCGAATTTCTCTCATGCCATAAGACCCACATTAAACAAAGCAGAATCATGGCCCACAAACTCTTCCTTCTCTTACCCATTCTAACACCCCTCTAAGCAACAAGAAGTTCCACGAAATTTCTAGACACAATCCACTATATCCCAAACCAGGAAAACACCAATGCCCAAAGATCCTACGCCACCGGTGACGCAGATCGGAAGCGAGTTCTCTAATTCCCGGGTCCATGGGACTGGAATCCACTAGAATGAGAAATGGCTCTCAAGAGAAATATTATTGAAGATGGAAAATTCTCCTCGGCCTTATGCCTTACAAGAATAGTTAAAACTACTAGGATCTTAACCAAAATGGAAAACAATCAAAAGTTCAAATCTGCCTAAGATTATGCCAGAACATGCTACTAAAATAGAAAAGGAAATTTCTAAGACCCTTCCATCTATTACCACTCAATCACATAGATATCCAATCAATCACACATATCTTGTAATTGTAATCACAGCATTTTGTCTTGCATCAACCGGACAATGAATGAGTAGATGGTCAACCGTCTCTGCATCCCATTTACACATACAACACCAATTGATAATGATTTTCCGCCTTCTAATCAAATTATCGATTGTAAGAATTTTGCCTTGGGCCGCACACCACACTAAAAAACTCACCTTCAATGGCGCCTTAGTTTTCCAAATCGGATACCACGGAAAGGATGAATCACCGCCCTTGCCAAGCACTTGATAAAAGGATTTTAGTTTCTGTTTGACCAAAAAAAAAGATAAAAGGATTTCACTTAGAAGGATCCTGATTTTGGAAGATCCCAGCGCAACTCATCACCCCCTTCTCCTATCCCAAGGGTACTATATACAGTAGAGAGCACGACCCTCAAATCCTCCTCCTCCCAATCATTCACTTGGCTTGTTTGTAATTTCTCAGTACTATTTGTTTGTCATTGTTCATTATGACACAAGTAAGTGGGCCATTATCCTCCAAAGTTAATATTGTTAAATCTTGTGCTCGAAGTTAGAGTATTTTCAGTCCCGAAATTAGAAGTTACCAAAAGTTCTGTTGCCCGCTAGGAATTTTGTTAGTGCTCACTCCTGCTACCTAGAATACTTGTCTGGATAATGTGGTATATAAACTATTCTCCACTTTGAGCTATCTTTCCCAATCTCTTGAATCCTGACTCAAATAGCCTACGAAGTTTTCACTTTTCTGATTTATTTTGTGATATGCAGCTTTTGGACAACGGTGGCTCATCCTTTGTATCCTGTTAAATTAACCACCACAAATGTTCCAACGGATGGGTAAGGGCATGATAAATGCATATGCATTTGCATATTGTTTCTCCACTCTTTTCTTTCAAGTGTAATGTAGGTGCTCTCTATAAAGTGTAAATGTCGTCTTATCTGTGTTAAGATGTCTTTCGGTTGTTTGTATTTTGCTTAAGTATGAACTTCTCTTTGGTTTTGCTTCTGGGAAAAGCTTTATCCGCGGTCTTTTAGACTTCAAGTTTCGTGTTATGATGACTTTCTTGTGGGAAGTCATACATTATCATTTACCTATTTCAGAAAGAGAAGTTTGGCAAATTGTAATATTTACCTTGCTTTAACATTAGGTGAATGTAGATTCACCAAATTAGTTTCATTCTACGCTATGTTTCATGAACTAGGGCGGTACGGGTTTTGGCTGCTGAAGGGCTGCGTATCTAGGGGTTGGACCTATCAAACCTAAAATTGATGGGCATGTGGAGGTGGCAAAACCGTCATCTCTTGTATTTTACGTATTTTTTTCGGATAAAGTGGTGTTTGATATGCCAAATTAGTCGTGCTACTCATTTATAGCACTACATGTAATGGCCATGCAACATGAAACTATGTAGCAATTGCGCCACGTCAAATGCTCACAGGAGGGCAACTATAAAGCAATTTTACCTGTTTCATGAATATGCATGAAAATGAGATTTTCATTTCTGGGGTTTAATCTTCTCCCTCCACCTACCAGAATAAGAATATCAGGATAAAATTTTTGAAATTATACATATTTAAAATGAAGCATGAATAAGTAGTTCTTATAGCCAAGTATGAAGCACCAGTCATAACTAAATTGTAAGTTATGCTTTAGAAATCTTAGATGTAAAAGGGGCTCTGTTTGGATTTAATCATTGGTATGACTATGCCATGATTTTTAGGATATGTGTGGATGTTTGTCCAACATGGATCTGTAGTGCTTGACGATTGCTTTGTTGACATAGGCCTGAAGCATTCTTAAAAGAGGCGTTGATTCTTATATCTACTATTGGGCAGTAGCTGCAGTATTATCAGTGGATTTCCTTTGTTCCCCGAAGCTTATAATATTCTTATTGTTTGGTAAAGTTTTGTGTGAGCCCTTTTTTCTTGTATTATAATTTGCTTTCCCTACAAAATTTTCAGTACAAACCCAGTGCAAAGCGTTGAGAAAACATTCCAACTTACAAGAGCGGACAAGGAAAAGTTGGCGAAACAAGAGTATGATGTTCAGGTTGGTTGGTATGCAAATGCTCTGGCTCACGAAATATAGTACTCCCTCCGCCCCATAATTTTTGGTCCATTATGAAAAGTCGTGGCATTTATGGGATAAATAATAAAGCACTTCCATGCATAATTTTTCGTACTCTTTCACACCAATCTTTAAAGTTATGGGATCGCGGGAGTATTTATCAGGGATTAGAGAGGTTTAATGATTCATTAACAAATTCGACCTAGGCGTGGTGTATGCTTCTCAACGACAAGGTTTCATTTAGGATGCAGTGGCCGCAGTTTGCAGACCTACAGGTCAATGGTATGCTTTGCTAATTTCTCTCTCTCTCTCTCTCTCTCTCTCTCTCGTAGCCTCATGTTTCTTAATTGTGGAAGCTGGGAAACTAAATCGTGATATTTTCACTGAAGTACCTTATTTCTATATATTGTTTGAGATTCTGTGGTATTACTAATCATTTAGCCTCTTGAAAATGGCAAGTTATCCTGCATAGCAAGAGAATTCATTTGATGAAAAGTTCTTTTGTATGGTCGTAAACTTCATTGGAAGCATTAGGTGGGGGGCTACATAAGGGGGTGCACCGTGCAACCTTGTATACTCTGCTAGATGACCTAGAAATTTACCCTTGCCAATTGTCAAATAACCTATGAATCTTCATAACACAGGATCGGACTACCACTTTGAAAGAGTTAAGCAGCCTTCCTCAGTCTAACTGAAATATGCTATTCTCTAATGTAACTGGAAATCTTTTTCGACTGCTCATATTCTAGATTGTCTAGGATGATCAGATCCCTGATTACTGAGTGGTATTGTCTTTCCTATACTCTCCATCCTTGGCAACCAGGGATTAATGGGCTTGTAGCACGTTTAATGGTAAAGATTGTACAGTGTTGTCAGGAAATTGGCTTGGGCAGCCATGGTGGTATACTTCATTTGGCACTCGGCAGGAAAGGAATTGCGATCTTTCAAAGGGATTCAAAGGTTGCTCAGATTATTAGTGGATTAGATCGTGTTTGAAGTTAGAATTAAGGCTTCTCAAATTAGATCTTTTAAGCCTTCATTCCTCTATTTATCTTTATGTTAAAACTGGCTTTTGGTCATTGTTTTGCTGTTTCTTAGCCTTGTTTTCCTTCTCTGATATGTAACTTTAGGGTATACCTTTCGGCATATCTGTTCCGTTTCTTTTATGAGATGCTAATTTACCAAAAATACGTGATGCAGAGTGTCCAAAGTGCAATTACGCTGCGCCTACTTAGGACCTTATGCATTTAATTTGTTTTAGTACGGTGCTATGTGGAAAGTTTGTTAATCAACATTAGGTTTTAGTGATTGATGATTCTGGAATTTCGACATGGGCTGTAATTATGTTCTATGGGTATATTGTTGTGGAGCTTATTTTGTGCTTTTGTTTTTAGTTAGGCCAGAGTAGTCTTGCTCTCAATAGTTACCTATTCTTGAGCTTCGTTCATGGTAGAGTTTGCAGGATTTTGGAAGCCTATGAGGACTTACGAAACAATACCGATTAGAATTTGAAAAAGAACACTTGCTCCCTTCAGTAGAGCTGGAGAGTTATATAGAAATGTGAGCTTGCCTTTATGTGAGTTTTTGTAAGCCTTGCCAGGATGAGCTTTTCTTCCATTATTCCTTCCATTTGAAGACTCCCAAGATACAATTCCTTGTGTCTTATTCATAGCCCCCAAACAATGAGTAAATATTGCTTGCCGAACTGCCCGAAGCCTTTCTTGTAATTGGCCTTTTCACTCGTCTTTTGGCGTCAAGAAAACTAATAAATAGCTCCCTTCAACATTTCAACAACTATGAAATCTAAAATTAGCTGCGTGCCTCTTGAAATGGGAGCCAATTTTAACCCCCTCTTTGTCTGCAATTTTTTGGAATTTTCTTCTACCTTCTAGAACATCTTACCTATGGATTTTCTTACTTTAAGCTTACCAAACTTAATTCATGGCAAAAGGCAACAAGGCTGCTCCCTCAAATTCACCTTATAAGGAGAAGAGGTTATCCACCGAAGCCAATTAGGGATCAATTGGTCCCTTGGTCCAAAGGCTACCTTGTCAAGGACTCAAGATGGCTATGAAAGCAGCTGTCCATATGGAGAAAAGCACTTTTGAGCCATTTAACCTGCCTAATGCTTTTTCAAGGGACTCAATGCAATCCATGCCTACAAGCATCTATCTGACTAGCTCAATAGACTACCACGCCTCTGCATGTTCTGTCTGAGAGCATCTTCCCATTCTCTGTATCATGGTTGAGGAAAAGCCCTTAAAAAGCTGAACAACGATTACTCTTAGTTCTAGCTTTCCAATTCCAATAGTCACCGCCCCAACAATCCGGTGTTTTGGATCTTGTATGGTTTTTCCATAGACATAAGTAAGTTGTCGTTGCAATTATTCAAGTTTTGTTTTAGGTTACCATAATCTGTTCTTGCTTTGGTTTTTTTGTGATCCTACAGGTATTCCAGTGCGGGCAATTAATAGACCTGGCTCGCAAATGCTGGGGGCTAATGGTCGTGATGATGGCCCTGTTGTGAGTTCCTCCACCTTAAGTAACACTTACCCCCCAACCCCTCTCTTGTTGCTGCCAAATATTATGTTTCTTAGTCTAGCCTAACTGTTTTCTTAAGAAATATGTGTTTTCAGTAATCTATTGATTCTATTCTATATCTTTGTACGGGGGATTTGTTGGACTATTTTACTTCATTTGGTTGGATGCTTTTATTTCTTGTTAGCATTGATTGTTTTCTTAGCTTCCTTCTTGTTTTGTCAGATAACACCATGCACCAGCGAAGGAATTAACAAAATTTCCTTAACAGGATGTGATTCTCGAGTGTTTTGTTTGGGCGTCAGACTTGTAGAGAAGCGTACCGTCCAGCAGGTATTTTAACTCTTTCCAAATATTACCCTGTGCCTTCTCCAATTCGACCTAGTATTCTCCAATACCAATAGATTGCACGTGATAGGAATTGCTATCTATCACGTACAATCTATTATTGACACATCTTACTTTCGGTGCTTTTTAGAAGTGCTTAAGAGTTTCTTATATAATCTGTTTTGCTCCTGTATGTCTCTGAGGATTTGCAATTCCTTGAAAAGTTAACGAAACCATTCCTCACAGTTCACTGCAAACAAAACAACAAGCTCTCAGGTTCTGAAAGATTGCCTAGTCCTCACTGTCCATAAAGACCACATCAAGCATAACTGAACTAACTCCCAAGCCTTCCTGAAGCTATCAACAAGGCATGCCTTGTGCCAACTGCCAAGAAGAGAAAAAGCTCTCTAACTGGCCGAGGCAGTACCAAATTTACACCGAAGATACTTGCGAGCATTCTCCAAGTATTCCTGGTGACTGTGCACTAAAAATCAAATTGGATTCTTTCGACTTGTTCTGTTTAATGTTAATTGGTGTCCTTCTCTTTCATAGATTTTGAAGTTTTCACCCGTTATATAACCCGTCTGATAGTAAAGTTCCAAGGGCAGATGGTTCTGGATCTTGTTTCTGATACTATGGTAAGCTTTGTAGATCCAGCGAGCAGGTGTAGCCTGATTGTTTGGTACTTGGAATTGGACTGTTTTATTTCGTGTCCATCATGGTGTTGGATGATATATTTGATCTGACATCATGTATACATGTTCTAATTGGAAGGTCATAGGTCTGCATATTTATCAGTAAAAATCTGTAGTTTTGGAGGTCGTCTTCTGTTTTAACTTTATTTTGTGTAAGATTCATCTGTTCATTTCATTATCATCGTAGGCATTTTTCATTTGTTGTCTAGATTCTCAGCTTGATTCCCAAGGAGTCAGATGGTGAGGTCTTTGAAGATGCTCTTGCTCGTGTTCGCCGTTGTGTTGGTGGTGGAACTCCAACTGAAAATGCAGATAGTGACAGTGATCTAGAAATTGTTGCCGATTCTATTCCTGTCAAATTACGTTGTCCAGTAAGTAATTTTACGCAGATTGATTCAAGCATTTTTTTTTTTAATGTTTCACCACTGGACTTGGTGAATTTTGTATTTTTATTTTATTTTGTTTTAACTCTTTATTTTTTCAGTATTGGTTAACTAGGGAACATAATGAAATGTATGCGCTACTATTAATTGAACCTTTTGGATCGTGGAGTTCTTAAATTTTGGATTTTGTGGGATTTCCCCTCAATGACAAACACAAATTTTTGCATTACTAAAGTGGGAAAACAAAATTAGTCCAACAACCATTTAAGTTAAGGAATCAGTGTTGCATTTGTGAATGCCTGCAAATGCAGTACTCTTGTTTCAAGAAATTCTTGAAGTGCCAACCACCTGTTTAAGAATGTCTTGGTCTGAAATTATTCATAGATAAACAATTCTTTCCTTGTTAACTTATGAGGATTGTGCTTGCCGTGGATGGTTATATCAAATTTTGAAGTATCAATGCTCAATGAACGGAGGTCACATGGTGGAAAGTCTTCAGCCCTTGCAAAATTATGTGGATAATCTTTTGGTAGTCGTCAAAATGTTTTAATTTTCTTCCCCTTCCGTTCTTTTTTTGAAAGCATGTGGTGGGATGATCATTAGTTGCCTAAACTGTTACTAGAACATGCCATCCAAATCCAATAATCTTTATACCATTTTTTGGTCATTACTATACCTTGATTTTCGAGCCAGTTGCTTTTCCCTTTTGGTGGGGAAGGAAGAAGGCCCCCCTTGCTTGCCATCTCTTTTCTACAGTCGTCGTTTTGGGGGTTGAGGGAGGTGATATAGTTTGTTACTTAGAAAAGAACGAAGAGGGTAGGGAGAGGAGAAGTAGAAGGAGATGTCAATTGCTTTGGTCCCTCCAGGAATCTTCCACATTGAGTGAAAGTAGCAAGGACAAAAATGGAGGTTTGCGTAAGGTGTTGTTGCCCGATCTTAGGAAGAACTCAACCTCAAAAGCTAACTATTGAAGATGGGGTGCCCTCACACTTATATACTTCATGTTACTTTGGAAAGTGCTCACTCAGCAGCACTCTACCCATCTTTGATACCTGGCTCCGATACAATGTTGCACGGTCTTGGGTAGAACTCAACCCCTAAAGCTAGTTATTGAAGTGAGTGTGCCCTCACACTTGTATACTTTATATTACTTTGGTACGTAGGCGATGTGGGACTTCACAGTGTTGGCTATATCAAGGGAGGTTGTACTCTAGGTTCTGCAATTTTAGGCAGTACCTTAATCATGATAGGTTGCCTAAAGTGTATGTATCTCTTTCTATTCCTGTTTAACTGCAAGATGGGTGCAGAGGCATTTTGCTTCCCTATTCATTTTTGGGTATTGTATCCTTGCTTCTCAATTAGAAAATGGTGGAGAAATTTTTGACTAGTAGTGTCATGTACATGTCATGTGGGGTTGAAATTACAGAAGATTTGATGCCTTTATACCTTTGGGTTTGGGGGAAAACCTCTCTCCGCCTTACTAGCCCGTCGATAATATTCAAATGCTCGAGCAATCTCTTTTTTTCTTACATTAAAACCAAGTAAATTCATTGATTAATGGTTTACGATATAATGTGCTATTTGATGTGTTAAGTCATTAATGTTGGGAGAAAGTGGTAATAGTTACTTAGTGGGCGCTTACACAAGATACCCCTTCTTGAGGGAAATATAGTGAAATCCTGACTTAACTTATTCAGATGTTCCACCTTGTTTTGAACCTAAATATTTGTTTATCTTGAAAAGCTACATGTTCCTTTTCTTTCTAGTCCTGCGAACACATTGCGAATCCTAGAGCAAATGATACTACATAGACAGGTGGTAATATTCACAACATCAACATGTGCTTTGTTGATTGTATCCGGATTGATGCTTCTAGAGGAAAAAGTTGCCCAAATTGATATGTCAAACTTTGGAGATTTCACTCATACTCTAAGCCAATAGTTCCATTGAGGATTTGATGTCTTGTACTGGTATTGTCGTTTCAGTAATCACTATAATCTAGATAAGCCCACAAGGTGAGCGAATCTAGCATATGCTCTTATTAGCAGTGTAAGAGGAATCCTGTGCAAATCAAAGGCAGGATTTTGGGAAGCTACCACTTCTAGAGTACAAGCGTACCCTTTTGCATTGTCTAGAGAATGCTACTATTGTGAGCACCCTGTGGGAAGCTGCAATAGAAAGTTTGAGACACTTGTCACGTTCTCGTACAGAAAGCATGTAACGTTAAACTGTTGGGTCAAAAAACATCCTGTGGGAAACTACAGTATTAAGTCTTCCATGAGATCACTGTCACGTTCTTGTACAGAAAGATGTAACATAAATTTTTGGTTTGCATGTGAATGTTTTGGAGTGCATCAATAATCATTGGATTGCCTAAAGATTTCCGACAATCTAGTCTTTCATGATCACTGCAAACCATGCGGGTCCAATAACCAGGATAGTAGTTTTTCCCTTGCCTCTTAAGAAGTAGTTTTTTGTAATTCTCTATAAAGCATTGGAATGATTATAGGCGTATCTTTGGTAAATTGGGGTTGAAGTTCAAAAAGCTTTGTATAAAAGGAAAATTGGAACATTTCAAATTTCTGACGCGAGCACATGCTCTTATCAAATTTTCTTATCCCATGTGGATTTTTAAACTCTCTCTCTCTCTCTCTCTCTCTCTCTCTAACGCGAGCACATTCTCTCTTTATCTTTTTTCTTTTTCTCCATGAACTCAAGCATGCAATCTTTGTTACAAAGTCTCTCAACCATGATCCATTGAATACATAAGGTTGTCTTTGTGCTGTCATTTTTTTCATGGTTTTTCGTTCCAGGCATATGCATTTCTGCAAGTGACTTATGTTCCTTTTTTTGTTGAGCCTTTTACCCACATTTTTGACCGGCAAACAAGGTATTGCTACATAATGAGATGGATTACTATAAGTTTATAACTGACCTCCGATGTTAATCCATGCTGAGATCATTATTTACCACATTTGCCGTGATCAGGATGTTGGATAGCTTGATATACATTCTTGGGCGCATTTCCTAACGGCTTAAGCTTTTGGGACTACTAGTAACTTAGCACAGTATGAGAGTTCAGGTTGCAAGAGGTCTTGGGCGCAAGTCTCTCTATTTGCATTTGTTACTCATTTGCATTCTACTTCTCGCCCCTTCGTATTCTACTTCGCTCTATCTATGAAAATTTGCATCTTCACGTGTGAGATGGGTTGCACTTGAGAGAGGGTGTTGGATAGCTTGATATGCATTGTTGGGCCCATTAATAGCTTAAGCTTTTGGGACTACTGGTAACTTAACACAACATTCTTGTTACATTGGGAAACCAAGCAGTGACAAATAGTAATATATATAAATGTAAGGAGATATATATATATATGTATGTATGTATGTAGGAGTATATAATAATACATGTCTACATGCATTAATGACCTCTTTATATGTTTCATGTTGAGATGTTCATTTGCGAGATTCATTGGGCAATATGCTGATAATGTTTTGGAAAATGGGTTTGAATTGTTCTTTAGTTTGTTCATCTGAGAAGCTTACATCTATGCTCCTTAGATAAATCTTCTTTTCACTATTCAAATTTTAACCATCTGAAACGTTACTTCATGGATATAAGGAATTTTGGGTTTGGCATAAATGTTTTTCTTATCAGAAAGTCAAGTGGATCAGCATCGCCTTTGTAGTCCTGGAATTGGGATTGACTTTAGTGCGTCTGTGTGGTTTACTTTTTCTAATTGTCTAGTTTTGAGTTATTGCTTGGAAGATATATGTTATCCATTAACTTCACATCAAAATGGACTCAACTTTTGCTTTTTATTTGCTATCATTATATTTCATTCGAGTAATGGTGGGAATTATTATCGATGAAGCTATGGTATATTATCTTGTTAAGGCATGAAATAAAGGAAAGTGTTCGATAAATTTTGGAAAATCACTTTCCATGAAAGTGTTCAAAACTTCCCTCCTTATGGTGACAATAAATGAAAGTGATTCTTGTGTATTTTTAATAAAGTTTTGAGTGTGATATCTTCAGAATATGGCTAGTCAAAACTTATGACTCTCTCTCTCTCTCTCTCTCACACACACACACACACACAATAAAATGAAAATGTTGAATTGATTGTAGTTCTCGGGAGTCGGGGAACTTCTACGTATGACCTTTTTAACTATTTGGATTGATTTACATCTTAATCTGATCTCTCTTCTGTTTAGGCAAGTTTAAGTTATAAACAACGCTAAACAAGGAAGATATATGAAGGGTTGCAAACCTTGTAGAAAAAGAGGCCAACAAACCAAAAAAAAAGGAGGCCCTATTAATGACCATTATTGTTAAAAAGCTCTACAAAATCTTGACCAAGTATCTTTATTCAAGGCCTTCTTGAAGTCTGACTAGATTTTCTGTGATTTGCTGTTGATAGCTGCTTGTTCTCTCTTAAATTCTTAAAAAACAGTGGTGCTGCTATCTAGTGCGATACTTCAGTCAGTATGCTTTTGTCTTCAATGCAGTCCTTTTCCTTTATATGTTGTTCCTTTTAGTCGGGAACTGTCTTGGTTGTGTGATAGGTAATTCATTGCTTTGGTGGTTAATCCCCCCAACTCGCTCCCTATCTCTTTAGGCCTATTGGAATTATAAAAGTTTCCTTCAATGGTCTGTACCTATTTTTCACGGCATGCGGGTTATATTGAAACTGATTTGTTTTCTTCTTTGCATACATGCTATAGATGAGTGGCTTGAGAATGAAGGTTGCTGGAAGATTCAAGCCTTGTCTTCACATGGGCTGTTTTGATCTTGAAGTTTTTGTTGAAATGAACCAACGGTCTAGGAAGGCAAGCATCAAAAATTCAAAATTAATGTCCTATCCTCGCTAGCTATTTTGTTGGCAGGTTCTGTGTTTCAGAAATTTTTTCAAGTCATCTGTGAGCCTTTTGTATATCTTAGCAAGCATTTTGTCTGAATGTAGTGGCAATGCCCTGTCTGCCTCAAGAATTACGCTCTGGAGAATATCATCATCGACCCATATTTCAATCGCATCACATCTAAGGTGGATGGACTTCTAATTTAATCTCGTTTGTTGGATACCTGTCTTGGTGCAATACGGTTTATGCTTCTTTGTGTTAATTCTCTTCCACAGATGCGGCATTGTGAGGAAGATGTAGCAGAGATTGAGGTGAAGCCTGATGGATCTTGGCGTGCAAAGGCAGACAGCGATCGCAGGGATTTAGGAGATATTGGGCAGTGGCACCTCCCTGATGGTACTCTTTATGTCCCCGACGATGTAGAAGCTTCACGTAAATCTGAAGCTCTTAAGCAAATCAAACAAGAAGGTGTCTCTGAAGGTCATTATTCCCCTTTAAAAATTGGGATCAAGAAGAACCAGAAAGGTTTATGGGAAGTAAGTAAACATGAAGACATTCATGCAGTTTCTTCTGGTAATGGGCGAGAAAAATGTCAAAACCATGGTCAGAATGTAGTCCCAATGAGCAGTAGTGCAACTGGAAGCGAAGATTTTAGTGTCAATCAGGACGGTGGTGTAAATTTTGATTTTCCTGCCAATAATGGGATTGAACTTGACCATGCATATGGATTTACCAGCCATAATTCTGCACTGTTAGGTGATCCAGAAGTCATTGTTCTCAGTGATTCAGAAGAAGAGAATGATAACATGATTTCTTCTGGAACTTTATACAAGAACGATCAAACTGACACTGGTGGTTCCACCTTTTCAGTTCCCCCACATGTAATTGCTGATTCGTATCCTGAATATCCTTCTACTGGTGTTAATTCATGCCTGAATCTGTTCAATGCTAATGACGATGAATTTGGGATGTCCATGTGGTCTTTACCTCCTGATAGTCAGGCGGGCCCCAGTTTCCAGTTATTTGGTTCAGATGCAGATGTGTCAGATGCCTTGGTTGATTTGCAGCATAGTTCTATTAACTGTCCGGCATCAATGAATGGCTATGCAGGGACTGCTATGGGATCTGCTACTTTTGTCCCAGAGTCTTCTAATGGTCGTTCCAATGCTGATGTAAATGATTGTTTGGTTGATAATCCTTTGGCATTTGGTGATGATCCCTCTCTTCAGATATTTCTTCCTACAAGGCCTTCTGATGCATCTATGCAGCCTAATTTGAGGGATCAACCTGATGTGTCAAACTGCACCCGCACTGATGATTGGATATCTCTGAGACTTGGGGGTGGTGCAATTAGTGGTCATGGTGAAACTGGGGCTGCAAATGGACTAAATTCTCAGTGTGTGCAAGCCAAGGAAAGGGCAAAGAATCCATTGGCAGAAACTGGTACGTGTGTTGCTTTCTTTCTCATTTAAATTTGATCTCTTTTCCTTATTTCCTTTTCCCTCCTCTTTTCTTCTTTGTAGTCCGTATTTTGTTTTATTCTTGAGATTGCTTGTCAGACCTTAGTTCTCTGAAATGCTGCTATATTGTAGGAATTTGAATATCATTGCATCAGCAGGTTGATAATTTCCTTTTGGAATTCAAGACCAAAATGAATGGTTAAACCGATTGGCAATCTGGTAGTTATTGACCATTGAATTCATGAACTTTTACCCTCGACTTTCTTCGCATGATTCTAAAGCAAGGATCTTGCAATGTGGGATTCGGTATGATGCCAACTTTTCTCCATTCTGATCAGCACTTCAGACGTGGAACTTTCTGTGTCACTGTTTTATTATCCTGCCTTAGTAATTCACGACAGACTCGACAGTGCTTATAACAAGGTGGTAGAATGACACTCATTAATAGTACTTTGGCTACCATTACGATGTAAATCATGTCTGTTCTCAATATTCCGACATTGGTTGTCAAAAGGTTTAAGAAGCTTCAGAGGGGCTTCCTATGGGGTAGGTGTGTACAGGAGTTCAAGTATCACTTGGTGGCATCGGCACAAATTAAGGAAGGAGGCGTGAGTTGGGAAGGTTTGGCATTTCCAACTGGTCTTGCTAGGCAGGTGGTTCTGGTGATATGCTCGCGAGAAAGATTCTGTATGAGAGCAATTTCTCTCCCCCCCCCCCTTTTTTTTACTGCTGGTGGGGGGACTGTATTGTAAACAGGTTTTCCTATCACTTGCAAGGGGTGTTTTTGGGAGGATATCATGAAGCTTGTTAGTTTTCCAGTGGGTAGAGGGGACGGTGAAATTTTGGAGGCCTAAATGTTTGAGGGAATTCCATTCTTGATGTACCATTCCAAGATGATCCCTATTTCATGGATCTGTTGTTTACCCGTCTCACGTGGAGAGGTAAACAAACAATCCATAACACTTGGATCACAACAAACAATAATGCCCTTATGGCAAAAACAAGGGGGAACAAATTTCTCCAAAACCCTAGCTCTAATACCATGTTAAAGCATCCAACTCAAAACCAATTGGCGAGAGGCCGCCCACGCTCATATACAAGTTTTGGAGGAGAAAATTAACCGATGTGGGACAAAATCCAACTGTTTTGACAATTCACAATTTGGTTACGGGGCAGAAGATCTTGGTTTTGGTTGTGTTGTTGGTGGGTACAACAAGGAGATAGAGAGGGGGAGCTGGCTAGTTGGACGCGGGGGGGGGGGGGGGGAGGTTTTGTTCAGATTGGAGGAAGGCTAGTCGCTTGCTCCTTTATGCCTCGTGTTACTCGTGTAGTTGAGTTGGATAGAACACAATGGTAGACCTTTTGGAGATAAGTAGGAACCTTTTGCACCGATTAAGACTCTTTTTTGATTGCTTTAGTTGGTTGTCTGGTAAGGTAGTCCTTTCTATCTATTTAGGGGGCCTTTTTGTCATTGGCTTTTTCGTGTCTGTACTCTGTATAGTGCTTGTAGAAGAACATATTTTCAGCTATGTATTGAATTTACTCTGAGGGCTAATATGCTACAATTTGCTTTGTGCAGCTTCTTTGCTTCTTGGTACGAATGACAACAGATCTGGTAAGAGAAGTAGGGAAATATATGATAGCGTCCCTTTCTCATTTCCTCGCCAAAAACGCTCTGTAAGACCGCGTATCCTTTCTATTGACTCAGACACCGACTAGAATAGTTGGCCCTTTCCAACCAGAGCTACTGTTGCTATAACAGACAAAACCTGTTTGGAAACCTACCAGAACTCGACCGGCTTGAAGAATTCAATTCTTGGCATGTTTTGGCGATCTGTCCCATCTTACTCCAAAGTGGATTTGTATTTTTGAATCAAAGAAACATGAGAGACATTTTGCACCTTTAAGTTGTAGACACAGCACATAGATAGGAAAATATTGCAAGAAAGTGAAGTGTGCCAGCATTGCAGAAACATTTTTCTACTGGTGAGCTGTAAATTCTGTTTTATTTCTCGGGTTTTAGCACCTTTTTTCACTCCGTTTTTAATCCTAAATTCTTCATCTCTTGACAGGGCTGGTATAAAGTTATTTTCTCGCAATCTGTCTCGTCACAGACTCACAGGTAGGAAGGATCCTTGCTGGAGACTGTAGAATAGAAATTTTAGTTCAAAGATTGGGAAACTCTTCTATAGGTGTACTTCCTGTTGAATGGAATGGGAGGGTTCCCCAAAAGCAGCACAGACTTGCCCTTTTTGTCTCTGATTTTGAAGAGAAATCAGCCTGTAATTGTTCACTCCTACTGGACTGAGTAATTTATAGAAATGCAGGAGGACTTGCATGAACTGTTCAGTGTGCTTTTATTCTTGGTTTTTCTGAAGCAGGGATTTTTGGTAATTGGTTATTTTCTCCTTCATGCATGTATTGTGTATTTTTACTTTTTCTGATGCCCGCTTTTTATTCCTGGGCACTTCCTCAATCAGAAATTCCATCAAAGCCAATCCCCCAATAGCATTGGTACCCCAGATAACAACACTGCTCCAGAACCGCCGTTCTCATGTGCAATTTGATATTGCCATTTGTAAATGTATTGGTTGTAATATTTGCTTGATTTCAGTTTGAGTAAGTCTAGAAACGCAACAATGTTCACAAGAATATGCTCAACATGCCATGTGGCTCTGTTCGATTCCGTCCAATTGCCAATGCGACACTGTCCTGTCATGCATGATGGATTCTTAGCGGTTTGGGAACAAGCTGCACGCTGTGCAGTTGGGTATTTTTGGGCCGCATTATGGGTCCAATTCAGTAATTGGAATCGTTCATCTCGTAGATGTAACAGCCCACCTTTGGGAAAAAGTCCCACATAGGCTGGGTTGGGAAAGTTGAAATAGTAAATAAAGTGATTCCGACTAGCTACTGTATAATCTGAGGTTAACTTTTTATGCCACCTGTTTCGGCCAAGGTTTAAGCAACTTAACTGGTGTGGGTTGTTATAGTTCTCGTTGAGAACGAAAATTAAGACAAAAACCAAGTTTGATCGGAAATCAACAAGTAGTTAATTGAAAGAAATTTATCTCTACATTTCTTTTAAAAAGTGGGTTTCATCTAGTGCTCTAAGTCTATTTTTTCCAAAGGAAATGTGAACTGATCTAATCAAAATTTGATTATTATGAATTTTCTCACAAATTTTTTTCTCAACGACGAACTCTAGGAGATGAATGATTTTGATCCTTGAATTGGACCCATAATTGGGCTCAAAAATACCCAACTGTACAGCGTGCAGTTTGTTCCCAAACCATTGACAATCCATCTCCGTCAAGTAAGATTATCTTGTGCAAAATGTTGTTCCATATTGTCGTGTTCCTCGTCTCACCCGGTTTGGGTTTTGTATGGTGTTTCCGATGGTGGAATGGAATGTTCTCCGTGTGCACATCGCTCGCAGCCAGTAGCTTGCACCGTTTGGTTCACTATTCTCTTTCAATAGAATGTTTTCTTTGAAGTTTATTTTCGTATTAATAACTCGGTCGATCTTTCCTAAGCACCTCAGGCCAACTCCCAAAGACCTAATGTCATCATTGTGTGTATCAAAAGGCTGGCTTTTCGTTTTTGGTCTCATTACCTCTTTGGATAAATCTCAATGTGATCTCTCTTTTTTTTGGCAACAAAGAAGAACATCATATGTATTAATGAGAAGAAGATTACAAGGGTTTAGCAAATACAAAACAAAACACATCGATGTGATCTTTTGAACGGTAAAAAAAATCAAATAATTATTTACATAAATATATTATTTTTAAATTTAAAAATTACAAATAAGTACTAATTTTTTAACAACCCTTAACAGAACAGGCCTTTTAACTCAGGTTAGGTTTGGACCTTGTGGGAGGGAAAAGGGGAAGAGTAGGGACGAGGAAATGGAGAGGAAGAAATTGGGGAAATCCCGAGGACAACGCCCAATGCAATCATTTTCTCTTGGTTTGTTGTGTGGAAAAGAGGGAAAAGAAGTAGAAAATGAAGAGAAATTTTGAGGCCATTGTCATCATTGTTAGGTGTACTATTTGTTTGTAGAAAATGAAAATAAAATAGAAGTAACCAACTTCTTCTTTTCTTCTTTCTTTCCTTTTTTTTTTTTTAAAGAAAAAAGAAAATGTACAGTGAAGATAAAAAGAAATACTAATATTTCTCGAAATTCTTAATTTTTCTTAGTTAGGCATAACTTCTTTATTCTGAACTTTATAAATTTTGCGCCAATTTTTTTGCTGAAGTATTCATTCGTCTACTAAACTCAAATCAGAAAAGTAAAGAAATAATAAAACTAAACTCAAATTTTTTGAAAATATATTTAAATATTTTGTATTATTTTAAGTTATAGACAAAATTTTCCACTTTTAAAATTGTTCTAGTCAAGACTTGACCAAGATTATAATATGAATAATTTCACATAAAATTAACAAAAGCTCTGTAAGGGGAAAAAAAAGTTTAAAACAAAGTTGGGCCAAGTTATCCCGCCTCACTGATGTGGCACCTAGCTCATCTGATTATATCCCTTGGATTTTAAGGAGGAGGTCTGGGATTTGAGTCTATGAAAAGACGTCGAACCCTCTTTAATTGTGAACTTATTAATTTCCTGTTAATCCCCCCTATGTGTAGGTAGTACAGTACATGAAAAATGGTCCATGATTCACAATTTTCATGAAACTGTTTAGGAAATAAAATGAATGGTCCAGATTCATAGTTTCATGGACCATTATTCGTTGGAAAATTACTTTAGCACTCCAATTTTTGTGTTACATTTCAAAATTTGTCTTAAGTGTGTCTTGCTATGTATTGATGGGAGATTTAGGGGCTGTTTGATAAAACTGAAAACTGAAACTGAAAGCTGAAAAATTAAGTACTGAAAACTGAATGCTGAAATCTTAAGGCCAAAAGCTCTAATGATAAACCTTAAGTACTGAATTTAAAAAAATGATGAATTAATTGTGTTCCAATTCTCTCTTAATTTCTAACGGTCACAATACCTTTGTAATGGTAAAGTGTACCCTAGGTTTATCCATATAAAAAAGTGATTAAAAGTTTTAAAAGTGTAACCCTGGGTACCCTAAAATGGTTGAGCTTCAAAATTAATGGTGATTGTGAGTTTAAAATGTAGATAATGGACTAAGCAATTTTTTATAATTTTTGGTAATAAATTTGAAGTGTCATCTAAAAAGGAGTGCCAAAATAATTTTTATTTTATTATATAAATTTTCATTTTTCATACTTACCCTGGTGTTGATTCTATATATATTTCAACCTAGAAGGAGAGAAGGTAGCAGGGATGGACGGGCTGTGGTGGTTGTCCAATCTCGCCGCGCTTAGAGTTTGATTCGACATTCGCCGTGTGGTGGTCGGAATCGTCTCCGTCTTTGATTTTATGCGACGAAGTTGGTGAAATTTTTGCAGCTCCCTAAACAAGTTTGGTGCAGAGGATGGTTAAGCAGTTAATTGTGGAACCTGCTGTGATGCGTTGAGAGCTGGTGATTGTGTCTAGTGCTTGATTGGTATACACCCAGATAGGTCCGTAGAATGGTAAGTTGATAAGGTCGTATGAATGTTTGTATAGCAACTAGTCGGACTTAAACTGTGGTGTAGCAATGTAAATGTGGTTAAAACCTGACCTGATGGATGTGATACTAGAACCTGTGATGTAGAGAGAGTGCCCTGAATCTAGGTGTAAAAATACCTACCCTAGTGATGGTGATCGTAGGCTTAGGTGCATGTCCCTTAGGTCTACCTATAGATGTTGAAAGAAAGTCATACAAAAATTCTAGTCAAGATAAGTGTCTAAACTAGGTACCTTAAAATGCTTAACCTTATAAACTATAATTAAGTGGTACTTTGATTATAAAATGTAAAATGGTACAACCTACTAGAATCTATTTATTACTTAATTTGATTCATAATATAAGTGCCATAAATTTTTAGGTTTCAAACAAGACCCTAGTGATTTTATCACTTAGACCTCTCATAATCTAATAAAGTACCTAATAGTTTTGTAAAGCAACAAGTCCACACAACTTAAACCCTAGGGTACCCAATGAAAGTGTCTAAAACCATAAACCCTATGAAATCCATAAACCACTAAAACCCTATAATAAGAAAGTGTACCCTAGAATCCTATAAAAATACCTAAGCCCTAGAGTACCCTACGCTAGGATAATCTATCGTACCCTAGCGTACTCTATCCTATAATAAAAAAGTGCATCATAAAATTTTATAAAAGTGTCTAAACCCTAGGGTACCCTAAAATGGACTTGAGACCTTACAAAATTAATAGGTGGATTTGTGAGCTTATAAAATGTAGATAATGGACCTAAGACTAATTTTTTACATAAATTTTGAAGTGTCATACTAAAATAGTGCAGTGCCAAAATAATTTTTCATTTTCATATTCATATATCTAATATTTTCATTTTTCATACTTATCCCTCCTCATTATTCTCATGAGAATAAATTTTCATGTAATTGTTCATCAAATTAATTGCATGCACACGTGTCAAAAAATTTTTCCAATTTAAACATGTTGCGCAATGCAAATATTTTCATTTTTCATACTTATCCCTCCTCATTATTCTCATACTATATTCTACCAACCATAGAAGGAGAGAAGGTCAACGCAGGAGATGGCACCGGCGCCTGTTGGTGGTTCGTCTCCAACTCCTCCGCCGCCGCTTAGAAGCTTTGATTCACCATCATCGCCGTCGTCGGTCGGTGCGGAATCCTCCTCCGTCTTTGATTTCTTATGCGACGAACTGTTGGTCGAAATTTTCTGCAGGCTCCCTCCAAAACAAGTCTATGGCTGCAAGAGAGTCTCCCAGCGGTGGCTTAAGTTGATTTCAACTAACCGCGTCATCGTAAGTTCGCTGCTTTACCGGCGGCGACAGTTGTTACTTCCGACCTTCGATGCTTTACCGATCCGGACCGGACCCAACCGATACATACCCGTTTAATAGTGTCCGTTGATAATGGTCCGAAAAATCATGAGATATGAATTATGATTGAATTTTCACTTAAAAATCGTGGATTTATCAAACTGAAATAAAAAATAAAAATCTATACAATATATATATATATATATATATATATGTATTATAGTTAATAATACTAATAATTTTGCGTATATTTTTGTTATTTTTTTAAAATGGAAGATCTATTTGATGGTTTTTTTTTTTTTTTGGTTGAAGTACTTTGTTGTTTTTGGGTTGGAATGTAACCCTTGGATGATGTTTTTGTTTGGAATGTAACCCTTGGATAATGCTTGAATTAATTTAGTTGCTTTGATGTAACACTTAGATACTACTTTAATGTTTTCTCTTTACTTGGATGGTTGGAATTTCGAAATCTGAAATGTGAAATACTTTGATACTACCTCTGTCCCAAAAAGATTGTTTGGTCAGCAAAATAAAAACTTAAAAATACTGCATTTTTTGTAGAAAAAAATTCTAACTTTTTGCCGTTAGTCACTAAATATTACTGTGTTCTTTTAATCCATAGAAAAAGATTGAATTTTTATTGATAAAATGCAGTTTTTTAAGTTCTCGTCTATGCGAACTGGACAATTATTTTGGGACGGAAGGAGTATAATGCAATTGCTTAGATTGTTGGAAATGGAACCTGTATAAACTGTCTTAGTTTTGGAACACGGAATCAAGTATTTATAGGTCATAAAGAATTTGGTTGATGTAATCTGTGAATAAAACCAAGACTAAATCGTTACTCATGAATCATGATTTGGATTGGAAGCAAATCGTGGGACTTTTGGTCTGAACACGGAATGCATGTTCTAAAAAACGTAACTTGTGTATTAGGATTCGTTTAATAGGAATCCAATGCATTCCGTTCATGTGCAACCCTAATAGGTTGGCTTAATAAGTCATTTGAATTTTTTTGCTATTATTTTTTTGCATTTGTTACTTTTTCGCTATTTTTTGTAAATTACTAATTCGTCTTAACAAGGAGAATTAAAAAAGTAATAATAATTCCAATTTTAAAACAATGAACAAAAACAAAAACAATTCAATTATTTTTGTCTTTATTAAATCTTTTTGCGTAAACTGCAACCATTGGTTTGTGTGAAAAGAGGGAAAAGAAGAAGTAGAAAATGAAGGGAGGGAAATTACAAGAACAAATCATTGTTATGGGTTTGTATAAACTGAAAATAAACGACTAGAAGTTAACTAACTTCTCTTTCTCTTCTTTGTTTTAAGAAAAAGAAAAGAAAGATTAATATTAACAAACCCCCCCCCCCCCCAAAAAAAAAAAAAAAAAGAGAGAGAGAGAGGAAGAAAATAATTATATTTTTGTTCTTGCTTGAAATTCTTAAATTCTTTATAATTTGGCCCAACTTATTTATTTTGATTTGTGTTTTTCTTTTCCGAGCTTTTCTAAATTTTGCGTAAAATCATTCATTCATCTCAATCGGAAAAATCATAAAAGAAATATAAATAAAAAACTAAACAAAAACTTTAAAATAAGATAAATGATGTTTTATTTTAGATTATTTCCATATTTTGTGCATATTATTCGTAAGTTTTTGGTCAAATTCTTTTTACCATTTAAATTCTTTTCATCAAGATGAGTAAATAATTTGAGAAACTTATATAACGGTGTTTGTGGTTCTAATCTCAAGTGTCTTTAGGAATTAGGCCCCGTTTCACTAAGGTTTTTATTTTGCAACAACTTATTTTCTGCTATACGAGACAAGTCATTTTCTCACAATATATCAAATTTAATTAAAAAAAATAAGTTGTGAAACACACCCTAATTCTTAGTTATTTTGCGCGGTTATCTTTTGATTTTATCTTTTAAAGAAACTCATAATTATCTGGTGTCTCCATATTATTCAAATCTTTTACTGCTACTACTGTACTTAGGCCCCTTCCGATTTTGGAAATACGTATTTATTTTTTGAAAAGTAGCTTATTAGTTGTAACTTGTAAATATTCTCTTCTTCTAATCTAGGATTTTTTTTTTCTGTTGATTTTTTCACTCTTGCAAATGTATTTTTGGGGTAAAAATACACTTGCAGGAGAGGAACATTAACAAAAAAAAAAAGAAGTGACAAAATCATTTTCCTTTTTTTCCCCTCAAATTTTAAAGAAACAAAACAAAAGAAGCCAAAAAAAAGAAAGAAAGAAAGACAGAAAAAAACCTAGGTGGGGACTTGGGGCCCTTGGGGAGTATTTGTAAATCAAACCCTTGATCGCTAATCACTACTGCAACCTCGAAACCCTCATCTTCGCTCAGGGAGTTTCTTCTGAAATCCCTACTTCTTCTGCTTGCTTCGATTTTCATTCAGCCATGGGTTCTGGTCTCTCTCTCTCGCAGATTCATTACTGTTTTATTTTTTATTTTTTCGCATTGGAACTGGATTTTTTATTTTTATTTGGAAAGTTGGAACTTGAACTGGGGCTTGTTCGTAGTTCTTTCGTGGATTCAGTTAATGGGAAGATTGGTATCAAATATATCATGCCAGGATCATATATATGTTTCTGAATGGTCGTTTTAGCGTACGCCACTGTTGGGTTTTTTTTACTGAATGTATTTTCTTCCGCAATTATTCTTTTGGGGACTTAATCGAATAATCTTTGCATACTGTTCACTTACTTTGTCCTATTTTCCCTGACTGCGTCTCAAAGCAACCGTCCGTGGCAATAAAGAACAAGGCCGAAATAATAAGGCTCTTTTTGGTTTGGTGGGGACTTCAGATGAGGGGATTTGATGTTCAATTTTTTGATATGGATTATGGATATATGTACTTATAGGTGGCTTGGGAAACTAGAGTGGTATATGGTCAAGAAGTAGAAGATATTTGTTTGGCTATGATCCTTTTATAGTTACAATCCTTTTGTTTAATGTGTAAGGTGTAAACTATCAAATCTAATGTGAGCTATTTTTATTGTAGTGATGATAATTTGCTGCTTTTGCAATTCACAGCTCTCCAAACTGAACCTAAACTGGATAGGTTGTCTCATTGAAATTGCCTCATTCGGTCATTACTGTTTTATAAAGCATTTCAAATCTTCTATTAGTGTTCTTGAGAGTTAGTTTTGATTCCTGTGAAGTCTCTGTATAAGCGATGAATAAATGAGTAGAACAACCAGCGATGAATAAAAGTGAATTTACTCGGTTGATTTTACATTTGCTTAGCCATCAGGGTGTAGTACAAGGGGCAAGTTACATTTCTTGTCTGGTAAATTACTTTCGTTCCCTCTCTTTTTCTTTGTTTGGTATAGGAGATTTTGTTTGCTACACAAGCACTAGTGTGTAAAATGATATTCTGATGAATCTGATTGTTAATCAAAGCATATCCATGGAGACCTTGGCAATGGTTAAATGCCTATTATTCACCGCCCGATATGCCAATTGTTCCAGATTTTTGTCGGGGAATTGATATTAGGCCTTATTTGCCTGTACTTAGACTTTAGTTGTGAATGATTTGGTTGTTATTGCTTGTATGCAAATGCAATCGCGCTTTATGAAGAGTGCAGTCTCCAACCGCATTGGGATTCCTACATGTGATTTTTTTCAACCCTTCTCACATAATATTTTAAAGGTTATGGTGGATGTGTTTGCAGATGCTGATATGGAGGACTATGGGTTTGAGTACTCAGATGAGGAGCCTGAGGAACAGGACGTTGACATTGAGAACCAATATTACAACTCAAAAGGTAATTAAATGAGTTATGTTAAGTTCTAATGTAGTTCAATCAAAACCACTAGATCTATTGAGCTATATTCTTCTTGTCATTACCTTTTTCATTCCTTGTTCTTGTCCCTTTGGGTGCACATCTTACTTAGGAGCACCATTATTTGTGGCTTGTGGAGCAGTACATATTTATTTCACGACTTTATGTAATTGTAGTTAAATATTGGAATAATTTTTTTTAATCTTATGCGTGATTTTTGTGCTTTATGGGAGCAGCTACTTTGTGCATATATTTGAGTCCTCCCCTGTGCACATAAGATTTCACATTATTCTCCATCTGAGTAGTGGTTGAAACCTTCCTTGACTTTCCATTCTCCAATAGAAGTAGCTGAACAGTGGACCTCTTGAGCTGGTGTCAAACGCTTTCATATCTAGGTGACACCAAAAATCTGTAACAGATTAAATCTTACTAAGAACGACTTCTGCAATAGAATTTTGTTGAACTTTGAACTTTTTTCAAATAATAGATAGGCTATGTGCCCTTATGTACGCTTGGTACTAACAAGAACCCAAATGTGATTTCAAAGTATGAAACTTCATTGTAAGGGTCTGAATACCCTAGTGGGCTCCATGACATGCATCATAACGAGACATTACCATGCGTGAACAGCATAACTGGCCATTTGTGAAGATGAAGTGTGGGATTGAAGGCATCTTTCATTGTTGTTTACTCGTAATGGCGTGAATTGGCAGTCCAGTACTTTCAATCAACTTTGGGAAGGATGAGAATCTTGGAATTGTGTCAACTTATACTCCAATTCAACATTTTCTGCAAGTTGAGGAAGCTCAGTACATAGAGTTGCGTTGAGTCGTTGATGCTGCAGTGTCTATAGGTTAGAAGTTGAAGGTTAAAAATTGAGATTTGGAATCTAATAAACTTTGTGCTTGAAATCGTGAATCAATCAGTGTCTCTCAGTGAGTGATGCAACCGTTCTATCATCCCTCTCCCTTCCACCAACCACTTCCAACCTTTACACCGCCACCTTCGTCTATGAGGTCGGACGTTTTCCACTCTAGTTTCAGAGTACTATTGTGTTCTTGCCTCTCACTAAACTAATTTAAATGTTAATATCTCATTATCATACTTTTACATTTGCTTTGTGAAGCCGCTTCCATCCTGAGAAATCCCACACCTCAATCTCCTTCATCTAAGCTGGTAAATGGTTAGGTCACTTTTGCATTCCTTCTCACTGGGCCATGCATATAGAATTATAATTGAGCTCTCATTGAGACATCTCCCCACACTTTTGTTCTCATACGATGTAAAGACTCTCTCTCTGAGTTTGTCCTTTAGGTGTCTATGTCATGCCACTATGCTATTGTTTTATGCTTTTCTTAACTCCTTTTCTTTATTTCTTTGAATAGGTTTGGTTGAAGCTGACCCCGAAGGAGCACTTGAGGGTTTTGCTGAAGTAGTTCGGATGGAACCTGAGAAGGCTGAGTGGTGAGTAGCGAATGAATTTGTCGAATAACAAGGTTATCTTATTTATACTAGTCAATTCCCTTTTAGCTCCGGAGGAGAAAGTTTAAAACTATAGATGATGACATTATTGGAGTATTTGTGTTGAATCCTTACATGATATTGGTGTCTTGTTATATTTGCTGGAATGATGCTGCGAGATGTCGGATGGTTTTGCCTTTGAAGATTGGCATTGTCAGACATCTGAAGGCACAATCTTTCTCCACCTATGTTTAGTAAATCCCAGCTTTATTGTCATAGCACATTTGCTCAAAAGTAAAGGGTGTTATTTTCTTATCACAAAATTAAATCTGTGATCACATCTTGTTGCTATTTTGACTTTGTGGTTCCTTTGTACGCTAAGAGAATGTATATGTCATGGGGTGAATGTTTTTGCAGATATTGATAGACTCTTGCCCCAACCCTCCCTCACCCAGTTTTTGTACTATTATCTTTCTAGGTTGTAAGGTTATTGTTACTGAACTATTAACAAAATTCTCTCTTCAGCTCAAAGAGGACTGTTGATTGGAAACATTTGATGAGGGTCTTCCCCCTCTCTCTTTCTCCTCGTCACCTCTTTCTTGTTTTTTCCTACTTCTTTGATCTGGTTCCGGGAGAGGAAAGAAACCAAAGTTTGAAAAATAGGGTGGAGTTCATGCCGTGCCTATTCACTTTATACTTTGTGACTGGATTTTTATACCAGGGGAATTTCGCAGTAATTGTGAGCACATCAAATGAGACAATGTGTTGTAAGTACGTAATATGCTGTAAAGGGTATTAGCTTATTGCCGATCAGAAAAAAGGTAGTTAAAGATTCTGGCATATGCTATGCATGTTTGTGTACATTGGATCCTTTTATTCAGATCTTTTCTTTTGCAACTTGACAAGTATCTTTTTCTTTTCCAGGGGATTCAAAGCTCTGAAGCAGACCGTTAAGCTCTACTACAGATTAGGGAAGTATAAAGAAATGATGGATACTTACAGGGTGATGCTCACTTATATCAAATCAGCTGTGACACGAAATTACAGTGAAAAATGTATAAACAACATCATGGATTTTGTTTCTGGACCAGCTAGTCAGGACTCCAGTCTCTTGCAAGAGTTCTATGAGACAACCTTAAAGGCCCTTGAAGAGGCAAAAAATGAGGTAACAGTTTTAACCTTGTCTCACACTAGTCAACCCTTTTTTCCCCTTCATTTCTTTTCCTTTTCTTCTCTTAACAAATTTCATTAAATTCCTCTTGGAACAGAGGCTCTGGTTTAAGACAAATCTAAAGCTTTGCAAGATTTGGTTCGATATGGGTGAATATGGGAGAATGAGTAAGGTATAATATTTATTTCGGTGATAGCTTTTGTAAACCTTTAAGTATAGATAGTAATATATTGGACCTTATTAGATTTTGAAGGAACTACACAAATCTTGCCAAAAAGATGGTTCAGATGATGAAAAGAAAGGAACACAACTCTTGGAGGTGTATGCAATTGAGATACAAATGTACACTGAAACTAAGGATAACAAAAGGCTCATGGTAAGAAAATGTTCAGTTTATTACCCTTGTGTTTTTTATTTTGACGATGAAACGTTGTTGCGATTGTGCATTATGTGACTGCCTATTAAGAAAATGTTGTACTGGTGTAATTCTTGTTCGCTGTTGAGGGATAGAGCAGAAGTGCTTGCCTATAGTCTCTTCTATACCAACAACATAGTTGTCGGTCTTGCGCATCTTTGCAGATACTGCAGTAGCACTGCAAATTGTGATAAATGCTGAAGAGGAGGAATAAGAGAAATGAAAAAACTAACTGTTAATGGTATCTCACTTTGCCAGGTCAGCAGTGGTATTTGTGGCACTGCCGATCTTCTTCTTTGTGTACTGTAGCCTGAGGTAGCTCTAATGCTGGGGCTCTCAATTCGCCCCAAATGGGAGCATGACTGGGCTCATGATGCTAATCGATAGGGATACTTTAGTGGCTGTGCTTTATTAAGAACTGGGTTTAGATTCTTTAGAATTAGAATAATTCCATTATGTGCGGAGCTGAGAGGAGAAATGGTTTGAAAAAAATCACCTTGCCCGTAACATAGCCTTGGGGTTAAGCATAATATTCAGAACATATCTTTGGTGTCTCTTTGTAATGGGGGTTTGAATATGGGAAAGTGGTCCTGATTGATATCAAATGTTTGTAAGTTGAATCAAGTAAAACTAAGTTTCTGGAAAATCAATATTTGTGGGACTCTGAAGTTAAGATATGCCTATCCCTGTTATGATGGAAGTTGTATAATCAACTAAAATTGTTAATCCATGACTCTATTACGGGTCATATGCATTATGCTGGCTGAAATTGCGTTTTGAAACCTTGGCATTAATCAGACATCATAGGTAACCCATTTAAGAAACTGGTAATTGACATGCACTTACTAGTTATCGATGTTGTTTTACCTTTTCCGTTGTGGGTCTTGACTCTTGGCATCCCAGTTCCACTGCTTTATAGCTGAGTTATCATATGTTATGGATTTCTATGGGGGGATGTTGTTCCACACTTCCAGAATGAATTTGTCAAAAGTGTTTGTTCTGTATTGTTTCTCCAAATATTATGATATGAAGTTTCAATATTCCCCTGGTGGTCTCAGTCTCATGAGCATTTTATAATTGGACTGATGCAGCAACTATACCAAAAAGCATTGTCTATCAAATCTGCAATACCGCATCCTAGAATCATGGGAATCATTCGCGAGTGTGGTGGGAAAATGCATATGGCAGAACGTCAATGGGCCGAGGCAGCCACAGATTTCTTTGAAGCTTTTAAGAACTATGATGAAGCTGGTAACCAGAGGCGTATCCAGTGTCTGAAGTACGTTTGTGAGCTTACTAGTTCTGTATGTGTGTGTTTATATGTTTTTTCCTAGTTTTATGAGCGACTTTGTGCTTACTTCTAAACAAGATTGACACCAGCTAGAGGCAAAGACTCTAAAGATTTATTTAAAGTTTGCTATGCACAATTATTCTCTTCCTCCATTTAAACATCGGTATTTGGCCCTCTCACTTGGCAGATATTTGGTTCTGGCTAATATGCTGATGGAATCTGAAGTTAACCCATTTGATGGGCAAGAAGCAAAGCCGTAAGTTCTTTGAAATAATTTGTGTTTAAATCTGTCTTATGTATTCTCCGCATCATATTGGTTGCTCTCTATCTCTCTTAGGTATAAAAATGACCCTGAGGTTTTGGCGATGACAAATTTGATAGCCGCATATCAACGGAATGAGATATTGGAATTTGAGAAAATCCTTAAGGTATGGCTACCGCACTTAATATGGTACTATCCATTTATTTGAGTTACAGATTTTATTTAGTCATCCTCTCTTCTCTTTAAATTAAGTGGGTGTTGGAATTTCCTCAGACTAACAGAAGGACGATAATGGACGATCCGTTTATTAGGAATTACATTGAAGATCTCTTGAAGAAGGTTAGGACCCTAGTGTTGCTAAAGTTAATCAAGCCTTACACAAGAATTCGTATGCCCTTCATATCAAAGGTAATGGTTGGGTCTTTATGTATATATTGCTAATAGTGGACAGATGTTTATTCTTCTCATAAGGCAAAGAAAACCTAATCATATTGTGCTACTAGTATCACTTCTGCTGTTATCAATCTTGGGTTCTTCAAATGCAGGAGCTTAACATTCCCGAGAAGGACGTTGAGGAATTGTTGGTTTCTCTAATCTTGGATAATCGTATCCATGGGCACATCGATCAAGTCAACCGGCTGTTAGAGTGCGGTGACAGGTGCGAGATCTAATTGCCATTCTTTTTCATTGTCCATTGGGAAATATATGCTGCAGTTCTTTTCTTGAATTTTTTGAAATTGGTGTCCTGCAGCTCAAAGGGAATAAAGAAGTACTCCGCCATTGATAAATGGAATACACAACTCAAGTCCCTCAATCTAACCGTCACCAACAGAGTATGTTGAGATCATATACAAGGAAATGGCGCCTTCAGGATTTTGACTCTGGCTTGATATCATGTTCTCTTTTGCCGTGATGTAAGTTCTATGCTAGTAAAGAGGCATTCTACAACTCATATACTGCAACTTAAAGGTGAAAATTTCTGATCTTACAAGCGTGTATGAAAGCCCAAATCGGCAATTTTCAAGGATCTAGGCCCATGTCCTGGAGCGGATAATTTTTATGACGTTTTGGCTTGATAACTAGTTTTGACTACTACTCTTTGATCTAGTCAACGGAAGAAAAGATATTTCTGGTTTAGAGATGGAGGAAAACCAACAAATGTTTTGTCCAGTTCCCCTATGAATATGTATAGACATGTTGAAAGAACTTCAGACGGTACTATTGAGGATCAAAAAGCCTCTTTACTCATACTATGTTGGATTACAAATTACAATGGTTTTTTTGTTTTATATCCACGGAGCTGAGTCGCACAAACAAGTCTCTTCGTAGAAGTTGAGGAAATGGCTGCTTTCCTTAGCTGCTATTTTTAGCAAATCTACTTGTACTAAGAAAGAAGTTCCTTGTACACTGAGCATGGGTATGAAAAGTGTCGGACACAGGCCTGGCCGCCTGGGGCAAGCGGAAGCCACAGCCTCCACACTTTTGAATAAATTGTCATCTTATTTCTGATATTCATATCAAAATTCATTTCGTAAAATGCCCGTGGCAGAGGCGTGATGTATTTCCTGGATGGTGTGTAATGAAAATTAAGAAATGCTAAATCATCACAAATTGCACCATGAATGGTCTTCAGACAGAAACACGATCTGGCAAATAAGTGGAAGTGTACATGCCACATCCGCCCCAAAACACAATTTTAGTGCTAACAAGAAAATAAGGAGAGTAGAAAGGATCATCTGTGGCGTGAATTAAATACGAGATTCACTCACGAACAATGATACAAACACAATTTTAAAGAATTAATGGTCCAGGTACGGATTGAAAAATTAAAGAACTATGACTCGTGGTTCGGTTCATAGATTTTCAGTCGTATTGTTAAAACTTTTGGTAGTTTATGTAAAGATGTGTACTATTTGATGTAGGCCTAATTACGATTTCTATAGTACGATTGTGTATTGAGATTTATGTGTTTTGAGATTCCAACAAAATCAAGATTATTTGGCTTTGCTAGTGGCTTAAAGTTGGGTTTTTTTTTTTGGCTTTGTAAGCCTACTAGAAAGATGAGTACTGTTTGATTCAAGAGCTGTAATCGCTTATCATATTTTTAGCCTTTTGATTTGGCTACAAAATGAAAACCTATTTCTTAGCTTCCAAGTAGTATCGCAAAGGAGATGAGAAATGAAATCCATGGATAAAATTGTGACTGATCCGCAAGTCAAGGATTGGATTGAAACCGGATCGTAGGAATTTTGGTCTGGACACAGATTTCATTTTGTAAAAACCGTGAATAGCGGTTCGGTCATCGGATTCCTAGAAATCCCAGATCCGGACTGCGAGCAACCCTACTCTAGACACAATTGTGTTCAGAACTGTTGGATGCAGATGAGTCAACATATATCCAACGGTTCTAAGCACATTTGTGTCCGAAGTTACGTCCGGAAGATGTGTTCTTAGACTTTTCTTTCATGAAATGGTGTTAGGAGTATAAAAGATAGAGCTAAATTTGGCCAAGCCATTTTTAGACTCCCCAAATGGCTCCCCATAATTTTAAAAAAAAAAAAAAAAACCGGATAGAAGAGATTCTTTACATCATGAATAGATTCCAAAGTACAAACTCGGGACGATACATCAATTGTAAGAGTTCATAACATAATTAAGCCCAACTACTCAGTTAATATAAGAACTAAGCCCATCTTATGGAAAAACAAAAAAATAAGGAAAAGTCCATTTAAGGGAAGAACACCTACACGCAGATGAGAGGTGGCGATATTCGAACTCCTGATCTCCTAATGATCAGCAAGAGTCTTGACCAACAGAGCTATCTCTACTTGATTAAAATGGCTGCTCATCGGAGAAGAGATTTCTGATATTAAAGCCAAAATATGACTTTGACTCTGAAAATGTCTCGCCATTGGACAAACTTGTAGGTGCTATTAACAATTCTTTATGGGTAAATTTCACTGACCTCCCCTGAGGTTTCTGACAAATGCAGGAACCTCCCTGAGGTTCTAATAATTGCACTGACCTCCCTTACTTTACAAACTATTATTCAGATTCCCCCATTCCGTTAAATCCACGCTAACACCATTAGTTTTTGCTATTAATTGATTGAAATGCCCTTGAATATTACTAATCTAAACGATCAAGTCTTTTTTCCTTCTTTTTTGTAATTTAATTGAAGTTTGAAATATTAAAAGTAACATATACTGGTTATATAAGATAACTTCAACATAAAATTAGACTCAATTATACAAACTTCCGTCGAATTTGAATAATTAATCATGCATTTTACATTACTCTATATGTCAATTTTTCTAAGAAATGATCTCAATATAATTTACACATTGATAATTCTTCAAAATTTTCTTCTGCATTCCCTCCCCCCCACTAGTGCATTAGAGATGAAATACAATTATTACTAACGAACTAATAGGGAAAATAAGAAGGAAAAATAAAAAAAGATTAAAGAATTTTTTATACCGAATTTATTTAGTCGGAAAACATATTAAAAAATACATGATAATTTTTTTGTATGTGGGATTAGGCATTCACATGCCTCTTTTCTGTTTCAAAACCACATAGGAGAGGAAAAAATAGATCGTGATCAATTATCAAAATGCATAACTCGTTATACAAGCTTGACCAAAGTATGTATAACTCAAGTATGACATTGTTAAATATTAAATCACAAGTCAATTAAAGAAAAAAACTAACACACAAACATAAAAATTAAAAAAAAGAAGAAGATACATTGACTTTGTTCATGAAAAATATGTAGAAATCAAGGTAATCTGACCAAATATATTTAGTTAGTTCTAATTTAACATAAAAAATTCCAATTAGAAAAAAAATGGAACAAGAAGAATTGATTTTATAGTTTACATTATATTTGAGGGCATTTTAGTCATTTAGTAGATAATACTAATGGTGTTAGTGTGGATTTAACGGAATGGGGGAATCTGAATAATAGTTTGTAAAATAAGGGAGGTCAGTGCAATTATTAGAACCTCAGGGGAAGTTCCTACATTTGTTAGAAACCTTAGGGGAGGTTAGTGAAATTTACCCATTCTTTATTGAGTCAGTTTATATGCGATTTTGTCCTAAGTTTAATTAGGTGGCGGAGCTGGTTCCCAAAGATTATTCGGAGGCGTTGACACATTTGAATTATCAAAAAATGGCGGATGATTTAGGCTTTGTTTGTTTTGATATAAAATATTTTACAATATAAAATATTTTTTTTTTCAGAAAATAAAATTTAAATTTTATTTTTCGTTGTTTGGTTGGCATTTGAAAAATATTTTCAGAGACCAACAAAATAGTGTAGAAAGAGGGGGCTTAAATGATGGAGAGATATGAGAATATTGGAATTGAACGTGGATTAGGACTAACGATAGAAGAAACTGAGCAGTGAGAATTGCAGTAGAAGGTATTGGATTCATTTTGAAAAACAACTTGCGAAAGATTTAAGGGTAAAATATTTTCCTCACTTTTTAGTTTTTACACAACCAAACACCGAAAAATAGGCCAGAAAATATTTTACGCTCAAACAAACGGAGCCAAAACTCAAATTTTAACTTGAAAATCTATCGTTAGAAGAAAAGTGAATTTGATTTTCTGATCATTACTCTCTGGTTTAGACGAATTAAAGAAGCAAAATAAGTACTACTACTAAATAACTAACAGGACCAAAGTCTGAATACATTTTCCAAGTATATTACGAAAAGGACAATAAGTTATGTTCGGATATCCGCCACCGCCATTTGTGGGCTTTGCTGTGCGTTCATTGCGATAATCTGAACCGTTCATCTTGTAAAACTCGCAGTATAATGTATTCATTTAGAGTAGAGCCCCATAAGATGAATGGTTTATAAATCAGACGGCTTGGATTCTGTCAATAATTTTTAAGTTAGAATGTGTTTGACCTTATATTTTATAAATCAAAATTGAATTTTGGATATACCTATAGATGTTTGATCAAACTGATTTTATGCATGAATACTTAACCCTACGGATCCTACAAGATGAACGATTCAAATGATCGAAATGAATGCATAGTGGGGTCCACAATGGGCGGCGGAAAACCCATCCTGAAAAACTTAACTTACTTTTATTCTCTTAAATAAAAAATAAAAAAGACAAAATGAAAAGAAAACAAACAAATAAACAAATCGAAACCGGTTAAAGCTTCGATCAAACGAACCGGCCTACTGGTTTTCTCCCAATAAACAAATCCAAGCCCTAGGGCTAGGGCTAGGGAAAAAAAATGTAGAAGTAGTTCCCGTTGGTTCTGATTGCCATGCCGAATTTAGGTCATCAACTGGAAGAAACAATTCGATCGCTACATCACCATCGCCACATCGATTACTCGGTCCACCTCAGGTCCTTGATTGATTGTCTTCTGTATGGATGTATGTGTATATTGTCGTTTTCTACCAACGATTCCTCTCGTCTGGTTTTTACTTTCAAAGCATCGCTAATTTGTAACTATCTTGTTATTTTTGGTTTAATTGATGATGAATTTGGGATTTTTAATCGAATCTTTGCCACCATAATGGTAATTTAATTCGGTGGTGTTATGTTTTAAGCTTTAGGATAGTTGAAAGATGAAGTAGCAATTTCGGCTCAGTGAGTGTGATCTATTGATTGTTGGGTTTCTGTGTTTAGTTACATTATATTTTTGATAACCCAGGTGTCCGGGCCAGCTTTCGTGCACTGGGGAACAATCCCACCGCCCACTTGCGGGGGTCCTAATTAAAGTCAGAGCTGGCCCATAGGAGTTGATAGCACCTGAGACCTTAGGAGGGAGCAAACTCCTAAGTCCCAGGCTTTGACCATTAGACCAACTCCTTGGGATTTGTATCTAGTTAGATTCATGTTTTTCATCATGGATTTTGGATTTAAAGTGTTTTAACTTCTTCTTTTTTTCTTGTTTAGTTGGTAGTAATCAATTTTAGGATCATACACTGTTTTTGGTATACCGGTATTGAAGTTTTTCAACAACTAGATCGTAGTCAAGGTTTATGGAAAACCTTATTTACCAAAAAAGGAAAAACAAGTTTTCATGGAAAATGTCCATATATTGTGCAATGTAAATCTTATTTGCTAGAGAAAAATGAAAAAACCGGAAAGTCAGCTTGATTTTGTCATATTCAACTCCTGAATGTTTGAACTCAATCATATTTAGTCCAATAGTTGAACCACTCATTTGTAACGTGGTTTTAGATAACGGTTGATAAAGTTTGTTGGGCTCAATGTTTTAAAAGTCGTTAGGCGCTAGTCGGGCAGTCGGCCACCTTCGAGCAATTAATTGGTGCATATTAACTAATAATCGGTGATTCAATCGTTAGTCGGACCTAATCAGATAGGCCCCCGCCAGTGATTAATCGGCAATTAATCGCCGATTAATTCCTTGTTTTAGAACACTGGTTGGGCTTTAAAGGTTTAACATCGCAACTTGCAAGTGATACTAATTGTTGTTTTGAATTTTGATTCGTAATTTTCGGTAATTGTTGTGCTTTAAACCTACAGTAAGGGTAAGTTTGTTACAAAATGATTCACACCAAATCTCCAACTTCCTCCTAATGTCCTCTCACTTGTGTGATCAATTAAGTTACGCCTTGACTATGTGAACAATTCTGTTTGTGCGCTCGCGCTCGCGTGTGAAGATCTATTGAGATTTCGTTCTGTCTCTCTCTCTCTCTACTAACCATGGAATTCTGATGGACTGAAGACAGAATCTTGTTTTTCAACTGCTAGTTAGGAGAAACAGTGATAAAGTCAAATCAGACTAGAATGGCTATTTCTTGTAGGAAACTAAGATGGTTTAGATTAATTGTGTCAATGTCCGAGTTTGTTCTCTTAATAAATTTTTGGTCTTCTTTTTCACACTGTAAACTCTACACAGGTAGGTTTATTTGATGAACGTAGATGATGGGGTTTCAGACAATGGGTTCCCATGGGATGGGCCAACAGCCTCATCTACAACCCTTAGCAAGGCAAAACTCATGGTTTAGCTTGACACTCGGAGAAATTGAGAACCAATGTGGAGAATTCAGCAAGCCACTAGGGAGCATGAACCTTGAGGAATTGCTTAAAAATGTTTGTACTTCTGAAGCAACTCAGTCCAGCGCTATGGATATTGGAAGTTCTTCTCCGGCATCTTCCCTTCAGCGTCAGGCCAGCCTAGCATTGGCTAGGGCTTTTAGTGGGAAGACGGTTGATGAAGTGTGGAGAGATATCCAACAAGGGCAGAAGGGAAAAAATGTTGAGGAGATCAAAGCTCAGGAAAGAGAACCAACTCTCGATGAGATAACTTTGGAAGACTTTTTGGTAAAAGCAGGGCATTTTGCTGAAGTTTCGTCTGGACCTCTTGTTGGAGTGGATAATGCTGTGACCACTCAAAAGGTGCAGCCGCAGATATCCCTGTCACCAAGTCGTTCGATTGACACACTATCAGACACACCCCGACCAGGCCGAAAGAGGGGATCCGCAGATGCAATCGAGAAGACTCTTGAGAGACGGCTCAAGAGAAAGATTAAGAACAGGGAATCCGCTGCACGCTCACGAGCAAGAAAACAGGCATGCTATTAAGATGTTTTGTTTTTTCTCCTGCATACCATAAAATAGTATTGGATATAACATTGTACATTGGTATTCTTTCTTGAGTTTGTCTGTGACTTTGGCATTGTGATTTTGTAAACGCAGGCGTACCACAATGAGCTGGTGGCCAAGGTTTCATGTCTTGAAGAGGAAAATATAAAGCTCAAGAAAGAAAAGGTCAGGGGTGCTCATTTGTCTTTTGTGTTAGTATATTTGTTATTTTTGTGAGAGTTACCCAGATGCTAAAGTTTCTTAAATGTTCTTCGAAGAACATAAATGAACTTATCAGGACGGGATGTTCTCTGCGGAAACTTAGGTTTTGTCACTAGTGCATTTTCCCTTAAGAAAGGATGTATGATGACCAATCCTTGTCGGCAAACTTGAGGCAAGGGCAACAAATAGGACATTTAACCTGGAAACTTCTTAAAAGTAGAGACATCCTGTTGATAAATTCCAGTCCGATAGCAATACATCACGATCATGTGTAACATTGGTAAACAAGCATCGTAGTTGGTATATAGTCTGATCTTTTATTCAGCTTGTGGTAATTCAAGACCCATGACTTGCATAACCTGGAAAGTTTTCAACTCTAATGACAGGACCAAGAGTTGGTACTTGGTAGGACCTGTGGGTTTTATATCTCTTTCCATTTTGCATAACGTAATGCATTAATGCTGCTCTCTGGAAGTACTTCATATTCTTGAAGTTAAAAATACCTTTAGCATATATGTTCATCGCAATGGGGAAAACCGTTACGTACGAATGTGTTACATACGTGTGACTCACAAGAAATAGCTTGTTGTATATTATGAACACACAAAATGTTCTGTTGCTGACGGACCGAAGGAATTGACAATACGCAAAACCATAAATATTGACACAGGAAAAAGTAAAAAGTATATTACTTTCTAGATTTTTTCCCCCTGAATCTAATGCGGTAGCTTAATATTCTCTCCCTCTCAATCAAGTAACTTCCAATTAATATTCAATATACAATCTGATTCATTTCTACTAGATAAGACGCGCTCTTACTTAATCCTTCTCTATGACCGCTTGCTTTTCAAATTTGGCTAATTAATTATTTGTACTTCTTATGTGAAGGAATTGGAGAAGTTATTGCCATGGGAGGTGTCTCCAGAACCAAGATATCAGCTTCGAAGAACGAATTCTTTCTAATATGATCTGTGTGATAGTTTTGTAGTTATTGAGCGCGTCTGTGGAGGTTCTTTCTTTCTTTTTGTGAATGTATTTATCTATCTTAGTCTTTTATATATAATAACATGATGTAGATATGATGGCCCATTTGGGATATTGGGAAAGGAAATCAAGCAAAGAAATGAGTCAATGTTGTTTTCTGCTTTGAGTTATGATATTGAAGTTTGGTGATTGGATGGAGGCCGGGGGCATGTGGATTTGCCATCTTGATTTAGGTTTTTCTCGATTTGTCATCTTGATTTAGCCATGTTTGGATCTTTGATTTGTCGAATATTTAGTAGAGAGATGAGAAAATGAAACAGTTTATTCCTGCGCACGCGGAACAATTTCTCAGTTGTCATAGTAAGTAGTACGTTTCTGCAGACTTGGCTTTTGGCACGGATGTTCTACCCATCATCCCATCAAGCTTTACAACGTAAACAGTGATTCAAATTCCTACAATGTAAAGAATTTGAATCAAATTTTGAGCTCGGTTTGAAACTCTTTTTTTTAGACTTGCAACACGAATTCCATCTAACCGTCTCCCACCGCAGCTATTAAATTTGTGTTAATAATTTTTTACTTCTCAGAGTGAAAATTTCCCTAAAAGATTTATTAAAACAAAATTTCTAAATTATTTGAGTATTTTCTGAACTTCTTTGCAAGTTCCTTTCGCATGTATCTCATTTATGATTTCTTTCGAAAAGACAAAACTTAAAAATTTAGAAAAAAAATCTCCAACCATGAAAATAAGCTAGTATTACTTGAGAAATAAGTTAACTTAGGCCAAAAGTTTACTCCTTTAAATAAACTTTTAAAAATTCTGATTAAAAAAAAAAACTTTAAAAAATTCCGGGGACTTTTATCCAATTTCTGCCACGTAGGCTGCCTGTGAGACACCACCGTCTGCTTCTCTCTCTCTCTCTCTCTTCAAGGGTTTTGTCAAATTTCGTTACAGAATTTTCATCAATGGCGGCGACTCCGCCTGAAAACGAATCGTCGGAATCCAATGCCCTGTCCACAGTCTACTCCGATTACCTTTGGAAGAGATTATCCAGTTTCTTTCCGTTTTCTGGTTCGAACTTTCTCGGCAAACTGTCGAATCTCTACCGCCAATTAACTCGCGCCAGATCACGCCGGCGAGGGCCGTGCCTCCCTCTCCCATTGCCTTCCACTTCACTCGACTCTATTGTGTAAGCCTTAATTTTCTCTCTCTCTCTCTCTCTCTCTCTCTCTCTCTCTCACTCATGGATTAACTGTAATTTTTTAACTGCTCGTGGTTTAACTGTTTGAAACGTAACTTTAAAATACAATTCTGAACGCAACTGCACCTAGAGCCGTTTGATGCAGGTGCTCCAAACACAGTTGCGTCAGGAAGTTGTGTTCCTCGACTTTCTGTAACTGTTTCTCTTTGCACTTTTTTTTGGGGTAAATCTTTCTCTTTGCACTTTATTACTCCCTCCGTCCCATTTTGATAGTCCTCAATGAAAAGACGCGTCATTTTCGAATCAGAAGTAAATACTTACGTATATGATTTTTTGAACTTTTTTGCACCAAATTAAATAACTAATCGAGATCTCTAATTTGGTGCGATTCATTAAGTACTTTATTTTCTTATCCGAAAATTGCACGACTTTCCTTCCTCAGGGGACTATCATTTTGGGACGGAGGGAGTACTTTATGTGTGGTTTGTTTGGAATCCAACTGTAGAACATGTATTGAAGAGTTGAACACGTAGCTACATTCGAACTTCCGGTTAAGGGAATTTATATTGAGCCCATCCCTAGAAAAATGCAAAGAATAGAGTGAAAAACATTCATATTCAGCCTGTTTGCTAAGGCCGTTTTTGGATTGAGGGATTTGATGAGAGAAGAAAGGAAGGATTAGAGCAATTTGGTGAGAATGGAGAGAGAAGTAAAAAATGGGATATTTTCCTTCCCCTTTCTTATGACACCCTTTGTCACAATCTAAAAAGGGGCGAATTTTGTTTTAACAATGTTTCCAGACAGTTTGCGAAACCTGTTTTTTAGGTAGACTGACGACTTTTCGTGAGGCATGGCAAACTATTTTTCTTAGATATAAATAGGATAGGATATGAAAACCATTGATGTCTTTGTTTTTAGAAGCCGCTACTGCAAATCTCTTTTAAGGCCTTCTTTTCTATTTTTATCTTCCATATCAAATTGTCAACACTTTTCAGAAAACCCCTTTAGTTGATGGGTTTGTAAACTTATTTTTAAGGAAACTTTTGCATAGTAAACTCATTTCCAAGAAAAACAAAAAATTTCCCTCCCCAAACCCAAGAATCATTTTCGCTTAAGAAATACCACTATATCACAAGATTCACAACAACCAGTGTTATGTTATCAAATACAGCGACGGCTCACAAAACATGCCAGCTACCTTTCTTCCGTTTTGTCTCCATTATTCGCTGCACAATAACAGGAGCGGAGCCATGAGCTAGCTCAACTTGGGGCAGGCGTATTATGACCATAAAGTGTGAATCGAGGCCATGTAAATTTTTATTGCTGGCCTTAGATCCCTCCCATGGGTGAATGTGATCATGCAAGTGCAATTGGTAAGGAAAGATTTGGTAACAGTCTGAGATATTAAGGTTATCTTGTTATGTGGAATTTTCATTGTTTACTGCCATTCACTTTTTTTTTTTGGTAAGTAAAAGATTATATTACCAAAAAGGCATTAAGGAATGCCGCCCGTATACAATTGTTGAGTGCCATTCACAGTATTCATTGGTTACTATGATTCTTAGGGAGTTCATTGTGGGTAGACTGAGGACACATCCAATTCTTCAGAGTTTTGGAGGCCATTTGGTGCTTTTTGGTACTCTTTAAGGCACTCTTATAGAAAGGGTAATCAACCTAACTTGAGTAGGTTGTAGAATTAATTGTTATTTCTGCACATATGCCTTATTTTCATTCTCTTGGCATACATATACACACATGTAGTTATTTCTATTCATGTTTCAAGTGTATGGAGGAACTTTTTCTCTTTTGTATCTTCGCCCTTTTTGGCCACCCTGTTGATTTTGTTCATGTTCACAAATATGAGTAAGGACAAATAATTGTATAATTTAGATGAAAGTTTGGAATCTTTGGATCACTCACGAACTTTTTTTTATATTGCAAATGGCCTTCTATGGGGTGAATTTAAAAAAATTACGAGCATCCTTTGTGAAGTTTTGTTATATATACACCATACTGCATTGGAGCTCTAGACCTTTTGAGTCCTTAAACAATTGGTGCTTGACCCCGTGGTCCATTCACACAGGGAAACTTCTGAGGCATCGAGAGTGTTTGATGTTTTACAAGATATTTTGGAGCATATCTGTTTAGATTTGCATAACATCCAGAAGAACTTACATTTTTGGCAATCTAGAGCAGAGGTTAGTAATTGAGGTCCTCACAGTGGGTAATCTTTTTTCATGGGGAGTGAAGTTACTTTTGTAGTGGGCGCTTTCCTTATATGCAATCTCAAAATTTAACTTCTAATTGTTTCATTCATTTTCAGGCATCAAATGCTCGAAAGGTGTACTTTTTGCTTTTTGAGAGAGGGCCAAGGGCATTTATTCATGGAACTATTCGACTGGTACGCGAATGTGTTGTTGAGGGTTCTGGCCTGCAAAATCTCAGTCGCTCTGCGTCTGCTCATATATCGGAGAGGATAACCGTCTTAACTACCTTAAGATATCATCTGGCTACTTTTTTGGCACAGGTTTCATTATATTTTTGGTGCATTCTATACATTATGCTTTCTACAATCGCATCTTTATTTAGTTATTCTGGCCTTTTTTTTTTTCTTTTTCTTTTCTTTCACATTGGAGAGTGATCGTGATTCTTCCTTTCCTTTGGCTTTCTTGTTGGTTTCCGGTGGGTCTGTATTCTCTTCTATCATCGATAACTCCCCTTTGATGTTCCTTCTCGTGCGGGCTACACCCAGTCATGACAACTGTGTATTGAGTAGGATACAAGGATAGCTATATTATTAGGTTTGTAGAGCTACTTTATCTTCCTAATTGCCTTCTCGTGTGTTTCTTGTCATATTTTTAGAATGGGGGAGGGGGGAGCATAGGTCCCATTGATTCCAAAAACTTGAAATTAAACCTCAATATGAGAAGAATGAAAGAATGCATAGGAAGGAAGACAAGGTGTCCATGGACATGGATGATTATAGTTAATTCTCTTTCTTTTTTGAGGTAAATAGTTAATTCTGGGTTAATTTTGTTTAATTGTCATGCAGGTATATATAGAGGTTGACAGATTCGGTGAGGATTTAGTTAGGGATCCTCAGAAATCATTGCCGGAACTGTTGGTAACTATTAATGGTTTATTCTCAAAATTGGAGGCTTCTATTAGCCACTTTCATGCCGTGCATCAGGTTAATTTTCTATCATATAACCTCTTTTTGTGGGACTTTCCCTATTGTAGTTGCCATTCATTTTGTTATGTTTCTTTTCCTTTCCCTGTTGAATTTTCAATTATACTCATCCCTGCACACAAACCGCGAAAAGTGCATCTTACCTCGGATAATATACCGTATATTTTGTAACTAGATTTTGTGTGTGATGATTTTGTAGTGTGATTCTTCCGTTGATGGGAGCTATTCATTCCCTCTTATGTTTGAGAAACTGCCAGAAGTGAACCAGGAAGGCTCTCAATGGACAGATTGTGAGAGTAGAGATGCTATCAACTTGATTTATGAAAATCTTCATAAACTGGACTCTTACTTAGCTGACCTTGTAAGTGTCACTACTCACTACAGTCTTTTATCTACTTCCTACTTTTTGTTCAGAGTGCTGTTGCTTTTTCAGAGGTTTGTGCATTTTTTAAATGGCTTTTCAATTGACATAAAATGTCATTGGGGCGAAATGGGTTTTCCGAGAAGTATAATCTGCTAAGATCTACCCACTAGTCTGTCCTATCATGTCTTTCACTAACCATATCAAGCCATTATGGTGAAATTATATGCACATAAATATACGTCAACCATAGGGAATCACCTATACTTTCTTACTTATAGGGCTGGCTTTCAAACCTCTGGAGGCTTTTATCTATTAAGAGACCAGTCAAAAAAATATGTTTCGGTAACTGATTAAGAAGCTTTTATGATAAAGTCTATCACTTAACAGTTTACCTCTCCCAACAACAAGAAGTTTAGAATGCTGTCCTAACAATTGCATGTTGCTTTCTATCATAGCTTTGTAGCCACCTTTTCTAAACATCTAGAAATCTAAATAGTAAAAGGCAGTTTCTCCGATCTTTGGAATTTTAATGGGATCAGTTGAACAAATCTAATATATGGAGTTCCTGATGTTGCGAGAGGATGAATTTCAGATCTGGTTGTTGTTAGAGAAGTGCAGAAAATAAGGAGGAGAAAGAAGAAGAATTATAAGAAAAGAGAACCTAATTATTTCGCGAGTTAGACACAATCTATTCTCACACAATCAACGGTATAAATTAACAGGGATGCACGCTAAATATCTTCAGCATGGACTTCTTAGAAACTATGAATATTTGGCAACTACCCGTATAGCCGTATTGTAGACCGAACGACAGGGGCGGCTCTAGGAATTTGTAATAGGGTGTTCAGATATTACCTTAACTCTACTGGCTCATTGGTTTAAGAATGTTCAAATCTTAGTAGCAGGATTCTTCTAAAATGGGTGCGCTCCCAAGACGGGAGCGCGAATCGGCGCTCCCAAGATGGGAGCTTGACGGGAGCTCACTCCCCTTGAGACGGGAGCTCGCTCCCAACTAACATGGGAGCTTATTGGGTGGTTAAGGCAACTGTTCTCTTATTCTCAAGGGAGGTATGCCATTGTGGAAATAAAAATATGAAAATCTTATCACTCAAGAAGTTTGGGAAATTGAAAATATCTAACTTCCTATAAGTACCCTTTAAGATCATGAAAATTCTCATAAGTAATCACTTTTCCTTCAATGGTTTAAGTATTTAAAGATACTTTATATACGTATTTATATGAAATTTATATACGCTTCTTAGGCGCTCCCAACCTTAGGAGCTTCTAGGTGCCTCCGCTCCCGCGCTTCCGCTCCCGCTTCCGCTCCCGCTCCCGCTCCCGCTTCGTGCTACTAAGGTTCAAATATTACCTTAACTCTACTAGCTCATCGATAAACCAACAAAACATATGTACAAAATCTCAAATATTCGCATAATTAAAAAGTACTGTAGTAAAAAAAGAAGATCTTTTGGGGAAAAAAGATTATCTACCGCTCGAAATTAGAACTTAAAAATATAGTCTTATATGTTTTTTTATTTGGTCAGCAATATAGTCTTATATGTTTGTCAACAAAAAATCGATTTTTTCAATGTTCTCCTATTGCGTAGAGAACAATGTTTTGAGAATGAAGAGTAAATTTTACCGTTGTCATATACGATATGCCATATTTTGTTCTAGCATTAAAGTAATGTATTAAACTACTAGTGCCTTGTTAAAAGATATTGGGATGAATAGGTTGGAGAGGACAGTTTTGAACATAAGCTTTTCTATAGAATGATATGATTGAGAATTTCTATGGTAGACCAGAATTTGAAGGAATATTGCTAAAGTTAGCAAAGTTTTGGAACGTAGTTGAATTTTTTTTAAGGTTGTTCATAATTCTATAAGCTAATCAAACCAAAAAAAAAAAAACTAATGCAATTAATATCATGAATGCGAAATAAACATATTTAGATATCAATAATGAACATGGAGAGTGAATGTAGAACACAATACTTACCCCAATAGATTATTTTATTCCCTCTTTTTTTCAACTTTCTTTTATTATGATTGTGAGCTTTGTTTGAAACTAATGTATTAGGTATTCAAATATGAATTGCCTAGATTCATGGGATGAATTGGATTGTGGGCTGAGTGTTCAATTATTTTTGGATGAGTGTTCAATTATTTTTGAACTAGGTGTTCAAGATTTTTACGATTGGGTGTTCAAAAAATAGATAAACCAAAATTATTATATGTATTCTAAGAAAGTTTTTCATGGAAGGGTGTTCAATTGACCATGGTTTGTTCCATGTGGAGCCGCCTCTGCCGAACGATGACTATGACTATTCAAAAGAGGGAACATTTGACTCTTTGACATTCTTGACATTATCAAATTGGTATATATTGACCCTATTAGTGAGGAATCAAAATAGGATCCCTGGATTCATCTAAACCTGAGTGTGGGAAGTTTGTGATCAGTGTGGCTATGGAATACCAAGGGTTGTCAAATGTTTGTTTTTTCCCTTGGATGCAGCCTTGCAGGTCATCTTACCTGCATGCAACAACTTTCAAATGATTTCTATTTGTCCACTTTAGAATTTAGATGACATATGTTGTTGAATTGCCTGCTCTCGCTTAGGTTGCCAAACACCAGAAACCAAGAAAAGTAACTCTGTACTGGACGCGTTATACAATTGGGTTTGTTGGTGTCTCTGTCTGTTCATTTTGGCTCCTGAAGCATAGTAGATTGACGGGAAGTTCTGACATTGACAACTGGATTCATGAGGCTAAGGAATCGACTATTAGCTTTTGGGAGGACCATGTGGAGCAACCGGTATAATTTCTCCGAAGTGTTCTAATTCTTACTAGACGCCCCATGTTATAAATAATTTGCATCGTTTGATTGCATATGATCTGTTGGTATCAAGTTTCAAATTTCTGCTGATATCTTCTCAGATGATTGTTATAGATCTATTCATTGCTATTAAACAAATCTTCTCCAAATGTGCTCCATAATATTAAGATATATTTGTGTTATTGTTCAAGAAATTGACTTACGGATGTTAAACTATTGCCATTAGAAGAAACCAAAGGCAATTAGTTCATCTTTGAATTGGTAACCTGGTTAACCAGACAACCTGGAGGGACTTCAAGCCAGTTCCTTTGACTCCTTCTACTCAAGCTACTACAGCTCCGATTCCCGTACCAGTGGTCTTGCCTTTGTGTCTTTCCCTTACCCCCCTTTTTTTGTTTTCTTATCTAGTTGAAGGTACCCGTTGCCATTTCAATGCTCGCCTATTCTGCGTCATCTTTCTCAATTACAGTTTTGGTGTCGTATGCCGGTTGTGCCTAGCTGACAGGCAGGTATGGGACGAAAGTAGAGGTACGGGACAGGAATCAAGGTATAGGTGCGGGGGTGAAAGTCAGATACGAACGAACGGGCTTTCAAATATGAAAGTCGAAGGTCCAGAGTCAACTCACGTGGCAAGCTCCTTCCTCATAAGGTTACTACACCAGCACCAGCAGCATCAGTAGTGTCAGTTTAGGCCTAGGTAAAAACTATTCTTAAACAAATCTGAAGAAAATTCCTGAATCTGGATCTTTTAAAAGTGGACAGCTGTAGATATACAATTGCTATCCTCTCGCTCAATTGCAACAATAGACAGATAAGAGTGGCTGCAGGCACTTTTCAAAACCCCAAGTCTCCAATTCTGGAAATAACCCAGCATTGGGCCTAGCATCAAGGATTGGAGTGGCTGCTGTGTAAAAAGGTCTAAATTTTAAGGTCCATTTTAACTAGGTTCGGATAACCTATAAATTGAAATCTGCATCCAAGCACCCCAAAGGAGTCATTCCCTGAGTCAAATCCTACCGATTGAGCCAAAAGGTGTACCTCCCATGGACACCCAATAACTACCATCTTGATCTCCTTGGTTCAGCAAAACCAGACCTCTCTCTGATTTATATTCTCCCTCTGCACGGAACTTGACAAAGTCACATCATCAAGCCATTTGATTTACTTATCAAAATTGGCTTGGAAAATATGTGGGCATTTATTGTTGCTGTTATTTGTTAATCCTCTTTCATTGTATCTTGCTAATATGGTGTCTTCACTGGAATAACACAGTACAATGTTGCGTCTGATGCTAATTGAGTCAACTAGCTCGTACATTACTCTAATCTGGCCATGCTTCTCAGAGCATTATTAACTTCCCGTTACATTCTTCTTGAAGAGCTACAAATTCTTAACTATTATGTCGCCCTTCTTCACCCACTCAAGGCTGCAGCCAGCAGCCTTTTATTACTCTCTTCCTCTGTTTCTTTCTTTTCTTTTGTTTAACCTCTTAACAAGTTTATCTGTACAACAGAACCCACTTTATTTCTCTATATTTTCAGGTTATGACGTTATTTTTCCTGTTCTCCCTTCCATGGCTGTATTCACAGGCCCTTCCATGGCTGTATTCACAGTACTGTGAATCAAATGATTTAAGGGAAATGATTTATGTGACATATTTCTGTACTCCCTTTTCATCAGCTTCTGGCTATTAGAGATGAACTTTTTGAGACATTCAGAAAGAGGCACAAAGGTGTAATGGAGCAAGAAGAAGTCCAGTTAACTGCCAACTCATTACACAGGTTTGTTAGTCATGAACAATAATACTGTGTATGCATGTATACCTATAATATAAGCGACAGTTGCAAGGTTTCTCCTGCAACGTGTGATAAGATATTTATGTCCTTGAATTTCTAATATATTACTGAAATACCCCTCAGTTAGAACACCATTCACTCAGCATACATAGCATATCCTTTAGCCTGCACACAGTTGATCGCCCGCACCAACCACCTTTGTGGGACCCTCAATATTAAATTTGAGAGATAATAGTTGTTTTGTATGAAAATAGTGAACCCAGCAAAATTAAATTTGATGGTAACCATAAAGAAATCAAAAAGCGACCGAGCCAGATAATCAAGGAGGTTAAAAATACTAACACATGAGTCTGATCTAGTGGGATCCAACAGTAAAATATAGATGCAAAGTGAAGATTTTCGTGAAAGTATTAGGGGCGTATAATGGAGAAAATTAGAGCACCTAGAACATTTGTCAGGTTTATGAGTAAAAAATAGTATGAGTCTGGCAAATATGATGAAGGCCACTGACGCTAATTGGGGAATTGACCTTATTAATCAACAAAAATGAATGGATAATTTTTTTATAACATTGGAAGGCAATATTTCTATAGAAAATTGGGAAAGTCTATTAATACAACATTTTGCACAGTAAAATGGACACCTTATGGTGTGGCTCCGTCTCATTGGCTGTCGTAAAATAGCATCTCGTTAATTACCAGCGAAACAGTAACACATAAGCATATTGTACACATTGTTGTGCTAAATATCTGTGTTAGTAATATATCTCATTAAAAGATTTTGATATTATATGATGCTAGTTTGGTAAAAAGAAGAGGATGTTGAGAGGAAGAAGAAACAAGAGGCTATTAGGTTAAATGAAACAAAATCGTTCTGCTTGGTTGCTATTTTCAGAAAAAGTGTTGCCGAAGGATTTCCAGAAATTGGTTTTGAAAATGAAAAACACTCACCGTTATTCACGGCTTGTTCATTTTGTAAGCGGAATGCTATTTGATAAATTAGGTTAACATCTTTTTATGATTTCTAACAACTGGGTTTTTTCCATAAAAGGCATAGATGGCGGCGTGTCCATGCTTTCTAGGTGTTCAGGTAGCAAAAGTGACTATATAGGTTGGGGATTTGTGCCATTACTTGGTTCATGACATTTGAAGAGACAATGTTTTCCTTGAAAATATCTACAGTTATTCGGGCGGCCAATCCATTGGCTTGACCAATTTGTAGATCGAATTTATGTAGTTATTGCAAGTGGCACCTTTGCTTGATCATTGTGAAGGATGATCTTACATGGCACCTTTTGAATTGCAGCAGTTGCTGCATGTTTTGATTTTTGGTAGACACATTCTGAGCCGCCCTGGGTTTCTTATTTTATTGCCCTAAAAGTATGTTTGGTTGGTTGCAGAATGTTGCAGGCGTTCAGCGAACAGACGACAGGTCAAAAATATCCAGAGAATGCATCAGAACAGAAAATGCTTGAAGTAGTAATGTTGAGGTTAGATCTCATTTCCATTTGGTAGGCTTTTTGTTATGATTGATGAAATTAGGAGGTGTATAGGTGGCATGTGAAACTCTTGCTTGCATGCGCTCATTCTGCAAAAGTGGAAAGAAACATTCTTTTACATCATGTATACTTCATATAATCATAAATAGGAGAGCATAGAAGGTCCTCTATATTGATCTTCACTCTATTGTAAGTTCTCCATTTCTTTGCATTGTGAATCTGGTTTGGCCTTCTTACAGCATGGTCAGCTTAGCAATTTAGTGATTATGTAGAACTTCATAAGCATGTGGGTGTATTTTTAGAAGTGTGCCCTCTCTTGAGATATACTTATTAGCTTGCTGGACTGTTGGTTCTCTATTTACTGATCAACTGAGAGCATTGATTTTTCTCATGTAGGTATGAGAAGGAAGTCATGAATCCAATAAAGAATCTGGTTGGGGGAGAGCTTGCTCGTGCTTTACTTATCCAGGTAACATGCTCCACTTCTATGGCAGTCAGTGGTTTCTAGTGCTGATATATAACAAGCGGTCTGTGCTATGACAGATTCAGAAGCTAAAGTTGGATATTGAGACGTGAGTAAAGTCAATTGGCTTCCTTGGTTAGAAGTTGATTCTCTTCGGTATTCAACTCATGTCATTGTTTGTCTGGCTACCTTCTTCTAACAGGGCAATGCTCGAGCTAGACCAGATTCTTAGGGCCAATGAAATCAATTTTGCTATTCTAGCTGCTTTACCAGCTTTTTCCCTCTCCTTTATGTTGCTCATGTTAATGCGGGCATGGCTAAAGAAGGTAAGATCTATGGAGCTATGGTTATTTGCCGAGTGTATTACCATATCAAGAACGCACGTGATATTTGTTTCTTCGAATAGCAAGGATTGTTCTTAAAATATCTTGTGTTCGAATAGCAAGGCCTTGTTTGGATGAACCTCCACCTATGCCTTGAATTAACTGTGGGATAAGTAGCGCAAATCAAGACGTACGAGTTTGGGCTTTATGGTTTAGCTAATGGAGATTGTGGTAGTCACCCACTATCACGCTTACAACACCATTTGCCTCTCTTTTTTGCTTGCTATATTGTAATTTAACTAATAGGGTAAAATTTGTGGTAGGTAGATGGTTAATCTTGCAGATGCTGCCAATTTGCTATTCGTTGTAAAATCAGAGATGCACTCCTTGATTTCTCGTTCTTTAAAATCAGGATACTAGAGCGGAAGGTAGGGGAAGGATTGCTCGACTCCAAAGAAGGCTACTAATTGTGGAGGTTGAGAAGAGAATTATGCAGTTCCAGATTTGTATGGATCAAGGACTGGTATGTAATCCAATTTGTTCAAGACACTTTCTTCAACTCAGCAGCTAATTAATTTGTGAGATACTGATGTTCGCACCGGAAATTCACACTCCATTTCTAGCCTTCCATAATCTCTTTATTGTCTTTTAGTCTCTCACAAGGGGAGTTGAGATGCTAAAGATGAAATCAGAATATCGTTCACCATGTTCGTTTGAGGTTTATAATCTTCTAAAGAGATGGGATGAGATAAGAGGAAGAAGAAATTGCTATGTGGTACATCGGTTTTTTTGGGGAAAAAAAGAGTGCTCAATCTCCCAGTACCAACCCCTTTGCAATTCGCGTTAGCCCGTTAATAAATGGATTCATCCAGTGTAATCCCATTACATTCTGCTCTAGAGTAAAGGCAGGTTTAAGTTGGATGATATGGGCTGATTAATGGTTTCAGTTTCAGATACCCGGCCAAATGGCAAAGCAAGATGAAAGGTTGCAAGCTAGTTTTGTTTTCTCTTTTTTTGTTTTCGTAGTTTAAGTACTATCTAATGCTTAAGGCACCTTTTTTTGTGGTGTCTCTCTTTGCTCTTTTAGTTTTTCATGTCACCAGTTGTGTTCAAGATCCTAATGGAATGACTTTTTATGTGTTTTTGACTAGCTTTAAGTCGTTTCATTGAGAAGGAACTGATTGTAAAGCTCTGTTTGCTTGTTGCAGGAAAATGATGCTGAATGCATGTATGGATTGGGTTTGTATAGTCTGGATCGCCTATATCGTGCTGTGGAGAGGCATGCCAAGGCAACTGGTGAATGGCTATGGTTAGTTCTGATTTATTAGTTTTGGTTTGAATTATACCAACATACGAGCTCGCCAGCAGTCCCGAGGATTTTTTTATAAACTATGGAACTAGTTCGGAACTACCCATACAGTTTTTGAAATAGAACTTCATCCTTCGCAGTATGCAGAAAATTCTGGTCAGTTAAGGGGTACTATATGCCCAACGGTCCAACCTAACATACATCACTACAGTAACTAAAGCTATCAATTGTATCATTCTTGAATCAAAATTCAAAAGATTATAACAATTTTACGTATTAATATTGCAACATATACAATTTATATGTAGCTCTTCAAATCAACTCCTGCTGCGTAAAAGGAGTTGTTCCGTTAACTGATCCTGGCAGATAACTTTGACTAGGTGTTATTTCAGAAACTATGAGTTTGATTCTTTTAAATATCTAAAACTTACACGGGTGCTGGTATATCATTCGTAGGTTATATTTTTCTCCCATTCCTGTTTCTCTGTGTATGCTTGTGTTTTGTGTGCTTCATGCATGTTTAACATATGCAATCCTTTTGTGTAACATATAGCAGGGTCTGACTCGCTATTTTGAACAGTTTGAGACAGGATATTATCGATTTGGCAAAGCCCCGTCTTCGAACCGAGTACAAGTTCACGATCACATCCCGAATGGTACAGGTGTATGATTGCTTGCTTCCTTCATCCACGCGCCAGTAGTTAACCTTCTCCATTCTTCTCTCTTTTTTTCTTTTTCTGAATTTTTGGCAAGTTGGAGCACCTTTCTACTTCTGTGGTGGGTGAACGAGGAAATTTTGTGCATGTAATTTTTGACCTATTTATGGTTCAGGCAACAGCAACAATAGGTTTTGGACTAGATAGGCTCTCTTTCGAGCATTTGGGAGGAACTGCTCTGTTGTTCTTCTGTTTATTCAAGCTAATAAGCTTAATTCATATCATTATGGTCGCTAAGAGCGAAGCAACAGAAGATTCTAGTTTGTCCAAGATTTTACCGTTCATTTACAGGACCGCAGTTAAAGCAAGGACAAAATCTCTTACGAGTTAACTGCGGTCAAAATCTCAGTATGATCTACCTTGTTTGGATTTTGCAGATGCATGGGAATATAATGATAGGTAGTACAAAAAATGGTTTTTTACTTGTGGGCCTCCCATTTAGTAATGGAAATAAATGTCAAACTTATTTGATAAAAGATTGATCACCAAACACTGCCAAACACACAACCTAATTCCTTCACCAATACCAGGAAACCCTTGCCTGGTGCGTCACTAATCTAAACAACATGCATGGTTGGTGCAACCTCCATATCCATGCATCCTGACACAGCTAAAATCCTGCTTCTTTCGAAACCAAACTCCACTCCTCTCTCTCTCTCTCTCTCTCTCTCTCTCACACACACACACACACACACACGAGCAAAGAAAGAACCTAGCTCCGGCCAACAATCAATGGCATCTTGCTTCCAACAACCAGCCGTCAACGACGACACAACGATTCTCTTCTCAACTTCTTCGGATTCACCCGAAGTAGAATCCTATACGTTAAGCCCCCCTTCTTCCTCTTCTACTTTCCAGCTCTACCGCTTTCCACCACAAACAGTAGCTCACCAATATTCCTCCAAAACAGCAGGCTACACAGTAAGTGTGAGAAATCTCTCCTACACTATCCACCAAAGCAGATGGCCCTGGAATAAGAACCCTAATGAGCCCAAGCCCCCCATTATCAACATACTGAAATCAGTTTCTTTCGTCGCAAGAAGCTCCGAAATCCTTGCTGTTGTCGGTCCAAGCGGCACCGGAAAATCCACTCTGCTACGTATTATATCCGGACGGGTACGAGACCAAGATTTTGATCCAAAGAGCATCTCACTCAACGGTTGTGCAGTAACTAGTCCAACTCAGTTGAAAAAGAAATGCGGGTTCGTGGCGCAAGAGGATGATTTGCTTCCCCTGCTGACAGTGAAGGAAACATTGATGTTCAGTGCCAAGTTCAGGCTAAAAGAAATGACTTCTCAGGAGAGAGAAGAGAGAGTTGAAATCTTGATGCAAGAACTCGGGCTTGCCCATGTTGCAGATAGCTTTGTAGGAGATCGCGAAGAAGAAGACCGGAATCATATCAGAGGGAGAATATCTGGAGGAGAGAGGAAAAGGGTATCGATAGGAGTTGATATGATTCATGACCCCCCAATCTTGCTACTCGACGAGCCAACCTCCGGCCTTGACAGCACCTCAGCTCTCCAAGTGATGGAGCTCCTTTCGTCCATGGCGATTTTAAAGCAAAGAACAATACTTGTATCTATCCACCAACCAAGCTACAGAATTCTTCAGTACATCACCAACTTGCTGATCCTCTCCCGCGGCTCTGTTGTCCATAACGGTAGCCTTGAATCGCTCGAGGATGCCATAGTAAACAAACTGGGGTTGAAAATCCCAGTCCAACTCAATGCTCTTGAGTTTAGTATGGAAGTCATCTCTACACTGGAAGATCAATACTCAAGTTCGAAAGCACGTTACAATCTTTCAGACAATATCAGAGAAAAAGAAGACGCAGAAGCAGAACTGATGCAGGCCAACTACTTGATGTGCCAATTAGAAAGTAATTCTGCAGAAAAGCCACAATCGCTTAATTCTTTGTTCGAAATATTGGTTCTCTGTGAAAGATTTTGGAAGGTAATATACAGAACAAAGCAGCTGTTGTTGGCGAGGACGATGCAAGCTCTCGTTGGAGGGTTTGGATTGGGAAGTGTATACATAAAGGTGAGGAACAATGATGGAGGAGGAGGGGTCGCAGAACGATTAGGTTTATTTGCTTTCAGTCTTAGTTTTCTCCTCTCATCGACTGTCGAAGCCCTACCGATATACCTTCAAGAGAGACGGGTGCTAATGAAGGAAGCCTCGAGGGGAGCGTACAGGGTTTCCTCATACATGATAGCCAACACCATTGTGTTTCTTCCCTTCTTGTTTTCAGTGGCGATTCTGTTCTCCGTCCCTGTCTACTGGCTAGTCGGCCTAAATCCTTCCTTCCTTGCTTTCGCCTTTTTCACGTTCGTTGTTTGGTTGATCGTGCTCATGGCTAGCTCACTAGTACTCTTTCTGAGCGCCGTGTCTCCCGATTTCATCTCCGGAAATTCGCTCATTTGCACCGTGCTTGGAGCCTTTTTTCTCTTCTCGGGCTATTTCATACCCAAGGAGTGCGTCCCAAAGTACTGGATATTCATGTACTATGTTTCTCTTTACCGGTACCCTTTGGATTCGCTACTCGTAAACGAGTATTGGAGTGTGAGGGGGGACTGTTTGGTCTACCACCAGCAGCAGCAGCACTACTGTTTGCTAACTGGGAATGATGTTTTGAAGAGTAGAGGGCTTGAGAAAGATACAAGGTGGTTGAATGTTGGGATTATGGTTGGGTTTTTCGTGTTCTATCGGGTTCTTTGCTGGATCATTCTTGTTCGAAGGGTTTCGAAAACAACAATATAGACATGTAAAAGTATTATCATATATTTGTGCATCATTTAAATTTGTATTGATAGGAAGAAGATTTGGTAGAAACTAAATTAGCAGACAACAACAATACATTTTACATATGTTCTTCTGGTGTATATTTCTCCCCTCTGGAAGTTGAATGCATACTTGGCCTTTTCAAAGACGGTGGTGTGTCTAAGAAAACTAGCAAAAGGAGCGACGTGGGAGCATGTTGTTCTGTGCTCATTGCTCTTCGTATTGCTCATTGAGCCAATTATAAATTTATCTCGAGTAATTTGAATTTTTTAAACTTCATAACTGAATAAGCCGAATATTAACTTGTTTAAGCTTGATTTAAAAACCTTACGCACGTTCTTTCTCCACCATTGGATCCAGAATAAGAATCAGAATCAAATCCTAGGTTGATTCAATTTCTTTGCCTCTATCTCTCTCTTTAATGCTTACTACTCTCTGTGTGCCTCTGTTTCTCTCCCTCTCTCACTGTTGGTTTGAGATTCTCTCTTTTTAGTGATGAATTCAGGTAAGAAATGCAGAGATCTTACACAAAATCTACGCCCCCTCCCCCTCTCTCTCTCTCTCTCTCTCTCTCTCTCTCTCTCTCTCTCACGCACACCCTAACGGCAGAGATCTCACACAAAATTTAAATGATTTTCTCTCTCAAGATCTCACACGAAAAACGTGAAACACAACCGATTTAGGCTAGCTGATTTTACCAAATAATCCCCATGCACCATACAAAATAGCAATAGAGTAAAGTGCATGAACAGTGCTTATCCAAAAAAAAAAATAGCAATAAAGGGAGAAAAAAAGGCTGATTTTACCAAATAATCCCCATGCACTGTACAAAATAGCAATAAAGGAAGAAAAAAAGGACACCAAGGAAAATTTTAAAAAGTCCGAAAATCCATTAAAATAAATTTTTAAAAACTTGCTGCAGTACATGAACAGTGCTTGTGGGCCACCACCCAAGAGTGAGGAATGACCAAAATGGCCCCTTCAATTCTCCCTCATGACATATCACTAAAGGCCGGCAAGGATATTTTGGTCCCCTCCAACCTAAATAGCTTCTTCGCTTACCTGGCCAAACAAGGCTAACGTTCTTTTTAGCAAGCAAGCATGGATGGGTAAAAACATCTAGCTTCAGCTCAACTCAATCCCATTACCCACCAAACCCCTTCTAACTCCAATTTATTGGGCCTCATCTTGGGTCCACACAGTAATTCGAACAGTTCATCTCGTAATTCTTGCTGAGAAAGCATATGTTAAAAAAATCAGCATGATCAGCCTTCAATAATCTCATAAACAATTTATATGAACTGGATAGTTCTCATGATTTTAAACATGAACTGTTCGTTTTATACGTCTTGTTTATGTACTCATCGATGACCAATCAAGCAAGTTTTTTCTTTCCGGATGTTATTCTCAGCGGAAAGTACACGATGAACGGTGCGGGATAGGACCCAGAAAATTGAAGTTTGGATGGGTTTGGTGGACAATGGTATGGATGTGAGCTCAGCCAATCCCAAAAAGTCGTAGCTTCAAGTGGGTTAAATTTCACTGACTTATTACTCCAGCAGCAAAGTCAGTGAAACTTGGACGGGTTTGTTATGGTTTGGCGGCGGTGGCCATAGATAGTTGCCGAAGGGGGATCGACGGAAGTGCTGTTGACAAGCGGAAATGGGGTCACTGGAAGTTTTTGGCTACCGAAAATGGTTGCCGGAAAAGGTGAGGGTGGCCGGAGGTAAGCCACTTTAGTGAGGGTCACAATTTTGAAACCAGCTGCATTTTATAAGGATCAAAAATGTTGATAAGCATCCATCATTACGAATCAAAGTGGCTATCAAGAATTTACAAGGATCAAAAAATTAGATAAACCTTCGTTGGTATTACATAAAGCATTCAACGGGGATAGATTTGGGTTGCAGCTGGGGGTGGCTTTGATCCAACATAATTGATTTCATGCCCAACTAAACTCAGGAATAAGAATGATACTATCACATTCCCTACCATTTCATCGTCCATTCCTTCAAACCATACATAGCCTCACTCTAAGAAAACATATAATTCAATGCGGTGAAGTACGAGCGTTCTGCAAACATTGACCCAGGTTCCTCAACAATCGCTAAATAAAAATCTCAACCAACAAAAACTTACTGCAGAAAATTCATTCCATAGTTGATTCCATTGAACCAAACATATCCTCTCTAAGAATCACTAAAGTGCAACGAGCTTTCTGCAAATATTGACCGTGACTTTCCTCAAGAATCACTAAACAGAGTCTCAACCAACACAAAACTAGGGAGAAAAAAAGACCACCACAGCTAAAGGGGAAGAATAGAGTAGAATTAATGGATTTCAAGGTAATAAAACATTCATTATTTCCAGAAGCTCCTTCGACAGTAGTCTGTACAGTCACCACCATGACACAAATCAATGGAAAGGAAAAAGGATAGGAAAACGTAGGGGAAAAAAAAGATATAAAAAAACCTCCCACCAAGAACCAGTCAACTTCTCAATTACATAAAGGAAAAAGAGATGTAGGATGAAAAGGGGAAATATGTGCAAATGGGATTACAGGCCACAAATACTTTAGGCAATGATACAAAGCATATACAAATTGGCAAAAAGTCAAAACACCTCAACTGGCTCATTACCGGTTAGTTCCATTTTTCTAAGCAAAATCATGTGAATGTGCCGTCCTCGAGTTTAAATCAAGGTTGTGAAGTTGTTCCATCAGCTGAGAGCGTCGTTCCTTGAAGAAGTCGAGACGTGATGTTAATTCTACCAAAGTGGAAGATGCTGCTGTAGGGTGTCTAGGATAATTGACCTGCAACCATTGTGACAGTAAGTATCTCATTCTAAAGAAACGTAGACAGTTTAGAGGCTACAATGACACGTGCATAAGTCAAATGGTTACTGACTGCATCAAATTTCTTCCTTTCATGCTTACCAAGGCTGTGTTCAGATACTCGTTTAGGGAGAGTATTATGGAGTGAGAAGCTATATTTGCTTAAATACTACCCGTATTTCTTGTTATTTGGTAAATTCACCAACAGATCCATGATGACTCATGACAGCCTAATAGATGAACAGTTGAAAATAAAAAAGAAAAACACGAATTGAACTCAAAACTGGTAACTGCTAAGTAACAGATGGAAACCTACAGTCACTTCAGGAATTTCCTAAGAAATTATACCCTATGTTTCACTGTCTTCTGGAAAAATCAGCCTCAATTCATTTCAACAGAGCAACTCTATTCAACTCTAAAAGGCGCTCAATGACAAAGAAAGGTCCACGACTCATCACTCTCCATAACGTTTTTTGGCAAACAAACAACTAATTCAGTGGCAGCCCAATAATTTTCATCAGTCTTACCTCTGACACTCTTGAAGTGGAAGGCATGGACAAAGAATCCACTCCACAAAGCGCATCCATGGTTATATTTATGGATGCCTCAGTACCCCTAGAATCGCTAAAGCTTGCTGAGTCTATGAATTGCTTCTTAGCAAGCTGTTTGCTACTGATACCAGACGTCATCATTGGTCCTTTAATGTTCTTCAACTCTGCCCCAAATAAACTTTCCTGCAGCCAAATAGTCAGGTTAAATAAGGAAAGATAAAGAAATGTAAGCTGAAATATGTAAGAACCAGATAACTTGAAAATTGTAGCCATCAAATTATTACACAGGGGGATGTCACTAACAAGGTATTACACAGGAAGAGAACTATGCTAATGGCTCACTCAATGAGTGAATGTTGTATTTATTGTTCTAGAACCATTTAATTACACCCATTTACAAAAAAAAAAACAAAAAATAAAGTGCAGGTGTAGACTTGTCAAAACAAGCAAAACAAGAGTCTACATGTTCAACTCAACAAATACTTTGTCCAAATAATAGGGGTCAGCTACATGAATCATGTCCAACCATTCAGCTCCAGCAAGAACGATGCTCTTAGTTATATGCAAAGTAATGTTCATCAGTTAATAAAGTCGATAGCTGTTCTACCATCTCCTAGCATTATGTAAAGGTGGTCTATCTTGCTAACTAGGAGAGTTAAATGTATTCACCATCCATGAGCAAACAATCCAAATCGATCCACCTCACTTCATCTTTAATAGTTTCTACCTCTGCTGTCTCCTAAATTTGTTCATTCAAAACCTTTATCTCTACCTTCGCCGAACTTCCACATCATCATCCCCTCTTGGCTAACATGTTTCTTGATTGCCCCATCAATACTATGAAGCATGTTGGTCTGTGATGGACATGAATTATAAAATTGAAAGGCAAGAGACATAGTGTGTATTAGAACTTGTCCCACATCGGTCAATGAATGGAGAACCTGCGGTCTGCCCAAGTGGTAAAGAACACTAATGACTTAGTTCATGTTGGGAGCTCGACTACCCCTGCCCCCCTTAACATATATTGTGTAATATCTGTGCCTAAAACTGAAAACAAAACCTCAATATCTGGATTAAGAAACTCAATGAATGGAGAAAGCAAGACCCGTGGGCTAAGGCAACTCTGTAGTTGCCTATATTGAACTCTTTAGGAACTTAAATGTGGTACTTCATTATTGGAAGGGGAAGGTTTTTCATGAAAGACTAGAGAACCAACGGGTTACACAGTCAGCATTTTTCCCCGGTTGAAAATCCTATTCAACCACCTCAACGAACAAAGATACACAGACAATTCGTTAATTAGAACGGAAGTACCTCGGTTCTGTGTTTCCTTTCATGGTTAACAAACGCAGGGTTTGTATCAAAATCTTGCTGAAAATATTTCCTGCAAGCACAAAAAAATTCAAAAAACATAAGAACAATCGCATCCAATTCCATGTTTTCCTTCTTTATCATTATGTTAAGGAATCTACTATATTCAACTTCACACTTGGGATATTACTTAGGCCCCGGTTTTTATCCTTTTTTGGCTAAATACTGAAGCCTAACTTTATATCAGTTCCAACTTCCAATGAAATTTAGCAGCATAAAATGCATCTTAATAGTGGTGGTGGAGGTTTTTTCATTCGAAAAGAAGGAAAAGTGGGGACGGCTCTTAACCAGCATAAACAAAAGAATCCTGTGTTTTCTGCCATGAGAAACTATATTCACTAGGTTATTTGACTGAAATCTAGTAAGTTCCAGTTCACTAGGGCAAGTTATATCTGACATATTTGAAGAATGAGTAGAATTTAAGTGACTCGGCAACAAAGTGAGAAGTGAAAATACTCTGAGAAGTGAAAATACTCACTTTGGAAACCAAAATATGCCTCAAAATTTATTCGGTCACAATAGATATTTTCAAAAGTTCAATTCCTTACTACCATACGGCATAGTTAACTTAAGACCCTAGCCAAAAAGTAAAAAACGAGTAAACTATGACAACACATGCACTTGGGAAATCTTTCTTGTATGCTATGATCACAAAAACATAGAAAGATCCAGCACAAGGGAAGTAGTGTGCATTTATGACCCCATTCTGGCAAAACAAGCTGCATGCAAATGAAGAAGTACCTAGAATCGTAGAAAAAAAAAATTACACTCTCAAACCACCAATCTTCCATGATTGCAACAAGTTCCTTAAGGAACCAATTGCAAAACTATTCGCCTTTCTTTTAATGGTAGCAAAGTAAGATATTTGAGTGAAAAGAGAGCAAATAGTGTGTCAAAAATTTATTCGTATCTTTAAAAGGAACAATTGCGTACTAAAAAATGGACTATGAGAACTGCAACACAGTACACTATAGATGTGAAAGCTTAGACCAAAGGAAAGGATTTTGCGACGCACTGTTGAGCTTTATGGTTTTGTACATGTTGATAGTGATCACACAATTCAGAGGGAGGGCTGAACTGCAGCTGACGTTGCTGATTTAGTTGATGGTGGAGATCTGCAACTTTCTGCTTCAACCTGGCTACATCTGCTTCAGCAAAAGCAATCTCCTCAAGCTCAGCCCTTGTCTTCATATAAAGAGCAAACTTATGAGAATGTGATGCCAGAGCACCCACAACACAAATCAGAAAATAGGAAAAATGGACTCTGCTGTTAGCAATACAGACCTTTGAATCCATCCCATGAGAGCTCAAGAACTGTCCAGAAGACATGCTCAACCCAACCTCCAAAGCGGCACGAAGATCTCTCTCAGCTTGTAGCTGTTCTTGTAGTCTCGAAACCTATCATCAACAATCTAATGGAAGTTAATGAAGGCGAAAGACTAAAGTTACTGTCTCGACTCTCGAGTCCACTTAACTTATACCTACGTAACATATGTAGCAGTATTGTAGCTTCGGTTTAATCCAGCGGCTGTTACCTAGGGATATTTGGATGTTCCAATTCTGATACGCATAAATTTGTTGGCGCCACAACCAAATTACTAGAGGCTGTTATGTACGGATATTTGGATGTTCCGATTCTGATACACATAAATTTGTTGGCGCCACAACCAAATTACTGGCATGTCGGCCTTTACAATTCCATATCAGCGTTGTATGACTAGTATTAGTCAGAATGATAAATGTACTCATTCTGCCAGGATACAAAACCCTCAGACTTGATCTAAATCACACTTGACATCTTTTTTCTTCATTATCTATCAATATCAACAATGCCACTCAAAAACAGGAAAGTGTATACTCCCTAAGTCCCAAAAATTAGTCCACTACGAAAAGACATGCTATGGATCAAAAAGTAAAGTACATGCGTTAACAAGTTTTTGAATTTTTAGTACCAAATTAAATTATGTTTGTGCAAAGAAATTTGAAAAATTATGTATGGTAGTACTTTATTTTTTGTGCGAAAATTGCACATATGTAGTGAACTAACTTTTGGGGACGGAGGAGTAGGATATTACAATTGCTCTCGGCACGTTTTCATATTTTGAAACCGTTGCATAAAACCCTCATTATCAATGGTCAAATACATATCTCAATATAAGTAACCATGCAATTATTCATCCACTGATCTATCACTCGATTGTGCAGATTGCACTTTACTATATTGGATTGATTTATTGGCTGGTTTTTTGGGTTGGGTATTCAAATGTTTTTGGGTTGGGTGTTCAAATAATACTGGGTTCTGTGTTCAAGAAAGGGATAAACTAAAATTGAACTAAAAATATTACATATATTCTTAAAGAAATTATTTTTTGGGGGTTTTCAAGTGACCACCTTGGTTATTATGTAGAGCCGCCTCTGCTTCCCAGTGTGCAACAGTACATAGTTGGAATACATATATAGGTCATTCAGAACTTGAAACCTCAACATACAGAGCTTAACGTGTCATTCTTCTTCTAAAATAATTCAAACGTTGAACCAAACTACATCATCTCTAATTGTATGCAAAATTGTACACCATTTTAGCCTCAGAGACACGAAGATGACGAATTTTCTAAAAAATCCACTCTCTAAATGGGCATTGTTAGTTGCTAAAATGCAGTTCACAAACCAGACGACATCTCAGAGTGTACACATCATACACATTGTAACTATCTCTTTTTGGAGAACACATATTCAGGTGTAGACAGTACGTTGAAAAGGAACAAACTCAAATTACACCATCACTTTTAGCTTAGGTGATCTACCACAATCTTTAAATCATCAGTTATTGACTTTTTGTTTAAAACAAAAATTGTGTTGATGCCCAAACGGAACATAAGGAGCAAAAGTTTGAAGTGGAAATGCAAATAAATAAGAGTCAATGGAGATAAAATCTATTCAAATATTGCCAAATTTAATGGTAAAAGACTATACATCTTGTTCTAGTGCCAAGCGACGCTCATGCAACGCTTGCTTCCTTCTCTCTAAGCTAGCCTGTAAAATTGCATTTCCTCGAGCCTAAAATAGATTGGAAATCCAAATTTTATTAGTGAAGACAACAATTTTCCAGGAATCAGAAAAAGATATTCCTACGGTGAATGTAAACTATTACCTCCTTTGCAATCCTTTGTCGCAAGTCATTTTTTGTGATCTCAAGCCTTTGAATAGCCAGTCTACAAACGTACCATCGGATTTAGTGCAGACATCAGATTACAACAAATCCATGAAAAAGAAGAGCTTAAAATATTCTTTTGGAAATTCAAGAAGACACATATTCCAGCAATGAAATTGCACATTGAATCATGATGGATCAGATATCATGAAAGGTAGGGATATCTGAAAAATAGTTTCGGTGATGATGAGCTTACATTATGAGGCCAAACTATGAATGATACCCTACTCTTTCATTAGACGATAACAAAATCAACCTAAATTATTTCCCTACGTCTTTCAGAACCTATTTGCATCTGCTCCTGCACCAGGTTCATCAACTGAGACAAAGGTAAATCCGTGATTCTTTTCACCATATCAGTATTACAGTTCATCAAAATGAGGTAGAATAATTTGTTCAACTGAGATCTGCGGAAGTGTATTATGTTCCAAAAGGAATTTGACAACCATCTATACCGTGAATCGAAAATGTAGTAGAATTTTGTTTCTCAGAAATGGGAATTCCAAGAAAGCAAGGGACATAGAGGATCAATTCTAGAGTTTATACACCACACAAACAAGAAAAGCATATTTCATAGATGCCTTTACAGTATTCTATGCTGATTAATGAGCAACCAAAAATGGTTTTTCTACCACAAAGCAAACAAAGGAAAAAGAAAAAGAAACAATACTGAATAAGATTCTTACTCTTCATCGCCAGAAGAATCTACTGAATCCATTGAGGGAGTCTTTCTGGCCTGCAAATAAAGAAGGGTCAGAACAGACAGTGCCAGGTTTCCAACAATAGCTATTTTAAGAAGCAAAACCATAAAAACAAAAGAAAGCATCCCAAACTAAATTTACTGGACGAATGAAGCGGGCTGTATTGTACCTTCAATCCGACATTTACTTTTCTTTATTTGAAAGTACGTTAATCATTGCAAAGCATCCAATATAGATGCACCAACATACATCTTCCAATCCTGTTATATTATGTAAGCCAAGGGGTTGCCAGTGGGAATTGTGAGCGCAAGACCTCCAGCTTACAGTTGATCACATCGACAACCTTAAACCATTGGGCAACCCTAATGGGTCTTCTGATCCAATTATAATATCACGAGATTCACCAAAAATGAAGTCAAAGGCATAATGCAATCCAATCACATCAACCTTCCCCTACCCTTCTCCTCCCCCTCCTCTCTCCAATTCTTCTATATGGATCTACAGTTCATTTTTATGTTAGTCTACTGACATCATAACAAAGCACATCAAACAGATCTAGACTTGAATTGTATCAGATATCACTCAACCAATCCTTACTTTTTCTCTGTGACCCATAAGCTTCTCTTATACCATCTCCAACACATAATTTGTGTATGTAAGTGTCTGTAAGTATTGAAACAATCGAGTTACGCCAACCACCCAGGACTCGGATTGCAAAAGGGTGCCACTGTTCACCATTAAATGAGTCACGGGCGGGGTGCCAGGGACAATGCAAACTCACGACAAAAGCAGCTCAAATCGCGCTACAAATAGTGGTCTATGAAGATATGCAAAAGAATGATGGTCAAAAGTTACTTCAAGGATATGGGCCAAAAACTGTGCATGAAGAGCAATATAAAAACCGGGCAAACATGAAAACAACCCCCCACCCCAAAAAAAAAAAAAAGATTATGCATGAACAAAATGGACTGAATTTGTTTAGAGCTCAATATTCTACAGAAAGGGTAAAGCAGTAACAAATAGTTAACTGAAGCCACAGCCAGTATAAGATTTAAGATGCATTGACAGAAGAGAGACAAAAAACTCACAGTGCTTCTACCCCAAAAGGTCGACTGCTTAGCATTGAGAGTGGAGCTTTTATGTTCGTTCATTGACTTCTCAACACATGATTCTAATCCAACTACAGATTGAGGTAGAGCTTGATTCATGGAATACGGTACTTCCCCCATTGATAGATGATACTCACTGCCGGGTAGGACACTAGAAACGTCCATTTCATTTTTTCTTTGTTTTTGCTGGCCTTGTTGCTCAATTAATTGAATGTTAGACTCTCTATGTGACAGAGAATCTACTGCCAGATTTGATTTCGAAGCTGAGTTGAAATTTTTCCTGGGTGATCCAACATCTGAATCGTCACCTCCAAAAGCCTGAATGGGAAAAAAACACAGACACACAATATGTAGACGTCAGTGAGGGATCTGGTTTAAATGGGTGAACTCGAAAAATATCGAATTTCAGTATTTTAATAAGTAGCCACATTTTTAATAACAAATTATCACATTGCTTGGATTCAAGCTGCCAACAATATTCAATTGTACGGCTTTAAAGATTAGATACAATACGAGGGAATTTACCATCTCTTACCACATGTACTTCTCCTGTTCTCCAGCAGTACACAAGGACTAAGGATGCTGTATACATCCATTGCACACCAAAGGAGAAAGAGAAAAAGAAAACTTCGTCGAATATGTCTTGGTGATTCTGTTAAAAAAATGTCTTACTGATTGGGAAATCTAGGTGGATTATGGAAGTGTTTAAGAATTTGGCATACTGCCAAATACAAAATTGTAGAATTGCCACCTAGCATGCTACCATGTTTTTCCATGGGCGTTTGGTTGAGTTAGTGCAGAATGTAAAGAGTCAGAAACAGGAAAAAGAACAAAATAAGATAAGTCTTCCAAGTATTGGGAAATCAATCACAAAACAAGAAATGGTGCAGTAGGATTTAGGGGTATTATTGTCATTTTAGTGTCAGTGTATTTAGTGTGTGTAGGGTTTTGAGTCCATAAATAGGTGTCTTGTGCCCTCATTAGTTAGTTTTTTTGATGAATTGATAAAAAAACATAGAGAGCTTTTACTCCTTGTATCCCATTTTGGGATTTATTCTCTTATGAATCTATCCCTTGATTTGGTTTGCATCATTTGGTATTAGAGTTTCTAGCGCGATCCTAGCCCTCCATCTCGTCGGAGACTTCACTGGAAACCTAACCTCGCTGAAAAATCTCGCCGGAACCCTAAAATGGCGCCGAAAAACCTCACCAGAGCCCCTAATCCACTCAAAATCCACAGATTTACCCAACCCAAGACTCTAAACATCAATTTCAACCCTTAAAATCCACAGATCGACAGTTTTTGGAGCTGTTATCCCTATTTTGGACAACCAAAATCATTTTCGAAGCTCAACCCATACATTTCCAGCAATTTCAGCGCTAAACGGGCTTGATCTGCTTGTTTCAGACTCGACCCAGCCTGTTCCAGCCCCTTTCAGTGCTCGTTTTTCTGTTTCAACACTGTTCCGGCAGTCAAAACAGTGATTCTTGCTCTGATTTGCCATTTTCAGACCTCAAATCTGTTATTCGAGCCTACCAAACACCATTATGGCCCTTGAAATACACTCGTAGAGGTTCGTCTAGGGTCGTACAGGTTCGATTTGGTCGGAAATGGACGAAACGAGGTCAGAGTAAGGTTCAAAGGCGTGATTCAGGGTTCAAAACTTGCTCTACAGTAAGGTTCAAAGGCGTTGTGCTTCGAATCAAGAATTGGGGTCTTCGATTGCCATTTTCGGAGCTTGATTGGTGATTTTTGAGCTCGACATAGTGTTTCCAGCCTTGAAATCTCGATCCCAGGTTCGATTTGCTTTGGGTTTACCTTGTTTGCTTCGATTTGTTGTGGTTTGTTGTGGTCTATTGCTACTGGGTTTGATTTTGCTAAATTTTGGTGTATTTGCTGAGTTGACTGGGATTGTGATTGAGTTGGCTGATTTTACCATTGGAATGACTCATGCATTTAGGGGTAGAGTTGAAGGAAGAAGGGAAGGTGGAGGTAGAGGATTTTTGGTGAATAATGATGAAGGATTGAACGTTATTCCACAATGTGGAAAGGAAAATGATTGCAATTCAAATGAAAATAGGAATGAGATTAAAGAGTTGAGTGAACAAGTTGCTACTTTGTATGATAAGGTGCAACTAATGTTATTGAAAAGAGAAGTTGCCACTTTAGAGAAAAAGTTGCAACATTTGTCTGTTTCATTTAAGAATATTGATGGTTACTATGATTCCAAGTCTTATGAAAATCTCAAACCGGATGTGCCAGAGGTAGAGACGAGCCTCAACCCGGATGCATTTGAGAAGGACAATGAGCAATGTTATTGTGATGAGTTCTCACATGATATTCCTATATTTGATGAGCTCTCACGTGAAAAGCTTGGAGCTGATTTTAAAGATGGTGGTTTCGAAGTCCTCCCCGTCTTTGATGAGTTCCCAAATGAGGAACTTGGAAATGATCTTGAAGGTGACTCCATATTGCAGATCGGAGAAGATCTTAAGGTTGATAATGCCTACGAGGTTAGAAGTAATTTTGAAGATGATCTCATCTTTAAGAGTGGTGAACCGGAAGATGTTCCCATCTATGACGAGTTTGAAGAAGAGTATTGTGTTTGACAATGAAGAGGGAACACTTGTTAATATGATCAAGGAAAGCTTCCTTATGACAAGGCAAGAAAGCAAGGAAGTGATAGAAAAAGTTTCTTATGCTCTGGCTGTGTCACCGAAGATGGATGAAGTTATTTTAGATCATCCACCAATGGTTGGAGATTTTGGAGAGCCAAAACGTGATGATTGCTTCCATTATTTGCCTTCCGAGTTGCACATGGTGCAAGGGGTGATCAAATTGGTTTCTTTTCCTAGTAAACTCCATTTGGTATTACCGAAAGAGGGAAAAGATGATTTAGGACAGCTTGTTGACCCTTTGGGTTTTGTCTTCAAGCAAGCAAGTTTTGAACATTGTGTGGTGACTTTTCAACATGCTAAGGTGGATAGGTTTTGGCATGACTTGGGGGTGTTTATGATGAGCTACTACAAGTATATTTTTGATTGACAAGAGACTTGGTAAATGGGTGATCTCATTTCACAAAAGTATGGATGCGGTGGATGTACACAAACGGAAGCTCATATTGAAGATGGGTTACTGCTTGAGGATGACGTATTGACGTGGATCAAGGAAATGCAGCCACATGCCTACTTCGAAGCTGCATAATAAATACTTCTATAGTTCTATGTTTTCTTCATTCAGTTGTCTCGTGTCTTGTCGTCCAACTCTATAGTTATATGTTTTCTTCATTTAGTTGTCTCGTGTCTTGTCATCCAACTTGAGGACAAGTTGTTTTCTTTAGAGAGGGTGTATGATGCAGTAGGATTTAGGGCTATTGTTGTCATTTTAGTGTCTTTAGTGTGTGTAGGGTTTTGAGTCTATAAATAGGTGTCTTGTGCTCTCATTAGTCAGTTTTTTTGATGTGTTGATAAAAGAATATCGAGAGCTTTTGCTCCTTGTATCCCATTTTGGGATTTATTCTCTTATGAATCTATCCCTTGATTAGGTTTGCATCAAGAAAACAGGAAACTAAAGATGGCACTTAAAGAGATAGAGAGAGAACCTTGTAGTCATAAAGATCACTGCCAGCACCGCTGCTTTCACTTAATTTCCCACTGAGTACACGATCATGATCATCATCTGCGTGTGGAATTACTTCATCTTCTGCATCGTGGTAACCATTGTTCTTTAAATCCAAATTGTCATCATCGGTTGAATCTGCACTCCCACTACGAGAATCAGCTGAAATAGAGCACCTATGCAGATTATCATCCTGAGAAAGGGGAAAAAATGCAATAACTAAGCACAACATTAGAAAGTAAAATGGGGCCTGGTTATATCTATCTATTGTTTAAAGAAAGCAAAACAGTATATTATGATTACTATCTATTCTTTAAAGAAAGCAAAACAGTATACTATCTATTGTTTAAAGAAACAACAAACTGCTGATTTGGCATTTTTCATTGTAACTCAGACAGAAGAGTACCAAAAACGAAAGCGGAAGAAATGAAATTTTCATTAACAAACTGGACAGAATTTAGAAACTAGAGTTGAGAAGGAAACTGAGTCATAGGAATAAATGACCTACACTGAAAACAGGCAAAAGAAAGAAAGAAAAAAAAAAAAAAGAGTATTGGCTTTCATACTGAAAGTAACATGGTGCCTGTTCAGTAGCATCATACTCCTATATGTCATTGCCCCTTCGCTTGTGAAATAAACGCATTTTGTTCCATTTTAATAGTTGTGTTCTTAAGCTTTTGGGACAAACATGATTTAGCATGTTATCAAAGCAAGACTTGGGGACGTTTCAGATAAAACTGTTTAAATCAGGGATTTCATGTTTGGTGCCCATTTGTTTGTGCAATAAGTGCACTTTGTTCCGTCGTAATAGATATGTTCTTAATCCCCTCTTATCGCTCCACGAGGTAGTGGTTGTCCCATGTGTGGGAGAGGGTAAAGAGTGTCTCCACTGTCACTGCCAGTACCACATCAACCGCCAACTTCATTGAAACCCAACCACCGCTGCTCCTCCAACCAACACAGATGCTGAATAAATACCCCACTACAAAACATCTCACTCCACAAAAGCCTTGACGCATCTCATCTGTTAAAGAAAACACTTAACACCACTGAGCGTCTTCTGATGATGGATTCCATCCAAACCCCACACCTCATTGGAAAAGAAGATTGACCAAAATCCTAAATCAAGAAGCAGAGGCAAAACAGAAAATGGAACTCAAAATCCACAAGAACCAACAAATAGTATTGAAGAAGATAGAAGGCCTAATTTAAACCCTAGTGCACCAAAAGAAGCCGATTTCAAAGAGTCTGAACTCTCTAACCCTTATCAAAGCTGTGAAACGGAAAAATCAAAGTGGTGAAGAATTCAAAATTTGGAATCGCATAATCGAAGAAACCGTAATCGTATAGAGTGAGGCATTACTCTCACAAAGTGAATTACTCTGAGTTTTATCTCAAATCAAATGGCACCGATGAGAAAATGAACACGTGCGTCCCAAGACCCATGACATACAAAATAACAACAAACCACAAAGCACGTGCTTAAACTAGTACCTTTAGTGCACAAATTAACAAATGGCATTCAGAACAACTTACATCAAAAATGTTTTCATACTCCTCCAAGAGGGTTGTGATTATGGCTTGAGCATTATTAGCAGCATTGGCAGCGGCAAGAAGCAGGGAAGAGTTGTCTTCATTGACATCAAAATCGTTGTCTAACTCGCATTCACCAGCTAAAAGAGGGCGTAAGAGCAATGGTGCCATGCAAGCAGCAACAGCAGATGGAGTCATTCTATTCTCAGATGTGTGTTCAGATATGGTGTGCATCATCTTCAGAATTCTACGAAGGAATGAAGCAAAGTGATAAGCTTGACTTGCGCAGGAAACCGCAGCAAAAAGAATTGTACAATCAACTGGACTTTCACTTTAAAAGTAAATTAGCTTAGCTATTATTTAACGTCAAACAAGAATTCTCATGCATCTGCCAGTAGCTGATGCAAGCAGAAATATCATAGATATGATCTCAAAAGTGTTTTAGTTTCACTATATGTATATCAGTCAAAGACCCTTTCTAGTTTTCTATGAAAGAGTCCGATATGACTTTTGAGTGCTATGTGGTAAGGTACAACTACCAGTTGTATTTAGAGGTCTCATAAACAATTAGTCTTTTGTTTTATTAAATTATCTTTACTATTGAGATACTCTCTTCAACCCTTGTAGGGATCGATACAGCCCTTTGGGCTTGTTTTTTCATCTACATACCCAGCCATTGCAAACTGTTCTGCAGCATTAGTGGCGCAGTACAGATTCATGATCTTTCTTGTACCAACATATATAGCCAATCATTACCTACATCAATAATATTGTTAAATAACAAGCGTCTGCTGACCTTGCTTTGTATGATGTGCAAAAGGTACAACCAAAAAAAAGAACCACGATAAATCATAAAACATATCATTGACAATAAGGGACTAATTATCTCAAGGCAATGAGTTAAAGCGGCTGAAGTAGACGATATACGATAATATTTCAGCAAAATCACCTTTGTCATGGACGAGACCTCTGTCCATATGTCCTTGTAATTTCATCCTCACCCTCACACAAAAAATTCTAACCGAAAAGCACTAACTCTTCTACGAGCCTATGATTGGGGTGGATACAAGGAGGAGACAGCAGAGATAAAGACCACAAGGATGTCATGGTGCAAGAAGAGCATCGTTTCATGGATTTCAATGGACAAATACATTGAATCCCATAAGATTTTCATAGTAGGGTTGAGTTTGCATAAGGATGCACGTTATGGTCATATATTCTACTCTTCAGACTCCATCACAGATCAACCCTTAAAAAAAGATACCTAGAAATTTTCAGTCTCATCTAACCTCTGATGATTACATAATCGGGCTTAAGTCAGCCTACAATATGAGTGTGCTAGGCTTAGGCATCAAAAGGGTCTAGTGTAAGGTCTCTAAGAGGCCTACTGACGTTTCCAAGCGGAAGGAAAAAATTCTTCATTATCAAAGCTTTTAAAGAGTTGCCTCTCCTGGGAGGTTCATATCAGTTATGTTGATTATTTCCCACGACAGATATCTTACAACAAGAACATTGTCGTCAATTTCAGTACCAATCTTCTTTCAAGTTTTTTGTTTGCTTCCTTGTAGATTGAGGGATCGTGTCCCTTCTATTTGCGTATGCCTTTTTAATAATTACAAAACTTCAAAAAAAATATCTATGTATGTCCATTCTTGTGTATATAACAGTACAGAACTAATTCAAACTGATTCTCTTGATAACATAATAAAATAATTACAGAACACAAATACTATCTATATTCACCAGCAGTAAAAGAACCAGTTTGTACAAAGTGGAGATTGTTTGGCAAAATGTAATGTGGTTAATAACTAGGAAAAGCAGGGGATAAAATGGCAATAGAAATTATCAGTAAAAAAGCTAGAAGTTGCCATTGATGAGAGAGAGAGAGAGAGAGAGAGAGAGAGATTACCTATGTAATAACCGCCTGTTTGGTTCAGGAAATGTCTCCAATATCACAGAACGCATGGAATTCAAACCAACTTCCTTCCGATCCATTTCTTCCAGACAAAAGCAAAGCAAAGAGATCAATATTTAAGTGATGCAACATTAAGAACAAGAAACACGAGGCTAACAAACATAACCAATAGTTTCAGCAAATAAGTTAAAAGACTGAATTTGTAGGACCTAAACACAACTCCAACAACAGTTCAACAGAACTACTAGCGCCAGTTCTATACCCAGAGGAACCTACAACTGCATACGCCCCATAATTACAATTATACCACTTCGGCTTATTACCCCTTATAAGTTATTGATTGCAGGTTGTGACAAATCTCTGCATCACTAAAATGGACTCAAATTCAACCCAAAATCAAGATAAACAGGGCCTAAATAAGTTCAATTGATTTTGTTTACCCCTTTTCTTGTCACCTATTACTTATCATACTCCACATTGCAATGCATAAATTGGATGATTTCATTCTTCTTACGGAATAAAACATGAGATCATGTAAGATATGAGGGAAGGTCTCGTCAAGCATGACAAATGCAGGATGGATAAGATTGCCCTGTCAGAACAGTGTCAATCCTCTGTTTCATTCGGATCACAGCAGTTCTCTTTGTAGCGACATCTTTTTGCTACAAGTGAAGGTTCTCAAGATGTATTTTCGTACACAAAACCTGTAGCTACCAACAAAATATGAAACCTCAAACTAGAGCACAAAGGCAATAACATTTTTCAGGAAAATATGCACAAAGTGAAGCAAATATGAGCTATCATTACACTAATTTACCTAGTTTTCGAAAGCAAAGACAACCAGTTGACAAACATTCCCAACCAAAAACTTGATTGGCACATGCGAGACAAAGAAAAACCTATGATCATGCATAACAAAAATGAAAATCCACCATGAGAATCTCCATAAAACTTTGAGAGGAAGGCAACAGGTGACAACAGAAGTCTATAAACAACAATTAAATCCATCTAATGATCATCCTCATAGCCAACAGATTTTTCGCATATATATTGAAAGAAGAACATACTATATGCCTCCAGTAATGCAGTGCAGCAGGATGCAGGAACTGGAGAGGAGGGTAGCTCCCGTAGAACATGCTGCAGGTGTAATAGCTCAAGTGAATATTAATCGCATAGCCTCAGAGGAAAGAAACAATTTGATGTGGAAAAGTTGCTCCATGTACCAATAAAGTACCTTAACACAATCCCCAACAACATGAGCATCTTCATCAGGATCGAATTCATTCTTGCCTACAAAACAATGAGAGATCAACTCACTTTTCGAAGCATAAACAAACTAAACAAATCAAAACAGCACCCATTGACGAAAATGACACCTGATCATGTCTACTTAGTTATCAAGCACGTTCATCAATTATTCCTCTAAATGAAGTGACATACAGAGATCACACAATAAGAAGAGCAGAGCAACTACAATGGAAAAAGGAGCTGTACCCAGGCTCCCCACGTCTACGGATAGAGAGCAGAGAAAAAGTGGGTGGGACCTCGCTGAAAAATGAAATGCTATAGCAAACAAATTTTGCATTTTGAGAGGAGAAAAAGCAACCTTGTTCATACTCTTGAACTCTGCGGTCTACCTCCTCAACATCTGCACAGTGTCTCAAAATTCCTTCTACTTTAACTCCTGTTGGAAAGACAAGAATCGTTAAGATCAAATCGCATCAAGGAAAGTACAAAGGTAAACATTGCATCTATCTAAATTTTCATCTGTAACCTTATTAGGTGGTCTCCCAGTTTCCCTTTCATAGTACCACTAAGGAAATTAGGCTTCACAATCAGACATTGCGAGACCACTCGCAATGAAAACATGCCGAAATCATGGTACAATGAACTCCTTGCTATTTGGAAATCATGCAAAACTTGATACAGATGATACAGAAAAATGAAAAGGCAAATACAATATAAAAAATTGCCGAGCAAAAAAAAAAATACAATATAAAAAATTAACAAGAAAAAAGGGGGACAAAAAAGCAAAGCAAAATAAACACCAGAAATCAGAGTAGACCTCTGCTAACAGTCCAGGATTCACAAAAAGTTGCAGGTGCAAATGATAGTGTAACGAAGTATCACAATAACAATTGACATGTAACTTACCATACTTCTCAAGAAATCGAAGAGCTTTCTCAAGGAAGGATGGACCTCCCTCTATGTCTTCTAGTGCTAGCAAAATTGGTCGCCCAACCACCATTGACTTCACAGGACGTTTATCCCTCCCTGGTGTAAATAGTTAAGATCTAAGGAAATAAGTATAAAATGAGTTCACCAGTTATATAAATCTTCTTAAGATAATAGTACAAAATATCTGACCCAAAATCAACTTAAGCAAATGACCAAAACAAATTGTGGTGCACTACTAATGGTGTACAAACATTGGTGGAAAGACCCTTCAATTGTATCATCAGCGTCATTGCGGAAAATTCCATTGTGTCCCATCACAAGGGCAGCACTTGGTGCTTCTTCAAGAGCATGCTCTAGGGCAGTTTTCCACTCATACAAGTCCTCTGATGTCTCCGCCTAAATTAAGAGAAGTAAGAAAGTAGGCCTAACAATCAAAAATACCGGATATAAGGAAATTGAAAAAGTAAGACAGAGTTTTGCTCTGCATTCAAAGAGGGGATGAGAGAGAGAGAGAGAGAGAGAACCACTGTTCAATAAAGCACCTTAAGGGTAAATGCCCGTCCATCTCGTCCATCAGGAAAGAGTACAGTTAAAAGCTTTTTATCTTCTCTAACAACAACGCTACAGTATAAAAAGAAAAGTTAGGATTTGCATTGAGACAGCATTTTTGAAAGAGAAGACAAGAATATGCATACCTCCCTGAATTGTTCAAGTCAATACCCCCCAAAGTTAGATTTACTTCACCACCTTTCTGGGGAAGTGCACTCTGCTTGAAAAGAACAATAAAAAATCATGTCATAAGACACTTGCATCTAGAATCTCAACAATGTACCGAGTCACGTATGAGTGTTCCTGGGGAAGCACAGTGACACTGAGTTTGCCACTGTTATAACATTCCACTTGACATCTGTTCTTAAGTGAAGAATGGTCGCAAGGTTAACCAGTAACAGAATGGAATAATGAAACAGAAACAAAGACTTGTACTCACAGGGTCATTTTTAAGAAAAACCAATGAAGTTCGTGTAAGGATAAACCAACGCTTCTTCCAAGACGTCCAACCTAACCCTGTAGAAGCATAAGGAGACTAATTCATGCTGCATATGAGAACTTTAACAGATAGGCGGACATCAAAACAGTGGCATATACTCATTAACAACATAGAATAGGGCCACATATTAGTGAGCTTAATCTACTAGATTGACCTATTTTCCCTCCTATGTATTTTTTTGAATGGGCTGATTAGCATTACTCAAACCCGTGCCACAACAGGGGGTGGATAGCACTTGCCCCTTTCTGACCACAACCCTGATATGATGAATGCGAACATGGTAACCCAACAAAAAAGCGTACTGAGAAAATTATCTCTCCAAGTTTGTCCTCTGGAATTCAATATTGACCAAAATAACAGTTTGACTAAAAGTTGAGAGAGAACTGCGTTCAATTGTTCAACATCAGGTGCTGACGCCTTGACTTACTCGACACTTGTGGCTGGTATTGGTTGCGAGAATACAAAGTTTACCTGCAAGGTGGGCCCAAAGGGGACCTACCTTGAGGGTTCCTCACTCAAAAAAGAAAAAGACAAAGAAGGTTGTGTTAAACTAAAAGTCTCCAACATTGATTCACCAAAAAGTCAATACTCCTAAAGATCCAATAAGTCAATAGTCCTGTAGATCAAGTAACCAAAACCTAGATCATTCACCTACACAGACCATCTAGAAATTCTGAACTTGCAAGCATCATCTGCCCCTAACTACAGAGATGATGAAACGGATAGACTATGATTTTGACACATGGCAGAAATCGAACAAGAACACGTGGATAAATCTACATCTAAAGAGTTCTCAGAAGAACCAAAGATACAATCTAAGAGGCAACAACATTCATGAGCCATTGCCATGTTTAATGTTGGGTACTTGTATCGCCATTAAAAATTATGTCCCAAGACAATATAGTCTGTAGAGCACGAGTCCGCACGACAATATCAAGGACAGGAGTAAGGGTGTCCAAACATCATATTAGACATACTTGTCGGGCTTCATGTAACTATTCGCACAAGTTTAGCGGTTCAATTTCAACGGACGCTGTAAGTGGTAAGCCAATCTATGCACAACAACGGCTCATGTGGGAAAACATAAAACCATGCAAATAATTTATACAACTAATACAACAACACTGAGCATGCCATGTTATAACAAAGTTAAAGACTCCAGCAATTAAAAAGTAAGAGAAAATAATATGCCTGCTGACCTTTTGAAGATATGAAAAGTGGGCCGCTCTTGAAAACCTGTCAATCATAGAAGCATGGGACAAGAGTACAAAACATATCAAGGAAGATACTTGCACATAGAGTACTTCCAAGAAATTTTAAGAACCCAATTACAGGTGTAAAAAGCCTTCAATATACAGCTTATATTTCAGGGGATGTGAAAGAGACAACAAGCAGACTGAGCTCTCCTGAAGTTCGATTAAGCATCCAACGTTTATATTTATTCGTTTGTCTTCTCATTTGTCTCTGTAACCACAAACAAAACAAGTTTTTCCTCTTTTATCCATTTAACTATAGGCCAACGTTAGAGCAGAAATCCCAGTATTTGACCCACTCAAAGCTGTATGAATTGCTGGACAATTTACCTTATGAATATTTTAGCTGAAAATCAAAGTTTAGTCTAATTCTTGTAAATTTCTAGATTAGTAATTTGCAGTTTGCAAGCCGTGAAAAAAACAAAATGGAACTCCAGAGTACTGTGCGGATAGTCAATTCTAGAAAGCAGAAAGCATATCTAACAACCTCCAATGGTACTGGCGGCTTGAATCTGAAAAGCTCTTAGACTCTATAAATTTGAACAAGGACATCAAACTGTACTCAAAATTCATGTTAAATGCGATTTTTAAACTTCTAAAAAAATGGCAACAAAAATATATACACCTCCGTCTTGCTTCAAAATGATGTACAGTCCTAGAGAGTTGCCACAAAATTCAATTCAGTTAAGTCCTACATACCATGTAAGATCCTAATACATTGCATCTACTAGTGGTATGTTTTAATGAACAGTGAAGTTCCCCACACATTTTTCCAAAATAATTAGAGAAAAACAACCAACATCGCTATCAATCCTTCGATAAAAAAGATAAATGCTTTTCATCATTGAAGAACCTATTAATTACCTCCCAAAAAATAAAAAAGATAAAAAGATGTTACTTAAAACGATAAAAGGATGGTACTCCCTCTGTCAGATAGTCCACCACGAAAAATTGGGACCTTTAATTTGGCGTCAAGAAATTAAGAAATTTAAAAATTTATGCACAGAATTAGTTTATCTTTCTATTCGAAAATCGTACATCTTCTTGCAGTCGTGGTGGTCCTGGTGGACTATCTTTGTGGACGGAAGGAGTACAATATTTTAGTTATCAAAAAATTAGAGTACAATTCTACTCTCATAGGACTTTTGCAATTGTATTTGTTCACTCAAAGTATCTGCTTATGCATTAAGTTTATTAAGTCGAACCCATTCATGAAAACTAATTTCTAAGTTCTAGCATGCACATTACCACTCAAAACAAAGTAATGTACAACGAACCGTGTTTGAAGTCCCGAGCCTCGGGCGCTCAAACGTGGACAGCGAAGCCGACATTTCGACAAAAAACAACGATAAACAGCACCGAGACCACCACGTTGAAACCGTTACCAATCCAAATGGAATTGCGCCAAGCGTCTCAACCAGAATCAGCCGCCGTTGATCGAACCCGGCTGGGAGAGCGGAGTCGGCGAATCTGGTGGGGAGGGTGTGGAGAACTAGGTAGGGTATGGGATTGAGTTAATGGGGGGAGGAGTGTGGTGCCGCTCTCTCTCTCTCTCTCTCTCTCTCGAGGAGTAGGTGAGAAGCCAAGAAGAACATTACTTACAAAATACATTACCGTATAAACTACGACAACCACTGTTTCCCTCTACCTAATCCATCATCAAAAGCAAAACAGAGAGAGAGGGGGTCAATGTCTGGTCCTTCGGCGGTAAGCTTTTGGTCCCGATTTCCATGTGGTCGTTGGCACGTAGGACGGGAGGAGTTTTTTGAGTTTTTGGCCGAAATGGCCATAAAATATAAACATGTTGGGAGAATACCCATCTTTCAAAATGTTTTGTAAGAATATGTCATCTCTCCTTTTCAAAAGGCGCTATAGGTGTCCTACGTGGCGAAGAGTCCAAGTCAGATTTATAGCTCCTTTTGAAAAGGAGCTATAGATTCAAGTCAGATTAAAGCTCCTTTTGGAAAAGAGTGATAGGTTAAAAACCCAGACAATAATCAAATCGTCTCCTTTTCTCCTCCTATCTGATATTTCCCTTTCCCTTTCTCACTCCACGTCGATCGTGACCACCGAAGGTGCGCGATCTCCTCCAGCCGCCATCCTCCTCCAGCGGGCTCTCTCATCTCCGGCGTGCTCTCTCATCTCCGGCGTGCTCTCTGGCCTTTGTTGTCACTCACAGTAAGTCTCTCTCTCTCTCCATCTTCCTTGTCTCGTGTATGTGAATATGTATATATGCATGTGCATACTAGGGTTCGGCTGAATAGGTAATTTTCAAGATGCAATTTATCTGAATGCTGTTGTGAAATTTCGTTTTTGGTTGTTGGCTTGGCGATTGGTTCAGTTATTTCGTAGTATTGGGTCATATGAGGTACGATTCCTCACTGCTATGGATATCTGAGTTGTCCATGATTTCGCCCATTCATGTTTTGAATCTTTAATCTGTGTTATGTATGGGGTGCCTCTCCTCCATTTCCTACGAGTGATATATTTTGTCACTCATGTATAAGAAAGGTTTTAAATTTTTCCTGTGTGCTGCCTACCTGCCTGTGCAAATAACATTAATCGCCGGTTAATCCGATTAATCGCTTGACGGTGGCCAAGCGCCCGACAAGCGCATAGCGACTTTTAGAACATAGCAAAAAAAAAATATACTATTTTCAAAAAACCACATATTTTGCAGAAAACAGGGAAAAAATGGAGATTTGTACGACATAAAGGCAATAAAGGAGAGATAGAGAATGTAGGTGCCGAAAATTTGAGAATGGCGGGAGGAGCGAACTTCCCCGCGACGCTAAATTCCATATATTTTGCAGAATCCGTTTTAAGGGAAAGTTTAGTGATACTGCAACAATCAATTATACTACAACAATCATGAAAATTTGGGCTCTTCCTCTCTCGTTTCTTGGGGAAGTTTGGAAATTTCTATACTCAACTCTTTTACATCCAATCTTTTTTTCAAATTAAAAATAATTCTATTTTTTTTAACACAATCATGAAAATTTTTCATATCTTTATGGCTAGTCTATTTCTTTGGATAATACTACAAATTCTCACACTTTGTGTTTAAAAAATTGAGATAACTAACGTCGGGGTTATTAGGGTTAAAATTAAAAAAGGAGCTATTAGGGTTTAAATTATAACTTTTTTCCAAAAGGAGCTATTTACAAATTCTCACACTTTGTGTTTAAAAAATTGAGATATGGTGGGGGTTAAAATTATAGCTCCTTTCTATTAAGGGTTTATATTATCACTCATTTTCAAAAGGAGCTACACTTTGTGTTTAAAAATTTGAGATAACTAACGTTCGTTTTAAAAAATTGAGATATCTAACGTTGGTGTTGTTGTCGGGGTTAATGGGTTTAAATTATAACTCCTTTTCAAAAGGAGCTATCTACTTCCCAGGATTAGCTCCTTCTTGAAAGGCGCTATTAGGGTTAAAAATATTAGGCTTAAAATGATAACACATTCGTTTGAAAAAATTGGGATAAAAATTATAGCTCCTTTTCAAAAAGAGTTATTAAGCACGTTCGTTTGAAAAAATTGGGATAAAAATTATAGCTCCTTTTCAAAAGGAGTTATTAAGGGTTTTACTGCGTATATAGCTCCTTTTCAAAAGGAGCTATCTACGTGGCGGCCACATGGCGCCTAACGGCTATGACGCTTTTTGAAAAGGAGTGATGGCATATTTTTACAATACGTTTCAAAAGATGGGTATTCTCCCAATATGTTTATATTTTATGGCCATTTCGGCCAAAATCTCGTTTTCTTCGTCAAAGTACGATATAGAGTTTTCTTGTGGTAGTGGGTTTTAAGGATATTTGTCCTAAATAATTACTAAAAATGATGTGTCATACTGTTTTCACTTGGATTGAACCCGTGAGTAATCGAAAAACAGAAAGTCCAGGTACGCACCGAATTCCGCCCACCACGTTTATTGAGTCTACTTTGGGTTTAAAAAAACACAGAAAAATATTTATAAATTTTAAACTAATTTTTTGTGAAGCACCGTAAAAAAATAGCTCCAACTAATATTTATATATTTTTTAATTCGTACAGGCGAAACTGAGATACAAATTCAGAAAAACATACCTACCGATATCCGGTAGAGCTGATTTTGTACAGAGCCTCATAAAAATATTATTTTAAAATTTATGAATATTTTCTTGTATTATTTGGGGCCCACTCTAGGTTTGCGGTGGACGGTCACCGCATGTGTGGTGCTGTGGTCGTAGTGCTTCTGAACAAAAAATGATTTCACATTTTTTTCAAAGAAAATACACATGTTCGTAAGTTAATGGCAATAGTCAAGTTGTTTCCAAATTAATGGCAATAGTCAAGTTGTTTGCACTTATACTACATTTAAACAGAAACTAGCTATTTCCCAGTTTTATTCGAAAGTTTATTGAGCAAAGCTTTGCTAATGATACCGTTGTCATCGGAAAAACCACGATTTGCTCATACAAGCTAAATAGGTCATTGTTCAAGCTCGATTTGAATTTTACAAGCTTGAAGAAAAATGATTGTAAACAAGTGTAATTGTATGTTGTGTTAAGCGGTCAGTGGCAATTAAAGATAATGTCAAATGATAACTAAAAAAGAAATTGTTCTTTTTTGTCAATCGATAAAAGTGATCATTTTACCTCCTAGTAAAATAAAAGAGTCCTGGCCAACTGAGCTTGTCCCAATTGATTGTTTATTGATCCCTCTTTTTAATTAATAAAATATACGTGACCGATTGAAATGATAAAATTACCCATGGCAATTAATTGTGGTTAAAGATATGTTTTGTTTCGTGGTTACAATTTTTTTTAATCATAATCCTGCGTACGACATGCTATGGTCAATTATTCACGATTGGTTTGGACACTGTACGGTGACCGATATTGAACGCATGTAAAGCCCCTATCCCACATTTTGGGGTCACCAAAGTTATATTTCTCTTCTTCCAAATGTATCTCAATGTAATAATCAAAAGTGAATAATTAAAATTAAATTTTAATTATTCATTTAGAGGTAATCAAAGTTAGTACTGTCAAATCCTACATTGTTTATTTTTTGCCCATGATCAAAATGATTTGGCAAAAATTCAAATTTAACGGTCAGTTTTTTCTTCTCAATCTAATGGTCTCTATTGAATGACATTCAAGTAAAATAAGTGAAAGTGAAGAACATTTGTTAAAATTCATAAAGTAATCAATATTGTTTAATGCACAATCACTTGCTAAAGTAGAAAGTGAGTTTCATCTACCAATAAAGTATTTGTTTTATGAAGAGCGAGTTTCACTTTCATGATGGTCGTATTTGATTGAGAAAATGTAGGGACCATTAAATTTGGTTATTGGAAAAAGATCGTTAATTTTGATTATCCAAATATTGAAATTTGATGAGTTGTTGAGAAATTGTTAAATTTAATTATTATAATGTGAGCATTTTTTAAAATAAATATTGCTAACTTCAGCCACATGTGAGTTTTGATTATTACATCGTGGACGCTCTGAACTTTCAAAGTAGGCGGCCGGCCTCAAAGATATAGCCAGGGAAGGAAATTTCAAAGTTAGAAAATGAAGCTAACAAAAAACAACTTCGCCCCCCGATTATTCAATTTGGGTGCAATACTTCTGTTATATTTTCAATCAGGTCCTCCCGCAAAAAAAATTTGGACGCTTTTAGAAAGAGAGCTAAAGTTCCGTTAAGATGAGCTAAAGCAAAAAGATTAGAGTATCCACAACGCTATAATCAAAAATGAATAATCAAAAGTTGTCACATCAGTTTTTAATTATCCAGTTAAGAGATTATTAAGATTAGCAAGGTAGAGTTCCACAACGGCATAATCAAAATTGAATAACCAAAAGTTGCCACATCACATTTTAAATTATAAAAAAACTAATAACTGTGAACATAGAAATAGTTTTTTCTAAAAATAAATTTTGAGACTAATAAAAACTATTTATTAGAAATAGAAAATAATTTTTAAACTTTTTTTGAAATTTTTTTATAAAAATTGTTTTTGTGTAACTACGGTTTTTGAAAAAATTAATTTTTATATAAGAAAAGGATTTGAGAAAAAAAATTTCTTCTACAAAATTTTTTTTTGAAAAAAGAACAAATTTTTTTATTTTTAAAAACAGTTAAAAAATATTTTCTGGGGGGCAAACAGTTTTAAAAAAACAATTTTAAGTTTTTTTTTTTGAAAACATCATTGAAAAAGAAAAAGAAAGAGAGGGGAAAAGGGAAGAGATGTAACGTTTTTTTTTTGTAATCATGTGTGTATTTGATTGAGAATGTGAGGTTAATTAAATTTGGTTATTGACAAATTGTTGTTAATTTTGGTTATTCAAAGTCCAAAATTTGATTATTTTTAAGGAGGTTGCTGAGTTTGATGATAGCATTGTGAGCCATATTTTGCACAAATATTGCTAACTTTAAAAACCTAGCACTTTTGGTTATGCCATTGTGGACACTCTTAGCATTGAATAGTACATCATTACAAAATTATTTTGGGGCCCAAACCAAGAGTATTGTTTACGTTTCATCGAGGCTAGGACTTATTGATTGGGGATTAATTTTTCAAGCGTGTAATTTTGATTCGAACTTACAAAGTAGTGTCAACCCTAGGTAATAACCTAACTTGTTAGTAGTAATATTTGTTTAAATTTAATCTATGAAAAAAAAAAAGCAATTGTACATATAGAGACAGGTTAACACTTAGCATTTGACGATGAAGCTTTGAGAACTTGAGGTTTCTGGAGTAAACGCATTACGTCTTTACAATCTTTGTGTATCCTTAAAAAAACGATGTTTCCATAATTTGAACGGCATAGTGTTTGACAACCAATTATTTTTAAAATTTTGGATTGCAGTATAAACTTTTGGACTATAATTCCAACATGTAAGTGCGTTTTTATGCTTTGTGAATAATAGATTTTGAAAAAAGAAATTGCAAGTAAAAATATAATCAAAATTCAAAAATCTCTCATAGAGATGATTTTTGAACTTTAATGTCCTCTAGCTTATTTCTCAGAATGCATTGTAATAAATTTTGTAATTGTCTCAAAAACACCCATGATTGGAAAATGGACAATGCACTATCTAATAATGAAGTTCCCAAACGCCCCTTATAATTTATATAAATCTCTCTCTCTCTCTCTCTCTCTCTCTCTCTCTCTCTCTCTCGCTCCCTCCCTCTAAACCAAATAAATCTGGATTATAACTGAAACAAACTAAACTACACGGACTTGGAGTGAGAATACACAAAAATCCAACTCTACAAATTACGCTATTGGCGACTGTCAGCATCTCTCTTTCTCTCTCCAGCATTTTTTTGCTAGGCACACTCTCTCCGGCATTTTCGGGCTCTATTATTTGCGCAAGATTATCCCTCTCAGGTTAGGGTTCCTACATGATCCTCTGGTGCAATATGATTTCAGAAGTTTACATACAAATGATTTAAGAAGTTTTTTTTTTTTTTTTTTTTGGGGGGGGGGGGGGGGGGGGGGTTAAATAATGATTTTAGAGAAGTTCTTATGTCTTAATTTGAAGTTGATTTTTCATGTTTAACTTACGAATTTCTGAGGAGAATTGTCAAAATGATCAACTCAACGTGCAACTGATCTATAGTTTGTGAAAATAATTACGTGGTTTGTTTGGATAAGTTTTTTGGTTGTATTTTCAGAATTAGTGTTGCAGGGAACAATTGAGAAATTGTTTATAAATATGACATCATTTTTATGTTTTATTCACACTTGAATGGATAATGATTATCTAGAATTGAAATATTTATTCTTTTTGTTTTCTCAAGTACGGTTTTTTTTTTTTTTTTTTCCGATTTAGTCCAAGAAAACAAGTTCTCTTACCGGGCAACCAAACAATTATGAGATACTCATTTTATTCGAGTGAACTGACTGTGAGTTAAAACTGCAACCAACTAACTTGTATTTGGTGACACCCCGCTTTCCGGTGGCCGGCGGTACTGCAGGATGGCAGGCTCCGTCCGGCCGGGAGGGGGCAAGCCATGGTTTATAAGAAAAGATCTCTTGTACTTGTACAAGGCCTTTTAAAGTCGTGAAGGCAGGCCAAAGGGCATAAGAACTTCACAGTTAAGCGTGCTCATCCTGGGATAGTCTAGGGATGGGTGACTTACTGGAAAGTCTATGGGCTTTGAGCGTCCAAAGCGGACAATATTGTACAAAGATGGAGCGGGTAGTTACATGTTTCCTTTGCTTTAGAAAAAGAAAATTGTTCTGATACCAATTTTAGTTAATTGAACTGATTGTGGGTACACCAAACTCTTGTAACAACAGCAGCATTGACATTACCTGTAGTACTGCTTGAAACCGTAGGTCAATCTCTCTATTATTTGAAACATTTTGGGATTGTAAATTTGTGTTGTTATTCTGTTGTTGGTGTTAATTGATAAATTCTCATTAAATTATTATTATTATTTTTGGGATAAGTATCCTCATTACTTTGTTTGGTTGATCTTGGAAAGAATGGAATCATGGAACAATAAGGGGTTTCACTGGTTCTAGCAAATTACATCTCGCTTGTTGGCAACCAATTATGGATATATAATCATTACCACTCTCACTTGTCTTTATACAAGATGGTTGATCTTCTTACTTCATTTGTTGAATTAATTTTCAGGAAAGATGTTGGTAAATGGTTTCGACAACAGTGAAGAAGAAGCTTCAAGTTCTTGTAGGGATAAGGTAGGTTGTCTGCTTGTTTACTTGATTCCGTTGCTACCTTCTGCTCCAACATTTTTAGTTTTGTAGCGTATTCCTGTTCCTTCTTAACCAAGCCATCACAATGAGGCCTCCCTTTATTTCGTCATACTTTTAGGCTGCTTATTTGATTGGATTTGATCAATTTTTTGTGCCTGTCATCCAAAGTTTTCGGTAACTTTGCAATGTGGGTGACAACTTAACTTGGTTACATTTCCCATCATAGTTCTGGAAATTTTCCTACATGGGTTTCAATAGGAACCAAAGGCTCTTGCATATTTAGATGCCTGTTTACTTCTTCTTTTAGTGACATCTAAAGCTATTTTATTTTAATGGCAAAGTACAAAAGCAATATATGCCCCACAAAATCTTGTTTGAGATTTTAAGATCTACCTTCTCATATTTTTTGGCACCTCAGTGTCGGGGTACACATTCCCCTTTTATAGGAACTATGTCAAAGGACAAGCTGGTACCTTTGAGACTTGAGTATGATCAATCGTTTAAGTGATTGTGGTGTGGTGGTTTTTGCCGCACTCCTTCGGATTCTCTTTCCTTTGCTTCGCTTCGTACCTGCACCAAGGTGCGAGGCGGTTGGCCGCCCTACACCCCTCTGGCGAGCAAGTCAATATACAGGAGAAAGAGAGAGTATTGTAGAATCGTGTGAGAATGTGTAACTCTCTTAGGGTTTATCCCTCCCCTTATATAGGCAAATGTACTTGCTCTCCAAGTTAGGTGTGCGTGGCACATGCCTGTGACATCACACTTAACCACCTCGGCTCGGTGATGTTAGGGTGACGTCCGGCCCATGCTAGCCCCAGCTCTGGAATGTTCTAGGTACCCCTAGAATCAACTGGAGGGATCTTCGTGCAGCCCCCACCCAGGTCGAATCGACCCGCGACGCCACACCAGCCCGATCCCTAGGCTTGGTCCTTGGGCTTGCAAACTGGGCTTCTGAAACCGGTGAGCCGGACCCTTCGGTTTGGTCCACCTCTCTTCAGTCCGTCCCACGACTTACACTAGGCTTAGGCCCATACCGCGCGCACAGGATCAACCCATCACGCTTGAGCCCCAGTCCTGCTGTTTCCTACTATGGGCAGACCTTTGGCGAAGTTAGGTTCGGCCCAGCCCATCAATTGCTTGCTTTGGCTAGCACTAAGCCCGAGGAGTTGGCTCGGCATTGGGTTGAACCTTCTTCCTTTAAACTGTGCCGTCCGCATACCAGAAATCTGATCGAACTAATCCCACCGTTCACATCTTGTAGCCTCGTGATGCGTCCCGCTGATGGGATGCGCCGTCTAATGGATCTTACAGAGAAACACATGTCCTCAGCCTACTGGACAAATAGACGCTGGTGCCTCGCAATCCGCGCGCCTCTTCATTTCCCGCGCAACTTTTGAACCCCCTATATAAATAGAGGGGTGTGGAGTGAGAGAGTCACCTTCTCTCTCTCTTTCTTGTGTCAGAGCCTCTCTCTCATCCGAATTGATTCAATCTTGCACACCTTTCTTCGATCAAGAGCTCCACTCAATCCAAATCTCAGGTATGCTTTTGAATCCACTTTGGTCTTCAACTTTATTAAGCTTTTTGCTATCTTTGATCACTTCTGGGCCTTGGCATACCTTAGTAAGGGGCTACCCGAATTGATTCAAGCTTGTTATCCTTTCATCATAAGGGGCTACCCGTTTTCCGAGGCTATCCCTAACGTGGTTGTTCCTCCTCTCAGTTCGTTGCGCAGAAGGCAACCGATAACGGCCTCTGCTCGGAGACGGAGAATTGAGATGGATCGCGGTAGCCATGAGTTGCACATCTTTGCGTTGAGCGTTGATCATTCGGTCCTTTTTGGACATCCGGGCGTCTAGTTGCCATAGATACTCTCGGACTAGAGGGTCGTTTCTCAGGACTGAGGTGGTGGCCCCCAAACTGTAATCGCGCTTCGCCTGCAGTCTAGATCTGGCTTTGGAGGGGGTGGCGCCGTCGTGACCTTCAACGTCTCCACCGCCCGCAGCCTCCTTTGGCGGCCTCTCATTGTCATGAATCTCCACCATTTTGATAAATTTCTGAAAAGTTGTAAAAAACCAAAGTACAGGGAAGAATCCTCGGCAACGGCGCTAATTGTGGTGTGGTAGTTTTCGCTGGATCCTCTTTTAGATCCTCCTTCCTTCTCTCTGCTTCGTACCTGCACCAAGGCGTGAGGTGGTTGGCTGCCTTATGCCCCTCCGACGAGCAAGTCAATATACAGGAGAAGGAGAGAGGAGAAGGAGAAAGTACTGTTGAATTGTGTGAGAATGTGTACCTCTCTTAGGGTTTATCCATTTCCTTATATAGGCAAACGTACTTGCTCTCCAAGTCAGGTGTGCGTGGCACATGCCTGTGACATCACCTTTAACCACCTTAGCTTGGTGACATTAGGGTGACGTCTGGCCCACATTAGCCATAGCTCTGGAATGTTCTAGGTACCCCTGGAATCAATTAGAGGGATCTTCGTGCAGCCCCCACCCAGGTCGAACCGACCCGCAAAGCCACACTGGCTAGACCCCTAGGCTTGGTCCTTGGGCCTACAAACTGGGCTTATGAAACCGGTGGGCAAGACCCTTCGATCCGGTCCACCTCTCTTCAATCCGTCCCACAACTTGCACTGGGCTTAGGCCCATACCATGCGCACGGGATCAATCCATCACGCTTGTGCCCTAGCCCTGCTGTTTCCTACTTCGGGCAAACCCTTTGGAGAAGTTAGGTTTGGTCCACCACAGTGATTGTATTAGACATTTTTGCCTTTTGTCTGGATGTTTTGGTCATTGGTATCTGTTTGGCTTCGTACCAAAGCTGGTGTTAATTTACATGGTAATCTCATCTACCATTTTCCTAATTTTTCTTGTACTCTTTGTTACAACTTACATGTAAACAACTTCAATTTGTGTTATTTGTCAGACTCAACTATTCCCATGTTTTAGGGTAGGGATCACGACCAAATAATTTTGTTTCTTATATAGTTTTGAATTAATTTATGGTGTTATATGGTACTTACTAGAAGCCATAGAGAATTTTTTTTACTAAGGTTTGTAGATTGTTATCTATAGTAATTTGAAGTACTAAATATGCTTGCTGCTTGAAAGTCTTGCTGTACTTTTTGCATATCATTAGAGTCATCAGTGATCAGACACATCCCATACCCTTATCCAAGTGTTGAGTGTCGAGTGTCGAACTAATACTTTCAAGAGTTCATGTAATACAACTTGCCCTTAATATTACCTGTTGGAAATTGTCCCACATCGGTTAATTATCTCTTTCAAAACTAGTATATGAGCCTGGGCTGTCTCTCTACTCATAGCCAATTGGTTTTGAGGTGGATGCTTTAACATGGTATCAGAGCTAGGTTTTCAGAGGCTATCCCCCTTTGTTTGTGCCATAGTTGCTCTCTATGAAGAACGGATACTATTTTGGCCTCCGTTTCGCGTACCGTACGCGTATCGGATACGGATATGCTTGGATACATTTCGGATACGTATCCGATGCGTTTTTTTTAGAGTATCCTATTTTTATTTTATTTTTTGGTATCCGGATACGATCTGGATACGTTTCAGATATGCGCGGGGTAAATATGTTATTTCTTAAAATATATGGGTTAAACTGCAATTAGGGCTAGATATATGTTTCTTCCGGTTCTCCCTATTGATTAGAAACGAAAAAACGAAAGAGAAAGACAGGAAGAAAGAAGGCAATTCCTCTCTATTGTCTCTAATCTCTCTCTCGGTCTCACCTGTAAGTCTCTTTCTCCTCTCTCATCTCTCTCTATCATCTTTCTCTTCTCTTGTATGTACAGTGTATTTATATATATATATTTATATTGCATACTGTGTATATACAGTATATATATTACATATATATATCTCGTCTCTCTCTCTTTTCATCTGTTATTTTTTTTAAAAAAATATTCAGTCTGACTGACTGAAACCCTTATTACTGTTTTTTTAAACAGTACATGATGGATTCTACTGTTACTTTAATCATTAATGGAATTTTAGGGATGAAATATTATATATATATAATATATAATTTTTTTAATTTAATTTTATATTCAACGTATCCCAACGTATTGTATCCTACTTTTTGGAAAAAGAGTAAATTATAGTAAACCCCCCTCAACTAACCCAAATTTTCACTTAACCCCCTCCGACTACAAAACCCAACAGTGTGCACCCTCTAACTATCCAGAATTGACACTTAACACCCTTTTGTTAGGTCTCCGTAGGAAAAATGCACCGACGGCCGTCTCCAGCCACCGGGCGGCCAATCCGAGCCGTCCAAAATTTTTTTTAAAAAAAACCGAGTGGGCTAACGCGGGAATCAACGGCATCCGACGTACGTAGGTGCTCGATCTAAACACCCCATTTAAATTCTTGGGGTGTTTGGATCGAGCACCTACGCACGTCGGATGCCGTTGATTCCCGCGCTGGCCCACTCGGTTTTTTTTAAAATTTTTTTTGGATGGCTCGGATCGGCCGCCCGGTGGCCGGAGACGGCCGTCGGTGGATTTTTCCTACGGAGACCTAACAAAAGGGTGTTAAGTGTCAATTCTGGATAGTTAGAGGGTGCACACTGTTGGGTTTTGTAGTCGGAGGGGGTTAAGTGAAAATTCGGGTTAGTTGAGGGGGGTTTACTATAATTTACTCTTGGAAAAATCGCGTATCCGTATCGTATCTTGTATCCGTATCCGTGCTTCTTAGAACTTGCTCTTTATTTTGTTGTAATCTGTGTGTTCCGGATCCTTTGTTGACCTCTCCACGTGCGAGTCGAGGGTTGCACGTGAGGGGGAGTGTTAATTGTCCCACATCGGTTAATTATCTCCTCCAAAACTAGTATAAGTGCTTGGGGGGCTCTCCACTCATAATCAATTGGTTTTGTGGTGGATGCTTTAACATGACCAAAATGTAGCATCTATTATGGAAGTAAATACCATCACAAGGTTTTTAGTGGAATTCGGAAGTGTCTCAGTCTTAAACTAGATTAATATTAGTTAGAAAACAGCTGATACTGAACGTTTAGTTAGAAAGCAGCTGATACTGAACGTTTGCTGCTTCTGAGATGTCTGAGAATTATCTTTACTCCTATGTTTTGACTTTCCAGATTATGGTTGACCCTGCAAAGCCGGCGACTCTGACTTGGCAGCGAAAACTAAATAGCGAGGGGAAAGTCCTTTCAACATTCTCTCTAAGTTTGCCAGAGATAATTCACATGGTATGCTAAAAAGTTTATGCTACACTAGGCCTGGGGCTTACACACATTTACATGTTCTTTGCAAATTAGCTTTTCAGAAAAAAGAAAAAAAAAACAAGTATTTGATACTGACTAAACACATTAAACACTTCTTACAAGGAAATTTATTCTTTTTTGGAGGTTGCAAATTGCTATAATACTTTTTGAGAACATTTGAACTTTGAAGTTAAATCATACTTAATGCCTCCCAATTTTTTTTAAACCTCTTTTTTAAATGATTCTACATCCATATTATATGAGATCCTAAGGGTAATACGAACATTAAATGTTTCTGTATTTCTTACCTACCATAAACTCTCAACTTGCTAACTCAGTTTCTCTTTAGATGTGGGTACGTTGAAACAGAATCTTAACCCTGCAGCCTGAGTTGGTTTTAACTTTCAAAACTGAATTTTATTACTTCAGATGATTGGTGATATTTGTAAACAAGTATTTACCTATGTTTGCTTGTCTACTTGGTTCTTAGTGTTCTGGTCCTACGGAAAGTTATTATACAACTAACTTAGAACTTAAACTGCTCACCAATGTTGATTTATAAACATGTGCATGACAAATGTGCTCTATAATGCTTTCTGAATCCACTTATTGACACATCAAAGTGCAAGGTGGATACTTGGTGTTGAGGCTAATTGGGTTATAGGGTCCTTTTGCTGCTTTTATTCTCTCAGTTAGTTGCTGTTTGAGCTTTTCTTACTTATGGCATCTCTTTTTGGCTTTTGTAAGCTTCCAATAGGTTACCGATTATGGCGTCATATCCGAGAAGAAGCCGCGAAAGGACACGTAATTCTGTTTTACCCAAAAATCGCATAGTGATTTTGATGGGTGCTTGGTTATGGTATGAGAACTAACTTTTGCCTCTCTTTCGTTTTTCAGGGGATACTCATGAATCCTTTTAAGAAGCGTCCTATCTCATCATGCCATGGGGTTCCACTTGGTGGTATGGGGTAAGTCAAGCTTCTTCAGCAGCCGAAATTTTTTTGTCCTACAAAGCTTAATCATCTCTCTTACTGCTTCTCTGAATTTTATTACTTTACAATAATAATATTTTGACCAGTACTGCCTACTGACACTCTGAAAGAATTATTAATTAGCTTAGAGATTAGTATAGCAAGTTTACAAGTTCTCACATCAAATACTTTTAAATGTTCAAGGCTACCGTGCCTTCCTAATTGGAACCACCTTGGGATGGAACACTTCGTGCATATGTCCACAGATTAGGCATCGCATATTCTGCTGGCTTTATGTGAAAGCAGATTGTACACCAATTATATGTTTGTCAAGGCATATTTTCCTTCAGAATTGAGAAAAATAATGTCCTCTCTTTTGTTGAGAAAAATATCTGATATTCAGTGCAGGAAGCTTTGAAAGAAACTACAAAGGAGAATTTCAGCGCTGGCAATTGTTCCCTAGAATGTGTGAAGACAAACCAGTTTTAGCAAATCAATTTTCGGTAAGTTTGGTGCTTTCCTTTTGAACATGTTTATCGTAATTTCCCTACGAATTTGGATACACTATTCATGTTTTTTGCTTAATCAGTTGTTGGGACTTAATTGGTCTCCCACCTTTTTCTTGATGTCTGTCTCGGGGCTATTAAGTCTCGCCATTTAAGTGTGTGTTAGTGGCAGATAATAGGGTAATTGAATAAACACAACCATAGTTTTCAGGTAGCAGCGATCAAGGACAAGATGGTAGAAAGTTGGTTGTGATGGTCTCTGATCATAGTGATATACCACACACAAAAATAAAACAGAATAAAAATGAGATGGTTCAGTCATGTGCAAAATGAAAAATAGGCATGTCAGTTTTAAAAAGGCTGCATGGGCCATTTTTTAACATGGTGTCGAGCCTTGAACATATATGAGTGATTTAGGTAGATTCATGTAGCCAACTCAAGTAGTTGGAGATGAGGTATTGTTGTATATTTTTGCTATTTTAGTAGTTCAGGGTAGAAACCTTGAAAACTTCTTTGGGACCTGAAGATTAGACGCTAGTCACATTTTTTAACATGGTGTCAAGCCTTGAACATACATGAGTGATTTAGGTAGATTCATGTAGCCAACTCAAGTAGTTGGAGATGAGGTATTGTTGTATATTTTTGCTATTTTAGTAGTTCAGGGTAGAAACCTTGAAAACTTCTTTGGGACCTGAAGATTAGACGCTAGTCACACTACTATTCCTCTGATTTGCTATTTTTAAATGTGCTTTTAAAAGATTATATTTCTATTACCCGTTACTTATTCGTCTCCAAACATTAAGTTTCTTAATAAGTAAGCAATTCCTCATGCAGGTTTTTGTTTCTCGCCCCAATGGCAAAAAATATTCCGCTGTTCTCTCACCGAGGAATCCAGAATTAATCACGTACGTACCTGTGGGCTACCCACCCTGCGGTGAGCGCCACCCATTTTCTTTTCTGAGAAAAATTTGCAACCAGCGCGTTCAATTTGGAGTCTCCACCCAGGTTTTAATGGTTCACCACCCAAGGAACCAAACTTGAATGACATCCGTCGCTTTTATTTTGAAAAAGGCTTTATTTCTTTTACCTGCCCGTCATAACCAGAGACAACGCTGGTTCGGGAGCCAAGTTACAAGAGGGGAAGGGTTTTTCGGCACCCCTCTCGCCCGACACGAGGGTTGGTCTCTACTTAGTGCTTGTGGGATTTTGAAGCATTTTATCACTTAACTTTGACCAAATAGGAGAGGGGGAACGATAATAGGGATTAAAACAGTAAACACATCTTGTGCATGCATGTGAGCAGTGTACAATTGTGATAATAAGCATGAGATGACAGAATATACAACAAAATAGAATACTGTTAATGTCAACACTGTCGAGCGCTCAGCTATGGACCAGACCGCTCAGGTCCTGCTTCCTTGGAGGCTTTGAAACAACTACTCTGGGCTTTGGAAGGACTAGTGCACACCCAAAAACCATGCTAACTTGAAATAAATGTTTACAGTAAACAAAACAGAAATTGGTGTTGCACACTACTCTTGAGCGCTTATAAGCACTCCTGAGCGCTCAAGAACTGGTCTTGAGTGCCCAGGTGTGAGGCTCAAAACAGTTTAAACAAAGACTGAAGCCAGCATTAATATGGCTTAATAAAGTGTTTGAACTTAAATAAACGGACTTCTAAAACTTAAGGAGATATTTTAAGAAGGGTACAGTTATGAAAATACTTTAAATGATAAAGTGAACTGACCTTAGGTCTGGCTGCTATTGATTGACCAGAAAGCCTAGGGAAAGCAAACCTGGAAGCTCTGCAAGGGACTTGAGTGCTCAAGAACTGGTCCTGAGCGCTCAGGACCTTTTGAGCTCAGAAGTTTTGTACTTCCTTTCTGTTTACGATAAAGGCCAGCTAAGCTCAGGGTTAGTACAAGGAACTAACCTGAGCCCAGTGGCTCCCCTAAGGGTGCGAGAAACAGTAGCCAAATCTTTTCATGGAGTTTGGCGTTTGGGAACAGACAAAGCTTGTCCATATCCAAACCAGTTGCAGCAATCTGTTCATTTATGAGGACGGATTCCTCTAGTTTGGTGATTTTAGTCAAGATCGTAGTCATTTGAGAATCTTCCCCTGGGGATTCTTGTGGTGGCGGGAGATGCTTGGTGATGGCTTGGATCAGAATCATGAGCTATCATTCCGTTCCCCCATTTCCTTTACCATCTGCCTGATTTCATCAATTTCGGTTTGATCCCCCATTTCAGTGGTTGATAACGATGTTGCCGTTGGAATTGTCGGATTTGTCTGTGATTTAGTTCGAGTCAGTTTCTGTCTGGGAGGTTGAATCCAAGCAGGTATGGTCGCGGACCAATGACTTAGAACCTTCAGTAAAGCAAAAAGCGAACTCAGATGCATTTGAGCTACGTTCAAAACAGAGAGAACATGCCATGCACATGTCGCCCTAAGGTCTAGCCCAACCTGGCCTCACTTAAGGCACTGCACAGATGGTTTCCTGGGTAGGTCATGACTCAGCACGGTAAATCCCAACGCCTTTAATATGACCATCTAAGACAGAGCAATAAGATTGTTGCAACCCAGATACTAGTGTAATTATGGCTAGCCCAAACCGGAGAGCCGTTTAGGCATGGCGAACGCTGGAGGTATCTTAAACTCCATGGATCCTAGACTGCCCCTATGACCTACCATGACCCTAATCTCACTTAAGGCATTGCACAGATGATTTCCAACAATCCTAGGTAAGTCATTACTCAGGTAGGTTAAATCCCGTGTTATCAGAATCAGAGCCAATCACTTTTAATATGACCATCCAAGACAAAGCAATAAAATTGCTGGAATCCAGATAATAATGCTCTTAAGGTTAGACCAAACCAAGGGAGCCGTTTAGGCACGGCACACTCCGGACGTATCTCAAACTCCATGGATTTATAGTCTCCTAGACTAGGTGTAATGGCTTTAAGAGGTTGCCTCGATCCTCAGCGTCTCTTTTAATAGTGCATCCTTTGTTTGGGATAACAAGACTTTGGAAAATCTGATTAATGACTATATTCTTAACAATTTCTCAGCAAAGGCCCACTGTGATTTCAGGAACAAGTGTCTAGCTAAGCCAATTGGTCCTAATTTTTGTCAAGTGATTTGTCAAGAACTTCGCTAAGGACTTAGTCATTTGGGTTTTCCCAAGTCTTGTCGCCCTAAGGACTCATTTGTTTTGACAACGTACATTGAAATGCACTATTTTTCATCGGGTGTCGGCAGCCTCTTACAAACCGTGGGGAAGAAAGCTCTAGAATTATCCTAACTATCAGACTACCCTAACGCAATGCAATCATGATGATGAAATGCAAAAAGTAGTAACACTTAGGCATGGTACATCACGTAGTCCTACCCATCGGGTTCATGTCCTAGTTTGGAAGGTTCTATTGCTTTCTATGTGTGTGAAGGCCAGGTTTTGGTTTAGACGGGTTCCCGGCCTAGAGCTAAGATATACCTCCCACTGCCAAGTGCACGCTGTCAAGCAATGGTCAAACGGTAGAATGACTCATCACAGTCGGGGGTTGCTCAGCGTTCTAGGAAGCCCTGACACCAGCAAGCTGGGCAGGATTGCCAAAACATGCCAGCGCGGGTTGACAAAAACTGAAAATGTGCAGTGCAAAATTTAAGAGAAAAAATGAAGCAAAATCCCACAACCACCTTTCGAATTTGGCTCTCTTTAATCAACACTTTGAAAGAACTACACAAGTGAGCAACCGGGAATAGTCCCAGGCCGGATGGTCGGATGCGAGGGTCCTATTGAATCACCATTTCTTTCTTCAATAGTGCGAAGCTTGTTGTTTTGACAGACTTTTGATGAATTGTTTGCAAAAGTATTAAGTTCAAAGTATTGAATAACCTTCCCAGCGGAGTTGCCACAGTGGGCTACCCACCCCGCGGTGAGCGCCGCCGATTTTCTTTTCTGAGAGAAATTTGCAAACGGCATGTTCAATTTGGAGTCGCCACTTTTAATGGTTTGCCACCTGAGAAACCAAACTTGAATGACATCCGTCGCTTTTATTTTGAAAAAGGCTTTATTTCTTTTACTGGCCCTTCATAACCAGAGACAATGTTGGTTCAGGAGCCAAGTTACAAGAAGGGAAGGGTTTTACGGCACCTCTCTCGCCCGACGTGAGAGTCGGTCTCTACTTAGTGCTTGTGGGATTTCGAAACATTTTATCACTTAACTTTGATCAAATAGGAGAGGGGGAATGATAATATGGATTAAAACAGTAAATACATCTTGTGCATGCATGTGAGCAGTGTACAGTTGTGATAATAGGCATGAGATGACAGAATATACAATAAAACAGAATACTGTTAATGTCAACACTGTTGAGCGCTCAGCTATGGACCTGAGCGCTCAAGAATTGGTCTTGAGTGCTCAGGTCTTACTTCCTTGCAGGCTCTGAAACAACTACTCTGGGATCTGGAAGTACCCGTGCACACCTGGAAACCATGCTAACTTGAAATAAATGTTTACAGTAACAAACAGAAGCTGGTGTTGCACACTTGAGTGCTTATCAGCACTCCTGAGCGCTCAAGAACGGTCTTGAGTGCTCAGGTGTGAGGCTCACACAGTTTAAACAGAGACTGAAGCCAGCATTAATATGGCTTAAAGAAGTGTTTGAACTTAAATAAACAGACTTCTAAAACTTAACTACAGATTGGAGGTATTTTTAGAAGTGAACAGTTATGAAAATACTTTAAATGATAAACTGAACTGGCTTTAGGCCTGGCTGGTATTGATTGACCAGAAAGCCTAGGGAAAGCAAACCCGGATGCTCTGTAAGGGACTTGAGTGAGCGCTCAGGTCCTTCTGAGCTCAGATGTTTTGAACTTCCTTTCTGTTTACGATAAAGGCCAGCTAAGCTCAGGGTCAGTACAAGGAACTGACCTGAGCCTAGTGGCTCCCCTCAGGGTGAGAGAAACAGTAGCCAAAGGTGGCTTTCTACCTTTGTTAAGCTTGAACAATGTTCCTTTTTGACTTGGAGGTTGGTTTTTTGAAGTAGGAAAGAGGTTTTCTGGTTCTGTTTTAGTATTGCAGACCTTGGGTTTTTCTCTCTCCCCGAAAAATCAAGTCCCTTTCCCTCGAACACAAGGCTTGTATTTATAGAGAAATTTTGAAGTTGGTTGAGTGGGAGCAATGATGGATTCAAAGGGAATCCCATCATGGCTACTTGGGAGAGAGGGAATTGTGCCTCTGCACAGCCAAAATCGGCAGAAAGGCTCTGCAGAAAGTGGGCTGACAGATACTTTTGCAGGTGCGCGCTGAGGACTTGAGCGCTCAGGTTGCGCTCTGGTCCGCCTTGGACCAGAGTGCTTATCCAGTGCACCCGAGTGCTTGGATCATGGACCTGAGCGCTTGTTCTTAGTTGTCCAAAGACTGTTTGCCCTTTTATTATGATTGGGGAGGCTTAAAGGTATTTTAGAGGGTCCAAATTGGGGTGTCTACAGTACCTATGTTGTTGCATCCCTAGCATATCAAAGGAACTTTGATTTCTTTTTGTAGCATAAGTTTTTTTTCACGTCCTTTTAATTTTTAATGATTGATTATGAAAGTTCAGCTATCCTTGTGTGAACAGAGAAAGTGCCACATCTGGTATTGGATCCTGGGACTGGAATCTGAAGGGGAATAATTCTACATATCATGGCTTGTTTCCTAGGGCGTGGACGGAATATGAAGGTAATGTATACAAATAACTGTTGTCTTTTTTATTCTCTATTGTAGTTTATTTATGTTGGATATGGATAATGTTGTCTGTCATCATCCCTTCTTTAAATGCAGGGGAACCTGATCCATTGCTTAGGATAGTTTGTCGTCAGATATCTCCTTTTATCCCCCACAATTATAAGGAGAGCAGCTTCCCTGTGACAGTTTTTACTTTTACGGTATGAAAGGGTTTTTACCAGTACTTGCTTTTTTCGGCAGCTGATTTTCCACTTCTAGTTTTTGTAAAAAAAAGGATGGTTTCTTAATGATTATCTTCAGCTGCTTAATCTGGGAAAGACTGCTGCGGATGTCACCCTTCTTTTCACATGGGCAGTAAGATCCTCTATGTTCCTGGTTCCCACCAACGCACACCCATATTGTTATGCAAGTGAATTAGATTGTCTGTCTAATCGATATGTCGATTACACATAAGGAATGAAAAGTAATGGGAGTTCATGTTTATGTGCATTCAGAACTCTGTTGGTGGGGTTTCTGGATTATCGGGGCATCACTACAATTCAACGATTAGGTAAGAGCAGAAATTAATTTGTGTTAATTTATGAAACAGTACTACAGCTTTGCTGAATGTATGGATGCCCTTCTGGAAGATTTGGTAAACGGTTTTCAACTCTACTGTATTGTAACTTACAAGGTCAATCTTTGTGCCAGGATGAAGGATGGTGTTCACAGTGTGCTCCTACATCACAAGCAAGTTTCAAATTTCTTGCAACTTATTACAAACTTGTTGACATGGTTTGACTTGTTAAATGTTTTTTAACACCCCAAAAATGTTGACACAGGACCGCAAATGGAGTATCCCCTGTAACTTTTGCAATTGCAGCAGAAGAGACAGATGGTGTTCATGTTTCAGAGTGCCCTTGCTTTGTGATAGATGGAAACTCCCGGGGTATAACAGCAAAAGATATGTGGCATGAGATTAAAGAGGTTACATGACTTTTTCTTCTGCCCCTGTAGTTTTAGGAATGTTATGTTTATGTTCTAATCTCTGCTAGCCTGCCTACATGATTTACTGGATTAGCTGGCTACTGGTGTTGCTACCTCGTGAAATCCTTAGGCATGATATGCAGTTCATATACATTCTAGTTTCACATCAACCGACGGGTTCTCTCTTCCATATCTATGGCTGTTGATCTTTTATACAACACCATCAAAGCCTCCAATTCGAAACCAATTGGCAACGAGTGGAGAGGCCACCCATGCTCATATACTAGTTTTAGAGCTGAAAACGAAGCATTGGACAAGCTCTAACACTCCACTGCATGTGCAAGCACTGACCCAGATGCAGAGAGGTAAAAAAATCCATAATTTGGGGATCACTCTGAAACCAAATGCACTTATATTTCCAATAAAGGGGAAAAATCAACCGAGAGAGTCTTTCCTAAAGGCCCCCAAAAGAGTAGCTCTGATACCATGTTAAAGAATCCAACTCAAAACCTGTTGGGAATGAGTGAAAAGCAGTCTCACATACTAGTTTTGAATATTATAATTTGGATTGGACACACTCTAACATTCACCTTCATGCAAAAATGAGAAAAGCACTTTCTTTTCTCTTTGGTTTTTTTCCGTTTTTATTTTATGATGATTTTTGCAGTCTCTGACATTTACCATTTTACCTCTATGCTATTAGCATGGATCATTTGATCGCCTTGATTCTACTGAAACATCGATGCCATCAGAACTAGGATCAACTATTGGAGCAGCCATCGCTGCTTCTCTGTCTGTTCCATCAGATGCATCACGTAATGTTAGCTTTTCATTGGCATGGGACTGTCCTGAGGTTAACTTCGTGAGTGGAAGAAGTTATCACAGGTGGGTGGTAGCCATTAGTCTGACTAAGGTTTACAGATTCCTTTTTTGATCAGTTAATTTCACAGATTAAAGGATCATGTTTTGCTAAAAGACAATTTTTTTAACCAGGCGTTACACCAAATTTTATGGTACACATGGTGATGCTGCGGCAAATATTGCACATGATGCTATTCTCGGTACAACTTCTCTTGTCCTTTCCGTGGTGATGCTTGAATTCGGACTAGAAAAGTTAGATTAAGCTTTATGTGTAGTCGACTTACTAAACTGGAGTCGGGTAATGGCTCATAAAAGATGTTTGGTGCCTTTGCTTTTATATGAAAACATTTATTCCCTTTGTCCTAATTTGTAATCGAACCTGTTAAGTTAACACATTCTTTTTCTTTTTTTGGTGTGTTTGTCAATATTGTGGAATCCAACCTTTTAAGGTAACACTTTTTTTTGGGTGTGTTTAGGGGGCCACTGTTTGAGTGGTATTCTGAGAGCAGCCACTTTGTGCATATTGCCAAGGTTAGGTTTGTCTTCAATCCTCTCCCGCCCATACCCCCAGTGATTGGGGACTACATGGGTTCTGTTGTTGTTGTGTCGTCGTCGTAATCCATGGACTGAAAAGTTCCAAATTTCCGAACTTACCCTTAAACAGTTTTAAGGTAAATTAAAGCTAGAATTCAAATTCAAAAAGGGTAGGCCATAAATGAATTTTACATATCTTGGGTCATTGACTTCTCGAAATAGAGAGGCATTTTGGGACATCCGATAGGAGAAAAGTAGACTAAAACTTTGGGACAGAGGGAGTTCTATTTACTTTGATTCAGTGTTTGCTTTTTTAAGCGTTGAGTTTGTTTGAAGTCCTTGACTTTTGTTTCTTTTCTTTAAACATAGAGCATAGCATTTGGGAATCTCAGGTAGAAGCATGGCAAAAACCTGTTCTTGAAGACAAGAGGCTTCCTGAATGGTGAGCTTTGAGGTGTTTTCTGATAGTTGCAGTTATGGCCAGAAATCTGAAATTTCTGACAATTATTTGCAGGTATCCAGTTACTCTTTTCAATGAGCTCTACTATCTTAATTCAGGAGGAACAGTTTGGACAGGTACTTCTTTAAAACTAGAAATATACTTCCTCCATCCTATGTTGCTGGTTCTTTATTTCGTTTTGGGACTCCCCAAAATGTAAGTTCAAGTCAAACCATGAAGTTTGTAAGTTTCCAAAGTTATCCCTTATAAGTAGCTCTAAATGTATTTGGGTGTGTGAAGCAAAGGATTAATGCTGGAAACAATGCCTTTGAATTGGGATTCGGGTGTATTAATTACATATCTGTTAAAATGTTGGAACTCCCAAAAGGGATGGGACAGAGGGTATACTTCGCAATGTGGCTGAAGTCGAATCTGAATTCATTCTTTTGCTGTATTGCAGATGGATCACCGCCAATCCATAGTTTATCATCCATTAAAGCAAGAAAGTTTTCCATTGACATGCGCAGTTCAGACGCTAATAATACTCTCAGTATATCCCCGCCGAATGACTCTTCTGTTGACATTCTTGGGAGGATGACTTCAATACTTGAGGAGATCCACAGTCCACTAACATTAAATTCTGCTTTTGGTACAAATCTGCTTCAAAAAGGAGAGGAGAATATCGGTCAATTCCTCTATTATGAGGGCATTGAATATAACATGTGGAACACTTACGACGTTCATTTCTACTCATCTTTTGCCTTAATCATGTTATTTCCAAAAATTGAACTCAGCATCCAGAGAGATTTTGCAGCATCCGTTATGTTGCACGATCCCAGTAAAATGAGCCTTTTGCATGATGGAACACAGGTTTCAAAAAAGGTTCTTGGAGCTGTTCCTCATGATATTGGAATCAATGACCCATGGTTTGAAGTTAACGGATATAACCTTTATAATACTGATAGGTGGAAAGATTTGAATCCAAAATTTGTGCTGCAAGTTTACAGGGATGTGGTCGCCACAGGGGATAAAAACTTTGCAAAAGCCGTTTGGCCCTCGGTTTATGTTGCAATGGCTTTTATGGACCAGTTTGATAAGGATGGTGATGGGATGATAGAAAATGAAGGGTTCCCAGATCAGACGTATGATACGTGGTCTGCTTCTGGAGTGAGTGCGTATAGTGGTGGACTATGGATTGCCGCTTTGCAGGCTGCCTCAGCATTGGCACGTGAAGTTGGTGACAGGGGAGCTGAGGGTTATTTTTGGTTTCGGTTTCAGAAGGCGAAGAAAGTGTATGAAAAGTTGTGGAATGGTTCTTACTTTGACTACGATAACAGTGGTGGAAGTGCAAGTTCATCTATTCAAGCGGATCAGTTAGCTGGACAATGGTCCGTTGCGCTGCAAATTGACTTCTTTATTACTTCTTGATAACTAATTATTCAAAAAATAAACAAAATTTCTTTGATAGGAAACTAAATATGCTTTTTGTACATGCCTGTTCTACTGGGTTAAACAAATTGTGCTTGTGATCCCTTTCATAAAATAAAAATAAAAATGTGCTCGTGATTTGGAAAGAATATTATCAGTCAGTAATAAGTACTTATCGAGTTGGGCAATGTAGGTATGCTCGAGCATGTGGTCTTTTACCAATTGTTGACGAAGACAAAGCAAAAAGTGCCCTTGAGAAAGTTTATAGTTTCAATGTGTTAAAAGTGAAGGGTGGGAGGCGAGGTGCTGTGAATGGGATGCTGCCGAGTGGAGAAATTGATTTGTCAGCAATGCAGTCAAGAGAGATATGGCCTGGAGTTACGTATGCGCTTGCTGCAACTATGATTCATGAAGACATGGTCGAAACGGCATTTCAAACTGCATGCGGAGTTTATGAGGCCGCGTGGTCTGAAGAAGGACTTGGGTGAGTTCAGCCTTAGTTTTTCCTTATTTAGGTGGTCGTGATTTATCTTGGTCCGAAGAAATTCCTTTTTGTTGCACTCCTTATTGAGCATCTCCAATCTTAACCCATTTCTTCATTTAAGCCCCTTTTTTGGGTCAAAGGAGTAAAAACCCTTCTCTAATGGCATACCCATTTCTCTACCCCATTATGGGAAAATCCAAGCCTTGACCCATTTCTTTTACCCTTTTTTTCTAGTCCCAATCTTATCCCTCTTATTTACCATGTTGCCATTGAAAGCCATTTTTTGGGGTAAAGATTGGGTTTTGCCATTGGAGATGCTCCTACCCAAATATAGTTTTTGCACACATTTTTACTCAAACATGGGTAAAATTTTGGGCAAAGGCTGGAGACCTTTTCTTTTCACTTCATTCATGAATCTCAGATAACAACAAACTTGCCATAGATTTAAGTTGTCTAAATTTGTTGGCAAGCAAGAATACAATGGAAAGGTTACCTGTGAAGTAGCAAATAGACAATTAACTTCCAGAAAAGGATAGCACTTGACCTGGTTGGCCTGACAGCAGTCTATATCCTTGCTAAGTCATGCAACAGATTTTTCATATACTGGATGTTGCAGAAAAATGGAAGTTTCCATTGCCTTATCATATACTGACAGAAATCTTTGGACGGGAGTTGGTCCAATATTTGAATGGGTAACCATACAATTTTGCATTAGAAATCGCTTCAAAACCCTGGAAATTCATTTGTATATAAAGATAATTAATGCACTAGAGAAAAATCTCTGTTTTTAAGTCTCGACTCTCTAGCTAGGGTACAGAATCAACTCTAGGTCCGGATCTTCAGAATATAGGGGCTACTCGGCTGGGTATAAACTAACAGGTGCCTAATCATTCAAGCTGTGTTCTCCCTTTAGTGTTGTTTTGGAAGAACTATGGATACTTCTTGGTTGTGAAATTTAACGTAATTTTCCATTATTCAACAGTTTCTTCTCAGCTTTTCTGCCTCTTCAGCTCTTCATACATTTTCTGACTTGAGAATTTAACTCTACTCTTATGTTTGAGAAAGTAATTATAATTAATGTTAATGTCAAATATATTTTTGTACCAAAAAAAGAATGTGAAATGTGTTTGATATTTTTCTATTTGTAGCCTTTTTAGCCTTTCTCACTAGGTTTATTATCTGCTCGCCTCCCCATTTTCTTTGGGTAAACTCTGTAGTTCGACAATTTTCTTCCTCCTTATCTGCCAACAATTTAAAGTAATTCACCAACATGGGTTTTCATTTGCACCCTAATTTTCGAAATTGATGCATTTTGTTTCTTTGTAGTCTTTCTTTTCAAACTCCCGAAGCATGGAACACAGATGACCAATACAGAGCTCTAGGTTACATGCGCCCTTTGGCGATATGGGCAATGCAATGGGCATTATCAATTCCAAAACCTTTGAAACAGGAGCTAAAGCCGAAAGCAATGGATGATTCCTTAATCAAGAAGCATCAAGCAGGATTCACGAAAGTCGCGTGCCTTCTTAAGCTGCCTGTGGAAGAAGGGTCCAGAAGTGTTTTACAGGCAGTTTATGACTATGCATCCAAGAAGTTGGGGTTGTGACATGAGTTCGTGGAAGCCCCTTTGGTATTGCTTTCATATTCAAAGTAGATATGGTCATTGTCTGGTGAATTGCGTTCCAAAACTTTTTTGCTAAAATTTCTGAAAACAACCCTCTTTTTTTGAACACCAGAAGATGTTTTCAAATTTCAGAAAAGATGGAAACACTACGTAAATGATTACTGTTCCCGGATTTTTATCTCTTGCAGCTTTAAAACGATGACAAATGCATACGAGAAAATAAAATCAATACCAGACAGTGGATACAAGTACATAGGTAACATTGGGCTGTTGTATAGAGTGGTATTCTACTATTCAAACTAAGAGGAACCTGGGTGATTGTATTTCAGGGAAGTTGTATAACTTACACTCAGCATAGCTATTAAATGTGTTGTATAATGTCACGTGTATGATTCTTGCCCTTTTACATTACACACAGGAAAACGAGAAAAGCCCATCTTGATGAAAAAATTGGCATAAGAAAGTCAGGGTTCTGATGTTAGGTTGGACAGTATTGTTGAATGCAAGAAGGCTTTAGATACTCTTTTTTTATGCTGCCAATTGAGCACAAGACTTGTGGATTACACATGTGCAGATGAAGGGCGTCTGTTTGTATGGTTTTCAGGCTAAAAATTCTGGAATTGGGAAATTGTCTTTCAGGAATTACTGATGGTTCCTCAAAAAAATTTTTTTACCAGCAGTAGTTGTTTTCATTTAGGAATGTGTTACCGGAAAGGCGAAAGTGCAACAAATTCTTGGTTGCAAGCTATTTATCGGGAGTGGATAATCTAGCTTTTAACATTTTGGAACTCGACTATGAGTAAACGCAATAAATGCGATAAATTATGGAGTTGAGTGATCTGTTGGAAACTAGAAATTCAATTGTCTTCTTCAAAGCTGCTGTAACAGAAACGCAAATGTATCCTTGCGATTGAACTTTGGAAAACACTTTTGTAACACGGTATATGGTTGAATATCAATGGTTCCACTACCCCACACAAATGTGCACTCCCAATTTTCGTCAATTCTGTATGTACATACAAATTTTCATTTGAATATGGTGAATTTTTCGATACAACGTGATGCTTGTTTTGACTGACATTTTTTCTTGGAAAAAAAAAAAAAAACAGATCATAGGCCTAACTACACCACAATATTTTCAGATTTTTTTTATCTTACATCACTAAACATCATAACAAAGGCCAAAATGTCATAAGCTTAACTACATCACTAAACATCATAAAAAAAGCTTAACTACACCAAAATGTCAAAAGCTTTTTCACCGTAGTCTTTGACAATATCAAGTCATAATGACAAATTCTCGTAATTAAGCATTTTTCTTGTCGTATACTCTATCGCAATTGCAAAATCTTTTGCATTATATATTTACCAAAAAATCTCATTACTTTGTTTATAATACGTAAACTTGGCCTTAAAAGCCTACGAAGAGCAATTGGTCTTGAATAATGGAGTATATTCTATTTTGGCTTGGAAATTGGATTAGAAGTTTTTCTCCAACCCAAAAATAGGAATGACTAATGATTTTCACATTCTTCGGTTAACTAATTTATTATTTCTCTTTATCCGTGTATAATTATACATTACGATTTTCATGCATAAAAAATAGAATGTACGAAGGATATTTTCATAATTTTAGATGGATAACTTTGAACCGTCTGTTTTGACCTTGTGCCATCTTTTTCTACTACAAATTCAAAAACAACACCAAAAAAAATTATAATTTATCCATGTATTATACATTACCATTTTCATGTGCACTCCAAAGAGTGCTCTCGAAGACGATTTCGCGCGGGCAGAGCTCGATTGTTGCCCCGATGGTTAAATCCGTTAAAGAACAGGATTGGATCGTCGGGTCCGATAAGCAAAACGAGCTTTTCATGAATGAAAAATAGAATGTATGAAGGATATTTTCGTAATTTTAGATGGATAAAAATGAACCATCTTTTTTGATCTTGTGCCGTCTTTTTCTACTACAAATTCATAAACAACACCAAAAAAATTTCATCATCAACACGGCACAAAATCATAAACATTGTAATATTCTGAAATTTTAAATAAATAAAAATTCCATAATATTATTTCAATATTCATTTTCTTATTATCCGGCTTTAATTAATTAATTATTATGTATTTAAATTCATTTCTTGTATGTTAATAGTTCGCGTAAATATTCCTTTTAAATTTACGAGATATTTTCTTTCGTAAACCAAGATTGCGGTTGAACTTGAAATACTTTCATTAGTCTATAGTAATCTTAAAAAATTCTTTCGAAATAGAATTTTTTAAGATTAGTATAGACAAATGAAAGTATTTCGAGTCCAACTACGATCTTGGTTTACGAAAGAAAATACAGAAACTAGTAAAAGAAAATAAAATACAACAAACCAAAAAAATCGCATGGAACCACGCGCAAGAGCCGGACCCGTCAAACACATTCGCGAAAAGGGGTTGGAGAGGCCAGAGCAAGCCCTCCTGGATGACCCGTCGCACCAAATGGAACTCGTCTTGCCATAAATTGAAGGTAGAAGCCGCTGCAGACGTCATCTTCATCGTCGATACAATGATTCCAAGAAAACTAGATCTAGAACCCCAGACCTAGCTTCTGAGTCCAAAATGGAGGGGAGAGTGAGAAATCTCAACTCCCTAAGAAGAAAGTCTCAATTACCTCACAATTATGAGCTCAGTGGGGAAAAAGAAGGAGAGGAGAGAGGTCGAAAATGGGGAATTGAAAGGAGAGGAGGAAGGAAGAGGGTGGGGGAGATGGCTGAAGGAGGGGGGAGGCGGAGAATGGCAGGGCGGGGAGGGTGGGGAGGAACCTACCCCAGACTCTCTCTCTCCCTGCCCTTGCTTTCTTTCAACGCTGGTCTCTTTTGCGTAGGGAATGGAAGTAATTCAAAAAAATGGAAAAAGAATCGAAATGGTCCTTGTAATTTAGTGTTTGTGTTAACTTGGTCACTGCAATTTGAATTAGCTCGATTTACATTCTGTAGTTTTCATTTTTTTCCAACTTGGTCGAATTACTAACTGCCGTTAGCTTCCGTTAACCCTAAACACAAATGGGTCCATTTTCTAGTGAATTACCAAACCCTTTCTTCTCTAACCTCGCAGACCTAACGCCTTTTCTTAAAAAGCAAAACGGAGTCACTTTTTTCTGAAAATCGGGTTCTTTAGCTGGTGTTCTTTTTTCTAAAATACTTAAATTATTCTTCCGATATTCAAGAGGTGACCAGACACACCTAAACTCTATGCCTGATGGAGACTCTAGTTTTTTTGTTTAAATCCCTTTTGTGGCCTGAACTATGGCCGGACTTGATTCTCCTTTACTCAGAGATATATAGATAGCTTGATGAAAATTCGGTCTCTTTTCAAAACAGAACCCACTTCATTTTCTAAAATTCAAACATTTTTCAAAAATATCCGAATCTCTTTTATATAACACAAAACTCCTCATTTTTCCTTTTTTTTCAAGAACCATGTTACAATCCATAGGAATCGGATCACTTATTCAGGCCTTAATCCCTCTCAATCCTTCCCCCCAAAGGCGAACGATACACGATTCGATCGAAGGTAAAATTTCGGGCGCGACCAATGGAGAATGAAAGCTGTGAAAAAAATGGAGAATGGAACAACATGACTTTGTGTTTTGGTTCAGAGGAATATTAGGGTAAGAGGAGAATGACAAATTACAGTTTTAACCTTAGAAAAGGGGCACATTCGTGTCTGGGGTTAACGGAGTCTAACGACAGTTAGTAATTGGACTAAGTTGGAACAAAATGAAAACTGCAGAATGTAAATTGAGCCAATTCAAACTGTAGGGACCAAGTTGACACAAACACTAAACTATAAGGATTATTTTGGTTTTTTTCCCAAAAAAAATTGGAAAAATTTCAAAATGGCACCTAAATTTTGCACCAAATGTCACAGAAACACTTGAACTTAAGTTTATTTTAATTAAACACTTGTACTAACAAAATTCTCAAATTTAGAAACCTGAACTTAAGTTTATTTCAATTAAACACCTGTATTAACAAAATCCCCAAATTTAGACCCCCGCCGTTATATTTCGTCCCAAAAATTGCTGACATGGCATCTTCAACCCGTTTAAGTTGCCCCATTGCATATGTTTCCAATAAGGGACGATGCACCCAAGCGAAACCCATAGGCAAACTTCATCGTCCCATGTTGGAAACAGTGTAATGGGGCAACTTAAATAGGTTGGAGATGCCATGTCAGCAATTTTTGGGACGAAATATAACGGCGGGAGTCTAAATTTGGGGATTTTGTTAGTACATGTATTTAATTGAAATAAACTTAAGTTCAGGTGTCTAAATTTGAGGATTTTGTTAGTACAAGTGTTTAATTGAAATAAACTTAAGTTCAGGTGTCTCTGTGACATTTGGTGCAAAGTTTATGTGCTATTTTAAAATTTTCCCAAAAAAATTTAAGGAAGAACAAAACTAGTATGTGATTAAAAAAAAACTATTACGTTAATTGATCTATCGGAGTACAACTGATTCGGCCTTATGGGAAGTTTTTAGATGGCTCAGATCTGTTTGGATAATTTTTTAGTGTAAAATTACCAAAACATCCCTTCAAACCCAAATAATTCTGGACCGTCCAAAATACGTTTGGACCGCCAAGATGCATGGTCGACACCACGGGGCCTGTGCCCATGCCGCACTGAAAAATTTCTTCGGCCTTATTGGGTTTCCCTTTTTGAACAGGGAATTAGATAGGTTTGAAATCGAATACTCGGGATCAAGTTTAGAAAACTTACCCCGAAAATGTCTAAAAAAAACATTAGCGATTGAGATTCATTATGATAATTGGATTCTACACATTAAAATGAATTTCAATCACTAATTACTTTTCCAGACACTTTTAGAGTAAATTTTGTGAGGCGATTTTGGCACTCCAATTTAGTCAATGACAAAGTACGGATTACCTCCCCATGGTTTGAACGTTTTGCAAATGACCTCCTTGTATTTCATTAATGATCACTTTGCCTCCTTGTGATTTTGGAGTAAAATACAACAGTTAAATATTCCGTCCAAACTAACGACATGTATACCTCACGCGCCCCTATTGCATTTGGGATCGGATCAGGTCCAGTGTGCTAGTGTCCATTCCTGTCCAGTGTGCGGCTAGGATGAGTCCCTATTAAATCTGATGCTCTACATCATGCCATGTCAACAAGCCCCCATTTTGCTTCAAAAGAAACGGAGATTCCCTAACGGAAGTCTTGAAAAACTCTGCGAAAATTAAAAAAACAAACGCGGAAAGCTCCACTCAAGCCACGTGTTTGCATATCAGAATAAATTTTATCCACAGCCGGTGTAAAATTCCATTTTTCCACCACCATCTATTATGGGCTCCACCGAGCATTTATTATTGTGATCTGAACCGTTTATATTTTAAGATCTGCAGTATACTTTGAGTATTGCCATGCAGAAAACCAGCTTTATCGAAAGTCGATAGATATATCAAAATTTGAATTTTAGTTTATAAAATGGACGATCTGATTTTTATCAATAATAATAAAGATAAACTATCCATTTTACAAAGCAAACTTCAAATTTTGATACTCTTATCGATGTTCGATCAACTTTATTTTTTGCATAGACATACTTTTATTTGGGGTCTACAAAAAGAACGGTTTAAATCATGATCAACAATAAACACACAACAAAACCAAAAAAGGTGGTGATGGAAAAGTGAGATTTTTTTCCACAGCCGGTGAAAAGAATTTAATCTCTTTCTATATTACTACTGCTGCCCTAAAATAAATGTTTCATCCGCAAAATGAGAACTTATAAATAAGACATTTTCTATGGAAAAGCATTTTAACTTTTCTCATCAATTAAAAGAACTTATGGATATCTAGAGAATTGTTGTAAAAAGTTTGAATTTTTGTATTATTTTTAAGTTCTCATTTTGCGGATCAGACAATTATTTTTGGACGGAGAAAATTTTGGCGAAAAAATTAAATGTTCTAATTTTTAATCCGTTTAACTGATGCAAAAATCTTATTTTTCTGATTATTTTTATGCTAAATGGTCATAATTACATTTTGTCTCTTAGACTCTCATAATTAAGTATCTATTCTTTATTTAGGACCATGTAAAGCAGATATTTAATTATGAAAGTCTTAGAGACAAAAATTAATTATGACACTTTCAAGTAAAATGATTAGAAAAATAAGATATTTGCATCAATTAAAGAGATTGAAAACTTGAGCACTTCATTTTTTTTTTTTATAGAAAATGTATTATTTTTAAGTTTTCGTTTTGCGGACCGAACATTTATTTTGGGACGGAGGTAGTAATATACAAACGGAAAAGATAAAGGTACCGACCAAATCCATAGGGAAATCGTACCGACGGCGTCGCCGGCCGTCCTCCGGCCACCGGACGGCCGATCCGAGCCGTCCAAAAATTTTAAAAAAAAAAACCGAGGGGTCTTCGCGGGATTCAAGGGCATCCGATGTGTGTAGGGTGCTTGATCTACATATATGTTAGGGGTGCTCGCGGTCCGGTTCGGTTCGGATTTTTAGGAATCCGAGGACCGAACCGCTAGTCACGGATTTTACAAAATGAAATCCGTGTCCGAACCAAAAGTCCTACAGTTCGGTTCCAATCCAATCCGTAACTCACGGATCGGTTACGGTTTTATCCACGGATTTTGGCAAAAATAAAGCTCAAACTTATATTCCACACTAAAAGTGAAGAAGGTTACATTCAGAATTAAGTTTAACACCGGCCACCAAAAAGTACTTGTTACTTTGAAGAAACGGAAAGAGAGAGAGAGAGAGAGAGAGAGAGAGAGAGAGAGAGAGAGAGAGGAGAAGGAGGAAGAGGTGAAGAAGTAAGAACGGTGCGGCGGCGACTTGAACAAGAAATGGAAATTAGGAAAACTGGAAAAAAAACGAAATAGTGAAACTAAATTAGGATTACCCGTAACTTATATAAAAAACAAACTACGATTCACCCTATATATTTTATACATCTACGCTATATCCCATTATTAAGATAAAATACTAAAATTGGTAGAAAAAAGTTTTAACATTACTAACAATTAATTATATAAATACACACATATATTTATATATTTATTTATTATTTATATGAAATAAATATCTCACGGTCCAGTTCGGTTAATCCACGGTTTCGTAATGAAAATCCGTGGACCGAACCGCGAGTCACGGTTTTCTAATTTTTCAATCCGTGTCCGGACCATTAATCCACGGACAAAATCCAAAAGGTACGGATCGGTTCGGTCCGGACCGGTTTCACGGTTCACCGGATTTTTTGAGCAGCCCTAATATATGTATATACACGAAAAAAAGGGTGTGTAGATCAAGCACCCTACACACATCGGATGCCCTTGAATCCCGCGAAGACCCCCTCGGTTTTTTTTTTAAAATTTTTGGACGGCTCGGATCGGCCGTCCGGTGGCCGGAGGACGGCCGGCGACGCCGTCGGTACGATTTCCCTATGGATTTGGTCGGTACCTGTAGCAATACTCATATACAAACACGTGGCTTGAGTGGAGCTTTCCGTTTTGTTTTTGAATTTTTGCAGAGTGTTATCAAGACTTCCATTAGGTATTCTCCGTTTATTTTGAAGCAAAATGGGGGCTTGTTGACATGGCATGATGTGGAGCTTCAGATTTAATAGGGTCTCATCCTAGCCGCACACTGGACAGGAATGGACACTAGCACACTGGACCTGATCCAATCCCATTGCATTTATTACATAGAAAACTGAAATTTCTTCCAAAAGTAATTTGATAAAAGGACAATAACACCCTTAGGGTTCTTCTTCTTCCCCAAAACTCCAATGAAACCCTAACTTGTCCACCAGAGGATTCTTCTTCATCACATCACGCCATCACCAATTTTTCTAAAATTACCAACCAAACCCACGAACCCACTCAATTTCATCGCCAGTCGCATCCCCACCTAGCAAATTGTAATTCCACCACCGCACACACCTGACACCACCATGGCCATTTCCATCGGACCACCACCACACAAAATCAACTCCGTTAACACTCAGGTGGACGTAAGCAACTGTAACATTGCACCTGTGGCGAGAATTGCTTCCGCTATGTTTCAAGAAAAGGGGGAGAAATCGGGTCACCATAGATGCACTGCCCAGAATCGAAAGTGCTCAAAAATTCAATTTCAACATACGCCTGTGTTCGTCTCTCCAAGGCGATTGCAGCGGTGTAAAAATCGAGGTGATCCGAATGTGCGGAGAGAAGGGAGGCGAGCGCGGAACGGGTCGTAAACCCGGTGTAGACTGTAGTAGGCGAGATCGGATTCAAGAAGAGAAAGGGGGTAATCCAGTGTAGTGAACATTGGGAAAAGATTGTTACAACGGCATATCCCAAAAACAAAAAAAGTACATGGGTACTATGGTCATTTAACATTTTCTGTTAACAGAGTTAAAGTTACACTATACTCCAAAACCATAAGGAAGCAAAGTGGTCATTAATGAAACACAGAGAGGTCATTTGCAAAATGTTCAAACCATGGAGAGGTAATCTATACTTTGCTCTTTTGTCAATGACACTTCATTTTTAATTTTATTTCTTCACATAATTAACACATAAAATAAAATATGAATAACAAAAATTAGAGCGCAAAAATCAATTTCCTCACTTTACTTTCTTCTCACCATTTTCGTTTTCTCATCTCTACCGCCCATCACTATCGGAGTCTGAAAATGGAAAAGGCTGAAAAGACATGCAACATTTTTATCTGTAAATGCTACCAAGACGACGACAGCGACGCACGCACATACATCGCCCCCTTCTCTCTCTCTCTCTCTCTCTCTCTCTCTCTCTATATATATATATATATACACACACATGTTATGTATATATCTAGTTTTAAATATTCTCTCTCTCCCGCCGTGCACAACTTCGCTTCTCCTCCCACCTCTATTTCTTCCCAATTCAAGATCCTCCCTTTCGTTGACTCTGCCTCATTCATTCCTTCTCAATACTAGATAAATTCAGCTAAGTCATACAAATATGCCTACGCAGCGCACCATGTCGGCGTGTCACCGCCGGGTAACGGCGAGAACCGCCGCGCCACCGGCGGCGATTCAGGCTCAGCTCCGGGCGGCCGCCGTAAGAGCCTGGCCGCTTCCTCGGGCCGGTGCGGATCGAGGGGGGAGGCTCGTACTGCGATCGCCACCGCAGCTGCGGTGGGTCGAGGCGATTCGGAGGGGCGGTGGAGGGGAGAAGATCAGGCGGTGCTCATTGTGCGACGTAGGAGGTGAGAGGGAGGTGGGAGATTTGGTGGGGAAGGTTGTCGGTGGTGATCGGACGGCGGAAGTGTTGGTTGCAGCGGGGGTAACGGTGGTGCTGGGAGTAGGGAATCGGGTGCTCTATAAACTGGCGTTGGTGCCGCTCAGGCACTACCCGTTCTTCCTAGCTCAGCTCGCTACTTTCGGGTACCCCATCCTCCTCTTCCTCTTGTCTTGCTACTGTCCCGGCAAAATCCAACAAATCATGATTTTTAATTTTTAATTTTCTTGGAAATTTTAAAAAATAATTGCGTAAAATTTATAATTTATTTTATCTTTTTTATTTCTCTCGTTGAAACGAACTAATAATACATAAAAAGATGTAAAACTAACAAACGTGAAACAAAATTGTTAACAAAAAATTTGTAGTCTACAACTTTAAAATTAGGGGAAGCGATGCCAAAATAAGCAAGCGAAACTCTCGTGGTGGACACTTAAATTGGGCCGGAGGGACTATTATATAGTGTCACAATGATGTAATTAGAGTATGTGTTTATGATTTCACGTTTATTCATGTAATTGTGCTGTCAGTTTTAAATCCAAATCCTTCCCGTAATAGAGTTGATTTTTTAATGCTACTTTGTTCTGTTTTGAGAATTTTTTTGATGTAATTTATTGAAAATCGTGCATTAAATTTTTTTCTCTCTTGTAAAAGAACAAATTTGATGGGTATATTCATCTCTATTTTTTTGTGCGTGTGATCATATATTCATCTTTTTTTGGGTGGGGAGCATATTCAATTTCCTTTTCATCATTGGGGTCGTAGTATTAAATTGAATTGTCTTTTCGTGGGGCTTTTTCTATTTTAACATTATTGGAAAAAAGAATATTATTATTGTTGAAAGACGAAAAGAGAATATTGAAGAGAGAGAGAGAGAGAGAACTATCATGGAAAAAGAGGAAATGGGTCCAGCGGAAAAGAAGACGACTGATGGGAGGTGGGTCCAACTCCCAAGGACGCTGCGAATGTGAATGGTCTGTCGCTGCTGAGTCAGCCCAGTGCACATATACTGTTGTCAACTAGTGTAGAAAACAATTCCGTCGCCTAGAGCAACCTCAATTATTTCTAGTTATGGTGACCACTCTTTATCTCTCAATGAATCAATAAAAGTGACACACTCGGAAAAATTGTTGGTAGTTATGCGATTAGAATTAGGGTGAACAATTTTTTTTATAGGTGTGGTGTCTAGGTCAGCTTACACGTACATTGACTAATTCTGGGGCCCAATTCGTCTGCCCATTAGAGCCTAATTAAAGGCATGACCAAAGCACCGTGGAACATCGGAAATTACCTTTGAAGCAATGCTTCACAGCAATTGAAGGTCATTTATTGTTGGCAAAATAGCATTTTTAAGAGAGATAATTTGTTGGTGAAATACGAACATAGTAAATGATAAGTGGTCATGCCAAGAACGCCCAAACAATGCTATAACATCCCTGAAATATTAAAAAGAAAGCCTTGTTCCTCTTTCTCAACTTCCAAATGAGTAAAAACCTCTCGAAGTTCTTTGTAAAATAGCCAAACTTATAGTAAGATGAGTTATACTCAAATTAAGAGAGACTCAAATCTTGCTCAAATTTAGAAGACAATTTTTGTCTTCCAAATTTATAACCATGCCATTAGTAAATGTTTTTGCTTGAACTTATGTTTAAATTTTAGTCTACCCATTAGTGCTTCAGATAAAATGAACTGTACTCAAAGTTCAAGGAAAAATCAAGGAGTGGAGGTGGTCCAATTTCTCTATCATCATCTAAATACATTGGTTAGCAAAATACTGTCGAAAGTTTTAATATCCTCCTGTCCTTTTAAATTAATGTCAATTGCTAATATTGATTGGGGCACGTGGTCCTGCCACATGCTGTTGGAACCTAGTGCTGCTATCTTGTTGGCTTGTGGTTGAAACCTATAGAAAGAAAGGTGCTGCTTTGCATATCCCACATGAGGTCATGAGGGGCATTCATGATTCACCAAATTACATTTACATTCCTATGTTTTGTAAAAATAATATTGATCTACTTTTTTATATATATCCAAATAAATCTTAGCCTTCCCCGATGGTGAATACTACTACCCATTAGTCCTATGCCATTTTCTTCTTGTTTTCGTTTGAAGAACAAAAAAAAGCATGCAGTTATTTTGAACAGCATGACGTGGCTGAATTGACAACTTGTAGTATGAAACAAAAACTGAAGCACACAAGTGCATGGAATGAACTAACTCCAATATTTTGTTCCGCTTCTTTTTCCAGATATGTAGTTGTATACTTCTCAATCTTGTATATCCGCTATCATGCTGGCATTGTTACTGATGAAATGCTTTCCTTGCCAAAAGCTCCATATCTTGCTGTTGGTCTCTTGGAGGCTCTTGGTGCTGCTTCTGGAATGGCAGCTGCAGGTAACGTAATATTGTTTGTTGATATCTTTCGGTTATGGTTATCTTTTGGAACTACTGAGATCTCTCTCTTGACGAGTCAAAATTTTCATGTATGATTTTGAATGACATTTACTTTTTTCCTAACATCTAAATTGACCATTTTGGCATTTTCCATTGAAACTGAACTGGTCTATCATAGGAATTATCCATAATCTTGTCAGAGATTTTCTTTTTCAGCATATTTGTTAGAGATTTTACCCATCTTTCTGAAATATTTTTTGAACCACTGTTGTGCTTTTGTTAATATTGTATTCATTGTTGTACGATGTTTGTTTATGAAGAAGTCAGTCACGCTATTTGCGGGTGCAAGTAGTATAGCTTAGCCATATGGATGGAAATTCTAGCTATATTATGGTTTCTAAGTACAAGATTTAATGATTGTCAGATTATGTGGTGATTTATACTTGTTTTCCTCTTCATGAAACAGCTATCCTTTCTGGGGCAGCAATACCCATTCTTTCTCAGGTAACAACATCCAAATGACTTGAGTAATCCTATATGCACAATTCTGAAACTGTGAAACAGCCAAAGACCACGGCACAGGGTTAAGACCTCTCTCACATGTATGATTGACCACTTTAAAGTAACAAGGTGGGAAAGTGGTAGAGAAATGCATCTACTTGATGCAATCCCGTAAAACTCTCCCGGTGTAGTGAGGTACCAATTTACTATACCTGATGTTTCATATACTTGACGTCGCTAGAACTGCTCAGGGTCAGGTGCTATGGGTAAAGGCCGGGCTTGGGCCCGGGAAGGGTGAGGTTTTGTCGGGGAGGTGGGCTTGGGGTGCTCAGATTGTTGGCACTTGGCAGAATCAGAGGCAGCTGGGTGACCTGTTTTAATTATCTTTGGAGGGAGGTTGGATAACAGTGCTTATCAAAGGAGATTACCTGGTGGTTGTGCATGCAATTTCTGATTATAATTCTCTAAGCTCATTGGTCAAATACGACCTTGGATAATACTAAGCCAATGCTGTGTGACAAGCCTCTAAGGTCAATGGTTCATGTCCCATAGATCAGAAGATGGCAATGTAGGCTTCCAATCCATATTTTTCATGTGTCCTTCAAGGATTAGAATTGCCCTTCTGCCGCCTTCTTTGGATGGTTTTCTTTCCTTCTACATTCTGGCCCCCTTTGGGCTAATTTTTCACTGACTTTTTGACACCTTTTCCTCTTAATTTTTACTAGATTTGGGTACGATTTTTAGGTCACATCGTTCGGCTTGACAAGGAAAATGGGGAAAGTAGAAAAATATATACCGAAGTTGAAAGGGTACCTAACTGTAAGGATCAAGCGGGAAAAAAAAGAAGGCAAAGGGATGACCCTTTATAGTGTTGAATCAATTAGGAGGGCAACTGCTCAACCCGTGCACATGGCGTGTCCCACTTAGTTTGACACACACCAAAGAATGGTCCACATGTCTCTGCTTCCCATCTAAGGGTTTAACTTGTCATTTATATTGGGTGGTGAAGGCGATCCACGTTCCGATTAAACTTTGTACCCACATGTGTATATGGAACTTGATACTTGTCACTGCTCTTAGTTTTTAAGACCTGTTAGACAGAAGTTAGTTGGTTACAGTGGCATGGAACTTATCTTTGATTCTTGTTGATTTAACACTAGCACTCCTTGCAAAGGTGTTGGAAGTCTTGCAACTTATGGATAATAAGTCTCACCCAAATTCAAGGTTTTTCATTATATGATGGATACATCAATTAGAGGCTTATCAAATTTGACGTTTCCTGGAAATGAAAAAGATACTCATGAAGCTTTATTTCCGGTATTAGAGTAGGCTAGCATCTCTCCTCGTGTTTTGTGTTGGTTACCCAAAATGCCACACTAACTTTTGGTTACTGTGTCATGTCATGCAACACTTTCAAATGTGAAAAGTTGTTGGGGCATTGGAAAGGTGATTTTTTAATCCTACCGTTGCATATTTAAGTTTCCATATTTTTATCACTTACAAATTGTCTAATTTTATTTTCAAATGAAAAAAAGTTGGGTATTGTTTGAGTTAAAAGTTTTCACCCCACTGGGAAAAAAAATCCTCTCATTCCTTTCAAAAACAGATTTTTCAAGACAAAAAAGTATTTTTAGTTTGATCCCAGATATATGAATTCCATATTTTGCTGAAACGCATGGGCTTGGATCCATCTGATGGCATTTTCTGCTAAATTGCTTCATTGAAAATTGATACTTACTTTGGCGGCCATTTCCTCCTTTGCAGAGCTTTCTAGTTTGGCAACTTATCCTGTCCTATATATTTCTTGGGAGGAGATACAGATTTAATCAGTTACTTGGGTGCCTTCTGGTGGCTGTTGGTGTAATTGTAACAGTATCTAGGTAAGCCGGATGCATTTTTCAATATCAATGTCAATTTTTGATTCTCTCGACCATAATTTGACTGCCCTGGGCATCCCAACTGTCCCAATGTCAACTGTCTTTGGCTTCTTATGTATGCTTGTACATTTTTCTTATTTGCATTTTTCTGTCAATTTCAGTTAGATCAATTTTCTAGATCGTGCTCAATTGAACATCAGTTGAAGCTAGCTGTCCCTCTAGCAGTCTTGAGCTAATAGTCATAGAACCTAAACATTGAGGCAGATAGTTTTTGAGCTTGAAGGTCCAATAGTGCTTGTATTTAATTCTCTGTATTGTTTGTTCTAGTGAGGTTGATATTAAAAAGTAAATTCAGAAGCAATGCTGCTCTTTTTTATTTTCTTCTTGCTGTCTGTGTGTTTTCCCTCCTTTATGATTATGGTTATTTATGCAGTGGATCTAGTTCTGGTTCCTTGATGGAAGCCGGTATGTTCTGGAGTCTGTTGATGATAGTTTCTTTTTTGTTTCAAGCTGCTGACACAGTATTAAAGGTTGAAGGTTTCTAATGGGTCTTTATGCTTTCCCCTTTTTTCCATCTCCTCGATACTTTTATCTTACCGAAGCAACTTCTCATTTGTAGGAAATAATTTTCTTGAATGCTGCTAAGCAATTGAAGGTATTTCTTCTAGTCTGACTCTTTCCCTTTCAACATTTCTAGCACCCTGTTAATTTGTTACTTCAAAAGGCTAAGCTTTGGAATTTTGGGCGCCAAAAGGAAACTGCACAGTTTAATCTGATTGCATTTGACAGTTCGATGTGCTAGATTGTATCACTTGAGTTGTTGCAAAAATGGTATTATCGCTATCTTTAAAAAAAAAAGAAGAAGACAAGATATCCTTCCAGTTGTGGTTTCAAACTTTGATTGGGCAAATTCAAGGACTGCACTGATGGAATTGAATAACTCGTGTGACAAAATCTTATTGTGAACGTCGACTTCATGAGCTTTGATAATTTCGTTTCCTTTTTATACTTGAAGCTGATGATAATTGTTTCACTATTCTATCCTATTAATCACAGGGACGTTCGGTAGATCTGTTTGTTGTAAATTCCTTTGGTTCTGCTTTCCAGGTTAGAGGTCCTTCAGAATTTTCAAAATGTTTATTTCACTCACATTCTCAAATGAATCTTCCTTTTTCAAGATTCATTTTTAATTAGAGCTTATTTGAAAATGGAATGAAGCCTAATAACCTCTGCTTTGTGCAGGCACTTTTCATATGCCTCCTCCTACCTTTTTTGTCCAAGTTGTGGGGTATCCCATTTTATGAACTGCCGAACTATCTGAAAGATGGTGCAGCCTGTTTTCTGAACCATGGCACCGTCTCAAGTGGTGAGCGATATTATCGGCATTTCAACTTATTTTGCCAAAGAAATACTAATTAAATATTACTTGGTACACCCTGAAAAAAAAGGAAGTGATCTTTGTGATCACTAAGCTTCTTTTTTTTGTTCCCCCTCATTCTCTTGTTATTCAGAAGTCAATACGTACTTTGGAATTGCCTCATTTCTGAAGTCTGTACCAGCTTGAGCACTTTCCCCTTCTTGAGTAATGAAGTAAATAGGTACATAACCAAATTGAGTGGTTAATAATTTAGATGTGCTTACTGAAGTACAGGATAGTATTGTATTATGGTGTATCAATCATAAGGGCCTGACAACCCCAAGGGTTTTGCATGGTGGTCAAGGCCTGAGATTTGCTCCCTCTTACCAACACTCGGAAATGGTTTTGTTGATGTACTTCTGTATTATTTTGAAAATCCCAGGCTGAGCAGAATTTTGACGAGTTATTTCCTTGCCATAAATGCTAGATCATGTTTGCGATGCATATATAGCAGAGATGCAGTCATCAAGTACTTGTGACACGGTATACTTAAGGTAGATCAAAGAACAAAGAAGAGAGAAAGGCGTGAAGGCCACGAGACAAAGCAAACCCAATACCGAAACAGCAATAGGGAGATAGGGAGTTCCCAGCAGTCATGATTTCTGTGATGTTAACACGATAGCAGCACCTGCTCATGATAGAATATTCGTTTTTTCTTTTGTGGTTTCTTTGTGTTTAGTGACAAAATTAAGTATCCACATCCATATTTTGACTTTCTACTGTATGAACCTCGCTAATCACTCTAGCGGCTCTGCATTGCAGAAGTAACTGATTTAATTTATTTGGTATCTAATTGGTGCAGGATGTGATGGCGCACCTTTGCTACCTTTGTTGTTTGTTATTGTGAACATGGGTTTCAACATATCATTGCTGCATTTGCTGAAGATATCTTCCGCTGTAGTATCTTGTCTTGCATCCACTGTTTCAGGTATGTCATTCTTGCATCCTACCAAACTAACCTTCATCTAATGTCTAACGGTGAATAAGTCTACATCTCAGTTACTTACAAAAAAAACCACTCTCAATTAAATGTTGGTATAAAAGCAAAGATCCCTACATTATCAAAGTGGATATTAAGCTGGATTCGTGAGTGGGTATGGTCAAGGAAGTGGCCACAGATCGGGAATCAAATTTTGGAATTTTTTGGCAAAATTACTGAACTGGTATATAAGGTACAACGGATTGATATAAGTCCGCAGACGGTTGGGAAGGAGTGGTTAGTTGTCTTGTCCGTATGAGACCAAGTTGCGTGAACCCTAAGGTGGCTTAATAAGCAATACAATCCTGTGCTACTTATATCGGACCCGTGATATTGTGTGAGGGTGTATCATGTATGATACATCTTACCTTTTTAGTTGGATATTTATTTAGAAAGCGTACTTAGTATTCAAGAGTTCTCTGCTGATGCATAAATTTCTCGTTTTATGCATGGATGGTCTGTGGAACCTTGTAGACACATCTTCACCGTAAGAAAAATAAAATGTCAAACATCAACATTCTGCAGCGCTCATGCGCCCTTGACATGAGAATTTGATGAATCCGGCACAAACGTATGCACTTTCCAAACATATATACGCGAGTCCACATTATGTAAGCCTACCAGTGATGTATCATTTTCTTCTGCATATTGCATGGCAATTTCAGTTTCTGTGCTTCCACCACCTTATCGGTTGGACAGCAGAGGAGTAACTTTTACATGATTCATAGTTTTATTCAAACCTAATACCTTGGTTTTCTTTTGATTTCTCCATGACAGTGCCAATATCAGTGTTCCTGTTTACATTGCCACTGCCTTACCTCGGTGTAGCATCCTCCCTACCTCCAGGCTTCGTTTTAGGCGCTGTGGTTCTCCTTTTGGGGATGCTTATTTATGCTTCAACACCGTTGTTTGGTCCCTCTGTTGCCCTGCAGCCATCATCAGTCGACTAAACCACCGATCACTCTCGTGATCTCCATCACATGGTCCATGCATTACGACACTTCTCCATCGGAATGTTGTTGTTGTAGGTTTTTTTTTTTGATAGGCAATGTTGTTGTAGTTGTTGCAGTAGCTTTCTTAAAATGGCCCAAATGGGCGTTTGTTTTTTTAAATAAAAAATGGCTCGGATGCATTAATGATCTTTTGCGAGCAATTCAATAAAAGGCTATACAGCCATACAATATGAGGGGCACAAGGAAATGTATTCATGTTGTTTCTCTTAGCTTTTTTTTGAAAGTTTTTGGGCTTTTTTGAATTGGCCTTATTCAATTTTTTTTTTTTTTTGCATTTTTTAGTTGTGTCAAATTTTTGTAGATTATTAGTTTATCTTATTGAGACGAATAGACAAAAGTAAAAAATTACTCCTTCCATCCCAAAATTGTTATCTATTTCACTATTTTGGACCTCTCAAAAAGTTGTCTATCTTTTAATTTATAATATTTTTTATATTTAATATGAATCTTGTTATCTCTATTAATTTTGTTAAACAAAGATTCTGAAATCATAAAAGCCATTATAAATTGTGAAATATAAACAATTTTCGGAAGGGGAAGATTTCTCATGAAAGACCTCTACCATATGATAATTTGAGACCCCCAAATAAATAAGCTCCTGGAACAACATTTTCTACTATAGATCGCTGATAGAGGCTTACTTTTAAAGAGCAACTCATTCTCAATGATTCTGGAATGGGTGTGGTAGCCTCACAACTCCAAAGGGTTAGTGATTGACTGACTGAAACGTGATTGTAATAGGGTTGCTCATTCTTAGCGAAACATTTCCCGTTAAGGGTTGGAAGGGAGAGTTGGTGGTAGCATATTCCCAATTGGCTTTCTCTACTTGCTTTTGAGAATTATTGGGTCACTGCTCCTCTTTGATTTCGTAATAATAATTCTCTTTCTCGAGTTAAAAAAACAAAATAAAGTTATATAAGAGGATGGCTATATGGCACCCAAATTAAATTAAAAAAATACAAGGGGATAAGTTATATGATGTTTTTGAGATCCTGTAAGTTTCAGGGTGTAACGCCCCGAATTTTGGGAACGTTAAATAAAACATTTTATTCGAAAAAAGCGAGTCTAGCTCGTTATTACATCATAACTCTCGTAAGAGCATTTGAAATACAAAATAGGATGACAAAGAGGGAACTAAGGGTCCTACTCTACAGCTCCTCTTGCTTCTCCATCCTAGCCAGCTCCTCGGCTCCGCACGCCTCCAAGCTGAAGATCTCGCCCTGCTCATCTATGAAGTCTGACACATTATACCGGCGTCGCCACCAATATAATATGCCAGGGTCACCAAAAGGCAACACCGTGAGCTACGAAAGCTCAATAGAGTAACCCTACCCACTAACCCTTAACTTACAAACAAAGGATCATAGAAATCAAACTAGTAATGATAACATGTCCACATTCTCGATTTAACGTTGGTGTCCAAGTTTTTCGTGTTTCTCCTACGCGACTCGTCGTAGACCGTGTCAAGCATTTCCATTTACAAAAACATCTTTCAAAATCCTTTGCATTGGCTCCGTACCGCGGATAACCAAGCCACACACCAAAATCATTTGACATTGGCTCCGTACCGCGGATAACCAAGCCACACACCCAACCTCGGTTCCGCCGCGCCGGGTTCTCGAGTATCCTCACAATGGTTCCGCCGCGCCGGGTTCCCATTGGCACACAATTGCATTGGCTCCTCTCCGCGGATAACCAAGCTATACCTCACCATAGTTCCGCCGGTCCGGGATCCCATGGGAACGCACACAACCTCACAATTGATCCGTTGTTTCGGAGTCCCATTGGAACACACACACACATAATGCCACCAAAAACGGTCATTATGTAGTTTCTAAAATATTTCCTTCCTCGGAAAAACTTATCCTTTTGATAACCACACCCTAGGTGCCATGTTTCTACTTTCTCGGTTTTCGTGTCTCGTTTACATGCAAGACTCCGAGGCAGGACAAAAGTAAGCATGAATCATTCTAACAAGATCATCCAACTCTAGAATATATCACAAGTAATACAATCATTTCACATATGCAACTCAAACTCTTTGAAATATCAAAATACGAATACTTCGATCCAAATAGTAAAGGTTTAACTTTCGAAAAGCTGTTCTTTCTTTAGAGATTAAAACCACATACGTTATACTTGAGAGAATGAGTAGAGATTAATCTACCTCAATCCGAAACTAGTCGGGGCCGAACAAGCTAGTTGGAAATTTCTACGGGCGGTGAAACTCCAAATCTGGACCGAACTTCGGACGGCAGTAACTCGGTCAATCCTTGGCCGAATACAGTCGTTCTTGAGTCCAAATCGAAGCTCAAGAAATTCTCTACAACTTTCGTGAAGAAAGTTGATCCTAGAAACTACTCTAAGTAGGAGAAAAATGGTGAGGAAGGAGGTGACAGTAAGCTGTCCAGAAATTGGGAATCCGAGATTTTACTGAACTTCGGATGCCAATATCTTGGTCATTTCTTAACCGATTGGGGTGATTCTTGAGCCTAACTTGAAGCTCTCGAAGTGTTCTACAATTTTCCCGAAGGAAGTTGATCCTAAAAACTACTCTAAGCAGGAGAAAACGGGGGATTTTCGAAGGGGCAGTAGGCTGCCTGGAAAATCAGAAATGGTTTCTAGAGAGAAGGAAGAGCAAATGCTTGAGGTGTGAGTTGAAATGCTTGGAATGGGCCTCTATTTATAGGCAAAGCTTGAGCTCCTCCCCTCTCCCTCAATGGCCGGCCCCCCTCTCTCTCCTTTCCTCACTTTGACACTTGTCATGAATCTTGGAAGATCAAGGTCTAAATCCCTAGGCTTGCATGGCTAAGGGTACTAAGGATTTGATCTTGGACAATCCAATGGTGGAGATGAGATTAGTACAAAATTCTTAGGCTTAAACAAATACAAAATGTACAAGAGAGGACAATTGGAAGTTAAGTTGGCTTGGAAGAATAAGAATCCAAGAATCTTGAAGTACATTGGAGGTCCAATGGTCAAGTACAACCAAATCTCCCTCCTCCTCTCTTCTCCCATCCGCCCCCCCCCCTCTCCTTTCTCCCTTGGCCGGCTGCTCTCCCCTCTCTCTCCCTCTCATTCTTTTGCCAAGGTACAAAAAATGAAAGAAAACAATAAAAAAAGTAATACTTTTTGTACCAAGTATCAAAAGTAGTCTTTTAGGCTAGGATTTGCCCAATAAACTAATAAATAGGCATATGGTACTTAGGGTAATACTTTAACCTTCCAAGTACTTATATATTGTTAGAATATAGTATTAGTAGTAGTCCCACATTGTTTAGTTTACTTATTTAATATGTGAGTCGTCTATATAAATAAGATTGTTATGTATTAGGGTTATTTAACACCCTATACACTTTTCCTATCCTTCTAAACAACATGGTATCAGAGCGGGTTCACCATCCACCTTAGATATACAAAATCCTAGCCGCTACCCTTTACCGCCATCATCATCTCACCACGAAACCCTAAATCTACTGCCAATAATCCCAAACCACCACAACCCTAAAATCACAACCCTAATCTTAGCCTCTGTCCTAACCCTAATCCCTTCCATTGAAATCTATCGCCATAATCATTGTTCCCCAATTACTGTTCATCGTGTATTGTTTGTTCACATGTCACTGTTCATGCGCACTATTCACACACACTGTTCGCGAGTACTGTTTATCTGGGTCTCTGTGCAACACGTTTGTCATTCAGTAGTTGTTGGTTCGTGGTATATTGATCTAATGAGGTAAGCTTAACTCGTGATTTGTTGATCTCTACTTTGGGTTCTGTTTCATCGTATAATAGCGGGTAAGGAAGATCTGTTGCTGGTTGTTCGAGCTTGAATATTCTAGTAGGTTGGTTGCCTCTCATTGCACGGCGACATATTTGCAATGAAATTTGATTCTGATTCTGCTTCCGATATCTCTGATGGGTTTGGTTCTTCATTCAGCCATAGTCATGGTCGCAGCCGTGATTCTGGGTATCGTGGTCGGATTTTTGGTCATGCTTTTGGTGAGCGTGGTAACATATATTGTTTGTCGTCTATTTCATTGACGTTGGTAGTTGGTTGATGGTAGTTAAAGTTGGTTGTTGTTGGTTGTTGAAGTCGTTCGTTGGTCGTTGAAGTCATTCATTGGTCGTTCAAGTTGTTTCATTGGTTGTCGGTTGTCATTGAGGTCGTTCGTTGGTAGTTGAGTCATTTCGTTGGTCGTTGAAATTATTTCGTTGAAGTTGTTGAAATCATTAAAGTCATTTCGTTCCTTGAAGTCGTTGAAGTCGTTTTGTAGGTTGGAGTCGTTCATTGGTCGTTACTATTGAAAGTTGTTCCATTGTTTTAACAAGTTGGTTGTTTTCCGTTATTGCTGTTAGTAGTCGAGGTAATTATTTCGTTGGTTGCTATGTAACAAGCTGGAGAGTCTCCAGCTTGCGGGGGAGTGTTAGAATATAGTATTAGTAGTAGTCCCACATTGTTTAGTTTACTTATTTAATATGTGAGTCGTCTATATAAATAAGATTGTTATGTATTAGGGTTATTTAACACCCTATACACTTTTCCTATCCTTCTAAACAACATATATTATATACATATGTACCCATGTACTTAGGAAGATCAAAACCCCATTAGAAAATAGTTTAAGGGTACCTTAGGAATCTTGGTACTAAGTACCTTCCTATTAAAATAATGTGTGCTTTCACATGTGGGTTAAAAGAAAGCATTAAACTAATTAAACCCCATGGTACTTTGGAAGACCAACTCTTTTATCCAATAGTTAAAAATTCCCCTAACATCTATTATCCAATGGATAATAGTTATTAGGTCAATTATATACTAAAGAAATCCTCAAAAGTACTTTCAAGTAATTAAAAAGTATTTTCCTTAATAATCCTAGTACTTTGGCCAGGTATACTTTTAAAGTAAACAATTGGGGTTCTATTATCCAATGGATAATAGGTTCCCTAACATTTATTGTCCAATGGACAAAGAGTAAAACCAAAAATATTAAAAAGAAAAATGAATAATCCATTCTTGTTCTAGGGTTCAAAAGGTTCAAAGTGTCCAAGGGGGGCAAAACGGTCATTTTGCGGTTAGGGAAAAGTAACTAGATAGCTTGCTAGCTCGGTTTCTCCAACAAATTGGTTAGAAACTAACTAGGCTTGCCAATTAGGGTTAAAGTGCAAGAAACGAAAGTTCAGGGACTAAAGCGCAGAGAAATCAAATTTGAAGGGCAAAAATATAATTATGACAAACCGTGGAAATTAATAGCAATTACAATAAAATTCAAATATTTAACGAAATTTTTAACGACCAAAAATCAGGGTCGTTACACAGGGGGTTAAAATAATTTCAATAGTTGAATTTACATAAAAGCCAGAAGGTTATACTATTAGAACGTGTTTACAAATTTTATAGGGACAAATTGAATTTTTAATCGTTTTCTAGTTTACCCTATACCTCTTGCATTTTATTCAAGATTTCCTCCAATATTAAATACCAACACAAGAAGATAAGTAAAACAAGTTGTAATTTTTACTTCTTTTCATTTCCCATTTTCCCGCTGCAAACACACCCTAACGGCCAGTTTGGATCTGAATGAAAAAACAGGATAATGAAGAGATAATTAAGAAACTTTGAGAAATTTGTGGAGAAAAATTTATTTTACTTGATTCTTCGTTTTGTTATTTTCTTCTACTCCATCTTTTCTCCCTAACCCAAAAAAAGGATTGAGAATTTTTTTATGATTTTCTCTCTAACTATTTACAAACTTCAAATTTTTTTTTTTTCTCTCCGTTCCAAACAGACTTAGGGGTCTTTTCAATAAGGGAATGACTTCGGTGTCCCCGGTCATTTTAAAAACACCGTAACTTTTGGCATAACAAAACTATTATAAGTATAACCAAAATCTATTACAAGCATAACAGAACCATAGCAAGGCATAACCAAAACCATAGTAAGGCCTTGATTGAGTTTAGTTACGCATTGGTTAGTTTTTTGAACATTTCTTGGTTATGTCTTTTTTGGGATCTGTTATGCTTATAATTAATTTCAGTTATGCTCATAATGGTAAAGTTATGCAAAAAATTACGGTGTCCCTAAAATGACCGGAGACACCATAGCATTATCCTTTGAATAAATAAGCCAATTGGCTTTTTTTTTTTTTTTTCCTTATTAAAAAAAACTTTGCGTTATATTTTTGTGAATTATTGTTTGACTCGACGAGAAAAATCAGAAAAGTAAAAAATTATGGTCAAAACCTAATTTTTTTTAATAAAAACGAAAAAATTGACTTATTGACTTATTTTTGTCTTTATTTAAAAAAATTTGAGTTTCGATTGAATTTTCTTTTTTTAATTCCTCCCATCAAGAGAAAGTAATAAACCATAAAAAATTAATGAAAAACCAACGAATGCGTTTTTTTAAAAAAAAAAAAAAATCCAAACAACCCCTGTTCAATCCTGCGCCTTTCGTCCTTTTCCCCATTTCCACCAAACCCAGAATACCTTCAAATCAAAACTGGGAAAAAAAAAACCCTCCAACCAGCAATGGTAGCTAATCATCTACCAGCAGTTGCAACTCCAACAGCTCTATCTGCTATTAGACTCTCTCTGATTCCAACTCTCCACTTCTTATCACTATCATCACCTTCAACCCTTCGGAGATTCTCCTCCTTTGCTCCGTCACAGCCACTTCTACCCTCATTCCTACCAATGCCACATTCAACCACCCATCTTTCCTCTTTCGGGTTGAATCGGGTCCCTGCTATGGTGGGTCATCTTCATCCCAAATGCACAGGTTGGTAATTTTCCCACTACCCATAATTTTTGTTGATAAAGCTTGTTATGCTTACTCATTTTCTAGTATGTTTTGTTGTCAATTTTTTTTTTTTTTTTTTATAACCGGTCAGCTTGCGTGCACCTCGACTAATCCCGGGGCCGTAACGGCTGGGCTAACCCTTAGTGGCCCCAAGGTTTAGAATGTTTGGCTTAGAATGTTTGGCATCCATGGCAATGGAAAACCTGTGACCTCGAGGGGAGCACTTTCACAAGACCATGGCAATGGAAAACCCAAGGTTTGGAATGTTTCCCCATGTAATGTTGAGATGTTCCAAACCTTAATCTACGAAACAAGGGTTTTGCTTTGCATATCAAATCGATAGACATAGAAATGAAGGATGCATATGGATATCTATGATGTAAATATAATAGCAGTTTGTATGGAATCATTAGACAAGCATATCAAACACAAATAAATTTACTAAGGTCTATTTAACCTTCAATGAGGAAGTTGGGATCAAAGACTTGCCTTGCCAATAAAGAACACAACAGAAAACAAAGAAAGGAAAAGATAAATTGAATGCCAACCCACTACTGAGATAAGGAGAGAGAGGGGAAGAGTGATATTGGTGCCAAAAAAGTGATTGGCGGGAGGAGGGAAGTGTTATTGGCAAGAGATAACTTTCACAAGACAATAAATTCCTACCTTATTGCAGGATGCACTTTGGGGGGAAGTGAGTCCTGGTGGGAAAAGTATTTTTGTGATTCCCACTATTTTCCTGGTAATTGAACATGTCAAAATTTATGAGAAGTTTGGTTTTTCCATCCTTTTCCCATCCTTTCTTGTCATCTGAACGAGGCCTATATGTTTCAAATTCCAGAAAGAAATAAGCTTGCAAGCTATAGCTTTTCCCCATCCTTTCTTGTCATTTGAACGGGGCCTACATGTTTCAAATGCCGGAAAGAAATAAGCTTGCAAGCTAGAGCAAGTTTTAAGGTGCTTATTCTAAATTCACTCAGGGCCTGTTTATTTGATGAACAACTGGTTAACTATACCACACTCCCACAGTACCGTATTCCTGAAACTATATACCCGATACATGTTTGACCCAGGCCAAAATAAAATTTAACCAAAGCACCTGATTTGTGCTCACATTGTTGATATTTGTCCAATTTGATGCTTATATTCGATTAAAAGACGGCACAGTGTGCACAGTCCATTCCTTACGTCTTCACCTTAAGTGGTATATAAATTGATCCTTTTCCTTGTAGGAGGAAAAAAAGGTCAAGATAAATGAAGTTTTTCCTCTCAAATTCTGCAGAACTGGTGTCTTTCCTTAACTATTGTTTTGCACAACTGACCCAACTTTTGAAGCTAATATGTAAGCATGATTAACTTTTAAGGGTGTATTGTGGTTTGCTTAAACATTAATTATTGAAGTTTAAGAAATGCTAGTTAGTAAAGCGCCATTTCGTCTGATTCTTTTTTGTTTTTTTGTTTTTTTGTTTTTTTTTATAAATATTTTCATGGTGCAACTTTCTCTGTTTGTTTGTTTCTTGTCTTGTTAAATATTTTCTAGTATGTTATCTTTTTCAGCTTCGTTCAGTGGTGGGAGCAGCTCTGGAGGTAATAAGGAAATACTGGTTCAGCATTTGCTTGTAAAAGAAGATGACCTTAAACTTTTGGTGGAACTTATGAAACGAATTGCGCAAGGTTGGTGTCTGAATGAGAGATGATTATCTACTTTAAATTGTTCTATTGCAACTTATGAGTGTGATTACGACTTTCGTGCTGGAAACTGAATTTGATTAGTGATATTTTGACCTGTACTTTTTTTTACAATATACCTACTATTATGTGCCTTTTTGCAGTGGAAGTTTTGTTGATTTCTCTTCTCTAATTGATTGTCTGATATTATTCTAACATTTAGGAGAGGATCTCGCTGAGTTGGCTATGGAACACTCAATTTGTCCATCCAAAGAAGAGGGGGGAATGCTTGGTTGGGTGAGAAAGGGTCAGATGGTATGCTGCTCAGATAGATCACTTTTATTTTGAGATCTCAATTTGAACTTTCATCTCCCGTTTCTGCCTTTTTCAACCTTATTTTTTCGAGATTTTTTTGTTTGTTGTTTCAAAACAATTGCGTGCTCAAAGTAGAATGAGATATTTTACAGGAAAACGGATTTGTAAGATTAAAATGAACTTTTTGGGAGCTTTTAGAGTAGGTTACTTTACTCAACCTTCCACCTTGACTATGGTGCTTTTGTGGCGAAATGTCTCAGGTACCAGAGTTTGAGGAGGCCGCTTTTAACGCACCTGTAAATAAACTTGTAAGATGCAAAACTAAATTTGGATGGCATTTATTACAGGTCCTTTCGGAGAGGTAGTCTCAGTAACCTCTCTGAAGTTGAAATCCTGTGTAATTATAGTAATGCAGGTGCTGAGTTTCACTCTTATCTTTTTTTGTATGTCCAAAGGGAAGAAGCAATACTTCAAGACATTCCACCAGATGAACTGCATAAAAAAATGCAAGATCCATGTTTCTTTGAAGAGGCGCAACTGATTGATGTTCGAGAACCCGAAGAAGTGTATGCTGATGTTTATGTTTTTATTTTTTCGATTCTTAGAACTGGCATTTAAGATTATGTTTCTGCCTTTTGGGTTATTTAAATTCCCAGTTCCAATACCTAAGTGTCCATACCGTCATTAGTCATTGGTGTTGTGTGCTAGTTTCATTACGATAAGCATACCACACAGAAACGGCCCTCGGTAATAACAATACTTGCTTGTGTGTGGCCTCTGGCCTGCTTAGCCACAGGTGGGGGAGTGCTGTCATATAGATAGAGAAGTTACTCCTCTATCTAACAACTCAGGCTTTTGGATGAGACATAGGTCAAAGAATTAACTATGCTTTACTCATAAAAGTTCATTATTCGTCTCTCTTTTGGAAAGGTGGAGGCTCAATTATTTTTCCCCTCTCAATTATTTTTCCTGATTGAGAACGATTTGGTCTTCCGCATGATTTGCTAGAGTTTTGATTTCATTGTGTTAATGTTCAGATCACTTTCTTGCATGACAGGGCCCTCGCATCTTTGCCAGGTTTTCAGGTTCTTCCACTCCGTCAATTTGGAAGCTGGGGACCAGAAATTACTTCCAAGTTTGATCCACAGAAAGATACCTATGTCCTGGTATGAAAACGTGTTCTTACATAGCGCATAAGATTGTTGTTATTCCTCACTTAAAAGATTGATCACAACCTCTCTATGTTCAGAAGATTAAAGGAGTTCTTTTCAAAGATAAGTATCTAGTATCTGTTTGATTGCTCAAATGGGAGAAGTAGTTTTTCATGTAGCCCATAGGCTTTTATTAGGAATCTAATATCAGAAGCAAGATGACCTTTCAATGTTCACTTTCACGTCTAATTATCCATGTAACTATGCAAGTTAGTAAAGTTACAGAGTGGAATACTACTCTTTCTTTCATCTCACATGCATTTTGAGTCACTTATAAACATGAAGTTATATTTCATTGTTTATCTTGACATTTTCATTCTCTCATATGTAGTCAGTGTCATGCATGTGACTATGTGAGTTAACGAGTTAGATACTCTTCCTTTCATCTGGCTTTCATTTTGAGGCAGTTCTAAACATGACATGTTATATTTTGTCCTCTTTCTTGGAAGGGGCTTCTTACTTGTTTAGTGTCGCACTGATCGTTCTTTCATTCTGTTTACTTTGTCGGCTCTAGTCAAATCTCATTTTCGATTGAATCTGATTTAAGCTGTGAAGTTCCTGACAGCAAATAGATTAGGTTTCCCAAACTAGTTGTCCTCTGTTATCCTCTACTCTATCCCACTGTTGCCTTAAACATGTTGGTGGTTTCCTTGTCGGAATATTTTGTCAGGATCTTAGTTACACAATTCGCCAAAAATAGGGTGGCCAACCACTAATCGAAACGTGGATCAACAAACTAGAGAAGAAATCATGCAAAATTCGTGAACTGTTTTTCGTGATGCATAAACTACCCATTATATTATCCGTGCCTTGGCAAATAATGCTATGTCGCTTTGACTACTCTCCACATGTCACGTTTTATAGCTTTACTTGTACCACGAACACTGTCAACCTATGGTCTAGGCGCTGAGCTGCAGTCTGCGAAATGCAGAGCCTGGCACTGAACCATCTCACAAACACTTTCAATTTCTTGTCATCTCAGATCAAAAATTTCTCGTCATGTTTTTTTTCCCTCTTTTTTTTTTTTTTTTTAACCTCGTCATCTTTGTTTTTTCATAGCAATAAATTTCTATCAACTAATCCTATTTATGTATAGATAAAAAAACCAAACACGCCATATATTTAGTTATCTTTAATAACTAACTTAATTACTAAATATCACTTAATTCAAACGCTTTCAGGCGCTCTCAGTTCTAGATCTTTTGAAAATTCACGTTCTCTCACTCTTGCTCAGCAAACTTGACTTAGGTCAGGATGGTTTCAGAAAAACCTTAAACATATGTCTTCGAATTCCAAACTAAATATTCTCAGAGAGAGAGAGAGATTCCTGCGTCTTGGAGTTTAGATACAACTACTGGGGAACATAATACGTATACTGACATGACGAGTTTCAGAAAATCCAGATTCAGCAGTTATTAATGCATGATATACATCTATGATCTATCTATGAAATTCCAATCGCATTGTTCAATTTCTTGAAAAAACAATTCTAAACAATGTTTTAGACCTCAGTTTGGATCAGCTGGTCCAACCAGTGAACCCATCAACCGGCCTCTGTACCGGTTCGGTCAGCTCCCAATGACCGTTTGAACTATAAAACCGGAAAGAATCGGGAGAACCAGTTGAACGGTGTCAAAAGTCAAAACCGCCAAACCAGAAGAGCCGGTTAGGTTTCTTGCGATGCTGCTGATCCTTGTCCCTTTATAGAGCAAGTGAGATAGAACTTCCTGGCTTTTCCAATGTGGTATTACTGTATTTCGGTAAAGACTTCCAGAAGGACCAGAACATGTTGCTTTTTCTTGCTTTTTCATTTAGATTGGCTTTTAAACCCTGGAAATTCTATATGTTTCTCTAGTAATTTTTCTTTCAAAACCAAGAATTGTAGATATAATTAATGAGGTCCTGGTTCAATCCCGGTTGAACAGCAGTTGAACAAGTGATCCGTCCACCCAATCACTTTTCTGGTTCATTCCGATTTTCAGATTTCAAAACATTGATTCTGAATATCACATGCAATCACAACAATTAGTACGTTTTCTATTTATGTCAAGTGGAAATGGAAAGCTACTAGGCTTTGTTTGGATGTAAAGGATGGTAATCTCTCTGTCCTTTGGGTGCTTTCAAGACATGTAAATATGTAATACTCCCTATGAATCTAGATTAGCTTCTCAAGGAGACATGTCCCCACGGACAATACAGTAATATCATGTTCCTAGACCATATTTAAAAGCTTTACCCTTTTCGAAGAGAGAGTTCTTGAGCAATCGAAAGTTCGAAACACTTGAGTATGTCAACAAAAAAAATCTGTCCTATTCTTGGTAAATGGTAATGGGGCCTTGGTTTGATTCCTGCCAACGCTGCCTTATGCCTTGCGAGACTCTTTAAGTACTGGACAATTTAATAGTTTAGGATTTCAAATGTCTTCATTTGTACACTTTGACTCTGAAATTTATACTAAACAGTTGTTGCCTCTTTTGTGACATTCTTTGTGGGAGTACTAACAAGAATCTGTGTACATCCAGTGTCATCATGGCATGCGGTCATTGCAAATCGCTAAGTGGTTGCAGACGCAGGTAAAATAATTCACGTGCATTTTTTTTTATAACTGGAATTGCATGAGTTGAACTTGAAGATGTGCCCGTTGGTTTTACACTCGTGCCGCATGAACTATTCTAGTACACCACTAATTTTCTTCTTTTGAACTTGTTGGTAGACACGAAGAACATTGTACGTGTCAAACTCTTTATGCAAAGTAGGGTTCCAGTTGACTAGCACCTGTTTTCGTATGATATTAGTAGAGAATTTTATAGTTGTCTATAGTCTTTGAAATATTACAAGACAAACTTCAGTACAAGAAATTGTTTGGAATGGTACGTACCCTCCCAATAAAGAATTTGAACTAAGTTCTTGTCCAGATCTGTGAAATGGATGCTGTTTGAACACCGTTTTCTTTGAAAGATCTTGTCTCCATATTACTTTGGCTGACGTAACTTTGAACTCCATATTACTTTGGCTGACGTAACTTTGAAATCTCAGGGTTTTAAGAGACTTTTCAATGTGTCCGGAGGAATCCATGCATATGCTGTCAAAGCTGATCCTTCGGTTCCAACTTACTGAGCTGGATTCTTTCTTTCAATCAACGAAGCGTCTTCTCGTTTTCTGGCTTTTTTCCAAACTGAAATTTTATGCTCCATTGTCTTCAGTTTCAATTCCTCAGTCTACAGTTTTCCAATTCCTTTCTGACTTTTAGCAGTTTCTAGAGGAGCAAAGGAGAGATTTGGTGTGCGCGTAAATGTTACATGGAGAAGGAAATTGTTCTGTTGTTATAGAATTTTGGAGACTAACGGCAATGCCCTGCTTATAGTTTTACCTGTGAAAGTTGAGCAAGGAGTGAATTAAGACCATATTAAGTTTGGTAGCATAAGGTTACCATGGCATATACAGTCTATTTTTGCATGCCTGGCTGGTTGGACTTCCCTTTCTCTTAAGGTAAAGCGACCTCTAGATCTTTGGCTCGCTCTTGTTTCACCGGATTCGAGGCGGCTCTCGATGCTCGAAATCCATTTCCTCCAACAAGTTCTTTCGCCGGCCCTTGATCATAACTTTCAAGCAGCTGCTTCTTGCTCTTCTACGATATAGAGCTCAATGACTGTCTCTTGCTTTGTTTTAAAAGTATGATATCAAAATATTTAAAAATGCAAAAATCTCATGTATAATTCTGCCAATTAATATGGAATCAAGATTCTTTCGTGTGAGGACACCTCGTGTGACGAAAAATCAGACCCGCTAAGAGCATATTTGTTGATTTGAATTGTTCATTTTGTTCGGAAAAACAATTGTTCATTATGTTGATCTAAGCATATCTGTACGGTTTAGACTCTTACCGTTGATTGTCTATTTTTCTTCCGCCAATTGTACTTTGTTTAGATGGATGTTGATGTCTGTCCCAAAAAAAAGAAAGAAAAGAGATGGATGTTAATGTGTGACCAAGTTTAATCTTTTAAATAAATAACAAACAGTACTTCAAAAATTTATATGTAAATTGCTCACACAAATAAGACCGTTATAATATGCGTACGATGGCAAAGAGGTTAGAATTGTAATACACATCTTATGAATATTTAAATGCTTTTATATATTCAAATACATTTTTCATCTATCGAAACACTATTTATACACACAAGACTTTGGGTGGGGGTGCCGGGCACCCCGTTTTGCTTGTAACATCCCATGTCCGCTACATATATGCATCTCGAATTGGAGATGGTGTTGTGCAGTGGTGTACGCAACACTGTGCTGCGTATCTCCGAGCTATTGGATTGTGCATCTGAATGACTTGGATCTCATCTCGGTAATGAATGACTTTCGATCGTTGGTTGCCAAAATGAGATCCAAGTCGTCGGATGCATGATCCGACCACTTGGAGGTGCGCAACACGATTTGTGCACTGGTGCACAGCACCAACCCGAAGTCCAAGCATCTCATAGCAAGAAAGTTTGGTGCATTAGCACCCCCATTGGGCCCAAATCCAATTTTAAAAGAAAACACTATACTGATTGGAGTCTTTATTCAGTCTTCTTAAAATTTTGTGTGGGACCCAATTTAAGTCCCATGCAAATGATTGGAGTCGTTCAAAAAAATATTTTTTTTAAAAAGTTCTTGTAAAAAATCAACTTATTTAAATATCAGTAAAAGACTTAATTGGGTATTTGTCCCTAAATATGACAGTATAAAAATCGAATGAATCGATCAAGTCGAATCGATCAAGTCCTTACCATAGTCCTTACCATAGGAGTAATTGACAGTCCATTGATATACCCAGATGAATGCCTTTACTGAAAAACCAACAATTGTGGCATTGCTACACTTTTTGGCAAGATGACAGCTTTTTTGTCCTCATCTTAACTGCAACATATCCTTTCTTTCACCAAAATCCAAAAAGCCGTTTGTTTCCCGGGAAATCCTCCCAACCCCCACCCTCTTGTTTTCCAAAAACACACCCCCCAAAAAAAAAAAACAAAAACAAAAAAAGAAGAAGTTCAACCCAATTTCAAATACTTCCTCCCTACATTTTCTCTCTCTCATGGATTTCTCTCTCTAACCCATCTCCTCTGCAGCCACCCCTGCAACCCCCCATTGCTACTTTTTCCAATTCCCCCTCCTCCATCTCTCTCATGGGTTTCTCTCTATAACCAATCATTTCACCCCACCCTCTGTCTCTCTCTCTTTCTAGCTCTTTCCACCCGATGGGCAACTTCTGCTCCCGCAGCAACGCGGACGCGAGCACGAGCACAGATAAAGTCGGATCAGAATCCCAAGGCGCCCAAAACGAGGCCGCGGAGGGTGGTCCGTCCACGACCCCACCGAGAACCGCCACGCCGCCTTCCGCCTCCCCGAACCCTTCCTCCAAGAAGCCTACCAAGCAGGCCCCTATCGGGCCGGTCTTGGGCCGGCCCATGGAAGACATCCGGTCGGTGTACACGATAGGAAAGGAGCTGGGGAGGGGGCAGTTTGGGGTGACACATTTGTGTACGGATAAGGCCACGGGCGAGCAGTTTGCTTGCAAAACGATTGCCAAGAGGAAGCTGGTGAATAAGGAGGATATTGAGGATGTGAGGAGGGAAGTCCAGATTATGCACCATTTGACAGGTGCAATATTATTGATTTCTTATTGTTTTAACTACATTTGAAAGCAGTGCTACGGATACAGGGACAGGAATGTGTTTGAACCCATTTGAATTCACATGATTATGGCACATCTGTGTTCGAATATGTGACAGGACATCTATGTCTTTCCTTTGAAGAATCTAATTTGGAATTCGTGCCAAATTGTAGCTGAGGACACTTGTATTCTGCGACTCTGGATATACGTGTCCAAAACATTTTCCTACGAAGAATCTCATCTGGAATCGTGCCAAATTGTGAGAAAAGATAAGAAAGGAAAATTCTCTCAGTTATTTGGATGACTATAAGAGGTGTGAGAAATAATGAGAAGCAATGGCTAATTAGGAAGAAAAAAAAAGATGATTTTTTATTGGTCTATTTTTGTTTCTCTCTAAATCACACCATATGAGAGAACAACTTTTCTTTTCTTTTCTTTTCTCTTCCTTTCTTACAATCTGCCTTGCAAATTTTCAAACTGCCCCATTGAAAAAGCACTACTAGGCAACTAAATTGTTTGTCCATCCTTTTTATTTTGGAAAGTGCCACATTCTTAGTTCTTTTTCAAAACTCTAACGTCTAATTATTTGTGGGTACGTCTCATTTTAACTTTCCCCAGCATACAAGGATCCAACATATTAAAAAGTGATACAAAAGAATATGAAAATGTTTGGTGAATGATTTCTGAAAGAGTTTCCTCGCTCCGCGCCTGTTGACAGGGCAACTGAACATTGTGGAGCTAAAGGGGGAGTACGAGGACAAGCAATCTGTTCATTTGGTGATGGAGTTGTGTGCCGGAGGGGAGCTGTTTGATCGGATAATAGCAAAGGGGCATTACACGGAAAGGGCTGCCGCGTCTCTGCTGAGGACTATTGTGCAGATTGTGCACACTTGCCATTCGATGGGGGTCATTCATCGCGATCTCAAGCCTGAGAACTTCCTTCTGTTGAACAAGCAGGAGGATTCACCACTCAAAGCCACGGATTTCGGTCTTTCTGTCTTCTTCAAGGAAGGTTATGATCTTATTTTCCTTGATTTTCTGTTAAATTTTTTTCCCTAGGAAAGAATATGTGCATGTGAAATTTTTGGTAAGCATTTATGGTTTCTTTTTTTTTTTCTGTTTTACCATTGAGTTGAATACAGTTTTTACCCTTCCAACACTAACAATGCTCAATCCTTATGACAGGAGAGGTTTTCAAAGATATCGTGGGTAGTGCGTATTATATTGCACCCGAAGTCTTGAAGAGAAAATACGGACCAGAGGTCGATATATGGAGCATTGGGGTCATGTTGTACATTCTTCTTTGTGGAGTTCCTCCCTTCTGGGCAGGTCATTTTTCTTCCCCAGTGTTTTATATACCCGTGTGATTATTTTCTTAATTTTTTTTTTTTTACCGAAAAAGCTTAGAGAATGTATGCTGGAGATAGATACTTTGAGCTGAGATGACTAACTGATTGATGGGGAAAAAAATGACAGAATCGGAGCAAGGCATTTTCAACGCGATATTGCGCGCCAATGTCGATTTTACAACTGATCCTTGGCCTTCAATTTCACCTGCGGCGAAGGATTTAGTCAGGAAGATGTTGAACTCAGACCCCAAGCAAAGGCTCACAGCAAAACAAGTTCTTTGTAAGTGTGACTGCATCTGGCGAGTTCTTGCTTCTATCATGTACATATGTTCGAAACCCATATATCATATATGTCTTTTCTAAGCAAAGTTATTCGCTTATTCAGCTCATCCGTGGATTAAGGAGGATGGAGAAGCACCTGACACACCACTTGACAATGCAGTTTTGGAGAGACTCAAACAATTCAGAGCAATGAATAAGTTCAAGAAAGTTGCTCTTCGGGTATTGAAACCTTCTCCTGTTGAAAACAAGTTGAAATGATTTGCAGTTTGCGTTGAACATTGCTATAGTTCTAATAATCCGGGAAATTCTTCTTCATAAGACAATATCGATGGACCGCATTGCATTAGTTGGAATAAGAAGATCATGACTAACGAATGGACCTACTGAGCAAATATGTTGCCATTGGAACAACCATGGCACAAACTGAATGGTATTCGGTTAAGATGATCGTATCCTTGCTAGGATGTCTTTTTCCCTCTAATCCTTCGTACATGAGTTTCCTTAGGTTATATTTGGTTCAATGGAGTGATCATTACATTGAAAAATACCCTTTCTCATGTTTCCTACACCAATAAAAGAGCAAATAGCTGTTCTAACGGGAATTATCATTTACCAAAATAAGATAATGTCATCATCCATTAAGAAGCCATGGAGTAATCATTTCATTCTTTCTCATTTCTGGCTGAGATAAAAGTCCCCCCGTATAGTATTCCATTGAGGGCATCACTACATAGAGACAGCATTCTGTTGAGGCGTCATTTTAGATTTTCGTTAGTTTATTACATATAACCATACTGGTATTTTGGTCAATATTAAGAACGGCGATATTTTGATTGTTTATTGGAAAAAAGTTGAAGATGCAGTTCTCGGTTCATTTTGAAAACTCCATCATAGGTACCATTCTAGTCTAGATGACATGAATTGGAATGGGAGTTCCTTTCTTGGGCCGTGTCCTACGCACAACCAAAGGTAGGAGTGGGAGTGACTATTCCCACCCATTGCATGCCGATTACTGAGGCCATTAAAGTCTTGATTGTCTTCCTGTCCAAAATCATTCTGCTACCAAACGTGGCCTTATTTTTTTTGTTTTCTTGAAATGGGTGTAGGTTATTGCTGGCTGCCTATCAGAAGAAGAGATCATGGGATTGAAAAAGATGTTCAAAGGCATTGATACCGACAACAGTGGGACAATAACACTAGAGGAGCTGAAGCAAGGACTTGCCAAGCAAGGCACGAAATTGTCCGAATATGAAGTTAAACAGTTGATGGAAGCCGTAAGTTTCTCTTCTTTTTTTCAAACTCAATCTCTTGTTACTCATAGTAGGGCTAAGTTGTTTGATCTAATAATGTCATTATCAGGCTGATGCAGATGGAAACGGGACGATAGACTATGAAGAGTTCATCACAGCAACAATGCACTTGAACAGAATGGATAAAGAAGAGCATCTTTATACCGCGTTCCAATACTTCGACAAGGATCATAGCGGGTAGCTATAATAACGTGGACAACCATGCCAACAACAATCTTAATCATGTTTTTTTCCTGGAAAACGAACAGGCTTAATTTGGTTTCTCCGAAAGCCACTCTCAGCATTCTAATGTTTTGTGCTTATCGGTGAACTTTTTGTATTGCCAGGTACATCACCATTGAAGAACTAGAGCAAGCTCTCCGTGAGTTTGGAATGAGCGACGGAAGGGACATAAAGGAAATCATTTCCGAAGTTGACGCCGATAACGTAAGCAACACACTCATAATCCAAGAAAATTGTGTCTTTGTAGGAGGATCATAGGACACGCTTCTTCTTAATTTTTTGGGGGTCTTGATATTTTTGTATGCTTCTGTGCGATGCATAGATTTCACGAGGCGTGATAATGAACTGAATGTTTGCAGGATGGTCGGATAAACTACGACGAATTCGTGGCCATGATGAGAAAAGGCAACCCAGAAGCAGCACAAAACCCCAAGAAACGACGTGATGTATTTCTTTGATTCTGCGTTGCCGGGAGAACCGACGTGCAAAGAGTATTCTCTTGGTCACCTCAGTGTTATTCAATGGTTGAGGGAATGTGAATTGGTTGAGAGCATATATTTTTTTAGAAGTTTTCACGAGTTCATGAACTTCTTGTGTACATTACATACTGCAATGAAAAGATTGGCAGAGAGGATATGGCTTTACAAGGAAATATGTTTAAGTGCTAGAGGAATTAACATTTGAATCAGCTTGTGGCATGCAAAGTCTAGGCATCAATGGGGTTTTTTTTCTTCTTTTAAATGTATCTATTCTTGTTACAAAATTTTAGAAATAGACTTGTTAATTGGAAATTATTGGATCTTGTTAGTATATTCTCCCTCTAAAAACCTGTGTGTGGCCAATGAAAGGCCTGATTTTTCCTACAAAATACTTGCCTCTCTGAGGCTTATTATTCTTATTTTTGCAAGGAGAAATGGTGCTTACAGCATGAAATAAAGCAAGTCTACTTGAGTTCCATGCATGGTTTTATGATAAACTCATATGGCTAAACATGTTTACTATCTTTTTAGAGCCGTTAAACGAATCAAACCACTCACGTTCGCTCGTTTAATGCAACAAACCAAGCTTGATTTTTTTTTGAAGATCATTAAGCTTTCACACCAAGATGGAACAAGTTACTATTTGGCTTGTTCGACTTGCAATGTTCAAAAAATTCAAGCTACTCGAGATCAATTCATGATTGGCTCGATTAAAGCTCGTTTGAGATCGCTTCATCTCATAAATAAACTACGCTTGAACAGATTCTCAAAGCTCGTTATGGTTTTAAAGAAAACTTATTAAACAATTAACTGTTGAGCTCGTTCTGTTCGTTCATCAGTCCTAGCTAGCTTAATGTCCAATTTCACGTGTCGGATACGTTGTCATATTCAAGTATTGAAAGAGTAACATAATCAAGTCCACTTTGTGGTCATGTTGATTAGAGTGATGGTGATATCATATAGACTGGAGAGGCTAAAAGAATTAAAGAGTTCAAAAACAAAACTGGGCAAGAGAATTGCCCGTTTGTAAAAAATTCCAAGCTACGGCCTCCGGTAGGATTCTGGGCCGTGTCTCAGTCCCAAAGTGGCTAATCAGAGCAAGCCCCTCGGACGTTTTCCTGGTTTTGCTCCTGTTTGTTTCCAAAAATTAACAATTGGGCCTAGGAACAGCGAGTAGTGCAGTTCTAGGCCTGATGCGGGCGTGCCAGGACTGGATTGCAGTCCAAATTCGTATCAAGGCCTGGATGCCTCAATCTGACTTCTAACAGACCATTGCGTATGACCTAAGGGGTGAGGCCATATGTGGTTCGTGGTTTGCCTTTGCGGGCTAAGGACTTAAAAATTTCCTAATCGTGTGAAAAATGGAAAGAAAGGTAAGAGCAAGGCCTAAAATAGAAATTAAAGGACTTTATTAACGGTTTAACAAAGTCTGGTTGCAAGGCAATGAAATAAAACCTAGGCTGGGCTAGATTGAACGGGAAAGTAACGGTAATTGAAAGATAAATTGGTCGTGGACCTAAAGATAAAAGACAATTGAAATGTAAATTGCATAAGCCGGGGGCTTTGATGGTCGGAGACCTAAAGATAAAAATAGTTGAAAGACAATGGAAATGTAAATTGGATAAGCCGGGGGCTTGATTGGTCGTGGACCTAAAGATAAAAACATTTGCTGGAAATATAATTGAAAGATAATTGAGTAAGCCGGGGGCTTGATTGGTTGGGGACCTTCGCCAAGGCCTTCAGAACTGTGATTTATAGGAGCTACAGGCCTTGAGCTGCTTCAAAATGCTCCAATGCATGGCTGCCACATGGCCTTCTATCAGAGGCTTGAGCTTGAGCAGCTTCAAATGCTTCAATGAGGGGCTGCTCTCTGAACAAAACGTGCCTTTTACTCCAAGAAAAAGGCAAAGGCCTGAAAAATCCTTCTTTTCTGCATAAAACAGACTTGGGTGAGCTGCTTGTGAGCAGCTTGCTTAGGTCTGCACGACTCATTTGCCAGCAGCTCCAAGGGCTGCATGTACGCCACCTGTCCTTGGCCTTGCATCATGCTGAAGAATGGGGTCCCACCAGTTCAGACCTTGAGCTGCTTGTGAGCAGCTTACCCAGATCTGTCCAGCAGGAACATTCTAGGCTTTTGAGCTGCTTGTGCAGGCCTAACCTGCTTGTGAGCTGCTTGGGACGTCTTCATGCATGGCTGCCACGTGTCCTTGGTCTAGTTGAGTTGCTTGCATGCATGGATGCTTGTAAAAAAGGTATATTTGGGCCCACCAAGGCCAAAAACGCAGGCTTGGTTGAGCTGCTTGTGAGCAGCTTGGCCTTTGAGCTGCTTGAGCAGCTTACTAGGGAAAAGCTTCTAGGCCTTTGAGCTGCTTGTGAGCAGCTTGAGCTGCTTGCTAGGGAGAAACTTCTAGGCCATTGAGCTGCTTGTGAGCAGCTTGTCCAGACCTGCCTAGCAAGAACATTCTAGGCCTTTGAGCTGCTTGTGAGCAGCTTGAGGCCTTTTCCTTGCCAATTAACAAGCCATATGTGACACTTGTATGGAATTAGGCCCATCCATCAATTGGGCCCGAACTCAAGGTGAATTATAGGCCTTGAATTTCTTTGTAAGCCATGCGAGCCCAAGTCTGGAAGGAAAACTTGGGCTTTAACTGATTTAGGCCCACTTAGAAGGCCTTATTATTTTTAAGAACTAGTCTAGGCCTGGATAAAACACTCAGATCTAGTGGGTCAACCCAAGTCTTTGGCCAATCTTGGGCTTAGGCTTGAGATAACGAAATCTTAGACATATTTTGGCCCAGGCCTTTGAAAACTTAACTCGATCAGTGGCGTTCAAATCGGTCCGATTTCGTGGATGACCGATCATGAGGCTTTTCAAGGCCTAAGACCATCATTCAAGGCCTTTTTCTAACCAACAAATTGGTTTTATGAATTTTGGCCAAAAATGGGTGTAAACAGCTCCTCAACCTATGGTGTATTAGCAGCCGTTTGCGGCTCTTGTTCTTCTTTCCTAAAGAGCAGGTTCTTAGGCGTTACTCACCTGATGCAATGAATGCTTTTGTCCTACTTCAACGTCTCCGAGCTATATGCCCCAGGCTAATCCTGAATAAATGAAAATTTGACGAATAACTGACAGATTTCGGTCTTTGGCTGAAAAGCTTTCAGACCTTGTGTGAGCAAGTCATACTAACAAGTTGTTGGTCTGTAACTATCAAAAAAACTTATTACTGGAATCATCTTAATAAACTAACTTCGCCTTTCGAAAAAAATCAGAGCAATGCAATTATAGAGTCAAGATGAAAGAACAAAATAAGTTAAATAGAATATAAAACCGCCAAACAGAAATTCTTGAACACAGATTATCTAAAAGGATCCATTTCTGGTATAGCTTTCCCTCCATGGAACATTTAACCGCGAAGCGAAAACCTGGGCGAAGGTATAAAATGTCAACAGTATAAACTCAGAAGTTTTTCCCCTTCTCCGAGTACTAAATGCTATCGACTGAACACGGTTCAAAACATAATCTTTAGTTGCTTGCGATACGTATTTCTTATGTCCCAGATAACATGCTTACGGTCACCTGTGGACACCATAAACCAGTATGCATGCTGGCAAAAGAATTCGTCACCAGCTCAGCAAAAGAACATAGAACGCGCAACATCCTTGTGCAATCTTGGAAGCTCGGGAGCAGCTGGACTTCCTTTTTGTTCTGAAGGCGATCCGGAGGAATCCTCAAAGTTGACGAATTGCCCCATTTGTTTGGCAGCATGGTGTGCATATTTGACAGGTGCAACTAGAAAAAAGAGAGGCCAAAGTAGGTTTTGAAGTTCCATTTTACAAAAGGAAAGAACGAAAAATGCAACTACTAACAAGGGGTTCATACCAATTGAGATTGCAGTAGTGCTCCTTTGGTATCTGGATAGGGCAAAGATGAATAAATAGGGCTGATTAGAAGTTATAAAACTGCAGAAACAACTTAGGAAGGAAAAAAGGGATTGGTTGAAAGCTTACATGTATGACAATGAGTGGACGAAATCCTGCAGCTGATCAGGAGAGAAACCAATCTCATCAAGCAAGACATGATAGTGTGCAGGCCGCGAAGTTCCCTTTCATTTGAAACCAACAAAAAAAGAAAAAGCAAAAAATTGATTAGAAAAGGGCAGGAAAGAAAGTATAGGCTGCTGAGGAAGTATAGGAAAGATTGATGTCAAGTTGTTGTTTGGGGAAAAAATTCAAAAAAAAAATACGCAAGTAACGCAACAACATTGATTAAGATGGCCTATATGGATGACTTGAGTTGATTCCACATTTTGGAAGTCAAAGGTAAATAGAAGATTCTAAAGCACGGTAATTTCCCTCGGCATTCTAAGAAACCAAATCACGATCATGACACAGGAAACATGGTTAATTGGACCAAATTGCGGGCATGATATACAATTGAAATGAATAAAAGGAAGTAGCTTACTATCATCCCTGCATGAGCATTCATGTAAAAATCATAGCTCCTCGGATACACAATTTTTGTGTCAACAATTGTACCTGCAAATAATAGTAGTTGACATGATTGAGTATGCTGTAGAGAGTGACATTGGTGTAAAGCAGCTTAGATTAGGTAAACGAATTTAACTAAACAAATGCTACAAAGAAACAGACCAGGAGGTACGTTTTTTGAGCCACGTTCTTGAAATAGCTTTGTGTGGTGTTTCTTTTGAGCCACAATCACCGTGAACTTGGGAATGTCACCTTCACCGAGATGCTTGTAGGCCTACGGTAACCTCAAAGTGAGAAACTTAAAACTGAAAACATCAAGGTTTCTTTCGGATAATGGATCTGAGAAGTGATTTGTAGACATGGTGGAGAAGTTAAACGGAAAGGTAACAAGACAGTGAGTGAACTGTGAATTTGGTTCTTGTTTTTGTTTGGTTTCTTTATCGTTTTCACTTCCATAAAAACCCCTCCACAAATCCATGATCCAAGCAAAGAAAGGTCCTATCACTGTTAGCAGAGCCTAAAGTCGCCTATAGTCCTAATACATGCCGGATAACAAATGAAGCACCAAGCAAACAAATTCCTAAGACATCTGTTGTAAATTCACCGCAATCCGTGAGAGCCGCACCAGGGCCAGGTGTGGGGATACTAGATAGTCTCTTGTGTCCACATTTGGAAAAGAAAATTGTAACAGACCAAAATAGAAATCATTCAAGTTAAAACAGTAAGAAAAAATAGAAAAGAAAAGAAAGAACCTTTATGATATCATCCAGCTCTCCGGTCAACACTTGATTAAATTGTGATTCGCTCACTCCATCCCTAGAAGAAATTAAGGTATTTCTCAGCAAGGCAAAGCATCGTGAGGTAATGAGTTGCAAAACTTGATGAAATCACACAGTCAATAAACATGTTCCTAAGAAAAGAATACTCCTAAATATACTTAATGCATCTAAGTCTTGAGGAGTTCAACACAGGATTCAAAACTAAATGCTACAAAATGGAATGCTTTAACACTTGGTACTTTACTCTTAAGATCGGGCTGTACAAAAAAAATACGAAAATGAAAAAAGAAAAGGAAAGCAAATAAATGCAGCAAAGTTGACTAACATTTTAACTTAAAATCCAAGCACGGGCAAGGCCAATGCAGAATTGGGGAGAAAAAATCAGATAGATGGAAAAGGGCTTCCAGATTATTGAGTTAAAATGGTTAGTAGAAGAGGACAACATGGAATGAAATTATCATATTTCTTGAAGTTACTTTGATATCTCACAAGACTATAAACAAAAGTTGCATGATGAAGCCAAGCATTCACATTTTTCAATGTGAATCAGAGAAAAGAAGAAAATACAGGAACTGGATATAATCGCGTAACTTTCTCGCGACAAAATCGTTTGCCCTCCATAAAACTGACAGAAACTATATGAATATCAACGGATTTACAATAACTTCACAGGGATACCTGAATAAGATTATCTGAGCTGGTTTGTGTTCTGCGCTAGTTAGATAGAAATCCATCAATAGTTCCCTGCATGGAAGTGAGCAAACATACTTCTTAAGGAGAATGATGGATCTTGGATTTATGTCTGTGTTATAAGTTCAATTTATACTACCGAGAAACTCCATTACGTTTCAAGTACCTCATAATGCCATCATCACCTCCATTTGCTAATGGTTTAAACAAAGATTCAATCATTTCCACTTTCGGTGATTGTGTTCGTACAGCTGCTCGATACCTTGATATCAGTGGCCAAGATAGAGATCCAACAACCTAAAACAATCATCACGTTGGATGGGAAGCAAAATAATTACTACTCCATCCCTTATTTGGAAAGCCAATGAAAACAGTGTTTGAATTTCCGAAAGTGTTTTAAAAGAGGCGGTTTATGGCAATGTTGGAAAGGAAAATCTAACTTTTTAGTGGACATACATTTAATGAATTCAAAATTTGGAAGTCCCAAAATGAACAAACAAGGGAGGGAGTACACAACAAACAATTTTAGAAAGTGATTCACGTTAATCTTGCGAGGAAGTTATCACATCAAATTACCGAAGCTATCGATGGAGTATTAGATCCGGAAGGCCCATGAGAGACGTCCATCCCCAAAATCATGGTTGGAGTATCTTTTATTAGGGGCACCCAAGAATTTATCAGGGGCTCACCAAGGAAAGGATCTATCTCTATGGCCAACAAGGAGTTTATCCCTCCAAGCTACGAAAAAAAACAGACAAGATTAATAACTGAAAGTGCAAGGTGAATGAAAGGTACAATAGAGCAAAATTTTCATGAGCTTTTTCATACCTTGGCATTAATCTTGAGAATGACATTTGTAAGATATTGACCATTGATGTTGATCTTGGAAGGGGAAAGACATTGAGTGGCTATTCCTTTGTCGCACAGACATATTTTCTTCCAAGGTCCTTGAAAAAAATAAACAGAACATAGTATCTTGTACATCAAATTGCCTTCAAAGAATCAAAGAAAATCAAAGTAACAGAAGTCAGCCTCACCGTAGATGTCAGAAGTTTTTCGCTCTGGCAAGACGCAAAGAAGAAATTGAGGACGACGGCTAGGAAATTTGGAAATAATCTTTTCAAACATCTTTTCTACTCGTACGACAGGGCTAGAGCTTCCATATCGTGGATCTTCCGCAATTAGTGTATGTGGACCTTTGATATGCTGAGCATAAAGAAAACAAATGTTTCTGTCAAACAAAACATAGTGAAACAAGAGTGCCGTCAGAGAAACGAATTATCGGGTAACATACAAGACCCTTGTTCCTTGCACAATTGATGAGCTCTCTGGAAAGATGACTTGTATCACAACAAGTAGAGAAGTTGATGACTGCCCACCAATCTATTGGGATGGGTTGCAAGAGTTGCTTCAAAGAATAAAAGGTGAATCATTAACCGCCAAAATATATATTAGGTTCTTGGATTGATGGGGCATCAAGTTCTGCCAGCACCTATAGTGGAGAGGTTTTCTCTTCCTTTGTTGGAAGGAAACCAAGGGCATACCTTGTTGTAATAGTTCCATCGCCCATTTTGGGGTATGCAATCTTCACCTTTACCAAACTTCAACTGCAAATTGAAGATTGATTCAAGTAAAAGAAAATCTTAGCTTAAAATTTGATTAGGAAATCCAACCTGCAATAAAATCAGAATACAATTTGATTTGGTATACGAAACATCCTTCAACACGAATTCAAACTTTACCCTGGGCGCCTCAAGAACACGGCCATCAACTTGAGTAAGCTGTTTTTCAATTGAAATGCCACAAGCAGCTAGGAGAGGATCACTGTCGAATCGGCAAATTCTCACAGCCTGCCGGATTAAGTGCATAGTAAGATTGCAACATGAAAGAACAAGAAAACACATAAAGATTGCAAGAGATCGTACATTCGTCAAAGCTTGTATGCATTCCTGTGGCTCTTGCCTTGACTTGTCAAGTAAAGATGATCTCTGTGTTGGAGATAGTTCCTTTGTATAGCGTTGAAAAGAGACAAGGTTGCAAAGCTGGAGACACGGAAACAGCATAAAAAGGCTTATTTAGAGAGGAAAAGAAAGGGTTTTGAAACTACGTTAAAGTATCAAGGAACATAATTTTGCATACTTCCAATGGAAGACAGTTGGTACTTTTCCTGCTCACGTTCAGGCATGGCATGTCTGCGGAGTACGTGAGTTGTATTTTATGACGTTTGGCAAAATATTCATACACAGAAATCTCCACAGTCTTCTCTCCATCATCTCCCCCATCACCATTCTTTACTTTCCAAGAAAAACTTGAAGAAACAATAAAAAGTTATCACAAGTATCCTAACCGGAACGTAACAGGAGGGGAACATGTGAAGTAAATAAGCACTTACTATTGCTGATTGCAAGGCATTTCACTCAAGCCTATGATCCTAAATTCCATGTTGGTGTGCCTTGTTCGAACCCTCATAGTTTTTAGCATTTCATTAGCCTGTTTTGTGCCCAAAAAAATTGCAGTTCAATAAACAGAAATACGAAAAAATAAATGATAGGACACATAACTAGCTAGTTTTACTTCCTTTGCCCAGTCGATGTCGCAAGGTTTCTTAGCATCCTGCTTTGCCAGCAGAAAGTCAATCACAGGTCCAGGTGTAACAATCATGGTTGCAGATACGTCTTGTGAGCATAACAAAAGGGTAAGAACAATGAGCCAGTTTCAACAAAAGGGTAAAAACAATGAGCCAGTTACCACAAAAGAACACAACGGCAGACTTATACCCATATTTAGAGACAAACCACCATGAGTTGCACGAAAGCTGGAGTATAACCCCTGACAGCGAGTTACACCTCCTCCAATGTCAGTGAAGTTCCTTGGGTCATCGTGAAAGAATGACTGCCTCACTAAAACGCAACCCCTGATTTCAGAAGCCATAAATTCAATCAGCAGTGGATAGACCCTTCTGAGCGTGGAGTTAAGAAACAGAAAAGAAGCGGAATTAAAAATGCCTGTCAGATGCTTGCTGCCGCAATATAGAGTTAAGCACTCTCAACGCATCTTGAGCATGTTCTGCCTTGGATCCTTGGAGGGCAAGAGAAATGGACCTCAGGGGTATTTTTGCAGCATAACTGATTTCCACCTTGAAAGTTTTAGGCTGAAAAGAATGCTTGGACCTCTTACTATACTCACTATTGTTCCCTCTGTGAGAAGAGCTGCCACTGCCGGTACCAAACAAGGGAGAATGAATGTATGTCGTGGAACAATACGTAGTATATATACGAAAGCAATGTAACTAAATAATAGGATGATACAAATGAAAGACACACCGTTTTGCAAATGACTCCTCCAGCACCACTGCAAACTCTAATCTATTTTCATGTAAAGGGCCCACTGTGTACAAACTTTGTTCTCCATCATATGCGTATCTTCTCCCAGCAAGTTCAGAAAAGTATGTTTGGTAAAGTTTATCGACAACTTTTCTCTTCACTCCCTTTATCAAAACAGCTTCATTGTCCCCCCAAGTTATAGAAACCTACATATCGTATAGCACATTAAGTGTCACGTTGGACCACTGTGGACTAAAAACATCACATATGAGAGAAGACAAGCTTACAGTGTACTGGTAAAATGATTTATTGGGGGATTTGATAGAAGCTTTGAAGTGGTTCACCACCAAAGAAATGGGTCGCCCGGCAGTACCAAACCCCTGCCTGCTGATTATGGAATGCTTGGGAGTGTCCAGTTTCTCTGGCTTCACAGTTGGTGATTTGATTGCTGGTGGTGGAGGCAGTGATAGTGGGGACCCACCTGCCTCTTTTTCCATCTTTTACTTTGATTCAGTGATATACAAAATCTAAGGCAAACCAAATACGCGGACATTATGTTAGCTAGAATGAATTACCAATCAAGGGAAGAGTTCTATAAGCTGATCAATAGTGCTTAGTGCAATGTTACAAAATACCATGAAATGCACTCGCAAATGTAATTCGAACAAATTTTAGGAAGCAAATAAGATGATTAGCACACCTACATATCGCGTTTCCAAGTAAGGTACACAGCATGAAACATGATTTAGAAGAGGAATCAAAGCAAGCATGCTCATTTCAAATTTCAAATGATGCCATTTAAACTATAGTAATGCGGAAACATAAACCGCCAAATCTCAAACGCTAATACAACAAAAATCATGTGTTAGTTTAAGAACATGACATTGACTCTCGTTAAATCAAACATAGTTTTGTTTTGATTCTTTAGGGGATCGTTCGACTTGACGCTCATTAATCATTATACAAGAGGAGATCGTTCGAATTGACGCTCATTAATCATTATACAAGAGGAGATCGTTCGACTTGAAGCTCAGACTTGACGCTCATTAATAGAGGAGATCGTTCGACTTGACACTCATTAATCATTATACAAGAGGACAAAGATTTCTCACTTCGCCCTCTCCCTCTAGCAAGGCAAGTTGATGATAACGAGAAAGAGAGTGAGACTTGCGATGCTTGAAGAAGGTTTGTGACAAGAACTCGGTAATTTGCTTTAAGCTTGGGCGGGCGATAATGTAGTTTTTCATCTGTTACTAACAAAAACCAACCAAACAAGCAGTGTGATTTCCCAAGTTAATCATTTTTTGAAATGGTTTCACAAGTCCTCACCCTCTCCTTCGGGCTTTCTTCTTCAATCCTTCTGTTTTCTCCTTCTAACTAATGCAATCCTTTTCCATCAACCGAGTGGATTTTCACCTATTAATTACCAGCCTTTTTCTGAAAAAACTTGATTCCTACCAGCTGTTATGGAGGCTGTTTTTTTTCCTTCACCCTCCCACTTTTTTTTCTCCTCACTCATGGAGGCCTTTCTATTTATCTTAACTTGTACACTTCAAAATCAGTTGTACCAATTTCATTCTCAATCTTAGGAGAAGTCTAGAATCATTTCACAGTTCTCATCCACTCTAGAACTTTTTCGTATGTTCAAGACAACTGAATTTCTACAAGTCTATACCAACATTGTAGGATACCGAAAGTGGAACCTATTGGAAGAAGAAACAGTGAGAGAGGAAATAAACCATGAAGACATGGGCCGTGGCGCTGCCATGTGGTGTCCCAGGGGCCAAGACTCCCTAACGCCCAAATAACTGCACAATCATGTAAATACACCTAGACGTGGGTCCCACATGAATGCGTGCTTGCGGAGGGTATGACCGCCACGTGGAGGTGCTCCTTGGCCATCCAATAATTTTCCCATTGGACCCGTCTTCTCTGCACTTCAGGTTTTGGTCCACGCGGAACAGTCACATTTTGGCCAGCTATCTTGACAATTGATGGTGCAGATTTGTTAAAGATGTATGATACTTCTCTTGCCAATAAGAATTTGTCAAAACACTTTTGGGCGGCTGCGATTTCACGAACTGCCTCCATAGTCCAAGGAGGGACGGTAAAGAAGCCGGATTCTTTCCCATATCCAAATGCATACATGGTGCGTGTTAGAAATCTTTAGTACAGGTCAGGATTCCAACACGAGAGTCCGAACTGCTGCAATTTTGGAGTGTGTTTCTTTTTGGTAATAATGCAAGGTGTCCCATATCAGCAAGCGCACATCTCGGATTAATTCCTACAGTCTCTCCACAGCTGTTTTAAAAGCCTAAACGTGAGGTGAGATGACCCCAAAAGTTATTGACAATGAAAAATGAATATGAGGCCTTAGATGGAACAAATACCTAAGTCACACCACGAGGATTAGAACCCCACCTTATTCATTTGGGGACTCAAATCCCTAGGCACAATCTCTAATCTCTCTCATCTTATTATTCTTAAAAACCTCCCTTAAAACCCTCAAAACCCCCAAAAGAACGGTTGCAATTACCTTATCAAAAACCGTTTAATATGAGGGCTCTAGAAAGAAAAGGGATAGAAAAAAATTTCGTGTTTGGTTCCTGGCATAAGGAAAGGGAAAATTAGGGCGCTAAACGAACCAAATAGCTTGAGGCTCAACTTTGGGCTTGTTTAAACTCGTTTATAAAAAAACATAAGTCAAGCTCAATCATTGTTTTTCGTTTGTTTGTGAATTCAAACCAAACTTGCGCTTGAGGCTCAACTTTGGGCTTGTTTAAACTCGTTTATAAAAAAACATAAGTCAAGCTCAATCATTGTTTTTCGTTTGTTTGTGAATTCAAACCAAACTTGAGCATATGAGTGTTTAACTTGATAAACTCGTGAACAAATAACTCATTCTGTAAATGGTAAAAATATAAGGTAGATTAATAAATATCTCAAATATGAGATACAAAAACTTAGGACTACATCAAATCCTATAAAAATCTTCCATGGAGCAATTCAAAGAGTTTATTGAGAAAATTTAAAGTTGCTATCACATTCTTCTAGCTAGGGTTTTATTGTTTTGAATTAGCCAATTTCATCTTAAAACTTAATGAGCTTAAGTTTAAGGTTGAAAGTTCGAAACTTCACAAGCTTAGCTCATGTTTGGAAGCTCGAGATTGACTTGCATATTTCACAAGTCAAGCCAAGCTTATCACGAGTACAAAACTTCAAGCTCGAGCCAAGCTTGAACAATTAATCTCAAAAAGTTCTCAAACTCGAGCCAAACTTGAACACATGTAACATGGAGCCAAGTCAAGCCTAAACAATACCGTGCTTGGCTTGTTTGGCTGGATTAGCACCCTAGGAAAATAAAATAGCAGGAAGGAATGAGGAAGGAAATAGTCAAGGAAAATGGGAGATAAAAAGTTAGAAGAAGAAGTTAATTTTTTTTTTCCCCTTTTAAAAGCCTAACAAGAGATTCATTTTTTTCTCTTGTTTCCTTTGATATTTTTATTTTGTTACAAAAGAAGGCCTAAACCCTAAATACCAAAGCCACTACTAGTGACAGATCTTAATCTGCCAATGCCATAAATATCGTTCCGCAAATGCTCTAGGACCTCCAAAGGGGCTTGCTTGTGGATTATCTCTCTGCTCCAACTTAAGCCTATCTGCGCTAACTCATGAGCACATTCCACTTTCTTCACATTTTCCGATCGGGGTAGGTTTTTGTTAAATTTTTCCGGTATCGGTTGGGGTTGAATTACCCCGTCCCGGTATCCCACCCTGAAATTGTTTTATGCATAAAAAATTATTGTTATTTTTGTATTTTTACCCTTATAATTTAAATACCAGAAAAAAAATTTTAACTATTTTTTTTCGATTTTTGCTTTTAGATAGTAGATTTTGGTTAAGTTGTAATAATTATTTTGTGAACTTTTATTATTTCTGCCCACTTATTTTGGAGTCTAGAACATATTTTCGCAGTAAAAGAGAGGAAGCAGGCCAAGGTTGGTAAACCCGGTACCCGATAGGGGCAGGGGTACCCATACGTTACCTGGTCGGGTTTCGTGGGGGGGCTAAACTTTTGGATCAGGGTATGAAAAATCCTGCCTTGCCCCATTGCCATTCCTACTTTACACAAGTTCCAAACAAAGCCGAGCTTCTAGAGGGTTCGATATGCAGGGAACTAGGAAGGTTGGGTTTCGACGGGGAAATGTATGAATTGGGGACTAGAGACAAAAGAGTTTTCATGGATGTGTGTGCGTGAGAGAGAGAGTAGAAATCTCATGGGTATTCAAATAAGAAAGATGAATTTTGAGTGAATTTATAAAAAAGTGAGAGTAAAAATTATTTTCTTATAAAGAACACTTGATTTATAAATTCAACGGAATTGAATTTGACCATATTTCTTAATAGTTGACCCACTGGTTGACTTGCAACTAGTCAACCAGTGGGGTCGGCACTCAAAAATTCCCGCCACAATAGTGTAAGTACCGGTTGATTCTTGGCGCCTCAGACGAGCTCCGCCATCCTTCCCCTCGTTGTGCTTCTTCAGCGCAGGGATAGACAAGGTGGAGTCCACAATAGCAACTTCTCTCCCAATGCACTCTCCGAAAATCCTATCCCCGACATCTTTTTTGAAGCTTATTTCCCTAGTTATATTTGTTGGCAACAATCTATTCTGATATATAATGGGAGAGCAACACTTGATGTGAACACTTTTGTGTAGTCCTGTCACAAAAGTGATTTCTCAAATGGACCCTCCTACAAGAGATATTCTTACACTTTTCTTTAATGGTTTTCATGTACCAAAAAAATAAAATAAAGGTTTCATTAATTAACTGTCAGGGTAAAAAGATAAAATTATGCCTAACCAACTCCTCCCCTGTCTTGAGAAAGAGAGTGGAGTGGCAGCGGCTTTGACGGGGAGGGAGAGAGAGAGTCTTGAGAGAGAGATTGGAGTGGCAGTGGCTTTGACACAGAGAGAGAGAGAGAGAGAGAGAGAGAGAGAGAGAGAGAGTATCATGGGGAAGAGCCGTAGAGGTGAGTTGAGAGAGAGAGAGAAGCATGGGGAAGAGCCGTAGAGGTGAGTTTGGGGTGTGGGGCCTTGATCAAGGTGGGTGTGGATAAACATGTGGAATTGTCAGTCTTCTAAAAGTCGACCGCTTAGGCCGATTAGCTAGGTGGTGGTCCAATTTCTAAATTAGGCAGCCGATTAGTCTCCGCCCAGACGCTAGGCGATCACTAGGCGGCACCTAGATGCTAGGCAGCCCTTTTCCGCCCGACTAGCATCTAGCGATTTTTAGAACATTGAGAATTGTAAATATGGAGCCGAAAGTTACTGCAATTGATTTGTAGGTTTATTTTCCACACAATTATCAAAGGTCGAGTCTTGAAGTCAGACATTGGTCAGTTTATTCTCTGAATTTTTCTCCACCAATACATTTCTTCTACTGATCAGAGAAAGATGTACTTCATTTGTTTACTCTTTCATACTGATTGCACTCATAATTTTGTCAAAGTTGTTGAAATCCATGTAAACCAATTTCAGCGCGAATTAAATTTGAGTTACATACATGATGACTGTCAGTTACAGGATGGTCTCTAATCTTTCGTTCTTCTTATATCATTAAGTCGTTCTCTCTCCTAATAATTTGCATTTGAAGATGACTTTTTTTGCAATGAAAATTTTGAGCAAGTACAAATAGGTTGGATATCAATATGTCACTGTCGTAAAACAAATTCTCTTCCAATTTTTCTCTAACTAAAACATCAATTTGTTAAATCAAAATACTATGGATTTTTAATTCCCTTCTTTGCTTATTTTTATCAGATCCATTTTGATATGAGAAATCACAATTTTTGATGGAAGAGAGATAAACCATGAATGGTGGATGTACATAAAGAATTTGTGTATATTGTATGTGAAAGTAGCCTCAAGGCACACACAATGCATGTCCAAGTCAAAAGTTGACAACATATGCACAATACCTTCTAATTTATTTTGCCAATATTCGACTTGGTGACTCGACCTCTTGAGGTTGCTTTCACAAACAATATGCACAAAATCCTTTCTGTGCATCCACCAATCATGGTTTTCAAACAATATGCACAAATTCTTTCTGTAAATCCTCCATTCATGCACAAATTTTCGACCTCAATTGCTATTGTTTTCAGTTTTGTTATTTAGTGAAAGTAGTATACAATGGCCTAATAAAAAATTAAAGGTCGGGCACACGTGATGCGTGTGCAAGTTAAATCCCACTTATTGTTTGTATGATCGAATGTTGACATCAAACAATAAGCATGATTCGATTTATACATGCATTGTGTGTGCCCCGAACTCTAATTTCTTTTTGAAGAGGTGAGTCCATTCGCCATGAATGAAAGACCAACAACAACGTCAATGTGGGCATCCTCATCAGCAACATCAATTAGGGGACCCAATCGGCATCAACATTAATTGTGGAATCCCCATTGGCACCAAAATCCGTGCACTTTGAAATAAATTCTTCGAACTTTGACTTGTTGGCAGCCAATATGGAAAGTCATAATCCTAACCCTAAACATGGCGAGAGAGAGAGAGAGAGAGAGAGAGAGAGAGAGAGAGAGAGAGAGTCTGTTTTTCATTTCTTGAGAAGTCTTTCCCAAACTGATTACAAGATGAGATCGTGCCCACCTTTATACAAAATCAAATCACAAAAACCTGCTAGCTCAGCGTTGCTTTGATTAACAAACACTAACACTGTAACTAACACTAACACACCAACTAATTACAATTTTAATGTCCTTTGGTAACATGCCCCTGCAAACTCATGGATGTGTCAACAACCATGAGTTTGATTTTGAGCAAAAGAAAACGAGCAGTACATAAAGGCTTAGTAAAAATATCAGCTAGTTGCTCTTCTGTTCCAACATCATGAACAATAAGCTGCTTGGATCGATAAGACCTTCTCTCTGATGAAGTGATAGTCAAGTTCAACATGTTTTGTGCATGCATGATAAATTGGATTTGCAGCCAAAGCTATGGCAGACATATTGTCACACCAAATGACAGGAGGAGAGGAAGAAGACACGCCAAGTTCCAAGAGAAGAGACTGAATCCATGTGATATCGGCTGTAGTTTGAGCCAAAGCACGATATTTTGCCACTGTTGATGACCTTGCGACTATATGTTGTTTCTTGGCACACCAAGAAATCAAGTTTGAACCAAGAAAAAGGCAGAAACCAGTGGTGGATCTCCTGCCCAGTCAGCATCTGAGAATGCAGTTAGGACTAAAGAACTAGGTGTATAGAGCAACCCTTGATGTAACACCCCTTTAATGTATCTGGGAATTCTTTTGACAACCACAAAATCATTATGTTTTGGACTGTGCATGTGCTGACAGGCACGATTGACAGCAAATGAAATCTCAAGCTTGGTCAAAGTGAGATATTGAAGTGATCCCACAATGGTTCTAAACCAATGAGCATCAGGAAAATTAGGGTCTGGATCATATACTGCAGGTTTAAAGGAAGAATGAGGGGAACTTGGTTTGCAGTCAAGCATGCCAACTTTGACTAAAAGATCAGTAGCATATTTAGTTTGTGATAACAGAACACTAGTGCCATGCGTAAGAACCTCAATGCCCAGAAAATAACTCAATGAACCCAAATCTTTCATCACAAACTTGGAATTCAGAAGAGAGATTAACTCAGTGATATATGAGGGGATACTACTAGTTATCAAAATATCATCCACATAAACAAGAACCAAGGTAATCCCTACAGGAGTGGTCTTAATGAATAAAGTAGAATCAGCCTTACTTTGGACAAAACCCTGCTCAATCAAATAGCCAGAGAAAACAGAGTACCAAGCCCTTGGAGCTTGTTTCAAACCATAGAGAGCTTTAGACAATTTGCACACATAATGAGGATAAACAGGATCCTTGTATCCCAATGGTTGTTTCATGTATACATCTTCTTCAATTACTCCATGAAAAAATGCATTGGAGATGTCTAATTGTTTAATTGTCCAAGAATGATGCACAGCCATGCTAAGAATAACCCTAACAGTAGGTTGCTTGATGACAGGACTGAAGGTTTCAGAAAAATCTATTCCCTCAGTTTGTTGGTTACCATTGGCAACCAGTCTAGCTTTGTACCTTGCAACTGAGCCATCTAAGTGTCGTTTGATTTTGAAAATCCATTAACAACCTATGACATTAGCCCCTTCAGGCGGAGGAACAAGAGACCAAATTCCTTGTTTAACCAATGCTTTATATTCCTCACTCATGGCTTGTTGCCAAACAAAATACTTAAGAGCCTCAGAAAAAGTCACAGGTTCCTTCTCTGGCAGAGAAGAGTCAGTACCCACCACATTCAAACTAAAAACAGCTTTAGTTTTAAAAATCCCATTTTTAGATCTAGTAGTAATAGAAGAAGTAGTATTAGTAGAAGATGGAAGAACTGGAGCAACAGATTCTGTACGAGGAGAGGTAGTGGGAAGTGTAGAAGAAGTAGGGAGAGAAGCATTAGGAGCGGAACAAGTATGAAAAGAAAGAGTGGAGAAACTAAGAGGTACAGAAATAGAACCAACAGGCATGGAAAAGATAATAGAAGAATCACTAGAAGAAGGAGGAGGAGAAGCAGATCGGGGAGAAGAAGGATAGGAAACAAGTATTCTAATATCTTCAAACGTGGTTAAAAGAACACTGAAGAAGGGAGTAAGAGAAGAACATATAGACTCAGAAGAGGAAGCAACTAAAGCAGAATAAGGAAACTCAGTCTCCACAAATTTGACATGCCTAGACACATAAACTTTGTGAGTACATGGATCATAGCATCTATATCCTTTAGCATGAGGACAATAGCCCAGAAAAACACAAGGCGATGACTTAGGGGACAATTTATTAGAAGCATAAGGTTTTAACCAGGGATAACAAGAACATCCAAAAGGAGTTAAGAACAAGTAATCAGGAGAGGTTTGAAACAACACTTCATAAGGAATTTTATACTGTAAACTAGTGTGAGGAAATCTATTAACTAGATACACAGCAGTGGTTAAGGCCTCAAGCCAAAAAGTAGTAGGCAGATTTGCTTGAAGAAGAAGAATGATTGTTGTTTCTATGAGATGCCTATGTTTTCTTTCAGCAATCCCATTTTGCTCTGGGGCATGAGGACAAGAAGTTTGTTGTATCATACCATTTGCCAAGAATAAATGAAGAAGAAAGTGATTTATAAATTCTCCCCCATTGTCACTTCTCAAAATTTGAATGTGGGTATGAAATTGAGTGGACACAAAAGCTTTGAATTGAGCAATAACATGTTTGACTTCAGATTTGTCGTGAAGAACAAAAATCCAAGTATATCTAGAAAAATTATCCACAATCAACAAGTAATATCTAAAACCCTTGTGAGAAGGAATAGGAGATGGTCCCCATACATCCATATGCACTAATTGAAAAGGAAAATTAGAAACAGTTTCAAATTTGAAAAACTGAAGTTTATGGCTTTTGGCCATATTACAGCATTTACAATTGAGTAACTAAGGTTTAGAGATAGGTATGCCATGCTGTTTTATTAAAGAAACAAACAAAGGAAGACTAGGGTGACCTAGTTTCTGATGCCATAGCATATCAGAAGAAGAAGAACTGACAAAAGCTATAGATATAGGAATACCAAAAATGGGCTTAGCGGAGGTCAGAATGGGATAAAGTCCCTTGTGGCATGGACCATTATACAAGAGTTTGTGAGTGATCGTGTCCTGAATTTCAAGACCAGAAGAATCAAAAGTAAGAGTGCAGTGATTATCTTTTGCAAATTGAAAAACTGAAATCAAATTATGGCAAATTGAAAAACTGAAATCAAATTATGAGTGATATTGGGTATATGAAGAACATGGGATAACTGAAAATTAGTTATAGGAGTGGGTAACAAACTTTTGCCAGTGTGAGAAACCTGCAGGTGAGATCCATTTCCAACCATGATGCCATCGTTTACTGTTGCTGGTTGTGAATTGGTTAGGTTTTGCAGATTATTAGTGATGTGGTTTGTAGCCTCACTATCAAAATACCATGGCTGGTAAGCAGGACTAGTAACGGAAGAAAAGTCACATGAGTCAAAGTAAAGCTTCAAACTTATATCGGGAGTTTTGGAAGATCTCCCATGCTTCTTTGGTAGTGGTAGCACGTGCAATCTTCTCAAAATTGGCATTATTCAGTCCCTGATAAAGCCCTTTTATCTTTCACATTGGTGTCATGCTTTTACTTTTTAGTAGTTGCACCTTCCCCTTCAACCCTTTTTCTAGAGCATCCCATATATCTTCACCACCAAAAACGACCTTCATTTGAATACTTCAACGGCCATAGTTATCTTTGATTAGCCAAAGGGAATGAGACTTCTTATGTGGACATTTTTTTAACATGAACCGAGCTCTGATACCAGTTTGTTGGAAGAGGAGGAGTTGAGACAAGGGTGGGAAAGTAAGCACTTGCTGGCTTTTTGGCATTGGAATAACTAGAACCCATTCAAATTTATAGTACTTAATGGGAGGTTCTAGATATTTTTTACAAGATAATATCTATGTAGTTTTTAGATTTTACACATGTGACTTTTACTTACAACAAATATCTAAATATTTTCGAAGGATATTCTACAACTCTTCTAAAAAATGAATTTTTATACTAATCCAATTATATCTTCTATTTTGGGATTCTTTATTGGGCTCGTTTTGAACTCTATTTTTCTTGAGCCGAAATACCAAATCAAGTTTATATTCAACGAATTTTATGTTTTCTATAATATCGTCTGTTCACCATAAAAAAAAATACGAATTTTATGATGAACCAGGACCACTATTAAATATTAGTGTTTGGTTCTTTTACATTTGGTACATAATTAATTAAAAAAAAAAAAAAGAGGCAACCCTCACACTTGATTTCAATTTTCAAGTACATACTTACACTATGATTAGGGTCATGGTTTTGTTCAACCGAACGTGTTTTTTTTTTTAAACTTATATTTCAACGATTATAACTACATAATTTTAAGGTATAGACTCCCATTGAATGCATTATTGACAAATGATGTATGCCAATATCGATACTAATATATTTAATATCGCGCTTTTGGTTTAATACTTTCGATGGTATATATATATGTACCCTTAGAAAAGCTTTAAAAATTTACAAAAGCCACCCCGCCGTATCCCAATGTCTTTCCCCGTGTCTCATGCGTGTCCCACCATAAAAATTATTGAAATCTGATGGACACAATCATACGTATTTTGACATGTTCTCAGCGTGTACGACATGGATACGTCGAGTCCTAGGCGTTCGGTGCTTCATAGATCACCAACATGTAACAGAAATGTGGCGCAAATCCTAATCATGTATCATCTCAATCTCCTGATCTCAGTGTTCATAGGTTTGATCACTTTTTGATGCATGAAAAAAATAGATAGAGGAGCTTAATTACTTCTCAAATGCAACAAGAAGGTTATAAGTATATCTTTCAAAGTGTGCTGATTATCTTTCTCAGTGTGTTGGTTTTTTTTTTTTACCATAGTTGCATTAAATACATCCACGGTTTTTAATCGAAGTATCGGGTAACGTAATGATACAGCCATATATCGGCAGATATCGGACCGTATCGAAGGTCCAAAATTCCATTACATAACACCATATACGATATGTAACGGCCTTTTATTTAAAACCTTCAATACATCTGAGGTCTAGTACTACTACATAATGGAGCGTTTGGTTACTGATATCAAAAGAAACGAATCCTATCCAATGATCACCAACATTGATTCACTTTACATTCTTAAATTGATTTTACATTCTTGGTCCACTAAAGTTGGTCCGTCACAAAACTACGTGCATTTTTAATAATTTTTTATTTTTTTTTGCATCGTTCAAAAGATCTCATCAAAAACTATTAAACAAGATTCATATTGCACGGTAAGTATATTATTTTTGAATTTAAAAATTACACGTAATTTCATAAGGGACTAACTTTACGGGACGGAGGGAGTAACATTTTCTTATTTCTCCAATATATCAAACGTTATTCAAATTGTTGCACTTTAGGCCTACAGTACTAATGTAGATCGATACAGACACAGATCGATACATGTTTTGAGCATTACTTGGCGGGATTCGAAAGAGTCCAAACTGAATGATGAAGCAAAATTAAGTTCAACATATCGATTAAACGTCGCAAGGATGCAGGCGAATTGGGAGTCCTTTCTCCGGCAATGGCATCATGCTGCCTAAAATCTTCTCATTAGGTTCAACCAATTCCCATTTAAACTTTTTAACCATGTTGTGGATGAAAGTGAGGATCGCGAGTCGAGCATATTATTTCCCAGGGCACATTCTAGGTCCTCCCCCAAATGGCACATACGTATATAGGGGCATTCCTTCAATACCTTTCATGAATCTTGAAGGGTCAAATTTATTCGGTTCCTGGAAGTGCTCAGGGTTTCTTTGTGTCGTGTTGACGGTCCAAAATACCTAAAGATTAACAAAAAATTAATTAACTTGGTCGACATAGAAAAGGTGCACAACATTATTTTTATAGGAGTGATCAAACATGAGTAATACTCCAGATGCAGAAAATGTTACAAGCTACTCTCTGTTTCATGTTGCTTGTCTATATTTTTAGTTTTTTACTCTTGTAATTTGTAAGTTGACTCTTAAGAACGTTCCCTTTACATCTTTTTCCTTTTGAAGCAAAAAAAAAAAAGAAAAGAGTTAAAGTACAAAATCATGAATTGAATAAATTAGTGCTTTCTTACCAATAAGTTATGGACAACTTCTTTTGGCAATTGATAATGCCAAAACCGGAATTGTTCCTGCCAAAACCGGAATTGTTCCTGCCAAAACTCTACTCTTTCTTGCTGCTACATTTACTTTTCTGCCCTTACTGCACAGGGACGTCCACCACCAGCTCTCTCATCTTCCTTTATTACACAACAAGTCCCTCAATAAACAACACAAACCTACGGAAAGGAAGCTCATAGGGGTGGGAAATTATCTTGTGTGATCTGTCGAATGGGTTCCAAAGAACAAAGGACCCATCAGATTTAACCTCGTTCGGCTAAATAAGCTAAATTGCTTATTTTTTTGTCCCTATTTAAAATTTTTTCGTATCACTTGGCTTGTTGTCAATTTTTTGAGGATTATTGCATCCTCACGACAAGAGGAATCTAAAAAGAATTTTTTTTGATCAAAATCCAATTTTTTTTTAATAAAGAACAAAAAATTGGCTTATTAGCTTAAAGGAGTATTTTTTACACAGCTGGATAAAGGAGTACTCCTGCGCTAATAAGCCAATTTTTTCGTCTTTATTCAAAAAAATTGGATTTTGATCAAAAAATTTTATTTTTTAGATTCCTCTTGTCTTGAGGATGCAATAATTCTCAAAAAATTGACAATAAGCCGAGTGATACGAAAAAAATTTGAATAAGGACAAAAAAAATAAGCCACTTGACTTATTTAGCCAAACGAGATTAAATCTGGTGGATCCTTTGTTCTTTGGAACCCATCCGACAGATCGCACAAGATAATTTCCCACTCCTATGAGCTTCCTTTCTGTAGATTTGTGTTGTTTATTGACGGACTTGTTGTGTAATAAAGGAAGATGAGAGAGCTGGTGGTGGACGTCCCTGTGCAGTAAGGGCAGAAAAGTAAATGTAGCAGCAAGAAAGAGTAGAGTTTTGGCAGGAACAATTCCGGTTTTGGCAGGAACAATTTCGATTTTGGCATTATCAATTGCCCTTCTTTTTATCCAAAACGTCAAGTTATTTACACTAACGTTTCTATAAGTTGTAAATGGTATATTTACACTAACGCTTGGGCGCGCGCATGTGGCGGCACTTAGCACTTAACACGAATGCACTTGCAAGTGCGCGTTGGGGTGTGAAGGGAATTCTAAACAAATCAAATCATCGTACATGACCCTTTTCAACTTTGGTCTATATCCCTTAACGGAACGGGGACTAGGGAAAAAAAAAAAAGACAAATGTATTATACAGTAATACAGAATGCAGTGTGTGCCGAGCACACACACACAAAAAAAAAGAAAAGAATGCAGTGTGAGCAGTTATGTATGAATAACATAGTGCAGCCAACCCAAGATTCCAGAAGCACTTTTTTCCTTTTTTGAATTTTGATCATGTTTACACATTGATAATATACATACATACCTTCCACCCCTTTGGAACAGTGTAACCAGCATATGAAAAGTCGGCTATGGGATCTGAAAGTTCCGAGAACCGGAGGAACCACCCTCATAGCTTCACAGACTACGGCCCAAGCATACTTCATTTTTTGCACGTCATTCCAGCTTAGGAGCAGTTCTTCTTCAGGTTTTTTGGACTCTGAGATCTCCTCATCTCCAACTGCTCTGAATTTCACAACAACATAATTAGTACTGCCCGCATTAGTTTGTGTAAGATCGATAACGGCATGCATGCGAGATGTCGATCTTCCTTTCATTGGTTAGAAAGAGGCTAGCTGAGGTTTTGATGTTGGCAGTGGCGGAATCAAGATTGTTACTAGTGGTGCCCAAACTCGATAAATAAGTTTCTAATCATTGATGTTGATCAGGATTGGTATGGCAGCTCTAGCGGCCTTGGCTTTGATTCTACAACCTTGATTTCTGCTTATATTTAACTAGATGTGAGTTCTTCTTAACTTGCAAGAAAATAAGTTGGTTGTCTTTATTTGATTTTTTGTTTCATTTGTTAATTTTGCGCCAAACTTTTGTAAATTATTAATTCATTTCGATGAGAGGAATCGAAAAGTATTTTTTTTTTTTTACGTTTACTCAACTATTTTGAGAAGTAACCACTTTTTGCTAAAAAGTGATTATTTCTAAAAATACTTGTGTAAAAGTAAATTTTTTTTACTTTTCTGTTTTCTCTAGTCGAAATGAATCAATAATCCATAAAAATTTGACGCAAAACTATCAAATGCGAAAAAAATTTAAATAAGAACAAAATTAACTTATTTTCTTAAAAGTTTAGGAGAACTCAACCAAGCTACTTCTATAAACCTCCATGAGATAATTCTTGAATCTCCGACAAAAAAAAAAATGGAATGATAGAACAAGCACAATCACAAATAAATAATTCAAAAATCGAAACAAAAAATTGACTGCAGCAGAAATAATACATAATTGATTCTAAGATAAGAGTATTTTATGTTATGTGAGGTGTTAATAGTAAAGTGGGTCCACCGCTGGGCTTTGGCGTTGGAGTACTTTTTCTCTTTAAAGCCTATTCTATTCATGCAGCTCGATTAATCTCTTGGAAATCAATTTCATGGTCTCTTTTAAACCTATCCTATTCGTGCAGCTCGAGTAATCTCTCGGAAATTAATTTCACGGTCTCTTTCAAAGCCTACCCTATTCATGCAGCTCGAGTAATTTCTCAGAAATCAATTCCACCATCTAGTAGTAGACACCCATTCATAGATAATTCAATATGGTCTAACCGCTGTATCTAAAAGGTTTCGAACACCTACGTACGTATGAGGAAGCAAACCAATAATATGTATCTGACCTTAATCACCGGCCAAGTATTCCTGGTTTTCGATGCTAATTTGAAATCACTCTCTCTCTCTCTCTCTCTCTCTCTAGGGACGGAGTTAGATTTTTATCCTAAGAGTAATGAAATGTACACTAATAAAAATTAAAAAGATTTGAATCTTGGAAAAATTAAAATTACCTAATAAAAAACTATAGTAAATGATATTTGTCATATGCATATGGCGTAGAAAAAAATACACACTTTCAACACATAAAAAAAAAAGAGTTGGATATCAAGAAGGAGGGGAGTGTGAAAATCGCTATCCAATTTTAATTTAATCTATCTACCAAAGTGAAGCATCTTGAATTGTGCTCGATGCTCTTTCATGTCTATAAAAGTATCGATGATAGAATTGCTATAAAAACTTCTAACTATATCATTCTCAATGTACGTGATCAAGAAACTTGACAGAAAATCATCTTCCATCCTAGTGTGAAGTTTTTTCCCCCTTAATTTAGACCGTATCATTTACATAATACTTAACTTTGACCCATTAAACATTTCTTTTTTGTTTTACATATAATAGTTGCATTTTCTAAAAAAATTTGTCATGGCTGCCACCGCCACTAGACCCCCTTGCTCCATCCTTGATTCTGTACCAATTTGTTCTGCCGATAAAAGAAGGAAATTGATTTCTACATACACTCCCTTAATTGATGCAAATACTCTTTTTTTGGCCTTTTAACGGGTAATTTTACGGAACAATCCCTCAAATTTATAAAAAGTGTATGAATGCATGGACTGTTAAGACAATCATAAGAGTTTTAATTATTACCTGATAAGATCTTATGATAAACGTCAGGTCTCTCTCCAACAAATTTCATGAAAAAAGTCATGGTAGTAGCAACGGTGCTGTATCCAGCCACTAGCAACCCCATCAACTTCTCACTAATCTCCTCATCTGGCATGTACCCTCCAACAATCATCGTCGTACACAGGTCCTGAGTTGGTGCTCCGGAGCCCAGTACTCGAGCTTTCTTCTCCGCCACCACATCCGCGAGCTCCTAGTGAATCACCTTGGCAGCTTTGACCGCGTAGTAAAACGCCGTCCCAGGTGTTAGAATATTCTAGATTTGTGTATTTCTAGGATATTCTAGAATCGATGTGTATCTCTCATAAGTTCAAATCATATAAGATCAAATCATATATTATGATTTGATATGATACTGATTTTATATGATAGTGATTGAGATTGTGATTGTAGTTTCCTTTATTGTATCATGGCTCACACTATAAATATGAGCCCTCTCATTTGTACAGAATATAGTCGAATTTACAATAATCCTTCTCTTCTTTGTCTTGTATTATGGTATCAGAGCTAGGTTCTCAAACCTAGTTTTTTTTTTTTTCCAGCCGCCTTGCCGAAGTCCCTCGGCTTCACTACTGATTACCACCACTGAACCCCAACCTCAAATCTTTTCCTCTCCACCGACAATATCATCATACCTTTCTTTTCTTTTCTTTTTTTCTCTCAAATTCTCTTTTGTTGCCTAATCAACAGAGAACAGCCGCTGCCCCAATCCATACACTTGTCCATTCTTCATATCAAATCCTTTCTGTCATCTTTATTCCAAACCAAGTCATCACCGTAATAGCCACACACATCTCCGTCCGTACAAACCTGCTACCGTTACACCTAGTCTGCAAAACACTCATCTCAGTTGGTCTCTTTTGTGTTTATTATGGAGAGAACTGACGTTGCTCAACCTATTTCCATCACTCTCGATGGTTCCAACTATATTCTTTGGGCTCAAGCCATGACCAGCTTTTTGAAAGGAAAGAAATTGTGGCGTATAATCACGGGTGATGTGATTAAACCTGTCAAAGCACCAGAAGAAAACCAATCAAAGTATGAAGAACGTCTTGAAGATTGGGATAGCAAAAACCATCAAGTCATTACTTGGATCCGCAACACGTCCGTCACCTCCATTAATCTGCAATTTGGCCGATTTCAGAACCAAAATGCTCCGGCCAAGGCTATTTGGGACTTCTTAAAAGATCGCTACCAAACTACTGGTCTCTCTCATCAGTACCAACTCCTAAGCCAACTTGATCGAATGCGACAAGAGCCCGGGCAATCTATCAATAGCTTCTTATCTCAGATTTACGCTATTTGGGATCAAATCTCTCTCTCAGAACCTTCCTGGACAAGTACTACTGATGCTGCGTTGTTTGCCGCCTATCGTGATCAACAACGTCTTATTCAGTTTCTTATGGCTCTTACCACTGACTTTGAGCCGGCGAGAGCTTCACTTCTTCATCGCAATCCGCTTCCCACCTTGGATCAGGCCATCTCTGAGCTTCTTTCAGAAGAAACTCGTCTTGGCACTCTCAAATCACAACGTTTGGATTCTGTTCTTGCCGTACATCGCCCGCGCGATGTCCAACCATCCCAGTCTTCTGGCCCTCCATCCCAAATTCCAGGCTCTTGCACTTATTGTCATAGTATGAGCCATGAGTTACTTCGATGTCCTGTTCGTACCTGTAAACATTGCCACAAGACTGGACCAGGACACTATCAGAGTGATTGTTGGAAGAATCCCAACAAATAGTCACATGGGTCTAACTCTCGCGGGCAATCACGCAACACCTACTCTCAAGGAAGCCAATCCAAATCCAGTTATCAGTACAAATCCAACATTGCTTCTTGCCCTGCTGCTGCTGCCACTGAGGATTCTGATTCTCCTGATTCCGCACTTACTCCTCAATTCTCTATGACTGATGTAGAGGCTATCATTCAACAGGTTCTTGCCAAATCTAGTACATCTCACTCTACTGCTCTCTCAGTCACCTCAGGTACCTCATCTTGGTTCTTTGATTCTGCATGTTGCAATCATATGACTTCTGACCCTACCATTTTTTCTTCCATATCCTCTACTTCTCATACGCCTTCTATTCATACTGCTGATGGTTCACACATGCCTGTTACTCATATTGGTCATGCCTCTACATCTCACATTTCTCTTCCGGATACGTATCTCATACCTGCTCTCACCTTAAATCTAATTTCTGTTGGACAATTGTGTGAACTTGGTCTCACCATCATTTTTTCCTCTTCTAGTTGTCAGGTGCAGGATCCTCAGACAGGACAGATCCTTGGGATAGGGCGTAAGAATGGACGCCTGTTCGAACTCATCAATCTCCGTCTCCCCTCACATTTAACCTCCCATGCTCGGTCAGCTGCCTCAACTTCATCTACCACTGCTTTTAGTCTTTGGCACTCTCGTCTAGGACATGTGTCTTTTGGTCGTTTGCAATCTTTGATTTCTAGTGGTACATTAGGTCATGTCACTTCTCAAAATATTGATTGTATGCCATGTCAACTTGCAAAACAGCCGGCTTTAGCTTTCAATAAAAGTGAATCTATTTCAACTTCTCCATTTGAATTAGTTCATTCAGATATTTGGGGACCTTCTCCTAATACCACTATGGGAGGATCAAAATATTTTGTAATTTTTGTGGATGATTATTCTCGGTTTACATGGATATATCTTTTGAAAAAACGGTCTGAATTACCCCAAATTTATCATGACTTTGCAAAAATGGTTCAAACTCAATTTGGTCGTTCTATCAAAGTCTTTCGTACTGATAATGCTATGGAGTATAAGGAGGCGTCTTTTTTGAATGTTCTTCGTCAACACGGCACCGTCACCCATCGTTCTTGTCTTGGGACCTCCCAGCAAAATGGGCGTGCTGAACGTAAGCATAGACACATTCTCGACACTACTCGTGCACTCCTTATCTCTTCTTCATGTCCGGAGAATTTTTGGGGGGAAGCTGCTCTCACAGCTGTCTATACCATCAATCGAGTTCCTACCCCAGTCATTGGAAATCTCTCTCCTTATGAGAAGTTATATGGCATTGCACCCGATTATCACCATTTCCGAGTCTTTGGATGTGCTTGCTTTGTTCTCCTTCAACAGCATGAACACACTAAGCTAGAACCTCGTTCTCGCCTCTGTTGTTTCTTAGGGTATGGTATAGAACATAAAGGGTATCGATGTTGGGATCCTATTTCCAAACGTCTTCGTATATCTCGACATATTGTCTTTTGGGAACATCAAATATTTTCTAGTTTGTCTAAGTTCAACCTGTCACCTCTCTCAACCACTCCCTATTTTACTGACTCTTCTATCGACATCTTTTCTGATGAGTTTGATACAGGTACTCCAAATGATAGTTCTTTTCCAGCTCCTCCTGAGGCACCTGTTCTGGTTGATGATCATGCACCTAGACTCGTAGAACCTACTGAGTCTCCTCAACCCTCTATCTCTTCTCCTCTTGAAACACCTACTTGCTCTCCAGATACCAGTTGTTCCTCTGAACCACCACCACTTCCGTAAAAAAGGGTAACTCAATTACCTGCTTATCTTCGTGATTATCATTGCTATTCTACAGTGTTTTCACTACATGAATCTCACTCTTATCGTGAGGCCAGTACTAATCCTCTTTGGCAGAAAGCAATGGACGAGGAACTACAGGCCTTGGATCGTACTCATACATGGGATTTGGTTGACCTTCCCCCAGGAAAATCTGTTGTTGACTGTAAATGGGTTTACAAAATTAAAACCCACTCTGACGGCTCCATTGAACGATACAAAGCCCGTCTTGTTGCAAAGGGCTTTACCCAGGAGTATGGCATTGATTATGAGGAGACTTTCGCTCCCGTTGCCCGTCTAACCTCTGTTCGGAGTTTACTTGCTGTTGCTACAGTTCGCAAATGGGACCTTCATCAGATGGATGTAAAAAATGCATTTCTTAATGGTGATCTTCCTGAGGAAGTCTATATGAAGCCACCTCCTGGTTATCCTCACTCTCCACACCAAGTCTGTCGCCTTCGCCGTGCCTTATATGGTCTTAAGCAAGCTCCCCGAACCAAATTCAGTACCACCATTGGCGATTTTGGTTTCACTTCTAGTCCTCATGATTCTGCACTTTTTATTCGCAAGACTGAGCATGGCACCATTATTCTTCTTCTTTATGTGGACGACATGATTATTACTGGAGATGATGTCACTGGTATTTCTAGCTTCAAACAGTATCTTAGCCGTAGTTTTGAGATGAAAGACCTTGGCTCGCCTAGCTATTTTCTTGGGATTGAAATTTTAAAAGATTCCAATGGATGTTATCTCTCTCAAGCAAAATATGCCTCTGATCTGTTAGCACGGGCAGGTCTTACTGACAGTAAGACTGCATCCACTCCTCTCGAGCCAAACACTCGTCTTACTCCTTTGGATGGCACATTATTGACTCATGCTACACTCTATCGGCAACTTGTTGGGAGCCTTGTCTATCTTACTGTTACTCGCCCAGACATAGCCTACGCCGTCCATCTTGTCAGCCAGTTCTTATCTGCTCCTCGATCTGTCCATTATGCAGCAGTTCTTCGCATTTTGCGCTACATTAAGGGCACTTTGTTCCATGGCCTTTTTTATTCCGCTCGCTCCTCTTTTACTCTCCATGCCTATTCTGATGCTGATTGGGCTGGAGACCCTACTGATCGTCGTTCTACTACAGGCTACTGCTTTTTTCTCGGCGATTCGCTTATCTCTTGGAGAAGTAAGAAGCAAACTATTACTGCACGATCCAGCACTGAGGCTGAGTACCGTGCTCTTGCTGACACTGCTCAAGAACTCTTATGGCTTCGATGGTTATTGGAAGACATAGGTGTCCACCATTCTACTGCCACCATACTTTATTGTGACAATCACAGTGCTATTCAGATTGCACATAATGATGTCTTTCATGATCGCACGAAACATATTGAGATTGACTGTCATTTTGTGCGCCAACATGTCACACGTGGTACTATTCGACTCCTCCTAGTCTCATCCCTAGAGCAAACAGCTGATATCTTCACCAAGGCGCACCTACCAGGACGATTTCAAGACTTGGTTACCAAACTCAAGTTGGTATCTGCTCTCCCACCTTGAGTTTGAGGGGGGCTGTTAGAATATTCTAGATTTGTGTATTTCTAGGATATTCTAGAATCGATGTGTATCTCTTATAAGATCAAATCATATATTATGATTTGATATGATACTGATTTTATATGATTGTGATTGAGATTGTGATTGTATTTTCCTTTATTGTATCATGGCTCACACTATAAATATGAGCCCTCTCATTTGTACAGAATATAGTCGAATTTACAATAATCCTTCTCTTTTTTGTCTTGTATTACCAGGGACGTTGAGGGGAAGAGAGTGAATCCCGTCGGTCACTATGTCGAATTGGCCGACGAGTTTCACGACGCGTTCTGGGTTTTCGATGCCCAGAAAGAAGCGACACGCGAGGGTCAAGGTTAAGGACCTCGAGAATGGGTGAATCTTCGCTTCAGTTTTACCTTCCAAGTGAGTCTTCAACTGCTTTTGGATAATGGAGTCCATACCTGCCAGTAAGAAAAACTACTCAGTACTCTACTAATTTTTCATGCATAATTATTTGACCAGGGCCAGAATTTTGGCTTAGTACAAGTACATATATGGCTAGTTAGGAGATGAATCCGGCTTGTCTATAGTCCAATTTGGATTGTAGAGGTGCGATCCAAGTAATCGCAACCGTCGGATGATATTTTTAATGGTCTAAATTTGTTTTCATATTCTACCAGTAAGAATATATATTATATATTTTATCAGTAAAAGTTTTAGTAAATCTGAACTATTGATTATCAAAATGAACGGTTTAAATTGAACCGCACATGTTTCTCTTCAGTTCAAACCGGATCCTTAGGAGATCTGGTGCACCTTGTTGTAGTTATACCTTATTTTAGCCTATAATATTGCTACGACATCCAAAACCTATTCTATAAAGCTATTAGTGGGTGTTTGCGAAAATTTATTTTGACAGATATATATCTCTAGATTCTAATTTTGAAAATCAGTTTAGAATGTTTGGCAAAATTTTTACATAACTAACCAAATCGAGCCTTAAGTCTCAATCACTTGGGGTCGGCTACATGAATTCTTTTTCTCCATTGAGCTCTGTCAAGAGCCATTTGTGCACACAAACCTACTCTACTCATATCGTTGCGTACCACAGCATCTAAAGTCAATTTAGGTCTACCCCTCCCCATAGCATTGCTACCCAAAACTATCATATCTGCTCTTTTAACTACTGCATCTCCTGATCTACGGTAAACATGCCCAAACCATCTTAGCCTATTTTCCCTCAACTTCTCTTTTATGGGTGCTACACCTACCATCTCCTGAACCGTTTCATTTCTAATCACGTCTCTTCTAGTCTTACCACACATCCACCTCAACATTCTCATTTCTGCTACACTCATCTTGGTCACGTGTTGTTTCTTAATAGGCCAACATTCTGTCCCGTAAAATATCGCTGGTCTGATGACAGTTCCATAAAATTTTCCCTTCAATTTTATGGGTACCCTCCTGTCACACAGCACACCAGTAGCGCTCCTCCACTTGAGCCACGCCACTTGAATCCTATGAGTCACATCATCGGCAATCTCTCCATCCATACTAATGATTGATCCTAAGTATTTAAAATGAGCACTCTTAGGTATCTTTTGGTCTTGGATCATCACTCTTTCTTCGTGCACACTGCTGGTACTACTAAACTTGCACATCATATACTCAGTTTTACTCCTACTTATTCGAAAAACCTTTTGACTCTCATGTATCCCTCCAAATTTCTAGTTTCGTATTAACACCTCTAGCGGATTCATTTACGAGGACAATGTTATCTGCAAATATCATACACAATGGGATATCCTCCTGGAATTGTCTAGTCAATTCATCCATAACTAATGTAAAAAGGTACAGGCTCAAGGCTGACCCTTAATGCAATCCTACAGTGATTGGGAATTCACTCGTTTCCCCTATTGGTGATCAAATGGTAATGACGGCACCTTCATACATGTCTCTAATCACCTCAATATACCCTTTGGTCACTCCCTTTCTCTCCAGAACCCACCATATGATGTCTCTTGGCATCCTATCATAAGCCTTTCTAAGTCTATGAAAACCATATGGAGATCCTTCTTCTTTGCTTTATATTTTTCTACCATTCTCCTTAATAAGTAGATAGCTTCCATGGTTGATCTACCAGGCATGAACCCAAACTGTTTTTCTAACACCCTCAAGCGATGTTCAATAACTCTTTCCCACAGCTTCATCGTATGACTCATCAATTTAATACCTTTATAGTTGTTGCAGCTTTAGATATCCCCTTTATTCTTATAGATAGGTACTAGAGTGCTCCTTCTCCATTCGTCAGGCATATTCCAGGTCATAATAATCTTGTTAAACAACGTCGTCAACCAAGTTACCCCCAGGTCACCTAGACTTTTCCACACTTCAATAGGGATACCATCTGATCCTAAGGCCTTACTCGGTTTCATCCTTTTCAAAGTTTTGACTACTTCAAACTTTTGTATTCTTCGAAAAAATTCATATTCTATATTCTCGCCAGGTTCATACTCTTCCTCCCCCCCAAAGCCTCTTTCATGTTTCTCATTTAACAACTTCTCAAAATACGACTTCCATCTATCTTTGATCGCCTCGTCTTTTACCAACACCACCGAATCAATATCTTTTATACACTTAACTTGAGAAACGTCTTTAGCTCTCCTTTCTCGCAACTTGGCAAGTTTATAGATAATTTTTTCTCCATCTTTACTATCGAGTCTAGTATAAAAATTCTTATAGGCTTCCAACTTAGCATCCCTAACAGCTTTCTTAGCTTCCTTGCTAGCTTGCTTATAACCCTGAAAATTTTCCTCAATCCGGTCCTTTTGCCACTTTTTAAAGCACTCCTTCTTGGCTTTTACCTTGGTTTGAATCTCATCATTCCACCACCATGTCTCCTTAGAAATTAGACCTTTTTCCTTCGACTCCCCGAGAACTTCTCTCGATATTCTTCTAATACCGTCAGCTATAGTATTCCACATATTGTCACTATCTCCTTCCACTCCCCACTGTACTTCTTGGGACATTTTTTCCTTGAATACCTCTAGTTTCTCCCCTCTTAGGCCCCACCATTTAGTTTGTGGACATCTAGTTTCCTTTCTTCTTCTAATATTCCCCTTGAGACTAATATCTAACACAAAAGTCTATGCTGTGCCACTAAACACTCTCTGGGAATAACTTTACAATCCTTACATGTCAAGCGGTCCGCACCTTTAGCGAGAAAGTAGTCAATTTGGCTTCTATTGGCTTCGCTCTTAAAGGTAATTAAGTGCTCTTCTCTCTTCCTATAGAAGGTATTTCCCACTATAAGGTCAAAAGCTACTGCAAAATCTAAAATCCTCCGACCACCTTCGTTAAGGTCACCAAAACCAAAACCACCATGCACCTTCTCATACCCTTGCTTGTGCACTCCCACATGGCCATTGAAATCGCCTCCTATAAATAGCTTCTCCCCAAAATGTATATCTTGAACCACGTCATCCATCTGCTCCCAGAATTGCTCTTTAATGAGATCATCCAAACCTATTTGGGGTGCGTAAGCACTAATAATATTAACTATACTCCCTTCAATCACAAGCTTAACTAAAATAATCTGATCTCCTTTTCTTGTGACTGTAACTACTGAATCTTTCAGGTGTTTATCTACTATGATACCTACTCCATTTCTATGTCTATTCTTGCCCGTATAGTAGAGCTTATAACCTGTGTTCTCTATTTCCCTAACTTTCTCCCCTACCCACTTAGTTTCCTGAAGACAAGCTATACTAATCTTCCTCCTAAGCAAGGTGTCAACTAGCTTCCCAGTCTTACCCGTCAATGTCCCTATATTCCAAGTTGCTAAACGAATCCTATAATCCTGGGCTAGCTTCTTTACCCGTGCTCGTCCATGTGCACACGGGAACCCTTGCTCACTTATCACCACACACAGGCGCCGATGTGGCGCCCCTTGCTCATTTTTCGAAGCACCCGAAGGCAGGCATAACGCGTCACTTAAAGGGAACGCCCTAGTATGTTTCGTTATCATATTTGGATTCATGTCATAGAAATCTGACGGGTTTTTTTACATGCTGGCTGTCAGCTACCTAACGCACAACCCTCCTCCTTTATCCGGGCTTGGGACCGGCTGGAGAATAAAGATAAGATTCTAAGCACAAACCAGGCGGAGTTAAAATTTTTACACAACTGATTTTTAGAATTTATAGATTCTGAGAACTTAAAAAATGAAAGAAATTCTCAAAATTTCAAAGCTGAGGTTGGGTAGCTTTTGGAGTTCTGCAACACAAATTCTCGAATAATGAATGAAATTCTTATAATATCACAGCTACAAGAAACATGTTTATCAATATCTACTAAATTCCGGAATCTAAAATATAAAATACGGAATCTAAAATCTAAAGCAGAAGCTGAAACTAAATTCTAAAATCTGTATCCATAGCTAGCAATTGCAAACACGCCCTTAGTTCAGGGCCGGGCCCGGGGTAAGCCCTGCAAGCCCGTCGGCTTGGGCAACCCCCTCGGCTAGGGCAATCCAAAAAAAAAAATTCCATGTAAATATAAATACGTATATATATTTTTCTGAACCAAACATAACATAGAGTATTGTGTTGGTTTGTTGGTTAGCAGCGAATACTTAAGTTTCCTCTGTCAGAAGCTACGCCTAGGTTCAAGTCCCGTCCTTGTCCACCAATGTCGTTTCGTTTTTCTTCCTTTTAAATTTCTCTCTCTCTCTCTCTCCGCCTCTTTTTGTTCACTGCACCCACTCTTCTCTCTGTTTTTTTTAAAAAATATTTATGATTTATTAAGAATAGAAAGGCCATTTGTTGTTGTACATTTTTTATTTTAGGAGATACTTCTTTTACATCAACAATTAGGATGTGATCCACTTACTAAAATAAGTATTTATTTTTAAATTAAAGGTGATGTATTGTGAGAGAATGACTTGTCTCATAAAACGAAAATAAGTAATTAAAAAATATGAACCTTAACGGAACGTGGCAAACTCCTCCAAAAAAAAAAAAGAGGCAAAAACAACTACTAGCATTCGCATACTCACATAGTGATGTATGCAAATATGAAAACTATAAATGTATATGTATATACTATATACACAGAACTCACCAATTTTAAAAACTTCAATGAACAAATTAACCATTTTTAAAGTCGGGTTTATATTTTTTCAAGTTGGTTCATAATCTTTCTTTTTTCAATTTATCATTGAATATAGAACAATGATCAAAATAAGAAAATAATAAAATGAAAGTTAAATAAATAGAAAACAATTATTATTTTTCTTTGAATCGACTCATGCTAAATCATAAAGCACCATAATCCGAATTCCATTCTAATTTTAATTTTTTTGATAGAATTCAAACTAAAAGAACATTGTGACCTTAATTTTTTTGCCTTGTATTTTTTTTAATTTTTTATGACTTAATAATAAGCGGGCAACCAAGCTTGAAGTCGGGCTTGACAACCCAAACGTCGGGGCCGGCATTGCCTTAGTTAGTAGTTACATTAACCGTCCAAGTTGTGCATGGCATGAAACAACCTTATCAAGAGAGCACTACAAGAAATTTGGGATATATCTCCCAACGGTTTTTTTAGTAACGGTTGAAAAAACCGTCGGTATAGATGGTGTATAGCAACAGTTTGCAAAACGCTACTAGAAACAGGACTATATCAACGGTTTTCAAGCAACCGTTACTAGATTACAAGACTATAGCAACGGTTTTCCATAATCGTTGCTAAAAACCGGACTATAGCGACGGTTTCCAATAACCGTTACTATAAACCGGACGATCGAGACCATTGATTTTATTTTTTTTGTTGATTAAATCATTCTCATTAAAATTTGGCCTGATCGAGTTTAGAAAACTTCTTTATTGAGACAAAGAAAAAAAAATTATTTTCAGAAAATGTTTTAAAAAAATATTAATTTCGGAAAATGTTTTAAAAAAACTTTTTTTAAAAAATATTAATTTTTGAATTTTTTTTTAAAATATATATTTTCAAAAATTTCTTATTTTTCAAAAATGTTTTGCAAAAATTTTTAAAAAAAAACTATTTCAAAACTTTCATATTTTTCCAAAATATTTTTCAGAAATTATTTTTCTTAAAAAAATACAAAAAATGTTTTTTAAAACTTTCTTTTCTCAAAAAATGATTTCAAAAACTATTTTGTTTGAAAAATGTTTTCAAAAAACCTTTTTCTTCAAAAATAGTTTCAAAAATTAGTTTTTTTTTTCTTTCAGAAAATTGATTTTCAACTTTTTTATAATTTTTTTTTCAAAAATTAGTTCAAAAAAAATTTTCCCAAATTGTTTTGTAATAAAAATTTTCCCAAAATGTTTCAATCCGCGAATTAAACGAGGTCTGACATAAGCTAGCCCAGCCGGTTTGCATAGTATAAATATTATTAGGCTCTTAATATTACACAAGTGCTATGCTAGCCCAGCTGATTCGGACTCGCGCGCGCATACGCGAGGTCATGGGTTCGAATCCTAGGAGGAGCAAAGTTGTTGTGTTGCATCATTCCATGCGCCACGCGGGAGCCACGTGGGTGCCATGTAGTTGCCATGTCATATTTTACCCCAGATTTTAAAAAAAAAAAACTTGCTTTTACCAACGGTTTACTAAAAAAAAATCTCTATCAACGCTTGGCAAAACCGTTGCTATACCTCTACACCAACGGATATCTAGCAACAATTTGGCCAGCGGTTGGTGAACCGTTGGTATTACTTTTAGCAACGTTTTTTGTGTTTTTTAGCAACGCTTTTGACCGTTGTTATATCTCAATTTTCTTGTAGTGATAGCAACGGTTTTCATGCAACCGTTACTAGATTACAAGACTATAGCAGCGGTTTTCCATAACCGTTACTAAAAACCGGACTATAGCAACGGTTTCCAATAACCGTAACTATAAACCGGACGATCGAGACCATTGATTTTGTTTTCCTTGTTGATTAAATCATTTTCATAAAAATTTGGCTTGATCGAGTTTAGAAAACTTCTTTATTGAGACAAAATTTCATTAGTAAAATAAATTTTTCTGTCCGATCTAGTATGTAACGATACCCGATTAATTTCATTTTTCGTATGAATGATGTACTCGTAACTATGTAAAAATAGACGGTTCCAATCGGAAAAAAAAAGAAAAAGAAAAAAAGTAGGAGTTTGTATAGTATAAACCAAATTAAAAATTTAGATTAAGAATAAATCGATAAAACTCTAATGAAATAACCTAACCCAGCCGGTTTGCATAGTATAAATATTATTAGGCCCTTGATATTACACAATTGCTAGGCTAGCCCTGCCGGTTTGCACTCGCGCGCGCATACGTGAGATCTTGGGTTCGATTCCCAGAAGGAGCAAAATTGTTGTGTTGCATTCCATGCGCCATGTGGGCGCCGGGTGGAGGCCATGTCAGCGCCACGCGGATGCCATTACCAACGGTTACAACCGTTACAACTTGCCTTTACCTCGGATTGAAAAAAAAATTTGGTAAAGAAACCGTTGCTAAAGAAACTTGCCTTTACCAACGGTTACAACCGTTGCTAAAGAAACCGTTACTATAAAAAAATCTGTACCAACACTCGGCAAAACCGTTGCTATGCATTTACACCAACGGATATCTCGCAACCGTTTGGCTAACGGTTGGTGAACTGTTGGTATTGCTTTTAGCAACGCTTTTTGTGTTTTTTAGTAACGCTTTTGACCGTTGTTAGATCTCAATTTTCTTGTAGTGGAGCGACCGGCAAATCTAAAACAGCTTTAATAAAGTAGACTGAAAGAAGTCTCTTATAGGCGAGCTGCAGGAACTTATGCTAAAATAATGAAGGGACTAGCACCCATACACTCTCTTTCAGGCTTGTGCGGTTATCTTCGGGTGTTGAAAAAGTCCTTGATTCCTTATGCGAAGTTACTATCGGTATTTATAGTTTCTAATCCCAATCATGATGCACGTCTTCTTTGATCCGTTGGCTACGAAATTATATTAGTTATTGAGATAAGCTTTTTATGGTAAAGAACACTGTAATTAACCGTGGTTTACGTAAGGAATTATTTTTATAGTACTGGCGATTTAAATATGTTTAAATTCTGAATTTCTTATAATTGACCGGGTAGTATATGCTCCTCCCGTCCCATCAGTTTTTTGGTTCATTACAAACAAATCATGTCAATTTCAACAATAAAAAAATGAATTACTTCCGTACATAGTTTTTATTTTTTATTTTTTCCGCACCAATATATAATACAATCTTCAATTTTGTTGTGGAAATATTGAAAAAAGTTATGCAGGCTGTAAGTACTTTATTTTTCTATCCAAAATGACAACTTTTCTTACTAGTTAAGCCTTATTAAAAAATAAGTTCTTATTTCTAATTTTTAAACTTAAAAATATTGTATTTACGAAAACAAGATTCATATTTTGCAAAAAATTATTTCAGTGAGTCCATTACTTTATGCTTGAAAATTACAAATAAGCACTTTTTAAGAAGGCTTAGTGGAACACTACCTTAGCGGATGTATAAAATTTGGCGATAAGTAAGAAATTACCCCTAGAGTAGGGGAGTTTTAAAAATATTGGGATGGGAACCCCCACTACTTATCCCCTTGGCTTTATTATCGGATCCGACGGTGTTATTTATGAAGATATGAGCTAAAATGATGTGTGTTTTAATCTGAAAAAAGGAATATATATTCAAGAAACCCGGCCACAACAAAGTTGTACATAATTTTTTTTCATAGGTAACAAAAATTAATTAAAACTCGATAAAGGGTAAAAGTTGTACATAGTCTTTATCATGAGAACTAATTTTGCTTGCATATATAGCATTCACCTGCGACGTAATTGACCAATGCCTCGGGCTTCAAGCACCCCGGGGATCGCAACAACTTCACATCGCTGTCTCGATAGAGCTTATCGGTTTTGGGCTGGGAGGAGAGGAAGAGCTTTTGCATAGCCTGTGGCAGGTACGCAGTGAAGTGCTTGTCCTCGTTGGAGAAGAGGAACTTGTGGCCGTTGGGGCCGCATATGATCACGATCTTTTCTCCGAATAAATTGGTCCTGAAAATGTCCAGAGAGTGTTTCTTCATCCTATCAGATATGAACTTCTCAGGGTTGATGACGAAATCTAGGGTCTCACCCACAACAGGCCACCCGGAGCCGCCGGGTGGCAAATTTGTACCAACATTGGATGCATTTCTGAAAGCAACGAAGCTAATGGTAAAAAATATAACAAGGAAAGCTATAGCTAGTGCTGAGAAAGCTAATTCCATGATGTCTCTAGCAATTTCCTCTGGACAGTAGTTAATTGGGAATGGATTGGAAATCTGCTACTCAGGCAAGGGATTACTGTGATATTTATAGAGCAATTAAGCCCTTGCACTCAGTTGCATGCGTAGCTAGAAATATGCATCAGTAGGGGTACTACAAAATAAAAATTCTGGTTACAGCACATTTCAGACATCCCATCCCACTGACCCAAAACTTGATGTTTTTTGGCAATACGATGGCAGCTTGCGTGTTACATCACGAAAAATGAATGCGAGTTTTTAGATTTTAGAGTAGTGTTTTGTTCACCCACCTAATACGAATCCTAAATAAAGTATATAGTATAATGTTATAATGTTCACCCATTCTTGAGTTGTTAGAACAAAATATGCTTTAATGTGCGTATTTGGACGAGCTGATTGAACTATATAAAAAAATAAAAAAAAAAAAGATATCTGTTTCGATTCAAAAAAAACTAAAATTATAAAAAATAATAATAATGCAGTGGGGGACGTTTCTCGTGGGCCTACATTGGCTCCACCACTGCACTAAAAAATGTTATCTTATTTAAATTTCTTGGACCAGACCTCGTTTAAACATAGTCCGGCTACAAATCTAATATAGTTTCCTAAGGCTCGAAAGGGTTTAATGTTGGTACAAGGTTTACAGGGATACTAGGCCAACAAAGTAGACGAGAAATTTTTCGAGCTAAATGTGAGGGAATTAGAAAGGTAGAATTATTTATGGTTTTCAAATAAAATAGAAAAAGAAAATAAATATTTTTAGTTATGACTGAGAGTCTGCACTAACTTACGCGCATTTCGACGTATTTGGAATTCTGTAGTTAACTTGCGACCGAATAATTCTCCAATGACCCCTAAGTTCAGTGTTCAACTTTCGTAGAATTTGGACTTGCAATCTCTAGCTCTTTTTGTCGTTATCTCATCCCATAGCCCACCGGACCAAATCTCTTGGGATTGAAAATAAAGGATTATTATGGAAAAATAAAATAATGAGTGGAGGCTTTGTGAAACGGTTTTTTTAATCAACTTTTGTGACACTATATTCAAGGTTTATATATCTTGGACCTGACCTTGTTTAAACCGCATCCAAACCAATCCGCGTACAACCCTAATTGGTATGAGGTTTATTATAAGGATACTAGGCCAACAAGGTTGACTATTGGTACGAGATTTATTATAAGGATACTAGGCCAACAAGATTGACTATTGGTACGTAGGGTTTATTATGGGTGTTGGTAGGGCGGTCCCAATGGGTGCAAAGGGGAACCTGGGCCCAAGAGGTGCAAAGGGGAACCTGGGTCCTTGCACACCTCCAAATATATATGCTTGTGTGGTATACTAATTTGGGAACTGATTTTTGCCCTCCAAGATTTACTGCAAATGCTCCACCTTTTTGTTTTTATACTATGATGTTGCTGGCAACATCAGTGTATATTTTGTTTTTACACTGTGATGTTGCCAGCAACATCACAGTGTAAAAACAAAAAGGTGGAGCGCCTGCAGTAAATCTTGGAGCGCTTTTTAGGTTAATAAGAAAAAAATGATATTGGCCCCTGCAAGTCCGTGAAATTTTTTCCTTAAAATTCCTATATGTGCGGGGTAAAATTCCCAAAATTTCTATTCCATTGTCAACCATTTCTTAAGTTGCATGTATAAAATTAAACGGTGTCTGCGCATATCTTATCTTCAGGGCCGGCTTATAGGGTATGCGAGGGAAGCAACCGCTTTCAGCACCCGAATTTTGGTCCAAAATTGAGATCCCACTGTAATGTAACTTACATATTAATATTAGAATGTTTCCAAAAAAAAAACACAAACCAGATACTTGGTTTAGTGGTCACATAATATTGTCATGCTATTGGGAGTGTGTGGTTTGACTCCCATGCACCTCCATAGATTCAATCATATCTTTTTACATTTATAGTCATAATTGTATCCTTTTAGTTTGATTTTTTTGTTATTTTTTGTACTTTTATCATTTTTAAAAAAAATTCATGAATATGTAAGGGGCTCAATAGAGGAAATTCGCTTCTGCCACTGGGTGTTTGATGGCCAAGTGATCCGTACTTATTTTCTTAGATATTACTTTCAAGCTAAATGTGAGGGATTAGAAAGGTAGAATTACTTTTGGTTTTAAAAAAAAGGGAGAAGAAAAGATTTTTAGTTATGATAGAGTGTTCGGCCCTGCTTGTGTGCACTCCGACAGAGGCAACTCTATGTTGAGCCTTCCATGGTCAACTGAACATCCAAACAATTTTTTTTTCTTAGAATACATGTAAAAATCATGAGCTAGCATTTTTTTGAACACCCAATTTAAATATCAATGAACACCCAATTCAGTCTTGAACGCTTCACCCAAAAAGAATTGAACACCTAACCCAAAACCAGTTGAACGCTCAATCGTTACCCAATTACAACCCCTCAATCCACATAATTCATATTTGAACACCTAACACATTAATTACTTCAAATAAAACTTATAATCATAATAATAAAGAAAGAGAAAAAGAAAGAGAAAAGAAGCATCTATTGGTGTAAACTCTATGCTGTGCGTTCTCTCTCTACCTTTATTGTCGATACTCTAAATATGTTAATTTTGCAATCATGACAATAATTACTTTAAGTATTTGTTTTGTCTTATTAGCATCTGCAATGTAATAATCAAAACTTGTCACGTCAGCTTTTGATTATTCGTTTAGAGAGTTGCTAAAGTTAACAATGTGAAGTTCCACATTGTTACTTTTTATTCAAATGCCTAAATTTGATTATTGGTTAGGAGGTTACTAACTTTAATTATTACAATGTGAGCATTTTTTTAAGCACATGTTACTAACTTTAGCAATCTTTTGATTGTGATTATTACATTACGGATGCTCTTAGCTCATAGAATTACAGACAAAGTTTTAAAAAAAAAAATCAACTACATTGCAAACCCCATTAACTTGAATAATATTCTTTCGAATTTAAGATTACGATAGAAAATTAAATCTCATCATGTCATCTTAAAGAACAACATATTTTCGAGAAGTTTAGTCCCAACTAATTGCATGCACTATTTATACTCCTATATATGACATTTCGTACTTATATTATTGGTTAATAGATCAGCCAGTAGAGTTAAAATAATTTTTGAATACCCTATTACAAATTTCTTGAGCTGCCACTACACTCCGATGTATTTAGAATTCTGAAGTTATCCAATTTTAATTATGAGTTTCAGTCAAAATTTTTTACTTTTCTAATTTCTCTCGTCGAGACGAATCAATAAGTCACAAAAATTTGACTCAAAACAAATAAATGCAAAAAAAAAAAAATTCAAATAAAGACCCAAAAAAAAAAAATTACTTGACTTATTGGACCTCTAATTAAGTCAATTGTATTAATCGGGTCATTTTAGCTAAATGAGGGACCCTTAATAAGAGCAAATTTACCAATTGTTAGGTAAAATTATCCGTAAATAGTGCACTTTTTTCATTTTATCTATTCACATTTCTTTCAACACTATACTAATACTACTCCCTCCGTTCCAAAATGAGAGTCCCTTATTCCATTTTGGGATGTTTCAAAATAATTGTCCCATTCCAAAAATAGAAGTGGAAATTTAATAAAATTTCAAAAGTGCCTCTCTTATTTGAATACAAATGGTGCAAAATAGGTAGAATATAGAAATAATGGTGGAAAGTGGGTGTAATAATTACATGTCTCATTTAGGAAAAGAGAGGGAGTATTTATTTAACCTATTCTTATTAAAATATTATTACTTTTATTTCCTTTTTCTTTTTTTTGGGAGAGAGAGAGAGAGAGAGTAATAAAGAAATAGAAAAACTTGTGAACACAACTTCAGTACATTTACCGAACCATTTCATCAAAGTCAGTTTACCTTCTCTTTTACCTCCTCTACCGCAGCTTGCTTTTGTGTATTTTTCTGCTGTAAAATAGCTATAAAAGTCAATTTACCCCACCTGATTTTACTTGCTCTAAAAGGAACTGATGATTGTATATCAGTTTTCTTCTAATAGGAGATCCCTCGTTTAGGTTTTTTTTAGTTTCTTTTTTATCAGCTTGTGTAGCTAAAATGCCGGCTTCTTTTACCGTTGGATCTCATACCCATTCGAAACCAATGTGTGGGGTCCACAGAATTTAAATATATTTTACTGTTTTTACCATTCGGTTAAAAAAACAAAAATGATACTCACGTTCATTTCACTTTCTCCAATTACCTTCATTTTAAAAAGAATGTAATTTTAAACTCAAATATATTTAAAAAATTATTTTTTAATTTATTTTACACTATTTAAAAAATCTTAATAAAATCTATCAAACAATATCTATATTGATAAAAAATTATTTACATAAATATATAATTTTTTGAAAGTTGTTTTGTTTGGATAGCATTGTTTTGGTTGAAAAAAGTCGGAAGATACTTCCGGAGCTGACATGGTCATCTTTGATTGGATATACAGGCTCACCAGACGTGGCCCCAATTGACAGAAACCAAATCTCCACGTCACCACCACCTTTGTGGCCCCCGTTGCGGTGTGGTTAACTGTCCCCATTAATCTTCAGTTAAACCCTCCCTCCCTCTCTCTCTCTCTCTCTCTCTCTCTCTCTCTCTCAATTTTCCGATCTGTACGTCCGTCGAGCGTTAGAGGGAGAGAGGAAGAAACTCAACTATTTCTCTCTCCTCCTCCGGTACGTCAGCTCCTTGATACACTCGCCCCGTTCCAATTTCGCCACTTGATCGTTCCTACTTATTAGGGTTCTTTTACTCGATTTGAGATTTACGCGTTTTCGTGATTAGATTGTCTCCTAATGATCAGTCGATCACAATTATGATGATTATCGCAATTGGGTACCTTTTTTTTTTTTGGTTGAAGATTTCAATTTTGGTCAATAACCCATTTTTTACTCCATTCACGCGTCATTTGTAGTTTGCAGTCTGTGCGATAACGGTGGCAGGCGTTACATTGAGAAAGTAAAAATCTTGCGGCAAAAGCGCCAGTTTTTAAGATGAAGAACAGAGAGCGCGCTGCTAACATTGCTCTAGCAGGTGTGTATCAGTCAAATTGCAGTTTGTTTTTATTTTTTAAAATTATTTACTCCATTGATTTTGTACGAAATATATGGACCTTACGAAAATATGTGGTGGTAAGGGGTGTTGGGTACCAGTGCCCTAAGACCGATTCAAGTGGGGTCCCACTAATGGACGGAGGTTTGGTCCCAAGATTAGTCGAGTTGTGTGTAAGCTGTCTGGACACATGGTTATCAAAAAAGAAAAAATTATGTGGTGGTAAGGGGTGTTGGGTAGCTGTGCCCTTAGACTGCTTCAAGTGGGACCCCGCTGGTGGACAGTGGGTATGGTCCCTAGGATTAAGGTGATGCAGACACCTGGTTATAAATAATAATAAAAAAAGAAGGGAAAAAGATGCCTTTCGCTTTGTACCACATGTCTAGATAATCACATTTGCCTTTGCTCCAATCACTGTCAAAACATTTAGGAAACAAACTATCCCGCGTAACGGGTTTGAGTTTTGGGGGGAAGAGGCATGTTGGAGTAACATTTACATGATCACTGCATGAAGGCATAGTTCAGGATGTTTTGAATTTATACCTTGCACTGACAGTCTTTTTGGTAGCAAGTGACAGTGGTTACACTCATGATGAACTTCTTTCAAGCTAAATGCTAAGGTTGGAAACATAGATATTCTATAGTTTGTATAAACTTGTATTGATCAGAGCAACTGAAAAGACCTAAATTAGAAAATTATGCATGCTAGAGTGCTAGTTAAGGACAACAAGGAGGTTGAGGAAGGATGGAGTTACGTTGTATCTCTTTATGATTCGAGTCATTCTCTGAACTTCAGTTTAGGAGGACCTATAGCTTTACTAGTGGTGATAATTACAGATTTTTTGCAAGACCAGAACAGCAAGCTATAGGAGCTGTGAAGTAGATGAAATTGGAAGAGGTTGTAGGATCAAATAGAATTTCTACAGAATTTTGGAAGCCTTTGAGGGATGAAAGGTAGAAAAGGTAGTTTGCTGGTTGATTGATAATTTTAAGGTCTCATTTTAAGAAAATTCCCTATCAATGGAAGAAAAAGCATGTTAGATCCAATATTTGTGAAAAGGATGGTACTTGGAGTTGCACTAATAATTGTCGGATTTTTGTTGTAATCATACTATCAAATCTGTGTGTAACTGTACCACCTACCAACCTTTGATCAATTTGACAGCATTTTCGGAGTTGGATGGAATATGGACTTGATTCCAAGTTTCCTAAAGCACAATAGTCATTCGTCTGTCAATTGCCCAAAGTTCTGCCGCAAGACAAGTCTTGTTACATCTTTCCGAAGAATGCCTTGATACAGTAGATCTATCATCTCGAAGCAGCTCCACCAAACCCAGTTGGTCCCAATTTCCGTTTCGACTTCCATAGCCATATTCAGCTACCAATTCTCTGCAAAGCCAGTTAATAAACCTGCTTTGTCTTAACCTGTAAGAACTGGGAGTCTGGAAGGTTTCTTACCTCCTGAACTTGGTTCCTGGTGCTTCTAACACCTCCTGATCATTCAAACATAAACAATTGCACCCGTATTGTTGTTTATAGCTTTCCCATTTTCCCATTAAAAATGACACAAAGGATAATCACAGAGCCAACTCTTTTGAGATTCCAAATTTCCCAGTGCTTGTACAGCTCATCTCTAAACCCTGCAAAAATCCATGAAATATTCCAATTGTAAATGTCTTTAGGAACCCTAAAGACGTGACTTGTACTTTCCAGTGTCTGTCTTACTGGTGTATCAGTTCTAAGAATTATGTGCCAATGACTCATGACGCTTTTATGGTTATAGGGTATTCACTTGATGTTCCACACTTTTGGAGCAAACAACTTTTGATTTGTTGTCATCATTTTGGCCTGCAGGTTTAACTTTGGCACCACTGGTTCTGAAGGTAGATCCAAATTTAAATGTCATTTTGACTGCTTGCCTCGCAGTTTATGTGGGTTGCTACCGTTCTGTCAAATCAACTCCTCCTTCAGTAAGTACGGCAGGCAATCTGTTGGACCATGTCTTCGTTTTCTATACTATGTGCTCTAAAGTCTAAACAAAGGGGCTTAACCTTGCTTCAAATGTGACGTCTTGATTATTGCAGGAGACAATGTCTAATGAACATGCTATGCGGTTCCCTTTGGTCGGGAGTGCGATGCTGTTATCACTATTCCTACTCTTTAAGTTTGTGTCGAAGGACTTGGTTAATGCTGTTTTGACATGCTACTTCTTTGTACTCGGGATTGTCGCTCTTTCGTATGTTCCTTCTGTATGGGTCATTCGATTATGGTTAATACTTGTTACCGATTGATGGTTTGGTGTGATTCTGCACTATTTACTGATCTTTTGTCCTTTTCATACTTTACAGAGCGACACTTTTACCTGCAATCAGACGTTTTCTGCCAAAGCAGTGGAACGAGGACCTTATAATCTGGCGTTTTCCGTATTTTTGTTGTATGTGGTTCCTCTATTTTCCCTTCCTTGTTGAGTGTTTAATGTCAATTGTCATTTCTCTTTCTACACCTTTCAAGATGCTAAATTGGCATGGATGACTTTTTCCCCTGTGCAAAGAGGCTAGCATATGCATGCGCTATGTTCCTGTAGAAAGCTTCTCCAATCCTCCTCCTTCTATAGTTCAGTTTTATATATCTCTTTATGTGCTCTCTCTCATTAAGTGAAACTGATAGTTGCTGCTCATTAAGTGAAACTGAATTAGGAAGTTTCTGCCCTCCTTCATAGGGTAACATTGACTTTCTCAATGCCCTCTATCAACTTGTACAAACATCCAGTTTTGTCGTTTTGATGATATGCCGGCCATTTCTGACAATATATGCACTTCACTGAACTTGTTGACTTGAGTTATGGTTTCCCTTGTTGAATATGTATCTTATCATTGTAATAAAAGCAATCTTTTAGTTTCTCATTGTCTTGTTCTCAACATGGTGGGGTTGGCATGATATATAACTCGACATTCGAGTAAATGGAATATTTAGTTTTCTGCTTTCCGATATCGTACAGTTGACATTAGCTTGCATATGGCATGCAGATTGATGTTTTTCCTTGCACATTTCTTCCACAGCTTTGGAGGTTGAGTTCACAAGGTCTCAGATCATTGCTGCAATACCTGGAACTTTCTTCTGTGCATGGTATGCATCACAGAAGCATTGGCTGGCAAACAATATATTAGGCCTTGCATTCTGCATTCAGGTTTGGTAGCATCATTCTCAAAGGGAAAGGCTTCTCTAACATGCTTGTATTTCTTTCATTTGTCAAATACAAAAAAAAATGTTTTATTTTTTGCACAACTTGTTTCTTTTCGGTGAGCTCCATATGTTTGTTGGCATAATTTAAAGGCGCATGGTTTACCTGATTTTATACTCTTCATTTTGCAGGGCATAGAAATGCTTTCGTTGGGTTCATTTAAGACTGGTGCCATCCTTTTGGTATGGAATACAATCTATTGATTTGGTTATTTAGTTTTCAGATGGTTGTTCAAATGGATTGAGACAGCTGAGTCGTGTATTTTTAGATTTGGATTTGTCTTGCAGCACCCCAATATATGCAGCAACATCATGACTTTTGACATTTTATATTGACCATGTAAGAGTGTTTCTCCTGTAACAAAACCAAAAATGTCATCAAGTTCTACGAACCACTTTCAAGTAAACATTTTCCATTTGTATCTTGAGGTGGGAATTGACTTTTCTAAAACCTTCACATCTTGGAGCTCTTTCTGGTTCCTCCAAGTCTAAGCCTTTGTCTGAAGACCTGCCAAAGAAAGTAGCTTTAGAATGGGCAGCATCCTCTATGTAGGTAATGGTTTCCAAAAGATTGAGACTGTTTGGAAAGAAGTAGAGTATCTCTGGGTCTTTGACAAATTTTGATTTATTTCATTATGGCATTTCAATTTTTGTGAAGACTTTCTGTTTCGAGCACATATTTGTGTAAGGTTGATTGTCCATAATGGAAGAGAATATACATTTAACCTTGGCTCGTCTTTGTTATTGTGGTTTGCAAATTAAATTAGTCCCTTGGTTTCGAAGTGTATCTTCTTTTTTTATCCCCATCCTTCCCTTTACCTTTTGGCACAAAACCTCTTCAGCTGATAACCTTGTAGAAGTTAGAGTTCCATTCGTATTCAGCTGATAACCTAAGTTATTTTCTCTTGGTAGTTCCTTATTCTGATTCTTTTCCTGCGGAAAATAAACTGCAGGGTGGACTTTTTGTATATGATATCTTTTGGGTTTTCTTTACCCCTGTGATGGTTAGTGTTGCAAAATCTTTCGATGCTCCTATTAAGGTCAGTTTCTTGATTCGTGCCATTTGTATTTTTATACTATTTTCGATCACCTTGATCTTTATATTCTGATTATGATGGGTTTTTATTCTCTGCAGCTTTTATTCCCCACTGCCGATTCGGGACGTCCATTTTCGATGCTTGGACTTGGGGATATAGTGATTCCAGGTGTGGTGTTCAAACGAAATTTAAAAATCTATTTTCCTGAATGTTTGACATAAATAGTTGTTGGTGTTCTTGCTACCTGCTACAACTTAAAGAGTGGTATCAGGCTCTTTGAACACTGGGTAGCTTTCCCCTTGCAACTAATTTCACCTTCTTTTTCCAGAAAGTTGGGCAGCTCTTTAAATCTGGATTATTGTATATGCAACTGTTATTTGGCCTTATCATATGCTTAAACACTGGGATCAGTGGTTTAGCCTGCTTTACTCATGCGTGGAGTATCCGCACTATGTGTTGCATCTATCTCTCTCTCTCTCTCTCTCTGCCCGAAAATCTTGGATGTTAACCATATCACTGATCAAATGGTTTTTATAGATGCTAATAATGTAAATCATCAATATATGTGCCCGTGTCATGACAACTTAAAGTGGTTCGTTTTTAATGTTTTGCCTGTGTCTTGCTTTAGGTATTTTTGTCGCATTGGCCTTGCGATTCGATGTGTCCAAGGGGAAAGAGAGCCAGTATTTCAATAGTGCTTTTCTGGGATATACCTTCGGTTTAGTCCTTACAATTATTGTCATGAATTGGTTCCAAGCTGCACAGGTGCATCCCTCTTGATCTTTTAGCTGCATTGTTTTTTTTTCCTGAAGATACAAAATAACGTGTGTATATGGCAACCCAAGCCATTAAAGATATAACCTGGTCCATTCTTTAGCAGAATCAGACTCTATGCTATGTCTTTGTCTAACTTTGACAGTTCTTCTGTCTAATTTTAATCTTCCATATCACCTTCAGCCTGCACTGCTATACATAGTACCAGCTGTTGTTGGATTTTTGGCAGCTCATTGCATATGGAATGGTGATGTAAAACAGGTTCGTCCGTATTCCAAAGCCCCTTGTATGATGGTTTTTGTTTTGTTGTCCCAACTTTTAGTTACTATTCCGCTGGAAGTCTGCTTGTGGACTGCTTCATCAACCTGCACATTAATTTTGCTAGTATTTGCAGTTGAAATTACTAGTTTACGTCTCCCTGGGACCTGCGCCCTCAAGCACACAGTTCTTCCTGTTTGGTTATGACAGTACAAACTGTTATGCCAGTACAAAATTTTCTTCCAAGCTGCGATTTTCCGGAGAATCCGGACAACATTTTGTCCACTTTTGCATAGGGATGGCAATCTTGACCGAACCGATGGGTACCCGAACGGTAACCGCTTTTTTTCCCCGAACCATAACCGAAAATTTTCCCGTTGGTGCGGATATGGTAGAGGTGGGAGATAACCGAACGGGTTCGGTTCGGTTACGGTTCAACTGATAACCGAACCGAAACAGTTTATTTATAAAAATACCCCTATATATATACACACACACACACACACATTTACTAGTTAGGGTTTTCTCTCAACCTCAATCATTTCCCCACCCCTCCACCTCAGGTTAGACCAGAAGACGAGAGCGGCAATCATGAGTCCATGAGATATCTCTCTCTCTCTCTCTCTCTCTCTCTCTCTCTCTCTCTCTCTCTCGATCGATCGATCGATCGATCGATCGAGCGATCGATCGATCGATCGATCTGGACTCTCATTGTTAACTCTGTTTTTGTGGGGTTTTCTCTCATCTATCTCTGTAACTCCGCAGTCGACACGCTTCGGGGCCCATTTGAACCAGTCAACTCTCTCTCTCTCTCTCTCTCTCTCTCTCTCTCTCTCTCTGTGAGTGTGTGTTAGCGGTTTTCTAGTCACCCTGAAAGACATCTGCATTGAAGAATTCCTTTTAGCGTTGTGTTTGGATCAAGGTTCCTGGAGGGATTTGAAGGAAAGTAAAATTATGAAAGAACAAACTTCGCTGCCTTATTTGTTCGTATATCTGCTCCTTGCCTTCCAAAATTCCTACACGCACCAATGATCCAAACACGGATGATCCAAACACAGCCGAATCAGCTCAAAGTTAATTTGAGTTATGTAGTTCATAAAGCAACTTTCAGATCAATTGTAGAACTTGATTAGTAACAAAAAGTTGTTTTTTTTTTCGAGTTGTTCTGTAGTATTTGAACATAGAATCATATTTTACTTGTGTGCTTGTTACTTGGCTGGATTCTTTATTGACTTCTCTCTGTTCATCACTTGTAGCTGTTGGAGTTTGATGAGTCTAAGACTGATACTATATCTGAAGATGGTGATTCCACATCAAGCAAGAAAGTGGAGTGAGGTGAAACCCTTACAAACACAAACCACACCCACAGCCAGAAAAGCCTTAAAGCTCGGTCATAGAAACTTGTAACAATATTTTCTTTTTTAGAATTTTTTTTGGGATTTTTTTTTTCTTTTTAGGATTATTAAGCCTCTTAAACAATTCAAATGATCTATTTCTCCTTATTTAGTACACAATTTTCCCCTGTTCAGTACTGTTTCTTTCCATTTGGTTAAACACTTCACTCCCTGATGTTGAAAAATATCGCTTCCCCCCTTGTTATTTTAAAATTTTTGCAATTGACCTCACTACAATTACAAATTCCTTCCAAATTTGTGAATGTTTTCGCAAGCTCCTATTTAGAGAGTGTGCATATTCACATAAATAAAGCCAGTCCAACGGAACGCTTTCTCTTTACTCTCTGGTGGAAGTGGTGGTTGCGGCTTTTTTGGTCGCGTGGTCGCATTGTTAACCAAAATATTCTACAACAGTCAATTTGCAGAGGCTTTAGCTTTCAGGAGGATGGCCCAATGAGCTTTTGCTTTAGGAAACCCGACTATGTACCCAGATTTTCTGTGCATACATCGCAATGTGGGGACAGATCATTCAGAAAAATCTGAAAAGGTAGAACATTGGAAGGTTTGTGTTACTAATCTAGGACGCCAAGTCCCGGCCGTGCTCAATTCTAGCTGCAAGTTGCAGCCCCTAGAAATGCCGTTGTGTTGGGGGCAACCCCAAGAACAATCTTTAATTCCAATTGGTCGTAGGACACACATGGTCATGAGGCCCATTTCGGAATCTCACACAAGCGATTTGAACCGTTCGGTAATTGTAAAATAATTATTCAAATGGTTTTAAAAAAATATCAACCCAATCGGATATTTGTAAATAATTGTTCTAATTTGGTTATTTATCATTCAAAATTCAGGACCATAAAAATGATTAAAATTTGAAAGAATCTTGAAGAAAAGTTAAACAATTATGTACTATTATGTATTTCCTTCATCTGTTGGGATTAAAACGTGGAAGCACCCAAGGACCGAGATTCAAACACAACCACAATCGCAACCAATGGAAGTACGATGAAAAATAAAATAGAGATAGACACGCAATAATTACGTGGTTCGGCAATAACACGCCTACTCCACGGAGAGGATCCCGTTCTTTCACTATGACAGAATTAGTACAAGAGAACACCCGAATTTGAAAACCCGAATTCAACCCCTTATACATCCACGCTCACCAAGAACCCACTCTCACACCAAGTACAAGACTTGAACTTTACCATTTGAAAACCCAAACCCAACCCCTTATACACCCACTCTCACAAGAACCCACTCTCACACCAAGTACAAGACTTGACTTTTACACTTGCACACACTGTTTTCACCTCACTCGTTGCCCCTGCCCCTATAAACACCTTCATCCATGCCAATATATAAGCACCCATCAACCCTTATAATAATAACATTATACATGTTCCAAAAAAGAAGATGGAAAGACACGGTATAAAGAAGCAACAGCTATCAGTCTAGCACTTCAGGACTCCACGAGGATAACAAACCATGTGCAAGCAGCAATTGATTTATTGGGAATTTGAACCAACCCAACAAATTGAGCACTGCAGTAAAAATAACTAAAAGAGTTCCAAACAAATCCTTAAAGTCAATTCAAGCACGAAGACAACATTTCGGTCGTGCCTGAATCCAATCAGGACTTTAGAAACAGGAGTTGGCCGGTCCAAATCCAAATACGGTGCTTCACCAAGTGCACCCCACTAAATAGGAAATTCTAATATTCTCATATGCAACTGACCCTATATATATCTGAAAACTCCTCGTTTTTGGCACAGGCGTGAATGCGTTGAGTGCGGGCGTGTCAAAACTTGTAGCGTCTAACTTTTGATGAAGATTCCTGTGAATCTTGACTTCTAACGTAAGAGCGATTGTGTGTGATCCAAAAGTTAAAGATCACAATGAGGTTTGTGGTTTGCCACACGGTTGTGGACTTAGAATTTCCTAATTGTATAGGAAATGCGTAAAAAGGAAAACATAAACTCTATTATACTGGGATAATAAAGTAGTACAAGAAAAGATAAAATCCAAACTACATGAAGAAGTGAGTTCAAATGGATTCAAACTACTTAAAGAACGTGAGTTCGAATGGGATTTGAGCACGAGGTACTCGATATGCTACTTTGCTGAAAGTAGGAAAGTGTTTGTAAGCGTTGAGTTTTGATTGGTGTTGGACCCTTTTTTCGGTCTTGTGAACTTGTATTTATAGGCACAGCAGTAAGTTGATTCAAGCCTGAATCCGAACTCTGTTTTGCACCATATGTTAACATGTGTCCCATGACTGCTCCACTTTTCATGCACGTTTGATCATGGGCAGTTTTCTAGCAGTTGGTAGATCATGGATGATGTGGCAATAACTCCCTATTACCCCCTCTTTGTGTGCTTGCTTGACACGTGGCTGGCCAATTGACCAAGTCAATTGGCTTTTGATTTTGGAGGGAAATAACCACCTCGGCAGCAACCAAACCCCTAAAAACGTGGGCCGCACCTCATGGGCCAGATCTGCTCCTTTCTTTATGGGCCCAACTATGGGCTACCTTCCCGAAAAATCATGGGCCGTGCTCTTCATATGGGCTGCGTGCTTCTTGGGCCCAAACGTAATAGAAAAACCCATGGCCCAATACACTTAACCAATCGATTACATAGCTTCGGCCCAATTTAATCAAAGAATTAATTACATAGCCAATCACGGCTAACCCGATCCGTGGTGTCAAAAATGGGCATAAACAATATCCGAACTTTATTTTCGGTCTGCTTTACGGTACGTGTCATTTGAGTTTGCGGTGTGCATGTAGTTGTGTCTAGATGATTGGTAGTAGTTATTTTCATTTCAGTTTTATGTGATGAAATCGCTTGTAATGCTTTTGGCCTTAATATGTCAAAAAAAAAGAAAAAGAAAATATACGTGATTGAACGATTATGAATCCCTAATCCAAATTCTAAACCACCTAGGATGCCATCCACCACAAGTGCTACTGGTTTGAACGACAGGATCATCTCTCACACTTTCTTACAACTCTGCCAATTCGTTAGCCAAATCCTATTGGAACTAGTCTTAGGGCTCTTTTGGCTAAATAAGTAATTTGGATTATTTTTTGTTCTTATTAAATTTTTTTTCGCATTTGTTAGTTTTTCGTTAATTTTTTGTGGTTACTGTTTCATCATGACGGGAGGGATCTACAAAAGTAAAATTTTTTGATCGAAACACAGTTTTTTTTAATATAGACAAAATAAGCTCATCAGTCAATTTGTTTTGTATTTATTCAAAAAAAAAGGGTTTCAATGTTAATTTTACTTTTCAGATTCCTTTTGTTATGACGATACAATAATTCATTGATCAAAACACAGTTTGTTTTAATATAGACAAAATAAGCTCATAAGTCAATTTTTTTTTTGTATTTATTCAAAAAAAAGGGTTTCGATGTTAATTTTACTTTTCAGATTCCTTTCGTCATGACGATACAATAATTCATTAAAAATTGATGCAAAACTAATAAAGACAAAAAATAAGCCACCTTGCTTATTTAGAAAAGAAAAAAAAGTAGTTATAATGTCAAAACTATTTTTGTTGGTGCCAAAACTCCAGCTCATACAAATCTTGTACACTGCACATGATACAAACATTTCATGTACTAGAGTTTTGACATTATCATTTTCAAACAAAAAAAACCTTATTAGTTTGGGAAAATGACGGCTTAGGACGTATTTTGATAATTAATACCTTTTAAGGACATACTAAAAACATTTGTTAATGAACAAAATGTCTTTAGTGGGTAATAATCATTAAAACAAGTCCTAGGGGTCATTTTCCCTATTAGTTTCTGTCTTTTCTCCTATCTACATAATAAGGGGGAGGATTTTTGAATCTTATCTCTTTAAATCCTAACCATTGATTTGCTCCATAAATTCTACGACTCTCCCCCTCCCTCTCAAACAATAGTAATTGCACAATTGCTATTAATTAGATCTCACGTTCAAAATCCATATCTCACTCTTTCCTCCTCCTCCTCCTCCTCTCTCTCCCCATTTTTTTCTCCGTTTAAATGGCTATTTTGATTACAAAGCTCTCACCATTGTCTAATCTGTAACAGGATTGTCTACCTTTGGGTGGATGTTTGATTTTATAATGATTCCCTCCCCCAAAACCAAAATAAATAAATAAATAATAATATTAACCAAACGTTCCATATTCTCTGTGTGTGCGCGCTATTTTGAAATTTTGAACGACCCCTCGATATTACATGAAAAGGTTGATACTTTGTTCATGGTTACAGTGTTGATTTGCATGTGTGTTGATTGCTCGATCCGCGTCTTTGGGCACGAGCATGCACTAAAAGAATTCTGTTTGAACTTAATTTAAAAAAAAACTATTTCCGTATAAATCAATTTTGTTAGCAGAAGTGGTCAATATATAATTTTATAATTCATTTTAATTGTGTTTAAAATGCGCTGCGTCGTGCCTTTAAACCCGAGTCCTGCTATAAAGCCCCAATCTGACCATAACAATTCACAACCGAAGAAAGCTCCCGAAGAAAGCTCCGTGCGGCGACAAGAGGAGGTCTGTTTTCCTCTCTCTCTCTCTCTCTGTGCGTTCTTCTTTGTTAGTAACTGTTCATGGCTAGTGCAATGTACGGGAAGGTAGAGAGAGAAACGGGCAAGGTAGTTGTTGTGGATGGTGATTAACTGATTATAGTGATGATGATGATGATGATAGAGGTCATAATAAGAGGATAAGATGTAGTTGTAGCAGTGAAAACGATGATGGGTATACCACGAAACGCAGTAGGACTGTAGGAGTACTGTATCGTTTCAAGGAGGACGGGTTTACATTCCCCCTTACAACTTAGCCCTAATGTCGAACGATACGGAGGCCGACGAGACCAGCCTTCATTACCAACGGTTGACATGGGATGCCCTCAGAAAGAGCATTAACGGGTTGGTCAATAAGGTGAACGCAACCAACATCAAGAACATAATCCCTGAACTCTTCGCGGAGAATTTGATTCGCGGCAGAGGTCTGTTTTGTCGATCGTGCATCAAGTCCCAGATGGCCTCCCCCGGATTCACAGACGTGTTTGCTGCATTGGTTGCCGTGGTTAATACCAAGTTTCCGCAAGTGGGTCATCTCCTTGTCGAGGAGGATAATTTTGCAGCTCAAGCGAGCTTACAAACGCAATGACAAGGTTCAGTTACTAGCGGCTGTTAAATTCGTAGCACATCTTGTGAACCAGCGGGTGGTCCACGAGCTTGTGGCGTTGGAGCTGCTCGCGCTTTTGTTGGAGAGACCTACTGATGACAGTGTGGAGGTGGCAGTGGGGTTCGTGACCGAATGTGGCTCGATTCTTGGAGACCTTTGCTCCCGAGGGTTGGATGGTGTGTTTGAGCGTTTTCGTGGGATTCTTCACGAAGGATAGATAGGCAGAAGAGTTCAGTTTTTGATTGAAGGTTTATTTGCAAGAAGGAAAGCCAAATTCCAGGGGTACCCAGCTGTTTGTAAAGAGTTGGACCTTGTTGAGCAAGATGATCAGCTAACTCATGAAATATCTCTTCAGGAGGAGGAATTGGACCCCGAGAATGGTTTAGATGTTTTCAAACAGGTTCCGCAATTTGTAAAGGAGGAGAAGCGATTCGAGGAAGTGAAAAAGACCATACTTGGTGATGAGTCTGGAGATGTAGCAGATTCAGATGCAGGCTCAGAAGATGAGGATGATGAAGAATCTGATGAAGAGGACGACGAGATGAAAATAAACGATGAGACAGAGACAAATCTGGTTAACCTCCGGAGAACAATTTATCTAACAATTATGTCTAGTGTTGATTTTGAGGAAGCTGGCCACAAACTATTGGAAATTAAACTCGAGCCGGATCAAGAGATGGAACTCTGCATCATGCTTTTGGAATGCTGCAGTCAAGAGAGAACCTATTTGCGGTATTATGGCCTTCTGGGGCAGCGGTTCTGCATGATCAACAAGATCCACCAGGACAATTTTGAGAAGTGCTTTGTGAAACAGTATAGTAATATTCATCGCCTTGAGACTAATGCGCTACGTAACGTGGCCAAGTTTTTTGCCCATTTACTTGGCACAGATGCTCTTCCTTGGCACGTTTTAGCCTATATACGGTTGACTGAAGAGGACACTACCTCATCTTCCCGTATTTTCCTTAAGGTCCTCTTTCAGGAATTGTCAGAGCACCTTGGGATTCGCTTGTTAAATGAACGTCTTTATGATCCCACAATGCAAGACACTTTTGAGTCGATATTCCCTAAGGATAATCCCAACAGTGCCAGATTTGCCATCAACTTCTTCACAGCTGTGGGCCTTGGTGGCATTACGGAGAGCCTGCAAGAATACATGAAGACCGTCCCATGTGTTATCATGCAGTAATTTGTAGATTACAGTGCCAATCTGATACTAATAAGGTGAAGCTCTGCAACTGTAGTCGCTACTGACAGTAACTGACTTATTGGAAGCTAGTTTATAAACTTCAATTGTTTATAACTTTTTCAATGGCTTTTATGGTATCTGTAACTTTCCAATATGGGGTACATAAGGCTTTTGGAAATTCCATTGATTACATCGTATGTTGGGGCTGCCTTTTGTAGCATTTAGGCAATCTGTGGATTGTACCCAAGTAACGTGTATAACTTCATTGGACTTCACAAAGCATTACTAGTGGTCCTTATTTTGAAATAGTTTCAATTCATTTCCTTCTTGTACATGGTTATATGTTTTCCTGAACTGGCGTATTTCAGAAAATATTTCCCACTTTCGAGGAGTTTCTCATTGAAGAAAAAACGATAAGGAGTTCTTGAGAAAAATTTCCGAAGAGTGGTTATCATTCTTTTAGTTGAGTACTTGAGTTCTTTGGTTGTCGGAGGATTGAACTGCATTTGTCTCTTTGTTCTTTTTCAGAATCATGCTAGTGTTAATTTTTTCCTGGTTTATCATTTATTTACCAATATCCGATCATTTTGAATTTACATGAATGATTAACTCAGCAGGCTTTTACCAGGTGAGGGGTTCGGATAAAAAAGATGGGTCTCAGGGTTCAAACTAATGGCAGGTGTAGTGACTTGGGGTCACAAAACTGATCCCTGGTCTTATTTTTCGCAGTGGGAGTAATTCTGTGACTCGATCTCCCATCGCAACATGAAAATATATGTCAACACATTAGACTAACACCTTCAAAGTTATCTATCTGCACATTTTGTTTCTGAATTGGTTATACCAAAAGATGGTTGTGATGAGGATAGGGGTGTGTAACTGTTCACTCGGCCATAAAATGATTTTTCTCTCTTTTTTGGTTGTGCCATTCGGATTTGATTCTTTGATATATTATTCTTTTCCAATGCCCTCTAGGATTTTAAAGTATACAGTTTCAAGATGAGCGTGCATGACTCAGGTTTGGATAGGACTAGCTTCGAAACTATGCATGGGTCTGATCATCATGGAAATTCTTTTGGCCACCAGTCTAAGTCCTATCAGTTTTTACCAAACAAGGGTAATCCTATTCCTGGCCAGGTCTCCTCATTAGCTACGAATGATTTTTCTAGTGGGGAAAATTCAGTTTATCATGGTACTAGGCTGCGTAAGATGAGGGATAAATAGGATTGTTGGGATACAGTTTGTACTCCTATCAGAAGGGGTGGTTTGGGAGTGAGGAGGTTGAAGTTGTTTAATCAAACTCTATTGGGTAGTTGGCTGTGGAGATTTGCATGTGAAAGGGAAAGATGGAGGAGAAAAGTTGTGGTTGCTAAGTATGGATATGGATGGGGAGATTGGTCCTCTCTTAATACTAGCTTGCCTTATGGGGGTGGGGCTCTGGAAAGGTATCATGAATGAGTGGGATGCTTTTGCAAAGAATATTCGTTTGGCAGTTGGAGATGGGAGAAGGGTGAAGTTCTGAGAGCATGTGTGGTGCGGAGATGTGAGCTTTCGAGATGCTTTTTCAAGTATCTATTCGTTGGCTCGTGATAGGGATGTACCCATTTCTGCTTGTTTTTACCGATATGAGGGAGCGGTAGTATGGGATATTCGTTTTTGTAGGGATGTGCACGAATGGGAGGAGGAGGATTTGATGGTCCTGCTATCTACTGTATATAGTATCCAAGGGATAGGAGAAGGGGGTGATGAGCTGCGCTGGGTCCTATTTAAATCTGGATTCTTCTAGGTGAAATCCTTTTATCAAGTGCTTAGTGGGGGTGGTGATTGTTCTTTTCCGTGGTGTGCGATTTGGAAAACTAAGGCGCCGTTGAAGGTGAGTTTTTTTGTGTGGTGTGGGGCCCAAGGCAAAATTCTTACAATTGACAATTTGATTAGAAGGCGGGAAATCATTGTCAATTGGTGTTGTACATGTAAACGGGATGCGAAGACTGTTGATCATCTACTCATTCATTGTCCAGTGGGGTGGGAGCTTTGGACTTTGGTGCTTTCTTCCCTCACCTCAAGTGGCAAATGTTTACGTGTATATTTTTTACTTTGGATGTTCTTTTTACTTTAGGAGAGAGATACGGCCTCTCTGTTACGCGCCCTCTCTCTCTCCGTACGTAAGTATGGGATATCAACAAATACAAAAAGTCTATGGGTACAGAAAAATTAGTACATATTTTGTACATAGATTTTTCGTGGTGCCCACTACGGGTCCCACACAAATGATCCGAGCCGTTCACTAAATGTAAAATATTTTTTCAAAGGCTCTCGCAGAAATTCAGCTCAATCCGATATTTATAGATATTCGATCCAATCATCTAACTTTTTCATATCTTGAAATCTAAATGAAAAATTAGATGATTGGATTGAACACCTATAAGTAGCGGATTGAGCTGCATTTTTGCAAGAGCTCTTGAAAAAATATTTTACATTTAATGATCGACTCGGATCATTTGTGTGGGACCCGTAGTAGGCCCCACGAAAAATCTATGTACAAAATCTGTACCAATTTTTCTGCACCCATAGACTTACTCCAACAAATAATAGCATTTACCTTGGGACCTTGCTACAGGTATTCGTTTGCTCCCGTTTCGGGTCCCGCAAAGATGATTGGAACTGTTCATTTTGTTTAAAACATTTCGTTTAGGGTCTCTGTAAAAAATCATCTCAATCCGATATCGGAAAAAGTGTTTATGAATCATCCAATTTTGCTTCAAAATTTAGGAGCGGTTCCAATCATCTTTGCAGGACCCGGTTCCAATCATCTTTGCGGGACCCAAAACGGGAGCAAACGAGATATGTACCTGGCTGCTGTACCATTGTTGCTGTATTCCTAGCTTTATTGTATACCTTGTCACATGAAAAAACACGTAGGAGTTTACAATGTCCTATAGCTATAAGATGTTGGAATGAGATAAAGAAGTTGTCCTACAATACATTCTGTCTCCTTTGGTTATAGTACTTAGGCTTTGTTTGGCAGTTCCAGTAAGGAAGAGAAAATATGCAAGAGAGAAATTAAGAAGAAAGCTGAGTCTTTTCTTTCGGTTGACTTTACAAGTAAATGAAAAGAACCTTGAATCAACAAGGAAAACTCTCTGAACTATCGGGATGACAATCTCACCCGAAATGATGGTTAACCAAATTGAAATCAATTGGGACAGTTTATACCGATTTTTTAATTGCAGTTGTGGTTTTGGTTAATAATTTGAAAAAATCGGCCAGTTCGGTTTTGGTTTTATATGATAACTGCATCTACATCGTAACTGAAACCAAACCGCAATATAGTTACGAAAATACCCTTATATACATGTGTCTTTTATATGAAGTCTGAGAATGAAAGTTGGAATAGAAAATTTGGAAGATGGATTCACTAGTCTATGACGTATTAATTTGTTGGCATTTTTATAATTTTATGTTCTTTTAGTGTCTGAACTCTATGTATTCATTCTGTCCTTGTCTTTATGTTTGGAAGAGGAATTTAATATTGACTTTGTTGTGAACTGTAATTTTGTCTGTGCTTGGAAGATTGATGCGCTTTGAGTTAATTTCATTTACAATTAATTTGCGTTGTTCTTAAATTTTTTTCCCTTGTTTCTTTCTTCTGGTTGATTAAGTTCGAGTGATTAAAAATGTTGACCACCCGTTTCGGTAAAAAAACGAACCGAATTGATAACCAACGGTTTATGTTATGATTTAGATAAAAAGAAAACTTCGGTTTTAGGTATAAAATCCGATTGGTTTTACAAACAGTCGAACCAAACCGTACTTGCCTCTACTATACTAGTAGTACCGAACAGGTAAGACCGAAAGATTCTTAATTTTCCTTTCCTTTCTACTTCTTCTTTCCTTAAGTTTTTCCGAATAGAGTCCGTACCTTGAGATAGATGTCCTGAGAATTTTGAGGCATTTTGTGAGCTAATAATGGGTTGGGCTGATTCTCTTGATCTATTGACAGCAACCCACTAGAGGAAATGTAAAAGTTGGGATCATTTTCTCTTTTCATATGAGAAAAGCTTCTTTATGGAGCTTTCCATAAAGAAAGTTTACGGAATTCAATCTCAGTCGTTCAAAAGTGTATTGGATGGTATGGATTGAAAACAATTTATTACCGTGAATAGATTATCTATTAGCGGTAATGGATTGTTTTTAATCAGGACCATCCTAAACACTTTTGGACGATCGAGATTGAGCGCCTCCGTAAAGAACCGTTTTACCGCGATTCCGTGAAATAAGTATCTCTCTTTTTCATAGGAGTACTAAATATACTGTTAAAACAAGGGGACCAGCATTCGGAGTTGTGGGTTTTATTCTAACTTTTAGAAAAGGGCATCAACAGTGGTGATGGTCATTATCAATTGGGTTGGAAAGAGGGGTTTGATTTTTCTGGTCAAGAACACATGCATTATGGACCACCACTTAATAAAAAGAGATGTTTTAAAGTGTCAACTTCCACATTCATTTGGCACATGATGCATCCTCTCAACATGCAATTTCTGGGACAAATGTTTCTCTGTCAAGGGTTTTGGACATATTTTAACTTAAAAAGTACTCACACGACTTACAATTCTACCGGTCCCATATAAATACTCGCCTCTGTTCCCATTTAACGATTCTTCGTTCTATGATAATTGAATAAAAAATAAATTATATTTTTAAATCGGTAATAAATTTTATATGCAATATGGATCTTTTTTGAGAGAGCTCAATTAATTCTATTGGATAATCTTTTCGAAATCACATATAACATTTTACATTACAAGATATAAACAATTGAAAAGTGTCAAAGTGATACGAACTCTTTAAAAAAAGAAGGTTAAATGGGGATGGAGGAATTACTTTTAAGAGCTCATAAAAAAGTATAATGTTATTTTGCAAGAGGATCATTTGTTTGAGCGGATGCAAGTGTTTAGATAAGACTTTTTAATAACTTAGTTGTCTGAACCAGCTTACGCGCATATTGACTAATTTTGAGGACCCAATTCCATCGTCCCTTTGCAGGAAGCCAATTAAATTTACAGCGAACTTATGTATGAACAGGTACCAAATTAAGGAGTTGACAACTTTTCTAAGACCTTTTTTTTTTGTTTTTGCCAAAACTAATAACAAGGGATATTATTACACATCAAAATCATCAAGCAGATCTCCCATTCCTCGATAAGGGATCAAGAATCCACACAGGAGGAAATTCAGTCCATAAACTACGCCTCTCCCCTACTAAACCTCTACTAGCCAATGCATGTGCTACATTATTAATTATTAGTAGAGCGCCCAGAAAAAGAAAAAAAATACAGCTTGCAAATCCCCTCCCCAAAGCTCTTACATCATTCTTGGCTGACTTCAATTAGGCCATTAAGCATATTGATTAGAGTTTGAGAATCACTCTCAACCACCATTGATGCAGATCCAACTGAAGCCCCATCTGAACCCCTCTTCGCAAAGCCATCGCTTCTGCTACAGCAGGACTAGAACAGCCCGCTGAAACCCCCATAGCAGCTGCAACAAAAAAAAAAACCATCACTTCGAACTATAACCCCATAACCTCCCTTCGATGACGATTCCGATTTCCGTGACCCATCAACGTTGATCTTCACATAACCTGGTTGTGGACGCTGCCATTTCTCAGTAGCTCTTGCCGCATCCCCCATCTCTAGTGACCCCACCAGCTCCATCTGCCATGTCCCCTGCCCGATTTGCCATTTGAAATTCTCGCAAACACCCCACTGCCTTGCTATTAATTATCTCAGGCCGCAAAACTTATCACACTCATCTGTCCATGACAAAGGAATATCCAGAATACCTTTAGCATGGGACTCGTCAAATGTACGTGTAACCACTTCTTCCTTCCAAGTCTTCTTCGTCGCCGGCGGATCAATGAGTTGATTTACAGTGAGCAACCCGTCGTCATCCACTACCACTCGTCTAGGCTTAAAATTCCCCGGAGATAGGGACCCAAGGACCAGCATAACAATATATATGAACCGAATTTCCATTCCCAATTGCCCATCTCATGACTCCCTTTCTCCAACACCCTCCGCCCTTCCATAATGCTCCGCCACACCCACGAAGGATTGTTCCCCAATTTCGCTTCCATGAAGGAACAATCTCTGAAATACTTAGCTTTAAGGAGGACACGGGCCATAAAACATCTAGGAGCTAGCAACCATGAGCCAGCCTCCACCCCTGCTTGGCAAGTAAATATAAGTTGTATATATGCACCAAGACTCCGGAACCCCAATCCTCCTTTGAACTTAAGAGGGTGCAATTCCTAAATCTCACACCTTAACCACTGGACCAACCCTCAGGGTTAAGTATTGGATAAGATCAACTACAAATCAAAGGGACTTAGGCTCCATTCTGGAACCGAAAAATAAGTATTTATTTTTTAATAAGTTAATTTCAAGTTCAAAAATAATATGTTTATACAAATAATTTTCCTAACAATATAGATCTTGTTTGATAGATCTTTTATACGATGTAAACAAAATATTTTTTTTATTTACATTATTTTTGAGTTTGAAAATGTGAAATAAGAACTTATTTTTTTAAAATGTGTTCTAAAATAGGGCCTTATATATCTGGTGTTTGGTTAAAATTTCATGCATCAGTTCTCCAGTCCCATCCCACAACATGTTAAATACTCCTTCCATTCCTAATTGAGAGTCTCTTTTGGAAATTCTAACTATTTAAGGAGACATACAATGATTGTACATACATTCAAATTTAATGCCTATTATTTCTACCATTACCCCTATATTCTAAGGAAATGATATTGGCACTCCAAAAATTGATGCAGGCACTCCAAAAAATAAAGGAAAATGACTTTGGAATTTTTTGGAGTGCCTGCATAAGTTTTTGGAGTGCCAATATCATTTCCCATATTTTAAACATAACATTTATAATTTAAAAAATAAAATTTTCCTTTAAGGAAAAGAACATAATTTTAAAAAATTCAAAATGGAATAATAATTTAAACCTCTTCAATTAAAAGGAGGGGATAAATAAAATTGCAACTTTTTGTAATAATCTTTGGTTTCCAAATTTCCTTTAAAAAAAAAAAAAAAACATTTTCTCTTCCATTTTCCAACAAAACAAAAAAATAACTTTTAAAAAAATTTATTATTTTTACAACAAATTGTTTTTTTCAAACCTCTATTTTAAGACCATTTATTTATTTTTTAAACCTATGGGGTCGGTTTCAAATTCTTTGTTGGACGACATTTGTGTCCAACATTCTAAACAAAACATTAGTGTAATTGACGCGGTGTTGTGGCGGGAGAACAATTAGATATCGTTATGATAGACGACTGGGTTAGATATCGTTATACCAGACGGGCTCTTGAATCCACAAGAAAATGATAAACACCTCGCGTATAAGGAATACATTGAAAACTCTGAATTCATTTAGTTATTGAATTTATTCCCGAGGAGAATTATAGGCAGAGAAATCATAAGATTCAAATCAACACTAAAAGGTAATAAAATCATGTCAAAACACGTGGCATTAAGGAAAAGAAAATTTAAAGAGTATCAAAACTTTCTACTGTATTAAAGAAAATATCCTAAGCAACATTGCCATAACAAAACATCCCATCAATGATTCTTCCTTGTTGGTGCTTGTCAAATATTTCCATAAAATCTGCGGCGATTTGTTCTACATCGATAATTTTTTGTGTCTCGATAAAAGTTATTTTTCCTAAACAATGAAAATTTATGTTGTTAGAAATCAGAAGGAAAATAAAACATCTGTTGAGTGCCTAAGGCTCTGTTTAGTTAACTGTCATATTGTGTCGGAAATGGATTCTCAGGAAAAGTGAAGTGAGGTAAATTAAAGAAAAATGAAATTATTTTCTTGTATGTTCTCTTGACAAAAAAATCTTAAAGAAAAATTCAAATTCAAATTCCTTCATTTTGGAAGTAACATTTTCCTGTGTGTTATTCAGTTTTCTTTTTATTTGGAAAGAAAAGAAAAGAAAAAGGAGTAGATATCGAAAATGAGAATCTGCAATCGTGGCCTCGTGGAAATATTAAATGGTGATGTGGTTGTAGGGCTGTAAACGAACCGAGCAGCTCATTAGCTCAGTTCGGTTGGCTCGTTTAATAAATGAGCCGAGCTCGAGCTTGAGTTTTCGGCTTGCTTACTGAACGAGAAGCTCGGCTCATTCGACAAAAGCTCAGCTCATTAAGGAAAACTCGACTCGATTAAAGAGACTCGTTTAGCAAATGACTAAATTCAGCTCGTAAAAGCTCGAGCCGAGCTCGAACTCACTGAACCTCAGTTCGACTCGGCTCGTTTACACCCCTATGTATGTGGGCGGGGGTTTCCGCGAATACAAATAACTTCAGGATTTTTTCAGATTTGGTGAGCATATGGAATAACTAGTGAATTACAGTACAACTCTGTTGTACTGCGATTGGTGCATTATTCTTTGTGGCATTAATGCTTTTTGCTGGTTGGTTCCATTATCATAAAGTTGCTCCTAAATTAGCTTGGATTACAATCTAAATTACTCCTACGCCAATGGGCCATGGTTAAATTACGATTTTATCCCTCCCCAATAGCGTTGCTTTGTTGTTGCCTCGTGGGCAAGCTGTCTTTTTGAAAAAGTCAAAACATTTGATTCCAGGTAGTCATTGTATTTGGTACAAAGCATTTGGATCCGGATCCTTTTCAAACCATGTTTTAAATCGGAGGAGACAGACGTGATCGTGACAGTCCATTTGCTACAATTAATGGTTTCGATGTATTTTTAAACTCTGCTATGATTAATTGCTATTGTTTATGCACTCCTTGCGCTCAACACTTTCACTAGATTCACATTTACTCACTAAGAATGTCACTCAACGTCACGATGAGAATTCATCATGACCAACTTTTAGTTACAAGATAAAAATCATGTTTGTAGTAATTAAATTAGATATGCAATGCAATATTAAAATATAAAATTATTTATCGTGTTTATTATTCTTCACGCTATATTTTTGTCTACAGATAGATGTCAAAATATCACTAATTTTCACTAAAATACAAAAAAATATTATTTAGACAACAAAGTTAGGGGATAGTCGTCTTGAATAGTGTGCATTTTTGGATTAAAATATCGAAAATACCGTTCAGGCACAACGTGAACTCTCACTATGCAAATTCTAGAAGATGCATTCTCCCCCAGACTCAGGAATTTGAGACTAAACACAAGACAGGATGAGCTCGGGACAGCCAAACAAAACGCATTTGGGGATGGTGCTATGAAGTGGTGCGCGCAGCATGGTGTGCACTTTTAAGTCGTCGGATCGTGTATTCGACAGCTCAAAGGTGCACAACACGGTGCTGTGCACCTCACTATACAGTATCAACCCAAAGTCCAACAAAACGTATCAGTCATATTACAGATCTATAAATAATAAGAGCATTTTGTTCACCCGTTTATAAAATGAGTCACTATTATGCACTTGTATGGAGTATAAATTGCGTATCACATCAATTATCAGAGTCATTAATGTTACAAGAATTTGAATTCTACAGAAAAAAATTAGCTTGACCCAATATTATTAAACGCTTAATTTAATAATACTTGTATTAGTTCAAAATCTCAGCCTTAAAAATTTTGGATCATGAATTGAATAATTTAATCAAAACCTAATTTTTGCCGGCAAAGATAAAAAAAAAAAAAATCAAATAAGCTAATTTTTTCCAGCAAAGATAAAAAAAAATCAAATAACCTGATTCTTGCCATCAAAGACCAAAAAAAATAAATCAAGATTCACAAATTAATGACACTTTTATACTCACTAGGTAATTCAGTGTAACTCCACACAAAAATAGATAACAATTATACAAAAAAAAAATTTCGGATAAAAAAAAATTATACAATTTTTTTAGTGGGTGGACAAAATATACCATGTTCCACTAAGTTTCTTATTTTGTAAGTACTTTTTATTTTTCGCTTTACGAGACATGTTATTCTCTCACAATACATTACTTTTAATTCAAACTATAAATACTTCCCTAAGGGTTCTTAAAAAATAAATACTTATTTGTACTTTTTAAATTTAAAAACTATTTATTTACAAAAATAAATTTTCTGATTTTTTTTCACACCGTTCAAAAGAGATAATCGAGATCTATAAAACAAGATTTATATTGCACAAAAAAAATATTTCAATAAGTCCATTATTTTAAACTTAAAAATTATAAATAAGTACTTATTTTTAAGAACTCTTAACTGGAAGGGGCCTAAAAATGGAAGAGTTGATCTCTTTTTTCTTTTTCTTTTTTAAATAGTACTCCAATTGTTTTCTCTGAAAACACCTAAGGCTCCGTTCAGTTGTCGAGAAAGTTGTGTGGGAAATTGGTTCCTAGAAAAAGTGAAGTGAGGTGAAGTAAAAGAAAAAGAAAATTATTTTCCTGCGAGTGTTCATTTGACAAAAGAATTTTGCAAGAAAAATTAAGGTTTAGTTGTTCATTTGTCAGGAAAAAGAAACTTTCGGAAAAATTTGTGAGTGTTCACTCATTTCCCTTTTCCTGCGACGCAAAATCCTGTGCTTTTTGCAGGATCGCTTTTGCAGGATAGTAATTCCTGCAGGAAAACTTAAATTGGAAAGTCCTAGAATTTTCTTGTCAACTGAACATTAGGAAAGTTATGGAAAAATTGATTTTTCCATCCTTTCCTGTACTTTCCTGTCAATTGAACAGGGCCTAAAAGGAAACTGTTTACCGCCCTCTTTTTTTCTTTTTCTTTTTTCCGTTCAATTCCTATTTTATATTCGGCGTAATCTTTTCCCATCTCACAAGACCCATACACGACGCATTTCTTTTTCACTTTTTCAGTCAATCCAACCCCCCTCTCTCTCCTCTCTCCTCTCTCCTCTGTCCTCTCTCTCATCATCCAGTTAAAATCTCTGAAAAAACTCTCTCTCTCTCTCTCTCTCTCTCTCCTCTGCTGCACTTCTGCCGCAACTGATTACCAGATCGACAGTTGTTTCCTTACATTCCACTCTACCTTTTCCTGCTGATCTCACCTCCGATTCCCACAGCTCACTCCGCCGCCAACTCATCAGTAAAGTTTCGTCTCTTTTTCGATCGATTCTCTCTCTCTCTCTCTCTCTCTCCTAAAAAAGACCTAAACCACAGGTACATTTCCTCACCGTTCTTTTTACTGCAGTTGGCGCGGTGATCGCGAAGCATTTTATTCGTTTCCGGGTGTACAGTACAGTTAATTGTTGCAGTGCCGTTGTTTTGACTGTAGGAGCGAAGATCGTGACGAATTTGGGATTTTTTTTGTGAGGTTTAAGTTGTGATTGTGAGGTGTGTGAATGAATTGATGAATGGAGGAAGTATTTTTGGTTGTGATGATGGGGGTTTTGGGAGGTTAATTGAGGTTTTTTCGTGTGCGGAGGGATAAGATGACCTCGGATGCTAACAGGACGGGCGGCCAAGGCGAGAGGGACATTGAGCAGGTACGTTTTTTCAGGGGGTTTAGAATTTATTATTCGTTAAAATGCTCGAGTTGATTTCGTTATTCAAAAGCTTTCGTATCCGTACTGGTAAGGATACACTCTGCAGTATTGGTACACAGCCTCTGTGTGTGTGTGTGTGTGAGAGAGAGAGAGAGAGAGAGAGAGAGAGAGAGAGAGAGAGAAGCACGGACATGGATACAGACACAGACACGTTATTCTGAAAGTTAGGATAGTTATAAATTGGACACCTGTTTAATATTGGAAGACAAGAGTTGTCATTATATAGTACTAGTTCATGTAGAAACCAAGAACATTATTTCTCCAAAATTAGGGTAAGGGCACAAATGATATGGACAGTATAAGGAATTAAGGACATAAGGTCACTGTTTTAGTCTTCGTGAGCTAAGCATTCATTGTAATTTTGACATATCTCAAGTTTTTCTAAAGTTTCTTTCTGATCTCCTTATGCATCCTAGTGCGTCTCCAATGTGTCTGATTAAATATTTGTGTAATTACTAATTAGAAAAGTGGGCTCGTGTTTGGGCTTGTCTGGAGTGTGTCCGACATGTGTTGCACGTGGATATCTGGGGCCAATAAACATGTTCGGGTAATCATACCACAGACGCATCAGTCGAGCTTCTTGAATAGAAGAGGTAGCCAACATTGTCTCCCTTCTTATTGGAGAGGTAATCCCGGTGCCCAACCCACGAGACCCTGAGATGGATAGCACTTGCCTTAGTGCTAGTTTCTACCTCTATAGTGGTGACTGTGGTGATATCTCTACAAATAAGTTGAAAGCACTAGTCTTCCAAAATACAAAATGCCTTAACAGTTAACACCATATTTGGCCTTTGGCTTCTACATTAGTATCAATTAGCCAATCAATTCATTGCACCACTTGGATTTATTTCTATTTATACACCATCATGTATCTTACCAAGTTTGACTTACTTTATTCTGCTCTTCTCATGTCCTTATGCACTTAAAGGACCACGTCATGTAGAGACAAGTTTTCATTTCCCATAATGAAGACATCTTAGTTTTGTCCTTGATGGTGTTATTGGTAATTTCTTATTGGCTTGACTTTAAATTTGCCCATTGATGTCTTTTTTTATGGTCTCTGTGCCTCCTTTTTATTAACAACTTAGCCAATCTTCACCAGCTTGAGATGTCAATTCAGAACCATTTCACAAGTGATGGCAAGATAATCACTAAAATACTTAAATGATTTAAGATTGTGGTGATGTAGTTCTTCAGAATAATGCAATTCCAAAGTGTTTTGAAGTGCGGGAAAAAAAAACTGATTTGCAGTTATTCTCAGGAATGCATATTATTCAGAAATTGTAGTATTATATGATGTATGTAGCATTAAAAAATGCTTGAATGATTCTTTATAGTCTTAATATAGCGGTTGAGAATAACATAATTAGGAAATCTTTTGCAGTTGATCATCAAAAAAAAAACTGTTTTGCTGTTGTTGTAGAGAATATATTAGAAAATCCATTGTACGGTGTAGGGTAGCATTAAACTTGGACAATTGTCATCTAAAACATTTATACTGAAGTATCAAAGTATCAGCATAGTTAACTCATAGAGGTACGGCAACAAAACCGGAACACAATATTCCACAATTGCGATTTGTAAGGCAGGGTCTCCACGATTTTCATTTGCATGTAGTTTTATGGGCACATGGATGTGAATGCTAAATATAACAATTTTGTAAATATTTAACCTTCTAAATAAGGATATTGCATTTGTCTACGGGTATTGGGTTGTGTACGTTCGCCCGACTTTTGGTTGGATTAACATATTTTATCCTTCTTATTTGAGACAAATTACAATAGAAAAAAGTCCCAAGTGTATTTTACTCTCAGTGTGTTTACTGTACTTTTACTATTTTGTACTAGAAAATTGTTGTTGGGTTATGTCTGGTGCTTGTTGAACATATAACGAAGAGTATTCGATGTTCGGATATATGCTTAAAAGCTGGTCTATTTTTTACTTAAAGGTACGTTTGTAATGTTTAGGACGCTAATCTAGGTTTGTGCCGAGTATGAAAGAGAGATGCATATGGCTTCTTTAGCAACATATCTCTGCCACAGGTACCTAGTTTTTTATTATTTTGTTTTATTTGTTTGTTTGTTTGTGCAAGTCTGCCACAGCTACCCATGATGGATGCATTAAGTTTGTGACTCCTCATGCATCAAAAAGGGAGATAAGTGGCAAATAGGGACTTCCAACTGGGTTTTATTATACCATAACCCGTAGGGAAATGTGAAGTCTGATTTCAATGCCCTCTGCATGTTTATTGCACCCGACTTACTAACCATGTGGGTTCTAGTATAATTTTTGAGATTGCTCTTACTTCTCATATCCTATGACTCTGCATCCGTCCCAATACTGTGAATATTTGGACGTTTTGGAGTTTTTCGAGCATTACCCTACTATTGGAAAATATGGTGGTTGCAGTCTTCATGGCAAATATGGTGATTGTGGTTAATCTAGATTTTTGGATGATCTTTACAACAGGCGATTAATGCTCTTAAGAAAGGTGCCTATTTGCTCAAGTACGGAAGAAGAGGAAAACCAAAGTTTTGTCCATTCCGCCTTGCTAATGTAAGTTTTGTTCCTCCAATGTTTATGGATATCTATGTTGCTTTTTGTTCTTGTATCCATTATTGATGCTACCACCACTGCCAGCAACAAGATTATGTATAAAACTTAAGTTTGATGCTGCTGCTTGCGCATTACTGTTTCCATTTTCAGGTTATGAGGACATGGAGTCTTTTCAACCTTAAAATTATGAAGTCCTTGAGTCTGGAGTTCGTATAGTTACTTATGTCTGCTCATCTATAGAGTCTGAAAGACTTGTTACATACATACATATATATATATAGAGAGAGAGAGAGAGAGAGAGAGAGGAATTTTCAAGTGAGGGATCCCTCATTTTTTTAAAATGAGGGACTTTCATTTCCCGATCAAATTTTGAAAATCCGAGCCGCTCAATGTGTGCTTTATAATATATATATATATATATATATATATATATATATATATATATATATAGTTCAAATTTTGCTAATCTTTCAAATCTATGTTGAAATATCACTGTAATAGGTGCAGTACTATTGTCGTCATAAACATGAGGCGACATGTGAAATATTCAGTAGCTTGTATTGTATGTTAATCAGCCGCAAGCAGCATTTTATCTGTTAAGGTCTGTGACTTTACGAACCCATCTGAGCCCTGATAACAACCTAGGACAATGTTCACGATTGCTTGCACCCCCCATGTGATGTGTCTAACACTAACCTCATGTCGCTGCTAAGTTCACTAGTTGGTCTGTATGATAGTAGAAACCAGTCTTATAGTGGTTGACCGTTATTATTGTTACCTTTCATTTGCCTAAGATAGGAACTAATCTTCATGCTGGTTACTGATTGCATATAACCAACGTCTGTACTGTTTTTGTATGCATCCTACACTGTGTCTCTCTTTTGACAAGCATATTCCAATCCAGGAAATAAAAATAAATAAATATGCTAACAAGTCTTGCCTGAGCCTTCTGTTCTTCAGTCCAACTTTATTTGAATTCATTTTGTGCCTAATTGTACAATTGGACTGTTGATAATTGCCTTAACAAAATGGCATGAAACCAATATATTTGTTCATGGCAAACAACCAGCTTGTTAGAAAATTGGATGCTAGATAAATCATCATCATAGTTTGTACTTCCATTGTGACTTAAGGTATATGTATTCTTATATTTTGTCTTCTCACATATCTCTGCGTATGCTTGCTTGTAAACAACCGGCTTGTTAGAAAATTGGATGTGTGATGCATAATCATCACGTTGTGTACTTCCATTGTCACTTTACTGTATATGTATCTTATATACTTATCTCTGTGTATGCTTGTAAGCTTATTTAAAAATTGGATGCTTAGATGCATCACCCATTGCATTTTGCACTTCCACAGTCACTTTTAGTATAACAATTCATGTACTTCCACAGTCACTTTTAGCATAACAATTCCGTGTATTTGTTTTGACTATCATCCTACTCAATCATCTGGAGTATTAGTTGTGTTTTGTCAAGTCGCATCTCCCTCCTTTGATTTCACAAAACTGAAACTGGAGATTTCTCTGCAAGAAGTCTATCAGGATTAAGAACTGGTAGTGTCCCTGTATATTTTTTTGGGCTATCTTCATACTGAATCATCTTCTAATGTAGGTTTGTGCTATTGTCAAGTAGCATCTCCCTCGATTTCACACTATTGAAACTGGAGATTTCTGTTCAGGAAGTCTAAGTATTAGTAACTGGTGGTGTTACTGCTTACAGGATGAATCTGTATTAATCTGGTTCTCGGGGAAAGAAGAGAAGCATCTCAAATTAAGTCAAGTGTCCAGAATTGTTTCAGGGCAGCGCACCGTAAGTTCTTTTTCTTTGAAGATAGCATATCTCTAAATACTTCGACAAGCATATGGGACTTGGATGATTTGTGTGCAAATTGATAATAGTTCCATTTGAGTGTATTTAAATTGCTTAAAGCTATAATTAATTGCGAGACTGATGGCGCATTGATCTTCAAGACCTAAAGTGGGCTGAGTACAGCTTTCAGATGGCTAAAATTTTTATAGTTCTCATCTTCTTGCAGTATCTAATTTGCTTTTCAAAACCCCTGTGCCTCGCCAACCTCTCTCCATTATTCTGGCCAAAATAACTAAATTTTGTGCTTCTTTTTCTGAACTCTCAATTGCTTATTAATGGCATCGTACGGAGTGATAAGAGTTAAAGTGGGCTGAGTACAGCTTTCAGATGGCTAAAATTTTTATAGTTCTCATCTTTTTGCAGTATCTAATTTGCTTTTCAAAACCCCTGTGCCTCGCCAACATCTCTCCATTATTCTGACCGAAATAACTAAATTTGGTGCTTCTTTTTCTGAAAATCCCAACTGGTTGTTAATGGCATCGTACGGAGTGATAAGAGTTGGGTGCTTGGTGTGTATACTGCTATAAAATCTCCAGGAATGACCAATGTTCTAAATGGCGCTTGGCGGTAGACGGGCAAAGACCCACCTCCAAGCGCCAAGCCGCTTAGGCGGCGCTATACAATTAGGCGGATTTTTTTTTTTTTTAACAAACCATTATCCAATCAAACTATATTCCATGTATCCATAATGCAAGTTCAAACTTTAAAGTACAAACCCAAATGAAATTAAGTAGTAGCAACTAGCAAATAAGTTGAATAAGACAGTAAGTAGTAGGGCTTCGCTCACCTCCCTCGTATTATTTTTTATATATTTTTTTTTAGACCGCCAAAGGCCTCCAAAGATGCCACCGCCGCCGCCAAGACCGCCAAACCTCCCTGGACGCCAAATCAAACGCCAAGGGCTATTGGCGTGGCGGCAAGACACCTCCAAGCGCCTAGGCGGCCTGGGCAGCCGCCATTTAGAACAGAGAGAATGACTGAGTGAAAAGCTTGATGATAAAAAGAAGGACAAAGGGGGCAAACAAAATCGTTGATTTTGATATTCTATTTGGACCATTTAAATCATCACTCACACGCATTGAATTGTGAGTTTGATGTTATGTACAAATTCCAGAATGGTACCTAGGCTATTTTCTGTGCATATGTTTTCTCATGGCATCCAGAATGTGAATTAGAAATTTACTTGCTAGGCAGTATTTGAGGCAATTTTTCTTTTTGTAAAGGACTAAGAAAATTTTGGGAAGTATTGGTGTACCATGAACATGAGGGACGTCCTTGAACATGTCAACATAGGTGCTTGGAGTTCGCTGCTGCGAAAACCAACTTATTATGAAGTGTGAAAAATCTAAGTTTGAGGAGCATTGGGTGATATTAGCATTTGTTTCTTTTCAATAAGTGTGAAAATAAATGGAAAATAGAAGACAGCAAGGTTATTTCGTGAACGTCCCATCAAGTTGGAGTGCTTGTGGGCTAGACAGGATAAGAAAAATTCTCTGTTTTGTATTCACATGAAGTCGATTGCCTCAGACCATTTTGTGTTCTCATCCATGACAGCTTGAGGTTTCACCGTTTTACCGAGAAGTGGCTATTTGCTTCCTCATCCTTCAAATATATGAAGGAAAAGTGAGGTTTTTTTCCCCATAGATAAAAGTGAGGGATTTTTGATATTCTCACCTCACACTAACCCACCACAAAGGGGGCTAGTTTACATTGGATAAACTTATCTTATTGATGTCAAAGTCAATTATTTTTTTCACGCAAAAATGTTTTTGCAAAGTTTGTTTGTGATTGTTTGTACAAGTACCTATTTGTAAATCTGGTTTCGGTGCTTCCTTAATATGCTAAAACATTCATGATTGCTCAATTGTGGCCTCAAAATTAATTTGTTTCCTTGTGTTTCGCAGCCAATCTTTCAAAGGTATCCACGTCCTGAGAAGGAGTACCAGTCCTTTTCTCTAATATATAGTGACAGGTCACTGGATTTGGTAAGGATCTCGCTTGTCATTCCCTCCCCCCTACCCCCAACACCCCACCCTTTTATTTTTAGGAGCAGTCAGCTCTTGCAGTTATGATCCTCTGTACCTCTTTGGTCTGTTATTTTGGACCCCTCTCTCTCTCACACACACGCATGCGCGCGCAAAGTAATCTTGGTAACCTGACTTTCCATGCAGATTTGTAAAGATAAAGATGAAGCTGAGGTGTGGTTTAGTGGTCTAAAGTCATTAATTTCACGTGGTCATCAACGGAAGTGGAGAACAGAATCAAGGAGTGATGGAATTCCATCAGAAGCTAACAGTCCTCGAACATACACACAAAGGAGTTCTCCTCTGAATTCTCCATTTGGCAGTGGCGATAGCTTGCAAAAGGTATGGGGTCTTGCTTTGTAAGAATGCAGAAAGTCCTCCTCGAGGCACATAAGCACATCTATAAACACAAATGCCCATCAAAACAGTTCTTTTCAGGGATACCTAGTAAGAGGATCTTTGTTTCTTGATTCAGGATGGTGATCGGAGCCTTCCTAGTCCATATGGAAGCCCTCCAAAAAATGGTTTGGACAAGGCATTTTCAGATGTGATATTGTATGCAGTGCCTCCTAAGAGTTTCTTCCCCTCCGACTCAGCTAGTGCTTCTATGCAATCTGTGTCATCTGGTGGCTCAGATAGTGTACATGGACACATGAGAGGGACGGGGATGGATGCTTTTAGGGTAAGCTTATCAAGCGCTGTTAGCTCATCAAGCCAAGGTTCTGGTCATGACGACAGTTATGCTTTGGGGGATGTTTTCATTTGGGGGGAAGGAATTGGGGATGGCGTTCTCGGTGGTGGACTTCACCGAATAGGGAGTTCTTTTAATGTCAAAATGGATTCTTTGTTGCCTAAATCACTGGAATCTGCAGTATTTCATGATGTTCAAAATATTGCTTGTGGTGGGCGGCATGCTGCCCTAGTAACCAAACAAGGAGAGATTTTCTCATGGGGGGAGGAATCAGGTGGCAGGCTTGGGCATGGTGTAGATTCGGATGTTTTGCAACCAAAGCTTATTGATGCTCTCACCCATACAAACATTGAACTTGTAGCATGTGGTGAGTATCATACATGTGCTGTCACACTAGCCGGTGATCTTTACACATGGGGTGATGGCCATTTTGGTATTCTTGGGCATGGAAATGAAGTGAGTCACTGGGTCCCAAAAAGGGTGAATGGACCTTTGGAGGGAATTCATGTTTCATCCATTTCTTGTGGGCCTTGGCATACTGCTGTAGTGACCTCTTCTGGGCAATTGTTTACTTTTGGCGATGGAACATTTGGAGTTCTGGGTCACGGAGATAAGAAAAGTGTTTCAAAACCAAGGGAAGTGGAGTCCCTTAGGGGGCTCCGCACTGTACGGGCAGCTTGTGGCGTTTGGCATACTGCTGCAGTGGTAGAAGTCATGGTTGGGAATTCGAGTTCCAGCAATTGCTCTTCAGGGAAACTGTTCACATGGGGAGATGGGGATAAAGGTAGACTTGGGCATGGTGACAAGGAAGCAAAGCTAGTTCCTACTTGTGTTGCCGCTCTTGTCGAACCCAATTTTTGCCAAGTTGCATGTGGGCATAGCCTTACGGCTGCACTTACAACTTCCGGCCATGTGTACACAATGGGTAGTCCTGTTTATGGCCAGCTTGGAAATCCTCAAGCTGATGGGAAGCTCCCCACTCGTGTTGAAGGGAAACTCTCAAAGAGTTTTGTGGAGGAGATAGCTTGTGGTGCCTATCATGTTGCAATTTTAACAGCAAGAACTGAAGTGTACACCTGGGGTAAAGGGGCAAATGGCCGATTGGGTCATGGTGATGCAGAGGATAAAAATTCTCCCACTTTGGTAGAAGCTCTGAAAGACAAGCAAGTCAAAACCGTTGCTTGTGGTACTAATTTTACTGCGGCAATCTGCCTTCATAAGTGGGTCTCTGGGATTGATCAGTCTATATGTTCTGGTTGCCGCCTGCCATTTAATTTCAAAAGAAAACGTCATAATTGTTATAATTGTGGACTAGTTTTTTGTAATTCATGTAGCAGCAAGAAATCACTTAAGGCCTCGATGGCACCAAACCCCAACAAACCTTATCGGGTTTGTGATAATTGCTTTGGCAAACTGAGGAAAGCTGCTGAAACTGATGCTTCATCTCAGTCTTCTGTGGGCAGAAGGGGAAACTTGAATAAGGTTATAAATGAACCTATAGAAAAGGATGATAAGTTTGATTCCAGATCTCGTCCTCATCTTGCTAGATTTTCTTCGATGGAGTCCTTTGCGCAAGTGGAAAGTCGATCTTCCAAGAGAAACAAGAAGCTAGAATTAAATAGCAGCCGTGTTTCACCTATTCCAAATGGAAGTTCCCAGTGGGGAGCTCTCAACATCTCTAAATCTTTTAATCCTGTATTTGGGTCATCAAAAAAGTTCTTCTCAGCTTCTGTACCTGGATCTAGAATTGTTTCTCGAGCAACATCGCCAATATCAAGGCGGGCAAGCCCACCTCGTTCCACAACACCAACGCCTACTCTAGGTGGACTCACCACTCCAAAAATTATTGTGGATGATACTAAGAGAACGAGTGATAGCCTTGGTCAAGAAGTTATCAGATTAAGAGCACAGGTATGAGTATTATGTTGCTTGTCACTTCTCAGGTATCTGCTAGTCCAATTTTGTGACCATGCTCCTTTAAATCTACAATGAAATAATTGGAATGGTTGGTTATCAAAGTTAGACATAGGTGGGAAAACTATGCTATCAATATTGGGTAATGAGTGCATATTTAACTGCCCCTTCCTTTTTCTTTGGACTGATTCGCGGTGTATTTAGGATATTAGCGGCCATACTTTTTTTATGTCGGCCCCCATGCGCAATATACATGTTCTGGTGAAGATATATGGTGATTTATGGTGAACAGACCATAGTGTTTTGTAGAAATTGGTCAATCAAGTTTTAAAGCCAAAATCAAAGTTTCTGAATCTGCTGTGTTTCAAGTTCCACAAACCAGTGATGATACATTTTCGTGAACAAATAAAAGCTTGTCAAGTTTTAAATCCGACTCCCAATTTTTGAAGCTTATTTGTCCTTTTTCCTCTCTTTTGTTTCTTTCGAGGGGTACACATTCTTCAGTTATATTTTATGAAGTTTGTTACATATAAATTCTTAGGGTTTGGGTTATCTCAAACATTATCAAAGAATCATTCTTTACTGTCTTGTGGCCAATAATATAAGGTATAGGATTGATAAGATACAGGCATGTGGCCAATAATATAAGGTATAGAATTGGTAAGACGGAGGCACCTCTCTATGTCATAAGATGAGTTGCATTTGCTTAAAGAGCTTGTTTCATGCTTCTTCTGAGGTACTTGAAATGTGATTGATATGTAGACAGAAAAAGTGTACTAAAGTGTCTTTTCCATGACTCGACTTAACAAGCATTGGAGATGGTCTTGGGCCTTTTGTAATTTTGCATTGTGTCTGATCAATTGTTACCTCAGGTGGAAAATCTTACTCGTAAAACACAACTGCAAGAACTTGAATTGGAAAGAACTACTAAACAGCTGAAGGAGGCAATAACAATTGCAGGGGAAGAAACAGCAAAATGCAAAGCAGCGAAGGAAGTGATCAAGTCGCTTACCGCCCAAGTAAGATGAGTATTTTTATGTGTCTGTGTTCACCATTGGATAAATTTCAAGATGTTTCCCTCGTGTTTGTGATGAGTCCGTTTCTTAATGCATTGGACTATCTCGAAAATCCTGATGTGCCGCTTACACTACCTATAAGAAAGAATGAGCCAATAAAATCTGCCATTGTCTTTGTTTGGTGACTACTTAGCTTCAATGATGCATTCGTAACTCAAAATTGAAGGAAACACAATAAGTTTTCTTGTTATTTCCATATGCAAACTCTGTTGCTTCCACAGGGGGCCAAATGCTTATTATTTCTCAACTGCTAGTGCTAGTGATTAAATTGAATCTGCAAAAAGCCATGATTCTACATCATTTCATTTAGCAACTTGTTTTTCGCATATATTGCTTATGTCTAATACTGTGCATCTTGTCTCCCTAGGAATACTTGAACATTAAAATGTTATCTGATTACTTGCTCAAATGCAGTTCAATCGACTATGGAGTGGGTATTCTTTCTAGTACACTAGGATTTGGTGGTAATTGTCGAATGGTCTTTTGAAGTTGTTGGCCTTAGAAGCATATATACGGACACAGGAAACAGATACGAAATCATGAATACACGACATTTCCAAAAAGATATGGAAACAACACGGCTCATATACAATTCCTAGTGCCTCAGATATCCATTCTAGGAAAATCCTACATGATGAATAGGGTCAAGAAATGCAAATAATAACAAGCTGGTTGGAGCTAGTCAATGGGATCATGTGTGTAACGACCCGCCCCAGCTGACCTACTAACCATTCGCCTAATCACGTGGCTCAAAAGGTTAACCTCAAATTATATAGTAGCCGGTGGGCGAATCCTTATAAACCAATTTCACTTTTCTGAAACTCTGATGTGGGACTTGAGTTCTTCAAAGGTGGGCTCTTACAATCTCCCCACCTTGGCTACAACCCATAAACCTCCCCTGGCGTCCAGGGTGTGGCATTTAGTTATGTACAACACAATCAGTGTGCTCATACAAGATTCTAGAGGTGACCCCCACCATGTAGACCAGAGTTGTGCTCTGATACCAACTGTAACAACCCGCCCCAACTGACCTGCTGACCATTTGCCTAACCACGTGGCTCAAAAGGTTAATCTCAAATTATACAGTAGCTGGTGGGCGATTCCTTATAAACCAATTTCACTTTTTTGAAACTCCCGATGTGGGACTTGATTTCTCCGAAGGTGGGCTCTTACAATGTGGGTGGCAAATTCAACGTTTATAATTGCAATCTGGGTTGAATTCAAGACAACTCAAAACAGAAAGACTGTTGTCTTTCTTGTATCATCCAATTTCCTTGACAACCGTACTCAACAACAACAACAACAACATAACGGAACCCATCTAGTCCCCAATCATTGGGGGTATGGGCGGGGGATGATTGGAGACAGACCTAACCTTTGGCAATATATGCACAAAGTGGCTGCTCTCAGAATACCACTGAAACAGTTGTCCCCCTAAACCTCCAAGAACTGAGGAGCTACAGGGACGTTTTGTTGTAGAACCATGCCCCCAAATCAAAGCCAAATGGCATCAGAGAGGGCCGGCCTAGAGACCCAAATCAATTTATGTGCACAACCGTACTCTGCTTTCTTATAATAAAAAACATGTTATAGATTTTCACCTACTCCGTGTTTTTGCTTTTTTTTATATTTTAAATCTCTTCACTCTATCTTCATATGAATATCCCTCTCTTGTTTGACCTAAAATAGAATGGGTCGCTGTACTCAACAGAATGATGATTTGTAGCTGTTGTGTTGTGCAAAAAGATGTTTAGATATAATTTGAACTTCCTTAACTATTAGTGCGTAAGTGAAGGACTAGATTGGTTGGTGGTATGAGGAACGCATCAAAGACCTCAGGCGAAGGTCAAGGATCTGCATCTTAATGATGGTCGTGGTGGATGGAGAAAATGTGCATTTCATTTTCTCAGATAGCTTTCATATTGTTGGTGTTTAATATCATTGTCAGTAATACAAAATATGCTCATCTTGGATTCCAGCTGTATTTCTTGCTGCCATAACTAGCCATATCTGTAGGCTTCCATTACAATTGTTTATGTATTAGGTTATTATGCATCTGGAATGATTTCTAAACAATTGGTGAGGCAACTCATTTTTTTTTTTTTTATGTATTGTCTGTGTGCAAAAAAACAGCTGAAGGAGATGGCTGAGAGGCTGCCTGTGGGAGCAGCCCGAAACATCAAATCATCTTCCATTATTTCCTTTGCATCCAATCCCCTTTCAAATGAGTTGTCAAATGTTTCTGTTGACCGATTGAATGGTCAATTAACATTTCAAGAACCAGATTCTAATGGATCAAATGGCCACTTGCTTTCCAATGGGTCAAGCATTTCCAGTAGTCGCAGTTCAGGGCACAATAGACAAGTCCAGTCAGAAACGACAAACAGAAATGGGAGCAGAATGAAAGAAGGTGATCCTCGTAATGATAATGAATGGGTTGAGCAAGATGAGCCTGGTGTTTATATCACTCTTACCTCCTTGCCTGGTGGAGCCAAGGACCTTAAGCGAGTTCGCTTCAGGTATGCTTACATCATTTTGGTCCAATTTCATTTGAAATCAAACTTTCCTCAGCTATTTTGGATTGTTCGACATAAAATGCTTGATAAACTGCACATCCATTGTCAGTTAGCACCTAGAAGCAAACCTCTTAATATGGTATGCTAGTACCATTTGTGCGACATCAAATAACTGCTACACCCACGTTTTATTTTTGCTAGGACAAGAATATAATTTGAACTAGAGATTGATCTATTGGACTTAAATACATTGGAAACCTAATACTGTAGCACAGTTCTTAAGATCTAAATTTGAACTTCTCTGCGTGGATTTTTTTGATGGGAAAGAAATTTCTGAGACTTTTGGAGTAAGTTTTGTAGGAAGAGGAAGAAACGCATTCCCATCAATGAATATCTTCTTACGGGAATTTTCTCGATTTTCCACTTATTTATTTTTGGGTTCTGATTGTTCAAGAAATCATCATTTAAAGGAACTATGTGACGTTGCTGTTTAATTGTTAGAAATGATTTTTGCACTCCTATCATCTTGCACTCCTTTTTCTTGTCTTTATTCACATGAAAGGACAAAAATGCCCTTTATATAGGAAAAGTGAATGCATAAGTAATGATAGTTTGGTAAATTCACGTTAATAAAAACAACAAAAGAAGCGCAAGAGGATAAAAGGGATTGCAAAAATCACTTCCCATACTTTTGTGCCTTGCTCATTGAAGCTAAACCATGGGGCACGCAGTTTCCCATTATAAAAAGGAGAATACTATATTTGTTTTGGATTTTTACGTAAAGAAGATTCGAAATGATACATATAACTGAACATCATCTATGAACATCTGAAATGCAGTCGGAAGCGATTCAGTGAGAAACAAGCAGAACAATGGTGGGCAGAGAACCGGGCAAGAGTATATGAACAGTACAACGTTCGCATGGCTGACAAGTCAGGTGTAGGTGTTGCGAGTGAGATCACACATTGACGTGAGAACATGTTCATACGTACACACAAACTGTAATTTTTTTCCCTTTTCAAGTCCCTACTCGCGCTTCTTTTGCTGGGAAGGTTGTATCGGTCAAGTAAGTTGGCTTTCATCGTATTGACAGAAGCAGGGTTTGATATAGAATGAGAGAGTAGAGTGGTTTGGTTGTGTTTTCTCTTTCTTTTGTTTGATATCTGCGTCTGGAATTTGCATTTTCATTTTTTCCCGAAACGTCCTTGTGTTGGGGTATTGAGGGTGAGAAATGTAAATTTTTAGTAGGGTTTCTCCTGGCTACTGTTTAAAGCAGCTGCCTTGTAAATTTCATAAGCAAATGCATATTCAATTGTATTGTTAGTTTCTTCCTCACCTTTTTTTTTTTTTTCCTTTCTCTTTCTTGTAAGTTTGTAACCATCGGTTCACCGAGGCTATGCTAGGATATTGGATTTCTAAAGGCAGCGAATTTAGTTCAATACATTTTTTGGATGGCGTTCTGGAAGCGGATTGGGGTTTCCTGTAGTGCACAGCCCTACAAGGTTGTTACATACTGGGTTCGTTAGATAGAGATCGTGGGCGAGAGATGATGGTGAAGAAGGTGGATTTTTTGTTGCAGGAGGCTAGGAGCCAAGTTCTCCAAGTTGTAAAAATGCCTTTTTCGAACATTAGAACAGCCTCTTGCTGTTACAAATTTGGTTGGCCATTAACATAAACTGAAATCGGATGCATTAAGGATGAGCAAACAAAATTGATAATTATGTTTGGGAAAAAAAGAAACGAAAATGATATTTGATGAACGAACTAGTTGAGCGATAGATTAGGGGATAAATTGATAATAATGAGTATTGAATTTCGAAAAACTGAATTACCATAATGCATTTAGGTGTGAAGCATGGGACATATGAGGTCAAGTGCCTTCATTACTTGTACAAATGCCAACTAACAATAGCGGAGCTAGGATTAAGAATTTCGGGGGCGAGTTATAACTGAAAAAAATTTCAACGTCAAAAATCTTTCTATTCATTACTCAACAAATAAGTTTAAAAAAAAAAAAACGACGACAAACATCGCGCGTCATAATGACATATTTTGGCACAAATGATTCACATGATCTTGTGCATGGACCTATGTTCACTATGAATAAATAACATAGAAATATGACGGATTTATTTATATTCTTAAGCAATGAAAAAACCTGATAAAAAAACCCGGTGCAGAAATCCGGTTTATTTGTGATTTGGGTTCAAAGATTGCCAGCGGGGAGACTTTCGGTTCAAGAATTATCCTTAAACCTTCCTAATGCATATTTGACGGCCACCGATGAAATTATACATACTAGTATATATATACGGAGAGAGTGCTCAGAGAGAGAGGGAGGGAGAGAGAGAGAGAGAGCGTGTTTAGAGAGAGAGTTTGGAGAGAGAAACAATGGCAAGGGATGGTTGTGTGGCTCGAGTGACCGCAGGCGTAGCAGTCGGTGGTGCTGTCGGAGGCGCTGTTGGTAAAACTTTTGACTCTCTCAACAACTTCCTCCAAAACCCTAACCCTAACCCTGCCCCTGTTTGATTTGTAGCTGTGTTGTTTTAGTTAGTTAGTTTGAGGATATGATCCCTAGGTTTGAACAGAAGTTGGGTGCCCTTAATTGAAATTGAAAACAGTTGCTTCTATGACGTCAAAACAGTTGCTTCTCTGATGTCAATCGGTGGTGTCAATCTGTTATTCCTTCCTGAATTGAAGAGATTGTTATGAACTGACTAAAACAAATTCTTGCAAAAAAGGCCGATCATATGATTCCCATTTCCATGTTTCTTTACTTATTGTTTTGTTTGATAAACTTGCATAAGGGCAATAACATCGAGATATATTTATGACGGGAATCCACAGACTTTTTCTTTTTGCGATCCTTTGTTCCTTAATATGGTGTATATCATTAGGAGATTGCAGTTTGTGCCATATCATCTCGCTATAATTCGGTGCAACCATAGAATTTCTTTTCCATAGCTTTTGTATAAGTGTGCTTTCAGAGTAAAAATAACCATTACGAATGAGGTTTTAAATAGCGGTTGCGGTCGCCTTAAGGGTAACAGTGGCGACGGCGTGATTGCGGAGTGTAACAGTTGTAGCATACTAGTGGCAGCAGCCGAAGACAAGAACTCTCTTTTTCCTGCACGGTTGGGAGTAAATGTTCATCGAGTGTCGGGTGGTGGTAAACAATACTAACGTGTTACGGCGTTACACAAGAGTGGCGGGCCTTTTTAAAACCAAACCATGATCATGAACTTGATACGTTCTTTTATGCATTTCTGCTGTCCGAGGCCACTTATTTCAAGGGTCATGCTCTTATATCCAAAATAAGCAATGGTCTTATTTTGATATGTTCATCACCCTGTCAAATTATTGTTCTTAGGGCAGCCACAAGGCTCAATAACCTCTTGGAAAGAAAATTAACATGAATCGATTTGCAAGCTAGAAATTATGGTTCAAGTGTTCGACTCTTTTGTATTATTATTTGTATGTCCATAGATGGTTTCCTTGCGGGGACAAACTCCATAGTTACATAGGAATATATCGAATATCTGATACATGGACTCTTGTGCAGGTGCTGTGTACGGGACCTATGAGGCTATTAGATACAAGGTACACTTTTCAGTCATTCTTGCCTTATATAGTACACTCTCGGGGTCATAATATTAATTGGTCACTATACTCCATTTCAGTTCTTTGATCATGAAAGAGATCTCCATGTTTAATATACTCCCGCTTTCCCATATATCTTAGTGCTTTTGGGAATTTTTTAACTTCTGTAACGGTACATGTTATACTTGCATCCAGATTTGCATTAATTTCTAGCATTGCCTTTAGTTCTCGCTTCTAAATTTTGGTGCTTCACTAGTTATATAATGGGGGAAATTGGTCATTGAATTTAACACGACAGGATCATTTTGAATTCTTCAGTAGTAATGATGTCGTAAAGACTAAAGAGTAAGAAACAGGATGCATGTTATTTGTAATTAGCTGGAATTAAATTGAGTTTGTTTCTCATTACATTTTATGTAGTAGATAGTACGTATATATGGAGAGATTTTAAAGCAGAGAATTAGTTATCTACAACTGATAAAATGTAGATCTAAAACTCATGACCGTTGGCTTAAGTTGATGGATGTATGGATGGGCGTTGGCTCAGGGCTACTTGCATAACTTCATGTTTTAAGCTCACAAACATCTACATACAACTGTTCGGATATGGCAGTCTATTTCTATAGGTCCCAAAATCACACGATAACCAGATTTGGGATTTCATACATTAAGGGTGTGCACAGGTCAGTCCGAGTCAGGTTTGACTTGGACCCGTCACCCGAATATGAACTATTAGGTTTCTAAATTCTCCACCCATTATTGACCTGTCTTTACTTTGAACTCGACCGCGAAGTTGCCGTCTGTCAGTCGGAGTTGGTTAGTAGATCATTTTTTGAACCAGCACCACACATATCCTGTTCGAACATAGATCTGAAAGAGAGGAGTGGAGGAAAAAAATGGCAGATCTTAGAAACTGCAAAAACATTTTGAGAGAGAGAGGGATATCATGCTGCTGTAGCTATAACAGGAATGACTTCTCTTCTTATGAAAGAGATATGACCGGAGGGGATAATACCCTCTCCGCTTGAGATTCCACCATTCGTCGACCGTTAAACTGACTTCGTTCTCAATCTATTAGAGATACCAGGTTAGAGGGAGGGAGGGAGATGAACATCTAAGAATGTTATGTCAATATAGGATAATCTAACTGGAAGACCTTATCCTTGTAATCTGAAGAATCAAATATGTGCTTGCTATGTGGAGTTACTATTATTTTTGTAATTTATCTGGTCGGATCGCTGGTTTACTCTGGTTCTATATTGCTACCGTGGGAACACGGTTCGGACCAGGTTGGTCTGTTTGCTCGGATTTTGCTCACCCCTACTACACATTTGTGGTAGTTCTAAGCAAACTAATGAATTTTTTGTGAGACGCAAAACTGAAATTCCTGTAGTTCCTAGTGGAGATAACATGTATAAGTTTTTTTTTTGCATGACTTGGGCATCTTTCTGGAACATGTACCAGTTTTTCATTTCTTAATGTATTTGGACATAAATGGTATGGATTTTATTTCAATTTCTTTTCGTACCTGATTTAATGACCGGATAGAGATAAGGTTCTTAAATATATAAGAAAATGAACATAAATGGTATGGATTTTATTTCAATTTCTTTTTGTACCTGATTTAATATTTTAATGACCGGATAGAGATAAGGTTCATAAATATATAAGTTGTTGAACCTTTGACCCTAGAACCACTTAAGAACTTATCTGCCTTCAGAAGTTTAGAAGGAAGGAAATCTTTGGTATAAATAATGGCATGCTGTTGTACTTGAGGTCAACCAACAGCTATGTAATTTGTTGCAATAATTGCTTGAACGTAAGGCATGGGTTGATCTTGTTTCCATCAAGGCTAGCAAAGGATATAGATGCATTCATCTAGACCCGTTGCTACTAGCATTGGTATCTATTTCCTACTCTACAGTTCTTCATCAGGTGGCCTCGTAATTGGCTTTTATCAAAATTAGGATAAATTAGGATTTAAGTGAAGGAACATGAAAACTAGAGTGTCATAGCTTCATGAAGATTCCATGCAATTATTGATTCCTGATTTTAACAGGAACATTTATTACTACACTTGTTTATTGCCTCTATGAATATTAAACGGAGTTCACTATTTGCTTTATTTATTTCTATTAGCAGTTAATGTCAAAATCAAAGATCGTTGTTTTATTGCTAGTGAATATTCGGATCCAGCAAAACAATTTTGATTGGGTTGCTTTGAGGGTCTTGCAACTTTTGCTCTATGTTGTATGGACTCTGGTACTAGTATCAGGTGTTTTAATGGGCGCAGAAGCATTAAAACTCCCTCAACCCTGAGTGTTATATATAATAGTGGTTGAATGGTTAGGATACCCTATTTTAGAGATATAGAAGGCTAGCAAATGTTTTGTATTGCCTACTATGAAATATTTTTTAAGTTGTTTTCGTAGATGGCAACGAAATTTTTAGAGCCAGCGTTCCTTTTCGAAAAGCAAGATTGAAGACTTGAAGTATAGATATGCAGCCAAAATGGATACATCCTAAACCCTTAAAGTTGTGCAATTTGTTACATAAAATAGGTCTATTTTGCTATGGTTTTTAAGAGAGCACTTGAAATTGAATTCGGTTTAGGTGAAATGGGAATTTCTATCTCCTAGCCATGTATGAGGTTATAAATTTTTCTTCAGTCATATGTGGGCTTCTCCTTCGAACTTCGTTAAAATGAGAACTTGTAATTTGGATACTGGGATCAGTTTGTATCCATATGCTTACCCTTGTCATATCCAATGTCAACGCATACATTGGGGTAAGAAGAATCCATTTAGCAAATATCAGCATATGTTAATGTAGTCAAGCTTGGGTTAATATAGCATCTGGATGGGAGATTTAATGCATACAGTTAGACTTTCAATGTGGCAGCCATTATGTTTCTTGAGTTGAGTCCACACGAAGGGAGTGAGACCTCAATGGTTCATGAGAAGCTCCTCAAGCTGTGTCTAGCTAGAGTACTGGTACTACTGTAGAAAGCGTTCTAGTGACCTTGTGGGTTTAAGCATTTTAGATTTGGTTGGACCTGTCCCCTTTGTTCAGGTCGATTCTTGAGTTCTTGTTGTTGTGAGTTGAAAATCTGAGGTTTTGGGGCTGGACCTTGATCCAACTAAACCTGGTCTGAGTAACCTTTTGAGATGCCTACCCCTTGTGTAAGTTGTAACTTCTCCATATTAAATAACATTATCTGATGGTCTATGTCTCGACTATGTATGTATAGAAATGTTCTTTTTCAATTCCTTTTTTATTCTTTGCTTCCATGTCTACGTATGTAAGTGATTTTTTGTACTTGGAAAAATGCAGGTTCCTGGACTACTGAAAATCAGGTACATTGGGCAAACCACCCTTGGCAGTGCCGCCATTTTTGGTCTTTTCTTAGGTGCTGGCAGTTTGATACATTGTGGGAAGTCTTACTAAAGCTCCGCGTTGAATTTTCTGTATTTGCTGGTTCTGTTTTGTTTACAAGAATTGGTTGGATTAAATGAGCCTGTAGACATTTTGCACAGAAACGATTTTCAGCAATGAGCCATTATCTAAACATAATAATTTCTGACGCTTTTTCTTCTTTTGGAAGCACTTTTCGTTCTTAGCAGTTCCTTTGCAACATCGGCTCCTATCTGTTTCTTGCTGTGGGAGTTCTGTGTTGTTTTTTAGGTTTGGTAATTTGGTGTATTGCAAATTGCGTTCTTGCTGCAGAGGCATAACTAAACTTGCCTAAGAACAGGTTGATGGGAAGATAAGACTTCTTCTGTCCATAATTAAATCTGCGAAACCTTAAGTGACAAGGTTATAGTACCCTAGTGTTGTATGACGGGAAAGTTAAAATCTGTAGTAGCAACACTGTGCTCAAATTTTGCACCAGCCGTCCCTATGCCACAGACTCCTGAAAGTCAAAATCTGTATTACCCACTTTTGCGGGCTCACTTTGATGATCGAACTGGTCACTTTAAGATGTCGTTGAGACCATTAATCACGTCAAAAATTAAGTTGATGAGATATTGTATGGTACAGTATAATTTCAAAACACATATATGTTGACAAAAAATAAATTATGTGGGATTACAACTCATTTAACCTATTTATCTTAACATAAATGTTCTCTAAAATTATATTAAATGATATTCGATCAACATGATTTGCTGTCTCAACAAGATCTAAAAAGTGAATGATTTCAATCATCGTCTGCTAGGAACATGACAGTCCATAACCAATCGTCCTCCTTTCAAAACCTGTTTGGCCTAGCAAGTGTGTAATTTAGACTGAAAAACAGCCTAGTGATTTTCACATTCTACAATAAATTTGCTGTCATTTCTGCACCAAATTAGGCTTCCCATATTTACCATTTCATATCATATGGATTTCCATCAATTAACCCAGGTGAATGCAGAATACCAAATCCAGACAGCTAAAATCGAAGAAATGGCTGTTAAATATGGGCAAATCTTGTCGAAGCACCACGATTATCGGAAAAACAGTACCGTCTTATTTAATAGAAGAAAATATCGCAGCACATACATACTCACATTGTTAGGTCACAAGAATGCATAGCATACAGGACTGGGGTTCCAATATCTCATCACATTGACAAAAGGACCTCTTATATCACATAACGTAAGAACATTGAAAGAACTAGGGTGGGGAGCAAATGACAAAGCACGACATTTGCTTATCGTATATGACATTTTACGTAACAGCGATTTTTCTACTCCCTAAGAGCATCTCCGGTGCGTTGATTAAAAACGCTTGCTAAAGCATGTCTTAACTGGTAGGAATAGGTAACTATGGGACACACTATCCTGCGTTAAGTGTTCGCGAATTTGTGAAGCATGCAGCGTTGTCGTTATCTTACAGGAAAGTCTCTAACGAGTTAACTTGGCATCGACCAACAGAAGCGTGGTGGTTGGGCTATGGCCTCCTCTTCATCCGAACAGGCAACCCCCCTCTCATCTTTAGTAGAAGAGACAACGTGTAAGGTGGGTCTATCATCTTCCGTGCATCACCACCTCCATCAACGACCTCAATCTCAAACTCATACATCACAGCCGCAGCAATAGACTTCATCTGCAAATAAGCCATATCCTTCCCTAAACACATTCTAGGTCCACTATGGAACACAGGAAACTTGAACTGATCTGATGGCTGAAAAACCCCATCAATGTTCAACCATCTCTCCGGCTTGAACTCCTTGCAATCCAGTCCCCACAGTTTCTCCATCCTCGCCATTGCATAAGCTGAGTAATCGGCAAACCACCCCTTGCCCACGTAGGTCCCATCAGGCAAAATATCATCCGCCACAGCCAATCTAGAATTGATTGGCACCGGTGGAAACAGCCGGAGTGACTCTGATAAAGCAGCATGCAAGTAATTTAGCTTCTTCAGTTCATCATAACTGAAATCAGTTGGCGAACCAGTCGGCGATGCTTTCACTGCTGCTGCTAACTCACCATAGATCAGCCGCTCACACTGAGGATGGCCGGCAATCAACCAAAAGAACCAAGTCAACGCTGTTGAGGTCGAATCCTTACCTGCAAACAAAAGTATCCCTGGTAACTAAACAATTTCCCCTAAGCTAAGTATTCGGAGGATTTAGACCCAAGTAATACAACAACCACCATTTACAAAGGCCTAATCCGAATTTCAAGATCTATATGTATATAGGAGGATGTACTAGAACATGTATAATACAAAGGAAGTATCAGGAAAAAGAAACGCATAAACAATCAGTAGAGCACGTGTTCGAAGACTTCATCCGTTGTGTCTTGAGATTTATGCTAAGTTTGGATTGGTGTTTGAATTTTTTTTAAAAAAATAGTATGGGTAATAAGTGGAGAGAGATAGAGAGAGAAATGTTGGAAGTAGGGGGAATTTTTTGAAAAATTCTTTTTGAATTGTAAAGAGAACAAGGCATAATAAGTTGTCATGCCTGCTAGAATGAAGCTTATCGCAATGTCTCTCAGGAACTTCCTCCTCTCATCTTGATCATGAAATCCAAAACTCGAGGTTGAAGACATAAATCTTGATAGCAAATCTTGGCTGTGGTCCTGATCTTTATCTTCTTTGATCTGATCGTATTCTCTCTCTTTTGATCTGATTATATTCATAGCAAAATCATCGATGACAGCAATAGCTTCTTTGAATTTTCTCTCGCTCCCAATGTTGAGAAACCTCTTAATCTTCCACACCGCAGGCACAGGTGACATGAACCTGTCTGAAGTTAGCTCCACTGCATAATCAAATGCCTGAACAAATGACGCGTTCACCAAATTACTGGCAGTCTTCGTCCTGTTTGTGTCTAACCATCCGGGGTCCACACCAAACGCTACATTACATACATTGTCGAAAGCAAACCTGTTCCAGGATTTAGATTCAAAAACCATTGAAATCAAAAGAAAACACAAGATCGAATAGAAAGTACACCCTGGATCAAGTCAACATAAAAAAGATACAATAGCGAAAACTTAAATTAGAGATACATGGCATGAAATGTGAGAGCCACGACAACTCCTTTCCAAGTTCTTCATTGATTGATAGGACTTACAGTGAGCGTATATATAATCCCAAAGAAAAGTAATGCCTGATAATGAAAGGATTACTAATAACATATCTACCGATTGTTACTATATCTGAAAGCTGAAAATGACCTCCCATGCCATGTTCAATACAATCACTTCTAATGCAGAGCACCTATGGAGACAAGTCTTTGAGTTTGTAAAATATTCTCTAACTTTTCTTTTCTCTGCCTTCTCTCTACGAACATCTGGTATGGTTTCTTGGTAGGGGGGCTGGGGCTGCCACTTCACCCCACCCCACCCTCCACCCCCCCATCACCGGCCGTCTACTCCTTGCTATGATGGGTTGTTGGACAGCTTGGTGAGATCCTCCGGCGAATAAGCTCCCAAAACGGGAGCAGCGGTTTGTCCGGTGACATGATTACGACTGGGGTTCTGTTTCCTCCTCCTCTCCCTCTCCAGATCTGTCCCTCCTTGAGTTTGGTGCTCCCCGTCGATGGCGCCAATCGTCAGTGTGCAGTTCGCCTATGTGCTCTCCTTTCCAATCTTCCTCACCGTGCGAGTTTTATCGGCGTTATCAGGCCGGCCCAACCTTGTCGTTTGGGTGTCGCTTGTTCAAGCCCTGACAAGGTTGTTGTTGTGGGACGGAGATAGCTACGGTTTGTTTTTCTTTGCCGCGTTTGTTTTTTTGGTTTCCTACCCCTGATGGGGTTGTTTCCTCCTCTTTGAAAGTTTCCTTTGGTTTGGTTGTGCGTTCTTTCTGCGGCGAATGTTGTGCCCAAAATGTGTGGGTGTGGCGTGCTTTCTTGCTGGCCTCTCCCTTATGGCTTGATTTGCCCGTTGTGTTGCGGGATTCTTGCTCTTCTTGATGATACACTGTTTCTCTTAGCAATAACCCTATCAATAGAAACTCCTAACATATTGGCAAAAAAAAAAAGAGCACCTTACCAGCACTATTCAGTACTATTCTCCCTCGGGCAATCACATGTTTAAAACGACCTTGTACGCTAATGAGGCCCGTTTGATTGCACATTACCAGCACTCAACTGTACCCAACTACTATTTCTCAACTCATTCAAGAAAAATTCATCATATGATATACTAACAGCAAGTTCGTACCGCAGTCGCAATGATGCGGGTTTTTTCAATTACTCCTATTAGAAGTAACCTTTTTTTATTCACAAAAGTGGAATTTATCACATCACATTTCAGAAAATGTACAGAGTAGTCAAAATGATAACTGTACTGGTTTTCAATTACTCCAATTGGGAGTAATTATTTTTTGTTCTAGTTTGCAACCACAATTTGCAATCAACAAATACAAGATAACGTAAACAAACAGCTCGTGGACCCCACTAGAGAAAACCACAAGAATCATACGATTGAAAAGAATCTGCCTACCCTTCGGTTAAGGATGGATTGCAGACAGCCAATTGTGTGATTTTAGCCGTTCAAAAATGGATTTTAATGGTTCAGATTTTTAAAAAAAATTATCGGAAAAAGGCTTTTTAAAATCTAAATCATTGAGAATCGGTTGGATGTAACAGCAGAGGTCTCTCTTCAGTTGCACTGCAAACGGGTCCTATCGAAAATGCGAGGAAATACCTTCGGAAAACTTCTTGCAAATCGACGGTTAGCCCACCATCGCACGCCTCCGAGAGAACCGGAATCAACCGGTGCGAGAGATGTGACTGAACCGTATCGGACACGAACTGCTTGAGCGACTTGGTGTTGAACTCGTGGCTGGCAATCTTGCGTTGGGCCGTCCAGAGGTGGGCGTCGACATTGAAGATGCCGAGGCCGAGGAGCTCGTGGAGGACGGAGCTGAACCGGGAGCCCTTGACGTAGTTGGCGAAGTTGGAGCGGAGGAGGTGGTCGACGACGGCGGGGTCGGCGGTGCAGACGCCGCGGGAGAGGCCGAGGAGGCCGTTGACTTGGATGGTGGTGGTGGTGGAGAGGAGGTGGGTGACCCAGTCGTGGAAGCGGTGGCGGTTGCGGAGGAAGGAGAGGAGGTTGCCGAGGATGGGGTGGGATTCGGGGCATGGGTTTCTTTTGGTGGTGGTGGGGTGGGAGAGGAAGTAGAGGAGGAGGAGAGGGAGGAGGGCCAGGAGGCTCAGGAGGGGGAGGGGCAGGAGGATGAGAGAAGGGGTGAGGTACTCTGGCATTTTGGGGGTTTTTGGTTTGTGAGTGGTGGTGGTGAGGTGGTGGATGTTGAGAGAGGAAATGGAAGAAGATGGAGGATAGAGAAAGGAATTGTGGTGGTGGTGGTGGTGGAATGGCCAACTATGGTTCTTGTACTGATTTGGGAGTGATCAACAGCATTAGAATTTATTATGATTTCTAAGAGCAAATGAAGAAGTCAAATTGACTGAGATGATAAGCCTAACTTGTGTATTTTATGTATCAATTCAATTATTGTAGTACTCATATGCAAATACAGATAGACTATAAACCAATTGAGCTACTCACAAGCCACTCCTGGCTTGGCTGGACTCGTTTGGTTATTGAGTTGAGCTATAACCCTACTCAATTTCATTTTATTTCGAGCATACTAAATGATACCGTGCAATAATGATACTGCAAGTTTGTTCGTTTTGGTAGTTGAATTTTGAGTAATGAGTGGAGAGAGATAGAGAGAGGAATAAGAGTAATGATTTAGAGAAAATTTATTAGGGACTGTACATTGAGAGAGAATCTAAAATTCCAAATACCAAAAAGAACAAGCTCGCAAGTGTTGTTGAATGATATGATAGCACTAATACTCGAGATTAATTATTCAATTCATCAGAATCGTTCTGTAAAAACTTGAATGACTAAATTTCGTCTTGAAAAATCATTAAATCAAAATTTCTTTCACAGTTCGGCCCCATTCAACTTATTTTCCTAGCTCCACCACTCCTTATTAGTAGTTGTAGATTCCACATGAATGTATGATTACAATGAATGGGTTCGTGGGAGGTGGTGTTTGGCGGCAGTTTTTGATTTCCCACTGCTGTATCTTTGTTTCCTTCTGTCTCATAGGCTATGTGCTTTACCTTGGTGGGTTTGTTGGGCTCCTTCTATCGCTAGTCATATACATCTGGGTGTGACCAGATCTGCTTAACCGAGGTGGTTGGGTGGTGGTGCTGGTCTGAGCCGTAATGCCTGCGGTGTTTTGTGCGGCGGTGGCTTAGAAGCGGGTTAGCATTCTGAGGGATTGGGTCTGGCGGGCAGATTTTTCTTGGGCCTGTTTGCTTTTTGGGCTTTGTTGTATATTTGGGTACCAGATGGGCTTGATTGTTTTATCTTTGGGCTCCTGTGTTAGACTTTAAAGGCTAGGCTTTGACTCATTTGATGAACTGTCAATTTTTTTTTTGTTGGATATTCTTTTTTCTCTTCCCGTTTTTTAATAAAATTTTGCCTAATAAAAAAAAGGGGTGGTGACAGGTGAGCTCATTCTGGAAAAAACCGCTGTGAACCGGGGCCCTGGAAGAAGACGTGTCACAACCGGTCTGTCTCGTTCTGGTTGTTGAACCGGTTAATTTGATCCCGAATGGATTGATTTGCAAAAATTGGGGCCCCATTCGCTTCGACGCATCACTCAGTCCCACTGCCTCACCAGAACACAGCGATCGCCGGACGACTGCCGCCGACGCCGGACCTCTTCTGCTCCGGCGTCATCCCAGGTCATTCCTCTCTCTCTCTCTCTCTCTCTCTCTCTCTCACACACACACACACACACTTTGTTTTTCAACATTTGCTGAAGCTAATATTTGAAAATTTTCAAATTTATGCGCGGGATCTCGAGTTACAATTCAGTCTAGTACTTTTCGACCTTTTCTAGTCATAGAAAGAGTAGTATGAATTTCTTTTTGCGGTTTTCCTGTTTGGTACTAAATGCGTCGTGAGTATTTTCGCCATCCACCAGACCATCTCAAACCATTCCTCCATTTTTTTCAAATCTCTTCTTCAAAATGGAGAATGCGAAGCCTCCAACCTCGCTTCATTTCCGCGAAGAATCAAGTTTGATTCTCCATATATGGATACCCATGTCTTCGATAGAGTGCGGGCTGGATTGGCCAGTCAATAGTCGTTGGAATCAGTGGCGGACGCAAAATTCTTATTGCGGGGGAGCAAATCACATGTATTCATAGTTTAACAACAAAATATCATCCTCGTATAATAATAACACAATTTGAGGGACCTTCCTTCATAATTTATACAAACAAAACCTATATAATCTAGTAGAAATAATGACACAATTGGGAGTGATGAGAATCGACCTCCTTTCAATTGAGTAATTTCTGCTTAATGGAAAATTGTGTGTTCTACTCTCAGTTGTATGTTGTTACTTGCCTTATTATTCTTATTGTCTTATTGAACTGCTCTATAAAGTTGGCACTAAGTATCAAACTAATACTAGCGTGGGTTGTACAATTCTATACTGGGATATACTAATTTGCACAGCTTTTGAAACTATGCTTAGATCAAACATGTTATCAATGTTCTAAAAATCGCTAGGCGCTAGTCGGGCGAAAAAGGGGCGCATGGCTCTTAGGTGGGAGACTAGGCACCGAGTGGTCGGCTGCCTAATCTAGGCGTTGGACCACCGCCTAGCGCCTAGGCGGCTGACTTTTAGTATGACTATGTTCTTTTGATATCTAAGTTGTTTTTCTTAAGTCTTGTCTTTTTGATTTGTGATTTACATGAACATAATTTTCTTCAAAATTCATCAGTTGGAAGCTAGCTAGTAGTTGCATTGCAAGCACAAGTGCTTTTTAAGATGACTGGACATTTAGTCATCTGAATTTGGAGAGATTTTATCATTTACTAGTTTAAGTAATGCATGCATGACATGTCGGTACCTTATGATTCCCTCTTCGATTATGCTTGGAGAGGAAAAGTAACCTGTGAATCAGAGAACCAATTCCAACAAACGGAGGGGTTGTACAGAATGGCTTCCTCAGCATTGCCTGACTTAAAGCATCATGGTATTGGGAAGGAACTGTATGGCTGATTGCATACTAGGGTGTGTCCGGCTCGTTGCAATTTGTTCATTTCTGTGAACTGTGAAGGAAGTTGTTAATGTTGAGCAACTATTCCGGGAAGGTGCCATTTTGGAGATACAAATTTTATGTGTCAATCTCTCCGGAAAAATTTGTTACTTATTTAATTTATACTGAAGCTTTTGTTCCACTTGTGGAATCTTTGCTAGGTGCAGATTGGAATTAGTGCATTTTGCTAGGTGCAGCTCATAAATTCAATTTCATGGGAACTTAACATGCTAAAGTTATTTTCTGTCTAATGATTATCATGCATATTATTTTCTATGAACGATTATCATGCTTAATTTGTTTAGAAGTTAGAGATTTTTAAGGTTAATTCCTGGCTTAGTGGTGTATAACTGCACCATTGTTGATAAACATGTACGTGAACCTCGAGCTGGCCCCTTCCAGCAGCTTAGGGAGGAGTAGAATTGGGCGCTTACGTAGGGAGGAGTAGAATGGGGCGGTTGGAGTAGAATGGGGTGCGTAAGTAGTACAATGAAAATTTATTCACATGATGGTATTAAGGACACATTATACTCAACGTCTATATGAGTCTTTTACTCATGTTTATTACGTAAATAACGGTCTTATGAGTGGAATCTCTTTGGTAGTGAAAAAAGCCAGCTTTTTTAGAATTGGCAGAGCAGATGGAGCAAGACTGAGAAAGAGAGATCGAGCGGAAAGGCCTTGCGGCCATGAAGCGTTCCCTCTTCCTTTTGTCCTAAGGTAGCGAAATTCATTGTTGTGTAAGTAGCGATCTGCACGAATGGTGTAACGACTACCCTGCTGGCTCCAACATGGACCCGGCAAAATTGAATTCTCCGTGAAGATGCGGAGTACCAATGGCTAGATGGTAAGACCCCGGATTATCCCTCTAAACTTGTTCTTGATCCAATGTGGAGACAGGGTATGTTCGTTATACCTTTCATGACTTGTTTTGGAATAACCAATTCATGGGGCGGTTGGAGTATCACAGGGTGGATTGTCACGAATCTGGGGTTTTGGAGTTACGGAGGTGTGGCCGGGGCACATATTGTCTTTTCTGGCTTGTGCTTCTTGGCAGCTATCTGGCATTGGGCGTATTGGGATCTAGAAATATTTTGTGATGAACGTACAAAAAAACAACTCATGTTTATTACGTAAATAACGCATGAAGAAAGCCTCAAATGGTGAACTTTATACATTTGAGGTAATTGGAGGGTAGTAAAACTTGTAAATTTTCAGAAATATGGGTATTGAATAAAACAAAATCCTAGTAATAAGAAACCTGACACCTAAAATTCCCATCAAAAAAATTTCCAATCCAACAAAAACCATTCGAGCTTCCCCCATTTTCCGCACGACTCTTTCTTTTAGTCTTTTATTTGTGAGTTCTGACTTTTTCCTCTTTCGTCAATCTAATTTGTAGATGGACAACCATGTCATTCTTTGAAGATATTTGGCTTATAGTCGTTGTATGTTGCAGGAGTTTCTCTCTCAATAAAATTGCGCTATAGAGCTTGCTTTTAAGTCTGTGCATTCCCAACAAAAGCGTATGGCGAGTCACCTCCCTCAAGGGCGGCTTATTATTCAAAATGAAAACTTCAGCATGCATCAGAAAGGTATGTTTCTTTGTCTATATTATCCTTATTATTCATTCCCACTTGCACATTTGACACCGTCTGGGTGAAAATTTATGGAAGCCCCTACATGAGATGTTGCATAACTGTTAAGAGGATAGTTTAAAATGTTCTCAATATCTACCCTTGAGCATGGGTTTATTGAAGTGACTTTGCCACGGTGGCACCGGTGGAGGTGTTGAGGGCTGGGGCCTGACCCCCGCCACTTTTATTTTCAAAAAAGAAAAAATACTTTGACCCATTGAGTAGAGATATGGCTTACATATTCTACCTAGATGATTTTAGGAATTTGAAAGAACGCTGCATTCCACTTTGATAGATTGTTAAACTGATTTTGATCTGTTTTGAAGCATGATCAATATCAACAAATGTGTACATGCTTCTTTTTGAGTAAGGAATATAAAGATATTAGAGGTTGAAATCTTTTCTATTTTTGTGTAAGGAATAGACAAAATTGGTTGTTGAAATATTCTTCCTTCTATCATGGGTCACCGGCTGATCTAAATCCTAGCCCAGCCATGGGCTCAAATCATTCTCGAACTTTTATCTCGCTCAATAACCATGATAGATGCATTTCACATGATTATGCAGACCTTGTGGCTGATGGAGCAACCAGGAGTTCTAAACCTACCGGCAAGAAAGCTGGGACTGGGTTTGGAAGCCGTAAAGCCCTCAATGACATTACAAACAAGCCATCCATTCGTCATGAAGCATCATCAAAGAAACCTACTTTACTTAAGGAGGAGTTTAATATTGCAGAGGAAAGGTTTTTGCATGATCATAAGAGGTGCATTGAGGCACAACTAAAAGGAAAGGAGCCTTGTTTCTGGGATACAGTTCTTCCAGGACATGGTAATTATTCCTACTTCTCAATATGTGATATCGTTCACTTAAAGATGTTCTTAAATTATGAAATTTCTAATTGATCAAGTAAAAACATATATGAAATGTTCTTGCACTAAGTATGTGTATCTACAAAGATGTGTCTGTCTACATCTACGGTAGCACTACAATGGGTTTAGCCAGGTGGAGGCGGTGGTTGTGACGTGGGTGGCAGTGGAGGTCAAATGGAATGAGAAACAAAAGAAGGTCGCCCCCAGGATGAGAGGAAGAGAGGGAGGAGAAGACGGTGGGAATTTGATTTGGTGCACTATAATTGCCTTTCTTTCAAGGCAAAGCGATGTGGTAAGGGTCGATTGGATATAGATGGGATTCGATTGGATATAGATGGGATTCATTAGTGAGGCTGAACTTCTCTTTGTCCACATAAGTTGTAGTGCCGACTATTAAGCATATTTGTCTTTTCCAATCTTTTACATTTTACCTCTTTTCTGTGACATGAGGGTACATTGTATTTTTGTTTCACCATTGATGCCACCAAGGAGACAGCTCTGACTGTGGAGGGCAACGTAATTTGATAAACCAAAGAGGTGAAGGTCGCTGTAATAAAACCTTCCTGTTTTATATGCGGAAATTCTTACTCTCAAAGGAAACATTTGGAAGTCCTATTTCTGGAAATTATACCTAGATAAGATAAGCCTTCTGAAAATTCTTAATCAAGATGGTGTTAACTTTATTCGTGCTTGAGCAGGGAAATGACAACATTCCTAAGTTCCTAACGTGTATTTGTTCTAACTAGCTTAATTCTGAATCTATTTCGCAGCTTATAAGATTATGATAGAGGTGATGGCAATATATTTAACCTGGGAACTCTCTGTCTTCCAATGTTTGAAACCTCAACTTCAACTTGCCACTTGCCAGTGTATTAGGTTATAAGTTGTGCCTAATACTTCCCTATGTGACCTACTCTCTGTCTTTGCAGATGATGTTTCTCGTGTTGAAGATCCTGAGTCTAAGCGAGCCAAGGTGTGTTTCTCTTTTCCTACTTTCATCCTTCCTTTGTACTTTCAGCTACTCTTTATCAGTGAAAGGGTATCTTATCATAGTATCGCGATTATGTGATTCAGACCGATCCTGAAAGCCCCCGTTGCTACCCAGAACCAGTGGAGATGCCAATGTTAGAGTTCTATGATCGGTTTTCGGTCTCAGCTCAATGGGTCTCCCCTCAATCTTCTCCGTTTCGAACAGATTCTCCGCCTTCCTCTCCGTTGGTGTGGGGACTGGAGCATGTTGACTTTGTATTGAAGGAAGAAGAACATGGCTGTTGAAACTTTACTCTCTTTACTTGTTTTTTGCACCACCTTTTAGAACAACTGATCACAAATTCTTCTCTTATAAAGGATGTTTTATGTATTTTCGTTCACTCAATGGCAAAGTTCATCAATCTTCTTTCATTTTTCAAAGTTGTTCCAATGGTACCAAAAAGTCATGTTTTGACTCGACAGATCACGACCGTTGGATGTCTCTTGAGCCAAATTTGGCTTGACAAAGAGTAAAGCCATTATTTTGCTTGAAAAATGGCCAACCATGAGAGGTCATTTTTCAAGGCCTCTTGCCAAATAATGGCGTGGTTTTGAAAAATGACTTACTATTGGATATATTCTAACATGGTATTAGAGCAAGACATTGAAATGTTTTTCGACATGACTTTTTGAATTGGTTGTCATGTTTTTTGCGTCATAAGTGCACTGTTTTGCAGTGGTTTCTATATTACGAATCCTTTGTTTACCTCTTCATGTCAAGGATCGCACATATGGGTTTTGTTCGCAAAATCTTAATCATAACCTCCCGTTGGATATATTCTAACATGATATTAGAGCAAGACTTTGAAATGTTTTTGGACATGACTTTCTGAATTGGTTGTCATGTTTTTTGCGTCATAAGTGCACTGTTTTGCAGTGGTTTCTATATTACAAATCCTTTGTTTACCTCTTCATGTCAAGGATCGCACGTATGGATTTTGTTCGCAAAATCTTAATCATAACCTCCAAAACTAGAATATGACTTTTCCAAATTTGGTTCCCAGCAGGGAGGTTTTTCGTATTGGGCTTTTGACCAGGACTTTTGGGTGTGTGGGTATTTTGGGCAAAGATGGAATTCGTCGCCGATGAAGCCTTTTACTTCAGAGGCCATTCTAATTGGGCCTTTAAAAATGGGCCTAACAGTTGGCCTGGCCCTTTTCTGCGTTTATATAGAGAACTGACGGGCTTGCTTTTGTACTGCTATTTCTTTTTCTTTTGTGAACAGATACTCTTTCAAACATGAATGCCTAGTTTGACAACCTGGGACCCTGTGTCCTTTAGAGACAACATGGGTGTTGTCCCCATCCAGGCCTTCTAATTTTGGCAATGGACAGTTGAGATTTGTTCGGCTGAGATGAAATCCAAGCCGTTCATTGCCGAAATGGATGGTCCGGATGGTGACAACAGGGTCCCCGAATTCCTAGTTTGCCCAGTATCTTCAATGCTACGAGGGTACTTTACGAAATGGTTAATACTTATATACTAGATAAAAAGAGAGTATTTGGATGTGCCTACGGCACCACGCATCCCGGTTAGAAGGAGATGACAGTTGTATGATTTAGGTGAAAACCATAGCAATTGTGGGAGGATGCACTACAGCCTTTGGATCAAATGAATTTAAGCCCTTCCAACAACTTGTCCCCATACCATTTTGTTTTATACTAGAGATAAAGCGCTTGAATGAATTTAGAAGGGTGTGGACCAGAAGATTGCTGGCCATTGGTGAGGGGTCCGCCGGTGTTAAGGAGGTGGAGCACTGGGACCAGATAAAGGACCAGAAGTAGCTTGTGGGGAAGCAAGGTCAGATGCAGATATTGGCTGAGAAGAGAATCAACAATAGAGCCTGAAGCAGTGAATGAGGTCTGTCCTGAATAATTAATAATTAGACTGAACCAAGTGATCGAGGTATAGAAAGATTATACCCATAAAGAGCGGTTTGGGTTGGGTTGGGTTGGTTGATCTCTCGGATCGCATAATTAATTACAGTGTGGTTGTTACATAGTAAGTATATATATGAATAAAGAATTGCAAAGGTTTTTTTTTTTTTTTGGAACAGAATTGCAAAGGTTATGTTCGGAAGTTGTGGAACAAAAGAGGGTAGAAGAGAAAACAAAGGAGAGTAATCAGGAGGATAATTATAGAATAATAAGTATTATTTTCCTCTATTTGTCACTGACAAATTAAAGAAAAAGTTAATTAAAGAAGTTTTCTTAAAGAAGAAAGAAATATACTATGAAGGAAACTAAATTTCCACTAATATGGTTTTTTTTTTCTTTTTTTTTTTTCCATCTTTTGCCTACCTCTTTTTTAACCAAGAATCAAATATGGGAAAGGAATTCTTTTATTCCCTCACCCTTTCTCTTTATTTTCCAAACATCCAATCAAACCAAAATAGTTACTCTCTGCGTCATTCGATCATTATTTGTTTTTTTTTGAAGAATTCCACTTTTGAACGAACATGATCGTTACGTATGAGGGACATGCATTATTAAAATTTGCTAGTCAACTCAAATTGTACATGCTACTTCTATTGAATGATAATTAATTATTTGGTTTTTTTAGAATTTCACTTTTAAATGAACATGATCGTTACGTATAAGGAACGTGTATTCTTAAAAACTTATAGTATATTCAACTCAAATTGTACTTTTTGTACTTCTATTCACGAGGGAGGGAACGATTAGGAGGGGGTAGTGTTTAAAGAGAGATTTCTTACGATTTTAATATTTGACTTCCCAACTTGATCAAACAATTTTAAAAATCAAAAGTTAACGTGGCGAAATTTCCGATTGTCCCAAAAGAAAAAAGAGACGCGTTTTGTTATTTGACTTCTTGATGTGGTCAGACAATTCGAAGTATTCAAAAGTCAACGAGCAAAAGGACACTGCTAGGGACACATCGGTGTAGCTGAGTTCAGTCACACCCCTCTCACATACACATACAGGTGGGACCCGTTTCAGTGGATCCTACCTGCATGTGAGAGGGGTGTGGCTGAACTCAGCCACACCGATGTGCCTCTAGCATTTCCGCGAGCAAAAATGGAGAAGCAAGTAATATGTTGACATGTACTATAACAAAAATAAAGTAGTAGTGATGTACAGTATTACTGAAGCCATTTCAAGAAATGAGATAAAACAATACCTACAAATGTAGGGAAAAATATCTGTACTATAAAACAGATTTTTAAGTAATTATCTTTCGCTTTACGGAACAGATCATTCTCTCACAAAGTATCACCTTTAATTAAAAAAAATAAGTACTTATTTTAGTTAGCAGAACATACCCTAATGTCTAGTCATATAAATGAGAGCAATCTCTACAACCGTTAGATCACTTCCTGTTAACTTTTGTAGCCATCGGATCATTTCTTTTTATAAGATACAAAGAATATTCCTTTAATAAATCCATAACTCTCTATCCCAAATTTTTTAGACAATGTATCTCTAATTTCTATATATAATTTATGATCAGGTTGGAAAACTGACGTTTTGTGGTAATTATAATTATCGTTTACGCGTAATGCCGCGTAGAACGGATATTTGTTTGAGCCGGGATTCCACGGGAATCCGCTGATGCTCGACGCAATATTGAAAAGAGAAGGAAATAAAAAGAGAGCGGCGGGCGTGAGGTATGACATGGGTGGATTGACGTAAGCCCTTACGCGTGACGAGTCAGCCGCGTTGGGACGCGGAAAACCGTGCGTCGGCAGCCGCGGACAAAAGCCAGAGCGAGGGAAGGGCAGAATGGGAATTACGGCAATCGAAATCCTGGCACTGGGGGGAGATTTTTTGGTCGTCGCGCAGAATCATCAATGGACGAGGTGGGTGAGCTGTCATACGCTGGAGAAAAACACGTGTCGGTGGGAGAGGAATTTGGGGCCCGCTGCTAGCTGGACTGGGACTGCTCTCTCTCTCTCTCTCTCTCTCTCCTCGGGCCTCGTATTCTTTTGTTTTTAAAAACGTGCGTTTTTCGACGCTGACTCCTGTGTGCTGTTTTGCCTCCGCTTTGGCGGGGCCCGTTCACACAGCTATTTCTAGAAATTTCCTTAATTTCTCTCATACCCAAACTGGGCTCTAAAATATCCTTAACTTTTGTACTCTATTTGTCTCCGATTTTTAGTCCCTTTTTGTATGTGAACCGAATAAAAAATCGGTAATATTTTTCAATTGGTAATACTTTTTGAGAAAATCTTGTTTTGAGAGTTGTTGTAAATAAATGTTTACGGAACTCAATATTGGTCGTTCAGAAGCCTTTTAGACGATCCGGATTAAAGACAAACTATTAACAGTAAGAAATATTTATTATCGGTAAAAGATTAAAAACATATATTTCATCCGTTAATTGCCAAAATGGACAGCTGAGATCGTTTAACTCCGTAAAGATCGTGCTCTTAATACTCCCATCTATCCCCATTTTTTAGTTCTAATTAGCACTTTTTTTTTGTCCCAAAAATATTGTCCCATATAAAAACTAAATGGATAATAGATAAGGAATTTACTCTTTTCATTTTTTAATTAATGTACTAAACAAGTAGTAAGAAAATGTAATGATTTAAGGTTAATGTTGATGCCGCAGTATCCAAAGAGTTGAACACAATTGCAACAGGAGCAATAGCTCGTGACAGGCATGGTGTAGTGATTGGGATACGAGCGAATACTCAAAAGGGTTTTAATTCGCCAAGGATTGTCAAGGCTCTAGCGGTTCGGGAAGATATTAATTTGGGGATCGCTCTTACATTTGCACACGTGATTATTGAATCGGATGCTAAATCAATAATCAAGAGTTAGTGTTAGTTTGAATAGCCCTCCTTCTGATATCGAGATTTTGATTCATGATTGCTTAAGTCTCAAGGAGTATTTTTATTTTATGTGAGTTTAATTGTCAAATGAGATTGTAATAGATCCACAAATGCATGTTTGTGCTAAGCAAGCATTTTCTTGTAGTTTGTCCGACATGTGGACTTCCATATTGCCCCCATGGAGTTCTTCACTTTCTGATGTATATGCGTTTCTACCTGTCAGATTAATAAAATCTTCTCACTTTTGTAAAAAAAAAAAAAAGAAGAGAGTATAAAATGAGAAAAACAAGTTTTCAAAAGTATAATGATTGTGTTCTCTTAATAAGTTGGAATCCCCAAAATGAACTAAAGAATGGAGACGGAGTATAAAAATATGAATCTTGTTGGATAGATCTCAATTAATTAATTTTTTAAATAATATTTTCAAAATCACTAAATGATTATACATTCCAAGAGTACAATAAATTAAAAAGTGGCACAATCTCTCAAGCAAAACTTTTCTAAAGTTAAAATAAAAATAATTAAGCCCTAAGACAAAAAGTTTTTGTATTTGAACAATAATTAGGTGAAGTTCAACTGATTGAATGCACAGATAAGGTTTCGATCCTGGGTCGAAGAACATAAATTGGCTGCTACTGACCCTAGATCAAGGGTCATTCCAACTTGACTATGAATACCGACGTCCCACGTATAGACGCTGTTTGGGGCCCATTCCGAAGTCTCACATAAATAATTTAATTTGTTAATAAATTTTAAAAAAAAAATCAAGTAGTCTCGTAAAAATGAGCTCAAGCTAGGCAACGCGCTGTTTGCCTATGCCTAGGGCTGGGTCGGGTCAGGAGAAAGGAGGTCAGGAGATCAATTTCTCTTCCAATGTACAAATTTAACTATTCTATCAATACTGCTTTTTGCCGATCAAAACAAGAGAAAAAACTTCCCACAATAATAATAAGAGAAATTGAAGTTAAGAAATTAGCCAAACCAACAAACACACATGAGGTAAAAAGAAAACACGAATAATAAATTAACCTAATCAACAAACACACAAGAGGTAAAAAGAAAACACGACGAATAATAAATTAGCCGAACCAACAAAAGCACGAGATGTAAAAAGAAAACACGAAAAGAAACAGATAATGCATGGATAGAGATTTTTACGTGGTTTCCTAACTATTTTTTTTTTTTTAGCGGCAACATGATTCCCCAACTACGAAGTCGAGTCATTCATGGCTCGCCGAGATTTTTATTGCGCGTCATCTCGAAAGAGAATAGAGTATTGCTATGTACATTGGTTGTGTGTAACAATTATTTATAAACTAGGATTTACTGTTGGAACATTTCCAAAATATGTAATGGATATTAAATGTGAATATTGGTGAACGGTTTTAATCCAAAAGGTGTGTCTATTCAGGTTATATGAATGAACATGTTTATTGGATTTAAAGGCAAAAGATGTGTCTATTCAGGTTAAATGAATAGACATGATCTAATTAAAAGGTATGACTATTAGGATCGCATGAATAGACATGGCTATTATGAATAGACATGACTATTATGAATAGACATGATTATTGTGATTAAATCAAGAGATGCGATCTTTGGCTAATAGTCATGATCTTTGCCTATAAAAGGTAAAGGGTTCTACCAATTTGAGGTGACAGAATCAGAACCATTCTGATTGTTGTTTCTCTCTAGAATTATCTCCTACGATTATACTTAAGAGGCTCGCACAATCCAAAGGTATTCGGGTCTCTCTTCGTTTGTGCATAACGCAGTTAGACAACAGTTGGAGACTGAGCTTCATTTTATCTTGGAGGCGGCTTCGCTGTAACCCGGTGCACACCAGATTCCCTTGAATTGGTGGGGGCGAATATCGTCTTAAGGAAAGCGACATCGTAACGTGACTTGAAGTATCTCTGTTTTTCTACTTTCATCGGCTACGACGAGTTTTTGGACCAACATTTACATCATAAATTTACCGTATAAACACTTCTGTTTAGATTTCGTGAGTGCTTTGCAAATAATTGTCGTCTTAGCGAAACGCAAATTAAACCGAATTTGATTTCAAAAACCCAAGAACCAAAAAAGAAGAAGAGGCGGAAATGTCAATTTCCATGAAAATGAGGCGGCCAACTATGCGGCGCATAAGGAATATACCAAAGCATAATTGATACTTAACGCAATAATAATTGTAAGGTTCACATTTCTATATCAAAATAAAAAAAAAGAAAAAGAAAAAAAAAAAAGAAACGACAAAACCAATGAGATGGGATAGAGCCCCATAAAGGACGAAGCAGCACGTGGCTCTAAAAGAGCCTTTAAACAACATTTGATTTTTTCCCGAAATAGGAGTAATAAATATTGAGAAATGATTTTGTCACTTTCTTTCTGTGTTAATGTCACTCCCCTGCAAGTGTATTTTTGCACTCTCTTTTTTGTAATCGCCACTCCCCTACAAGTGTATTTTTGCACTAAAAATACACTTGCATCAAAAATACACTTGCAGGGGAGTGTCGTTAATAAAAAAGAGAGTGACAAAATCAAACAGCCTAAATATTTGTTTAAATTTAGGAAGGCCAAGTGCCAACTAAAGGACGGAGCGATGGGGCATAGCTGTATGCTGCTGTGATGTGTTTTCTCACAGCGGTCCCTGAACTACGGAGTTCAATTTTGTACTTCTTTTGATAATTCCAAGGGATTGGCTGGTCTTGGCTACTTAGGAGTTTGCTACCACCTAAGATTTTATATTTGATTTTGCTGACAACTCTCAAGGCTATCTCACGGTTCTCACCCTTCACACATTAGCATGTGAAGCGGCTGCGGAAGGCGATGCAGAGAAATGTACGTAAAATTAGTAAATGCGAAAAAAAAAAATAATAAGTACAAAACAAAAGGTCTAATTGGTTTTTTGCAAGAGAAACTAGTCTTGAGTCACCTAACTTAGGAGTGTTTCTACTAACAAAATATGCTAAAAACTTAACTCATTTTACTATTTCGTTTCCACTAACAATTTTTTTTTAGCATTTTATCGTCTTGTTTTCACTAACAAAAAAGTTGTCAAATAAATTTTTTTTTTCTACAGTAACTCTACTTACAAACCCATCAACAATTTATTCACCACCGAAAACAACTTAACATTTCTCAACAACTTATTCATTATCGAAGAAAACACCATTAATAATTTTTCAATAACAAATAAAAATTTATAAATTTTTCACTACTAAAAACACTACAAAAGCTACTTGTAAAGAGTCTTTACCAGGAATTGAATCTCACCAGTCACCTCCATCAAGTTTGGGCGTTATGGGAAGGGGTGGGACCCCACTTAATTTAAGGCCCTAGACCCAAAATCGTAATCATCAATGATAAAATCTTGAGATTTTATTTTGGACAAAACAAAAATTGACCACAGTTTCAAATCCCATGTGTTTTTAATTTTTAAAATGAAACACAAAGTAATAGAACAAGTTCTTTCAGGATCAACCGGACACGGGGCCGTTTCGAACAACGCCGTGTGGGCCTCTTTCGCATGTTTTTTTAAAAAATTCGAATCATACATCTTGGAAGGGCCCGCAAAATAATAATCTAGGCAAAAAATCAGTTTATCCGGATATCAATAGGTACGTCAAAATTTGAGTTTATACACGAAAAAATGGACGACCATGATCTGTCAACTTTTTTTAAAGTTAAATTGTTTACGGTTGTCCATTTTTCCATGTAAAAATTCAACTTTTGACATATCTATCGATATCCGGACAGACTGTTTTTTCGTGTAAATATAGTATTTTACAGGGCCTATAAGATGCACGGTTCGAATTTTTCAAAAAATCGCGCCAAGGGAGCCCACACGGGGCTGTCCGGACAGCCCCTTGTCCGGTTGATCCGGGCAGAACTTTTTCTCTATTGTTAATCATAGAGATTTGGAGATGTTTTGTAACCCCAACCAAATACATTTTTCTATTACTTAATTTTCACCTTTTGTTAATTACGTGTAATAAGTTATTAGCAAGATCAACAGTGACAGAGGCTTTGCGTAAGAACAAAGATGGTCTTGACGTTCATCGAGCTATTGCGTTAAGTATTTTTTGTTTCTTAGGACCTAGGCCTACTTATGTAAAAAAGAAAAAAAAGAAACAGTTACTAGCAAGTCTTTACTTGGAAATTATGCTTTCGGCCGTCTCTGACTCTCTATTGTGAGGAACCAACCAACCAATTAATTAATTAATTAACCTTGTACCTACTCACTCCTAATGTAATCTCTATAGGTGTATATCAGTACATGTGTATATATATGTGTGTGTTACTGGGTATGCACAGAATTATCATTCGTGTTATATACACGTGATTCGGTCCCCTCATATCAAGAACCATGCGTCCGCGATTGGTTGCCGCATGCCTTTAGACATGGATATCTTATTGTCACTTCTGTATTTAATCTCATTAAATATATAGGTGTAATAATATGTGTATATTTTTGGTAACTCGCTGGTATCCAGGCCAGCCTGCTCGCACCTCAACTAATCATCCTTAGGGCCCAATCCCACCGCCCTCCAAACTAAAGCAGAGCAAATCTCCCGTATGAACCGACCCTAAAGGAGTTGATACCACCCAAAAGGTTTCGAATTTAAAATATCAGCAGAAAGCAAACCTTAAGCCTCATACGTTAACCATCCGGTTTTTCGGCGCAGATATTTTGCCAATATTAATATGTGATATTTGCAATTATATATAGTTGTGTATTTACATATATACGTGTTTGACCGGATTTGAAATAGCCTTCTTGGCAACATAGCAACCAAGTAGCCGAGCAAAAAAAAAAACATAGCAACCAAGTAATAATTTTTTACTACCACTTGAATTGCAAGGCTCAAAATTGATGTTGAAAGGTAAAGAAGCCGATAAGGCATGGCCCAATAATTTCACTGTAAAGCTGAAAATGAAATTAAATTTCCGTATCTACTTGACGGTGATTCATGGGGCCCTAAATTCCTTGCAATCGCAAGCAATGAGGCACACAATCTTGAAAATTTCGGAACGCAAATTGCAATATGGAGACCCACTTTCCTGTTTGACATAATTAAAAAAACAAGTCTTTTTCGTTTTTTTTTAAAAAGCAAGTGTCTGGGCCAGAGTACGGGCTCGAATAATTTCGTGGCCATGGAGGTAACGACTGGGCAAACCATCTGATGGGCGGCTCCAAAATTTAGAATGTTTTGCCTCCTTGAGATTAATTTGAACGTGCGACTTCAAGAAAAACAAACACTTTTTTTTACTTCTTTATATTCACTTGGTCAAACCTTATGTGGTTCAACTAAAAACAAGTCTTTGGCGGCTGCTTTATTGGGTCCACGCTTTAAACCTAGCTAACACCGACTTTTATAACCGAAAGTATTCCTGCGATTTTTTTGTCTAATCAAACAAAAGATACTAGTTTATGGTGTTGCTCCACTAAGCCAAAAATTGGTTTTTTTTTTTGGGTGGTTTTGTCTTATTCGAAAATAGTTCGGGTTTGGTAGTTTTTATTTTTATCCAAATATTTTAAAAATAATCAATTTTCAGCAACAAAAAAAAAAAAAAAAACTTTTTTGACCTTTTGTTGCTGAAAAGTGGTTATTACCTAAAATATTTTCGTAAAAATATTTTTTTTTACTTTTCCGATTCCTCTCGTTGAAACGAATCAATAATCCAAAAAAGTTTAGCGCAAAACTAACAAAGACAAATTTAAATATGCTGTTCTAAGGTCTGTTTATAAACTGGATTAATATTATAGTGAAGGGATACATAAACCCCCTAGAATAAATAGTCTCTTAAAATTAAACTTTGTGAAATCATACATTTAATGTGACCTTTATTAATAATCGATCGTACACCGAATATGTGATCCTTTTGAATAGAAAAAAAGAAAGAAAGAAAAAAAGATAGTCCAAACCGATTCTGATATATATCCTGGTAATGAATTATGGGCATTTTTCCCACTTCGAGTCCTCTGTAGGAGAGCTTGGGAGTTCAGACCCCATTTCAATTTCTAAAAAAAGTACTTAAAAAATAAAGACCTATTTTCAAACTTAAAAATCATGGATTTACAAAAATAATTTTTTAATTTTTTTGCAGGGTTTGATAAATCTCATTGAAATCTATCAAATAAAATTCATATTGCATATTTTTTTTTTTATTTCAGTAAGCCTACTATTTTTAAGTTTGAAAATTACAAATAAGTATTTATTTTTTGAGGACCCAATCCAAAACGAGGCGTGAACCATCTCTGATTCCCTCCCATGATATAATAGTAGTGTTCTTATTCCAGTCTTCCAGAACTCCAGAAATAGTTGCCAAGCAAAAAAAAAAGAACTCCAGAAATAGTCATGATGAGGAATAAGACTGAGGATGTATTTACTTGAGATTCAAAAACGAACAGTTCTACACACACAGAAAAATGTGCACAGATTGGGCACATATTTTTTTGTGGGGCCCACCACGGATCCCACACAAATCATCCGAGCCGTTCATTAAATGTAAAACATTTTTTCAAGGACCCCCGTAAAAAATAAGCTCAATCCAATACCTATAGGTGCTTCATCCAACCATCTAATTTTTCATTCAGATTTCCGGATAATGAAAAGTTATATGGTTGGATCGAATACCTATAGGTATCGGATTGAACTTATTTTTTACGGAGACCCTTGAAATTTTTTTTTACATTTAATGAACGGCTCGGATGATTTGTGTGGGACCCTTGGTGGGCCCCACAACAAAATCTGTGCACAATCTGTGCACAGATCTGCTGTGTGGGCACACTTTCTGTTCAAAAACTACCCTTGGGTCTCGATCTTTTAAATTACATCAAACTAAGTCCACAATCATATTGATAACCGAATAATTTGTGCATATATAAAATTATAAACAGGCAAATTGCCCCGCCCCAATAACAGTGGCGGCTCCAGGATTTCAGTTCAGCAGTGACAAAAACATTAAAAAAAATGTATACAAAGTTCTATATAAAATGAACATTTTTATTATGATTGAAAATGAATTGTGCTTAATTTATTTTGTTTTGTTGAATTATATTATCTACAGACTCACAAATTTAAGTGAAGTCTTTTTACTTTGGCTACTCATGAATAATTCAGTGTCAATAATATAAAAATTATGAAAGAAAATTCAAATTATATGTAAAAAGAATAAGAAATTTAAGTGCATTTTTTGAGTCCAGAAGGTTCGCTTGAACCCCCTCAAACATAGGCAAAGACAGAACCAAAATTTTACCCTAGCAGTGGCGAAATGTATACTAAAAAAAATAAAAAGATGCATTACAATATTAATAGTCATCGACTCTACAAAAAAAATTAAAATAACATAATAAAAACTATAGTAAATGATATTTGTCATTTGCACAAGGAGTACGAATAAATACTAAGTTTAATTTTTTAGGTCAAGTTGTTTAAGGATTAAAGTGTGGAGTTTTTTTTACCCTTAATTACATCTCATCCTTTATATTGTTTCACTTTGGCCCATTGAATTTAGTTTTGGAATAATTTTTTGGGTTTCTTTAAAAAAATAGAAGATTTGTGACTAGTATATAACAAAAATAAGAAAAAAAAATCTAGCGATGACGAAACTATATAAGTTAGGAATAATTTTTTTCAATCCATATAAAAATTACAATTTCTAAAATTTTTGTAGTGGCGGCCGCCGCCCCTAAACCCTCTCTTATTCCATGAACATAGGTGAACCGTGCAGCCGCCCCAGCCAACTTGAAAAGATTATTTTGTGGTTTGCAGTTGGACAAGGCGAAGCGTTGACAGCAGCCACATGCATAATATTTATTCATATATATTACTAAAGTCTAAAGCATAGTGTGTGAACACAATTAGGGCAGGCCAGTGGTGGTTTTGATTAATTTGTGGCTGTCTAAAAACCCTAATTATGATCTATCAATTTTTAGCATATAGTCCACTCTTGATTATGACCTGTTTAATTTAGTGTGATAATGACATTCTAGAGTAAAAAAAAAATACTTTATTCTAAATGAATGGGAATCAAGGTCATGATGCCACTTGACCTATTAATTTATGGCACGTGACGATTTTGCAACGTTAGCATTATAGGTAATGATTAGGTAATGTTGATGGCGATATTTTCTTCTTTTGCATTGTTCTATTAAGATATGGTCTTCTTTTTAATTAATTATTAATTACTACTAAAAAACTAACTAATAGGAGTAATAATCAACTAGTTGTTAATCTCCAAGGGGGTTGGTCTTGGGGTGAAGGGCTAGGACGACTTAGGAGTTTGCTCACTTGTAAGATTTTGAGTTCGAATTCTCTAGAGCTATATATCAACTTTTTTTTGGGGCCAGCTCTTATGAAATTTTGAATTTAATTGGGTTCTATGCAAGAGGGCGGTGGAATTAGACCCTCATGATTAGTCAATGTACACATAAAGCAAGCCCAGACACATGAATTATAAAAGTAATTACTAGTAATTCAATCATTTTAGGAGCTCAAATCGTGGAAAGAAAAAGTTGGAAAATTGTAGCACTATTTTGATGACCATTTCTACTGGATAGTGATTCTTTTCAACTCTCTCTCTCTCTCTCTCTCTATATATATATATATATATATATAGAGAGAGAGAGAGAGAGAGTATATATATATATATATAGAGAGAGAGAGAGAGAGAGAGAGAGAGAGAGTAGCTTTTAGTTTTAGCTTTGAGAAAAAAGTCAAAAAAATCCACATGCACTAAATTACGATACGCCGGTACGAAATTAGAAAACACTAATGGGCAGGGGAAAGAAGGTCCTGCTGAAAGATTTTTACTTTTAATTTGGCTGGTTAAAAAAACTATTGGATATGTACGTAATTTACGTTTTTCACTTTTTTAATATCAGGTGGTGCTATGGCCATTAGTTATTTCTACCCGAAAAATAAGCATAAAATGGCACGAGGACGACTAAAAATAATGATTCGATTTTGCAGGTTCTTAATCAAATAAATAATCACTGGATGCTATATTCTATTCAGTTCCCGTACGTACCCAAGCACTATTTGCATCTACAAGATTTAAAACCCTAATAGTATTATGTATTCGGAATAAGGAAAAATTAGCACCAAACCCGTGCCATGCATGGGCATGCAGGACACAGCACAAACAAGATTATATAATTTTTTTAGAACCATGACTATATTTTTATTTACCGTTTTATTGTATTTTGGCAATCAATTTATTTTTTCTCAAATCATTTAGGAAAAACGTAACCAATATAGAGTTTGTCACACCTGTCCTCGTGTGAAGCCTCCCGTTTAGAATGGAAATTTTTTCTTATAACTAAAAGGTTAGGAGAGAAAAGTACACCCAATTTAGTTACTCACTTTAACTTTATTAAAGAGATTTTTCCTTTTTCTATTTTTTTTAAATTACTAATTTTGAATATTTCGGTAAATTTGTCAACCATGGCTTTACTCCCCGTTCCAGAAACCTTCTTAAAAAATAAGCAGCTTATTTCACATTTTTGAACTCAAAAATAATATAAATAAAAAAAATTTAAATTTTTTTTGCATCATGTAAAAGATCTCGATATGATCTTTCAAACAAGATCCATATTGTATATTTTTAGATTTCAATAAGTCCATAATTTTTGAGTTTGAAATTGTCTTTTTAAAAAATAAGGAGTTTTTCTTCGTTCTGAAACGGGGCTTTTATGTTTCCCAAGAGAGAGAAAAGACCCCGTTCGTTTTGAGATTTTGAATTTAGATTTTTAGGTAATGAATATAGAGAGAAATAGAGTAATGATTGAAAATACAGATAATGATTAGAGAGAGATAGAGAGAAAAATGAGAATAATAATTGAAAAAAATAGAATAATAATTAAAATCCAAAATCTAAACCCAAACAAACGGGGTCGCAATGTCTGTATTTTAGTCAAAGGATGGAAAGAATTGTGATCGCTGGGTATTTGCAGCACTTGGTCAAAATTATGGCCACCAGTCCCCATTTTGATGTGCTTTTCAGCGCGTCATTTGAACTTGTCAAATGATAATAACCCCACACATGTCCACACAGATGTCATAAAGTTAACAATCCAACAAATTCTCTGGTGATTCAAAAGTTTAAAATATTTGATCTCGATGAAATTCGAACATTCAATCTTATAAAAAAAAATTTATTTATTTTCTCATGCTCACTTGACCAAACCTGTTGGTGTTAGATTATGTCCAAATTCACCACACAAAAGACTTTCAATTGGTCACAGATACCTTTTTGATTTAGTATCTTTTTATTAAAGATTTTTCTAGGATAGTTTAATTTGCTGTAGTAAATCAATATAAATGAAAACGCGTCGCAATGGGTATTTATCTTATTTTCCATTAATTTAGACTTCCCACAGTTTAATTCAGCAGGTTTTTTAAATCTCTAATATAAAAAAAGATTTTACACAATCTCAAGCAACTACAATAAATTGTTAAAAGGTAGACACAAGTCCATTAAAAGTAATCTCAACAATTGCATCATACAACGATACTTATTTTAACGTGTTAACATGATATCACCAAACCACACAAAATTAAAAGAGTACATCGGGGAATGACTTGGGTAGTTTAGTACGGGTACAAACGAGTCGAGTCGAGCCGAGCCGAGCTTTGTAGTGTCCGAGGTCAGCTCGTTTGCTAAACAAGCCTGTAGTCGAGCTCGATTAAACGAGCCGAGCCCCGTTTCATTTACTGAGAATGATCGAGTCGAGCTTTTTTCAAACCGAGTCGAGCTTTAAAGTATTAAACTCGACCCATTAATTGCCCGAGCCTTGATGATTTCGATATCGAGCCTCTGCTCAATTACTAAACGAACCGAGCCTCGAGCTGCTCAAGCTTTGTTCGTTTGCAACTGTACGTAGCTAGGATGGATCTGGGAATTCATCTTTTTTGGGCACCAAACTAGTCCAAGTTTCCAGTACCAATTATGTGAATGATCCATTGACCATATTCTTGCATGGTTAGATCGAAAGGTCGGCAAAGGTGGAAATGGTCATCAATCATCATCGATCCTATTTTTGCTTCTAAAGTTGGTTGGCAAACTTGACATTTATACTTTCTTCCTCCACCTAACAAATTAAACATATATTCCACCGAGTCACTGACTAGGTCATAATTGCCTTTGATTTGTTCAAAATGGAGTACTACTGTACCGGACTAGATTATTAGGAGCAGCCGAGCAGGTACATAACGGTAACCAGAAAAAGCTAGCTAGGTAAGACAAAAAATTTGCAAAATTTACGTGCTTCTTTAATGCAATCATCTTTCTTTTTAGGATAGAAATACACGCGCACACGATTCACGAGTATACATTAAAGAAATTGACATAGCAATATACGTGGTTCCTCAAAGTTGGGTACGTCTACGAGAGCAAGAATAATCTTTTATTATTGATCACAGTACCTTGGGTTTTACAATAGAGCAATATTTATACCTCCTCTATTCCTGCCCTAATAACACCGTTCCGTTCTGTTCCGCTTCGTTGCGCTTCGCTCCAGTACTCCACTACGCTCCCAACTGGCCTTTACTTTAGAACTTCTCGGTGCCTCTCATAAATATGAGCCACAAGCTCTAACATTTCTAACCATGCACCATACGTACCCTAAGTCACATAACTTGTGCGCGTGAGCGGGAGTGCGAGCGCGAGCATGAAATCGTCTTTGAAACATCCCAAGTTGCTAAATTTCGTGGCAAGTCGCGAGAGCAGGGATTAACAGCGCGAGTGAAGAGTGGAGATTAAGAGCGAAAGCACAAGACGTTTCGAAAGATTACGCTACTAAAGTTTGCGAGAGCAGAGATTGAGAGGGTGAGTGAAAAGCGGAGATTGAGAGTGAAAGCAAAAGTTATTTTGAAAGATTGTGCATGTGACTAAGATCGTACCATATCACTAGCAGTTTATTTGGGCAAAAAAATCTTTTGAGATTTTTGTATTTTATCATGAGGCTCATTGTGAGAAGATTATCACAAGAAGAAAAAGGAGTACTTGGCCCTTCTAACGGACCGGTCTCGTTTCGCTTTTTTAAGTAAGTACTTAAAAAATAAAGACATATTTTTAAGCTTAAAAATAATGAGCTTGAGAAAATAATTTTTTAATTTTTTTTGTAAGATTTGATAGATTTCGATGAGATCTATCAAATAAGATCTATATTACATATTTTTTTTTATTTCAATAAACCTATTATTTTTAAGTTTACAACTTATAAATAAATACTTATTTTTTAAGGGGAGAATCTGGAACATGCACACCCTGAACCTACTGGTCCTGGTCGTGTCGCCCATCACAAGTCCTTTTATTAGTTTGAGTGGTTTATTTTAGGGGTGCTCGCGGTCCGGTTCGGTTCGGATTTCTAGAAATTCGAGGACCGAACCGCTAGTCACGGTTTTTACAAAATGAAATCCGTGTCCAGACCAAAAGTCCTACGGTTCGGATCCAATCCAATCCGTAACTCACGGATCGGTTACGGTTTTGTCCACGGATTTTAGCAAAAATAAAGTTCAAACTTATATCCCACGCTAAAAGTGAAGAAGGTTACATTTAGAATTAAGTTTAACACCGGCCACCAGAAAGTACTTGTTACTTTGAAGAAACGGAGAGAGAGAGAGAGAGAAGAGAAGGAGGAAGAGGTGAAGAAGTAAGAACGGTGCAGTGGCGACTACGGTGCGGCGGCGACTTGAACAAGAAATGGAAATTAGGAAAACTGGAAAAGAAACGAACTAGTGAAACTAAATTAGGATTACCCGTAACTTATATAAAAAAAAATTACGATTTACCCCATATATTTTATACATCTACACTATATCCCATTATTAAGATAAAATACTAAAATTGGTAGAAAAAAGTTTTAACATTACTAACAGTTAATTATATAAATACACACATATATTTATATATTTATTTGTTATTTATTATTTATATAAAATAAATATCTTACGGTCCGGTTCGGTTAATCCACGGTTTCGTAACGAAAATCCGTGGACCGAACCGCGAGTCACGGTTTTCTAATTTTTCAATCCGTGTCCGGACCATTAATCCACGGACAAAATCCAAAAGGTACGGATCGGTTCGGTCCGGACTGGTTTCACGGTTCACCGGATTTTTTGAGCAGCCCTAGTTTATTTGAGAGGTCACAATAAGTATCCATAAAAACGAGTAGCTAGCAGTCTAGCTAGCTTGTGGTATTTTATGTTCCTTCTTTGAGGGAGGTCATGGTTCGAGTCCAGTCAGAGGTGTTTGTGATTCAAGGTTATGGACAGTCTTTTGATTCTCTGTGGATTAACGTACTTTCTCTCCTAACCTCCGCTCAGGGACGGAGTAAGGAATTTCACCACGCAAGGGCGAGCCTATATACACAGGAGCGAGCCTATATACTTTTATAGGATTTTTTTTTTTTTTACATATAATAGTTGTGTTTTTTTTCCTGCTTGCAGGGGCGACCGCCCCTACTGGCCCCTTCCTAGCTCCATCCCTGCCTCCGCTAATGTACGTATGCCGCTTGGTCATAAAAAAGAAAGAAAAGATGCCGATAAAAAAAAATGACTTGCTTGATAATCTTATAAATGTTGCCAAATGATCACTTGTCTTCTTACTCTAGACAAAGAGTAAGATAAGTGATTCGTTTATTCCCTAATCGACATACAATTGACGTTAATTTTTTTATTTTATTTTATTTTATTTTATTTATCTATAGTAAACTAATGTTGGATGGACAGTTGGAAATGTCCCGAGCTTACAAAATAGTACTACAATTTAGCGGTTTGATTTCTTTTCAAACAAAAAAAAAAAAAAAAAACGGTTTGATTTCATACAAGCTTGTTTGTCTTCTTGGATTCTTATTGTCTATCTGAATTAGAGTCCCGTCTAAAACAAACATTAGATGGGTAGAAGGACATACTATAAAGGTTTTGTTATGATAAGGATATAAATATTTTCTAGTAAAGTCTAAAGGACATTCTACGACAAACCCCTCTCAAGGTTGACTGGCATTGAAAGTGCCTAAAATCCTAGGGTACCTTATGAAAGTGCCTAAAACCTTAAGGTACCATATATATGAAAGTGCCTAAAACCCTAGGATATCCTATGAAAGTGTCTAAACCGCTAAAACCCTATAATAGGAAAGTGCACTATAAAACTCTCTGAAAGTGCCTAAAATCCTAGGGTACCCTACGAAAGTGCCTAAAACCCTAGTGTATCATACTCCCTCCGTCCCATAATGTTTGGCATTTTCAGGAATGCGTGCCATTTTTAAATTGCATATATCTTTCAATCCATAATGTTTTAGGCGATTTTTTGAACTTTGTTTAATAGAGCAAATTAAACTCTATCAAACAAGATCCATATTGCTTATAAAAAACATTACGGATTAAAAGATATAATTAATTTTTTCATGAGGCTGGAATAGTGAAAGTGCCAAACATTATGGGACGGAGGGAGTATAAAAGTGCAACAAGATCGAAAAATACGAAAAAGACATATTTTGTGTTAGCCAAACAAGACTCTTGTCTCATTTAAGACAATTTAAATGAAAAAATATTTTTTGTGTTATCCAAACAAAGCCCTTGTCTTATTAATGGCAATTTTGTCTTTTCACGGATTCTAGACTCTAAAATATTTTTACTAATGGACTTTACACATCACATAAATTTAAACTGGACTAAAACTTTTATAGGGTTGTTTTATTTGGATTTTAGACTAATATGATGTTTTGGGAAACAACACATTGGCTGTGCTGCTTGTGCACTTGCTTACTCCTTGAGAATGGATTTTTTTCCCCCCTCTTGCTCCCAATGCCTGTTTTACCCTCGCGCTTTCAGTCCTTAACCTCGCGAATTTTAATGACTTAGAATAATTTTTATGGACACCTTCACCCTTACGCTCATGCCCTTACGCAAGCACACATGAATTATGTAACTTAGAGCATCTCCAAGGGCGATAGCAAAACCAGAATTAATCTATATTTGAAGAGTCATGTCAGCAAAATCTACTTGAAGAAGTAGCAAACTTTTTTTTTTTTTTTTCAATCGTCATACATCAGCGGGGGTTAGTAGGGGGTGTTAGAGTTAGCACAGGGAGTCCAGAAGCTATCCATAGCTTGGGACCCCAGGGTATTGCTCCTGCAGGAGTCGAACCCAAGACCTCCCCCTTGGGGGAGAGATGACAAACCAACTGCACTAGGCAGTGGTTGTCAAGAAGTAGCAAACTTGCTAAACCATTTTGGTGCCCTTCTCTTCCTCTCTCTCTCTCTCTCTCTCTCTCTCTCTCTCTCTCTCTGAGTTCGAAGTGTGGGAAATGACTCTTCAAACTTCCACATCATAAAATTTATTACTTTTTATTGGTAAATTAAGAAAAATGATATTGGCACTCCAAAAATTGATGCAAGCACTTCAAAAAACAAAGGAAAGTGGCTTTGGAGTTACACTGATTTTGGAGTGTCTGCATTAATTTTTGGAGTGCCAATATCATTTTCCAAAATTAATCAACTTTTTTGACAATGTGGTCCCTTAAAACATTAAAGGTAATAAAAAGCTTTTACTATGAAAGATGAATTATCTAGTGAGCGGACCGCTGTCTTAATATGAGCATGACCGTTGATGGATCATTAAGCTGTAATAATCGTAGTACTAATGAAGGCAAAAAGAATTAGTACTAATTATTGGTCAAGCAGAATAAAATCTCATTAAACAGCATTTACTTTGATGAATGGCACATGTGATCAAATCATGATATACTTTCTTCCCCTTTGAAATTGCGACAGCCATGATAAACAAAATTTCAAATCCCTCCATTTTGCCTGGGGTTTTTCCCTTTTTTTTTTTTTCCCTCTTTGGCGAAAGTCAGAATTGTTAGATTCAGTTAGTGTTGTTTGAAGGGTTTTTCCCTTTTTTTTTTTTTCCCTCTTTGGCGAAAGTCAGAATTGTTAGATTCAGTTAGTGTTGTTTGAATTACGTAGAAATACGTTGTACCGACCCATTGATTTTTCATTTTCTTTTGATGCAGAAAATATTAAGAATATATATTATAATTACGCATTATTTTGAGTTTACTATTTTGTTAGAAATATGATAATTTAGGATAGAATAATTAGTTTCTTGATTTGCTTTTTCTACTTTTGTTAGTTTCTTATTCTCCAAGAATTAGATTGTTTGGTAATAATTTTATTTTCTTTTTAGTATTTCTACGTTAGTATAAATTGAACTGTAAGGTAAGGGGGTTGTTTATGATTGATTAATGAAAATTTGAGAAATTTTCTCATAATTGTGTGTTAAGGAGTACCTCTAGTTCATACTTGTTCGTGATGTTCTTGTTGTGCGGTTTTTTTTTTCAACATGCCTCCCTGCATCATAAATATCTTTACCATAAAATCCCAGGAGGCTTACAAAAGAAATGCCATAAAATAAAATAAAAAAAGAGACAGGTCACAAGATCCTAGCTAAAACGATAACCATACAAGAGGGAGATAAATCGATAAGAGAAAAAATAGAAGAAACAACTCTCTCACTCCTATTCAGTGGCGGACCTAGGAATTTGACATAGTGAGGGCACCAATTTTTTTTGTAACCGTAATATACGAGTTACAGTTAAGCACATTTACTCCAAAATAATTTTGGCATTCATGATAAATTAACAATTTTAAAGTATATATGTATTTTAATAATTAGTTATTTGGGCAAACTTGCGTACCTTGACTAAATGCATTAAAACTACATTGTCACATGTTCATCATCTATTTTTTTTATTACTAACTCTACTATTACAGTTTTGGAAACAAAAAGCATACAAATGAAATGTGGGGGTAGATTCGAACTCACGAATAGTATAAAAAATAAGGTACCATTTTCTAGTGCCTTTTGGGGGGAAAAAAAAAAAAAAAGACACACACACACAAACAAAAAGACAACTAGGTTAGAAGGAGACGGGGGAAGTCTTGAACCTCCTGGTTAAAAGGAGAGTGCTTTGCCAGTGCAACAACAAACAACTTCTTGTACACATTCAACATAAATAATATATATACAAAATCGAATTTTTTTTTTTTTTAAGGACGTGGGGGCACGTGACCCCACGTGCCCTATGGTGGATCCGCCCCTGCTCCTATTTTAAAGACGTTTTGAGTAAACATAACGCATCCATTGAATTTCACTAGAAAATATCATAAAAAACACCCAAAGTTCTTGGAAAAACAATATCTAAAACATTTTCGAAGACTAAAGAAGATATATAGGTCATACATATATATAGTCCGGATCAAGTCCAAACCTCTTCCCGTCCACACTGTCCGTACCTCCCCTTTCCCAATTGAATTTTGATGATCCGAGCCGCTCAATGTGATCAGAAGGTGATTTTAAGGATACCCGCGAAAATCGGCAAAAAAAAACACCGGGAAGGGTTTCATCCGAATAATTTTTGTTTGTATTTTATTGACCTGTTCAATAAAAAACTGCTCAAATCAAGCCCTTCCCGGTGTTTTTTTTTTTTGCCGATTTCTTGCGAGTACCCTTAAAATCACATTCTGAACATATCGAGCGGTTCAAATCATCGAAATTCGATCGGAAAAGGGGAGGTGCGGACGGGTGTGGATGGGAAGAGGCTTGGACTAGAACCAAACTCTGTGTGTGTGTGTGTATCGAATTCTCGTTTCTTAAATCGACGATTAACAAACAACGCAAAATAGTAGTAATATTTTTGTACATCGATCGATTTTAATTAAGCCATGCCAAAATTGAAAGTGGTAAGGTGTGGCCCTTTTGTTTTTTTATTACTATTTGCTTATTTTGGTATCTCTTGTAAATAAGCAAAACAACAGCATTTTACAACCCATCACATGAATGTCACATGAAGCGTTATGGGCACCCGGGGAAAAAAAGAGAGCACAAAATACAACTTCTAGTAGTATCACAAAGAGACGAATATAGTACTCACAATCACCTCACACATACAATAAATGACAGATTATTATTACGGTGTGGCGTCCACAAGCACTCCACACCCCCTGCACAATATGTGTATAATTTTCTTTGCTTGCGATCGACTCGGTTAATCTCTAGGGGACCAATTCCATTGTCCAAAAGATAGATTAACAATCCGTAAAGACTAATCTTATAAGAATTCGCAACATCTGAGAGGTTTCATACGTGAAACATAACGGAGGCCCATCCCTTGGGGTTTTAATGTATGTATCATTACTGTGGTCCTCTAAAGACGAGAAAAAAGTTAGGGTTCGTCCAATATTATGATCTTTGATGTAGCCTTATTTGAATGTTCTTCAACATCGTTTTGTAGTTTTATGCTTTTCTAGTTTTTATTGTCAAGACGAATAATTACTACAAACAATTTGAAAGTTAAACACCAAGTCACTAAATTAATAATAGGAATTGTCGTAAGAAAAATTAAGGGGAATGAATTTCACACTCTCCTTTTTTTATATACACATTTCTTCTTTTTTTTAAGTAAAAAAAAATACATACAATTTTAACACTAAAAACAAAAAAAAAAAGTGTGGATATCAAAAAAGAGAGTGTAAAAATCACCACCCAATTTTAATTTGAAAAATGATGAGTGCACTCCACTTTTTAATTGATGCCCACTTGAACTTTTCTTTCTGTTCTTAACATGGCACATAGAGATCATGCCGATCCAAAAAAAAAAAAAACACACTGCACATAGAGATAAGTTTTGGAGGGCTTACAGAGAATACTAGTGTAAAAATCATTTTCCAATTAATTTATGCTTGAAAAAGGATAATAATTTTTACAATCCCTTTTTAATATTCACATTTTTTTTTAGTGTTGAAAATGTATGTATTTTTTTCTGAAAGATAAAAAAAGGAGTGGAATTTAGGGGTGTAAATGAGTTGAGCCGAGTTTTGGCGAGCTCGAGCTCAGCTCGTTTATTATACAAGTCAAAAATTCGAGCTCAGCTCAAATCTTAACGAGCCGAAAACTTAAGCTTGAGTTCGGCTTGTTTAGTAAACGAATCGAATCGATCCAAGCTTGCAAGTTGCTCGGTTCGTTTATAATCCGTGGATGTCAGAAAAGAAATTGTAAAAATCACTCGGGAAAAAAAAAAAAAAAAAAAAACCCCCTTATGTTTGGAATTGGGTCCGTTTGATGTGTTGTCCGTACAACGTCACCAACTTTCATAGGAGAACTAATAAATTATGGGTTTCGAGAAGGGGGGAAGAGAGAGGAGAGAGGAGAGAGAAAATGCCTCTGAAATGCATAGCTGGGAATGAGCGGAAGCCAGCTGGCCAGACTGGTACTGTTCGGTTGGATACGCAGCTACACCGTCGCCGTTCTTCGATTTTCTTGTAGGAAAGCAGCTGTCTCTCCCCACACGAATACTTTTACAAAAGTAGTAGTACTAAAAAAAGTAGTCCAACCTTTTTTACTCCGGGACTCGATGGGTGTTCAGGTCAGTTTAAGAGCACTTTTACTAGTTTCTTTTCGGCCCGATAAAAGAAACGTCATCGGCGCTGATACGAAAAAATTCAGTCTATGAAATTACTACTTTCTTGCAGTTTGCAGACCGACCGACGCGAATAAATCAGACGGTAGTCAATTGTAGAGGGAGCAACCCACCTCCACTCCTGCTCACAACCCATGCCACTTAGTTCAATGTCCATGTAAATCTCCACTTTCTCCTTCTCTTTTCGTGTAATGCCTCGTTGGTCACAACAACTATCCATTTGTTTGTTCCAACGGGGGAGATGGGGGACCCCTTGATTAATGGGGATGTTTGACTTCACTAGAATGCCCCTTGACCTATTACTGTTTGGGGAAGGGAGCCTTATGCCTTGTTTGGTTCATGATTTGAAAATTTTTAGATTTGATTTTTGGGGTAATTAGTGAAAAAATAAATTAGTGTAATAATTAGAAATATGGGTAATTAGTGGAGAGAGATAAAGAGAAAAATGAGAGTAATGATTGGAGATAAGGGTAATAAGTGAAGAGAGAAATGAGAATAATGATCGGAAGTAAGGATAATGAGTTTTTTTTGAGTTAGAATTTTTTTTTTTCAAATTGTGATCCAAACAAAGCATTAAATACGGTCACAAAATTCCTCATTGATTGTTTTTAGCTTATATAACCCTCGAAGTTCTAGTAATGTAGTAGTAGTTGTTGTTGTTTCCAAGGTACATAAAAATTTAGAAACTAACCCCATTTTTCTAACCCGTTTTATTAAAATTCTTAGTTTTTTAATTACTTATTTCTTGCTTTTTGGTATTCTTTTATTTGTCGCTAAATTTATTCTATTTTGGTCAGAGGTTTTGGTTTGTGTTGATTGGAGTTTATGTAAAGGAGAATGAGAGAAGATTATACCGGGAAAAAAAAATATAACTATAGGTTAGCGGCGTTAGCCTATCTCTTTGTATATGCCAATGCTTAGCGACTCGTGTTTGAATGGAGAAGTGGTAGGGAGAACTTATGGTATACGTAATCGGCATATTTTGGTCAATTTTTTTAATGGTAAAGGTACATTGAATTTGACCAAATAGAAAGTCTAAAACACAACATGTACCATAACATAATAACATTTTGCCCAACGTGTCTATGTTGAAGTGTTTTATTGGCAACTAGATGGATTGCAAGTTTTTGACTACCAATGAGGCACTGCCGCATAAGCAAAATATGAACATCGACTAATGGTTTTAAATAGTATCTATTTTTTTCTATCATTTTTTCGAAAAATGTTTTGCAATGTTTGAATTTTGAGTTTGTTAAGAGACATGAAAAAGGAGAAGAAAATTAAAATCACTCATGCATAACCAGCTTTTGAAAAGGGTAACACTGGTTTGTTTGATAAATAAGCATTTTCTCTATGCAACAAGAAAAATGAGTCAGCTTCATTCTCTTTGTATATTTAATTACTTTTTGATTAGATCCAGCATTCAATATTATTACTCCCACAAATTCAAAATCCAAATACATGACAAAGACATAGTGGAGGACACCGCAAACACCTAAAAGTGTACCCCTTAAATCCTAATGAAAGACTTCCCAAAGACCATTTGTTTAGTACTATTAATTTCTTCATTAACCAGATATCCGGCTAGTTTGTGTGCACGTCGATTAATTTCTTGAGTACTGCAGCTGACGACCGAACAAAGCCTTCAGCGACCCTAATGTTTGAAACGTCTGATTATTATAGAATTCGAACATGCGACCGACCTCATGTGTATACGCATGAACTGAAAAAACAGTCCATACGCATGAGAGATTTACAAGTCACTTCAAATATGCCCAATTCTCCTAAGGGGGGGTGGTAAAAAACAATTCAAGTTTCACAAGGCATTGGGGTCATTGGACCCCTGTTACATTCCAATATTCCCCAATGGAAAGGTCCCCATCAAGGGATTCAATTAAACCAACTGTACCTTTCAAGCCTTTCTCAAAAGCCAAAATGGCAACAACGGTAGTATCACTCTCCCTCAGTGTCAATTTTGTTCACCGAAAGTCTAAGCCCTACGGGAGATTCTATTCCCACTCCTTTTTCTACACCCCGGCCCGTACTTCTTGGTGCACCTGTGGAAACAATTTTATTTCAATGGGGTTTCCTTTTCGGATATAAGCTCGGAAAAACCTCACCTTTGCTCAGCCGCCAAAAAATCGTAACCCTAACTGAGACATGGCAAGTCATCATTGGTGGCAATTGCAGCTATTATCTCACCGAACTCTTAACCACTTGCACTCACCGAAAGCGTTCCTACCAATCATCGCTATTCTTCGCATCATTTCTAAAAATCCCCCTAACCTTAATCTCGTTAATTCTAAGACCATCTCAACCATCACTTGATTTGTCCTAAACTCTATCCCATCCATCGGTTGATTTCTCCTCCGATTGCAATCCTAACCCTGGACTAGTTAAGCAAAATAGATAAGAAGATATGCAAGTTATTCTGTTAGTTAGAGTAATATGTAAGTGATGGTTTGGAATTTCACATCTAATTCAAATGTCTTGATGCATGTTCAATTTTGACTAAGTGAACAAAGGGACAAGTCTCAATCGTTGATGACTGGACGAAAAAATCAGTACAGTTTCGTAATATGAACGCTGAGTACAAAAAGCTTAAGGTCCAATGTTGTTGAGATCTATTAATCGATGTAGCAACTTTGGCAAGTTAAGTGTTGTACTTGGTAGTTACTAATGTATTGATCTAAGGGCCAAAATTTAGAGAAACTTTTGTATATCCCAGGTATATGAGGACTCTTGGTATCCCTTTCTGGTCCGTTTTCAATTTTTTGGTCACTTCCCTAGCACACCTTGATAATCAGCTTCATTCATTTTGTAGAGCTCGACGAGAACATTAATCTTGCAAAAAAAAATGATTATCGGACTTTAGTAGATACATGATTGGCATATGTGAAAATGAAAAAAAAAAAAAACAAAAATTGGATCCAAAAACACACTGGATCATAACCCAATTTTTGTTTTTTTGCATTTTTCACATGTGCCGACTATATATATCTACTAAAGTCCGATGATCGTAATTTTTGGGAGGATTAATGTTCTCGTTGAGCTCTATAAAATGAACGAAGCCGATTATCAAAATGTGCTCGAAAAGTGACCAAAAAATTAAAAACAAACCGAAAAAGGATACCAAGAGCCCTTGTATACCTGGGATATAAAAAAGTTTCTCCAAAATTTAACACTTCAACCCCTATGCCTACAAAAACAAAAGAAACCAGCTCCTATGAACAACTAGCCTAAACCAAAAAGTCCTCTGCCCACCGACCCATCCTCATTGCCCTTTTTGATTGGAACCCAAATCCAATCTCCATTGCTAGCATCTCATGTAATCAAAATAGCATTTGATGAAATCAAATGTAAGGGTGGCAATGAGGGCTACTGCAAACCTCGCAGGAAAGAACATTACAACAATCCTTGATAAAAATATGATGTGACAACATTCGTGGTGTAAGTGGTCTGAAAATGAAGAAATTCAACGGTGATGATTGATTCTCAGTGGTGATGAATCGATGTTGAGGCCGCGGTAAAAGATAACTTAAGGCCAATGGGGGCACGGCCCCCCTACTGAATTTTGGGTTTTTTAATATTTATTTATACATTTGTAATATTATAGTATACCACTTTAAAACAAGAAAAAATTACTCCTTCCGTCCGGATTTAATAGTCATTTTTTGGAGTTTGTGCCATTTTTCAATCGATTATATCTTCCAATTTATAATGTTGTACGTGATTTCGAAAATATTGTATTATAGAACTAATCGAGATATATAAAACAAGATCCATATTCAATATGAAATTCATTACGGATTCAAAGATATAATCCATTTTTTAGCCGGTTAGAATAGAATTAGGGACAATTAAATCTGGACGAAGGGTTTAAGTGTTATTTGGGTTCCGTTACCTGGTGTATCAACACCATTCTCCACCAAATGTTCATGTGGAATCAAGACTAAAATATATGAGTATCACCTAAAAATGAAATAGAGAAGGGTGTTAAGGCACCTTTGTAGCCGTTACAAGGAAGCAAGCTTCCATTCATTGAATTTTTGCCTCCAAAATAACACTTGTTTACGGAGTTACAATTATTATTTGATCATAACAAAATTGAAGTCAAGCCAACCTCCTTTTTACCTTCGTTCTTATTTCTCTCTTTATAATCTTAAATCTATCAACAATTCCTCTATCTTGGGTTGAAGATGATTCTTTTAGAACGAAGCATTAAGGTGTTGCAGATTCTTTAAAAAAAAAGAAAGAAAGATATAATTTGTTTTAGCTACAAATTTGCATGTGTTGAACGGTGCCCCCACCAATACAATTGTTTGGTGCGTTGAGGGCAACTTGAGAGAGTAAGAGTATGCGAGGAAAAATGGAAAAAGGAACACAAATTCGATAAGGTCAACCACGTGGTCATATGGTTGTTAAAAAAAATAAAATCATGTGGCCGTAAAACGTGCTGAGTTTAATGCTAAAATCAAACCCTTGAACATGGATTAGAGTTTGAGACAAGCCTGTCAAGTTGGTTCTCATTTCTCTTTCCAACGGTGACCTGAGTTTGAATTTCACTGGGAGCAAGTCTGTATTTGTTGACTAACAAACTAATGTCCTGCTAACCCCGCTGATATATATCGTTTCTCCAATTTTAAAAGAATTGTAGAGGAGTCAAAATCGAGTAGGTGATTGTGAAAACGGGTACTATTTTAATTTTTGGGCACAAGGTGGAATGCCTCCATGTGGTTTGACGATTTTGCAAATGACCTCTATGTGTTTTACTCGTAACCACTTCACTTGCCCAGGGGTGGAGTTAGGAATTTTAGTTAGTGGGTCAAAAATTAAATTCATATGCAATATATTTTTTCTATGCACAAGTCAAAAAATAAACTAAATTAAGAGGCTACTTATAAGATCAAAACTGCACTAATAATTGATTTTTGCCTCATAATTGGCCCAAAAAAACTTGTTTTATTTGAAAAATAACGCATGATAGTCTCAATTTTAGCACAATCAACTCTTGAAAAAAAGAAAACGATTGAGATTTCTACGCATTTAAAACAAGTTGGACAATTTAGAGATTTTTTGTGAGGTCAAAATAGAAAATTTTGGTTGCAAATTATCAAGGGAAATGATATTGGCACTCCAAAAATTGATGCAGGCACTCCAAAAAACAAAGGAAAGTGATTTTGGAGTTATATTGATTTTGGAGTGCCTGCATCAATTTTTGGAGTGCCAATATCATTTTCCATTATCAAATGTTCTTGTGAAAAATCGAAGTGAATGACCCCACTTGTCGCTCCTCCACCACCCACTTATGGTTTTGGAGTAAAATGTAACTATTACACATTCTGTTCAAAGTAACTGTGCGCGTGCCTTATGATGTTCCTAATGCATTTATGGCATGAAAAACTACACTTGCCTCCAAAAGTAGTATGTTAAAAAGACAATAATACCGTTGTTTCATCTTTTCCCCTAAAATCACTATGAAAACACAAGTTTAACCACCCAAAATCATACGTGGGTGAAATGGTTATGAGTGAAACACGGGAAGATCATATGCAAAATGGCCAAACCATTAGAGTATCCGCAGTGCTATAATCAAAAGTAAAATGTTTTTAAAGTTAACAATGTTTGTGCAAAATATGGCTCACAATGCTATAATCAAACTTAACAACCTCATTAGAAATAATCAAATTTTGGATTTTGGATAACCAAAACTAGCAACCTTTTAACAATAACCAAATTTAATAGACTCTATATATTCTCAATCAAATACACCAATCATTACACAAAAATGTTTTATCTCTCTCCCATTTTCCTCTCTCACTTTCTTTTGAACAATATCTTTGAAAATAAAAATTTTAATAAATTTTTTATTTAGAAAATAGTTTTTAAAAATAGTTTTTTTTCAAAAAAAAAGTTTCAAAAACTATTTTCTATTTCTAGTAAATAGTTTTTATTAGTTTCAAAACTATTTTTAGGAAAACTATTTTCTACTGTTCACAGTTTTTAATTTTTTTGTACTTTGAAAAGATGATGTGACAAGTTTTATTTATCTAATTTTGATTATGCCATTGTAGACATCTACATTGCTAACCTTAGCAATCTCTTAAATGAATAATCAAAAGCTGATGTGGCAACTTTTGATTATCAATTTTTGATTATAGCATTGTGGATACCCTTAGAGATTGTTCGGTTCCCTTTTATTTTTAGTTTTAGTTTTGGAAACCAATCATTACCCTACTTCTTTCTCCAATCATTACCCTATTTCTCAAATTATTATTTTCTCATCTCTCTCTATCTCTCTCCAATCATTACCCATATCTTCAATCATTACTCTATTTCTCTCTTCACTCATTACCAAAACTATACTAAACTAAATTTCCAACCAAACACAACCAAAAGACGTACAACTAGTTTGATAAGGTGGGGGAGGGAGGTGAGAGAAAAAATTGTGGGTGGGAAATTGGGAATAGAATTGTCCCTTTGAAGATTCAAAACTGCCCTCCGTGGGGCCCCACCTCACAAAGACAAAATCATTAATTACAGATTTCCATAATCCCAATCTTTAAACGGGCAGTAAAATGGGATTTAACAATAATCAATCAAACCCCCCCATAAAGTCCACAAATCCGGCATTCCCACATTAGCCCGAGGGCAAATCCGTCTTTCCACCCTCATTATAAGTATCCATGGTTCGCTTTCCAACACTACTTTAGTGCCGAAACGAAGACCGCCCCCCAACTCCCTCTCTCTCCTCCCCCTCCCTCCCCCCCCTCTCTCTCTCTCTCTCTCTAACTTTTCTCCGCCGGAGGGACAAAATCGACCGACGAGTACGAACAGTTTTTTTTTTTTTCCCGATTAGTTGAAAACGCCGTCGTTTTATCGATGGCGTGAGGGGGAGGGTTTGGAGGATGGGGAAGGTAGGGTTGGGAGTGGCGGTGGGGGTGGCGGTGGCGACGTGCGCGGTGGCGGCGGTGATGGTGGGGAGGAGGGTGAGGCGGCGGAGGCGGTGGAGGAGGGTGGTGGCGGTGCTTGAGGAGTTTGAGGAGGCGTGCGCGACGCACTTGGGGCGGCTGAGGCAGGTGGTGGACGCCATGGCGGTGGAGATGCACGCCGGTCTGGCCTCCGAGGGCGGGAGCAAGCTCAAGATGCTCCTCACCTTCGTCGACGCTCTCCCCAATGGGTATAATAAATATATAGTCACATATTACGTACACCTCCTGTATATATATCTATATCGTGCACTCTCCTGTGTTTCTCTGATTGAATTTACGAATTTTTCAGACAATTTTTTAGTTAATTTGAGTGAAAAATTTCATCTGGCGTGAAAAAATCCACTGTGTAAGCTCTAGTTTTCGGGTAAAAGCTTTGTTAAGTGGTTAGTGGTGCATTTGAAAATTACATAGGGAGGTTCTAGAATTTGATTGATAAAAGTGTCTCTTGAGCTTTGCTCCGGCTTCAATTGGACGCCCGCAAGTGGGCAGTGAGTAATCTCGTCTGGACAACTGGATTATGAAAAAGGATAAAATGTCTCTCTTTTGGAAAATTTGGGTAAAACCATTGATGACTTGATTGCTTTTATGGGTTTTATTGACTCTGATTAAGTTTAGGTCGCAGTTGAGTCAGGCGTGGAGACTGGAGAGATGCTTTTTTTTTCTTTTTTCTTTTTTAATCTTGTACGAGTACAATTGGATCAGCTCATTTGTTTGTTTTCTGCCAATTTTTTATTTTTGTGTATATCGTATTAGAATCTCTCTTTTTTTTTTTTCTGATTTCTGATTGCCGTCGAATTGGGATATGTTTTTAAACTTTTGTGGGACTTCTCCTAGCATTCTTCAAACATGTTTTGGTAATGTGATTTTTTTAGCCTGTTTAAGTCTGATTTTTGTTTTGGTTAGTGTCTACTATTCTTTCCATTTTTGTTTCAAGCTGAGATTCTCATGGGAGTGCTTCCTTTCTGTCTCCTCATCTATCTTGGCTGTCCAAGTTTGATAGTTTTGATTGGTTAGTGCTTTGGATTCCTCTTTGGGTTGTGCCACTGTTTTAGGGGCAGAATTGTTAATATCGTGGTTTTTTCTTTTTTTGTGATACTCGTATAAAAGGGTTTTTTTTTTTTTTTTTCCTCTGATTGAGAGATTAATAGCTCACAGTTTGTTTTCTCATTTTATAATTTTGAAAGTAGTTGTCTACCCTGTTTTTTTGATATTCTGTATGGTGACGGAGCATTCTTTTCGAGGATTTATTGGAGAACATTTGTGGGAAACTTTAAGCATCTGGCAAATAGAATTTGTAGTGTTTCTTTTTCCCATTTACCTTATATTCTTGTTTGAAACTGTAAAGCTGGGAATCCTAAGGCTGGGGCTCCCGAAATGGTTTCGGCTGGCAACCTTTTATAGGTGTTGTTATATAACATGTTTATAATGACAAGAATCATATCTGGAATAATTCACCCTTGATATGTCATTCTCTTTTCTTTCGTCTTCCTGTAAATATCTTCTGGTAGATGCGCGTATTGTTTTATTTTGTATTATAATTTCATGCGTCTAAAAAGTAGTTTACAAACGCTTCTGGAATCAAGAAAGATTCTCGTTGCCAAACTTAAGGAATTATAGCTGAGATTTGGTTTCTCCGCAGAATGCACAATGGTTTGTCTGTTGCTAGCAAGTACGGATCTCATCACTGAGATAACCGCGGATGGGCAGTGACATTGCAAGAAAGTAAAATGATTTGAGTTCTGGAGTGTCATAATTTATTTTCTTCTTGTTAACAGCAGACATACGAGACTGTTTTGTTGTTTTAAACTTGACATGGACTGTCTTTGACTCCACTGCTGGTTGCCAAGAAATGATTTACTTAACTTTAGTGTTCATAATTGTCATCCTCGTTGTTCCCCCCATTTTCTTTTAGTTATACTTACCTTTGGTAATTACTGAATCTCCTTCAGGAGTGAGAAGGGCACCTATTATGCGCTGGATCTTGGAGGTACTAATTTCAGGGTCTTGCGAGTTCAGCTCGGGGGTAATAGCAGTGATAGGTCTGCTATCCTTAGACATGATGTGGATCGACAATCTATTCCTCCACATCTAATGACAAGCACAAGTGAGGTGATTGAGTTTGTAACCCATTGTTCTCTTACCCCTGAGCACATTATTTCAAGTTTTGATCTTTTGATGGAAGTATTGTAACTGGAGCTGCCTTTTTTTCCTGCAGGATCTCTTTGATTTTATTGCTTCATCGCTAAAGCAGTTTGTGGAAAAGGAAGAAGAATTTTCTGAACTATCAGCAGTCAAAAGAATGGAACTCGGGTTTACATTTTCGTTTCCCGTGAAGCAAATGTCTATCTTGTCAGGCATTCTGATCAAATGGACCAAAGGTTTTGCCATAGAAGACATGGTTAGTTGAATAATGATCCAATAAGATGTGCTCATATTTAATTGTTGTAGGCTGCAATTTATGTAGGAAGCTTTCCTCTTCAGTTGGCAAAAAAAGAATTTACATCTCCGGTTGAGCGATATTTGGTCTATGGGTAGCACTCAAACTAATTGAGTCCAACAGGTGGGACTGGGTTGTAGCTGTACTGTATACACAACCTCAGTTAATCTGTTCACATTGTGGTACTGGTCTTAGTAATCATAGAATTTACTTTTCTCTGAGAGATGGACCATTGCAGAAAATCTGGGATTGTTTTAATGGTTTATTCAAGAGATTAGTTTGTGTGGAGGCTGGAGCTAATATGGCCCAAAAATTGTTCTCTTTTCAGGTAGGAAAAGATGTTTCTGAATCTTTACAGCAAGCAATGTCTAAGATAGGCCTAAATATGCGAGTTGCAGCTATTGTAAGTACATTGCAATTTCCTTTAAAGTTGTTTTGCGGTCTGAATGTTCTTTTGCTGAGTGTGAAATAAGTATTTTCGTAGCCCTATGCATATGAGTGTCTTTCCCTACCCTGGAGGGACACCTTGCAGATATTCCCCTAAAGGTCTTAGAAGTTAGAACTCCTGGTAAAATGCTCAATTGGTGATACTGCATTCACATTCTTGCTGTTTGTAGAAGATTGGCTGGTAATTTAGTTGTCTACTAATATGTTTGGTCTTTGTATGTTTGCTATTGTTACCTGTTGGAAGATGTGTAGATTTCCTATTACTGAGTTGTTCCAACTGCATCTATGATATTGAACTTAATAATTATTGATGGAACCACTGCTTGATTGCTTATTATGTAGCTTCAGGTTTTTTTTTTTTGCAGATATTATTGTTTTTGTTCTTTTTTGTATTATTAGGTATTCATAGTTTTAAAATGTTCATTCAGAAGTGAAAAATATAGGAAATGCATGTCATCCATCTGTGAAATAGGCTGTATATGCGCTGTTAGCTTTGACTAATTGACTGCACGGCTGCATGCATGCTTTGAAGCAGTTTGGTATATAATACTAATCTGTGACTGCTGACCTGGAGTCCAAGATGAAAGTTTGCGACGGAATTTGAGGAAAACACACTATATCGTCAATAGTCCTCAATATGTTTGTTTCTCTTAGTATGTATCATTTTTTTAAGTTTGCTTTCGGCTTTCATCCAACTCTTACCAACCTGGCATGCTTTGGTTTCACTACCTATATCTTACAAGAGCATTTTTCCTTTTGGTTTTGAAAGTCACCTTCCTTTTTCAAGAGCTCAGGAGGTTGCTAACTACCTTTTGGATGGAGATTTTTATTTGCATTTCTTGAGAACACTGAGAATACTCACTTGAGTTCCATTTTTCCTTAAGCCATAATCCTTTTGCACACTTCTATCATTTAGACCATGATAATCTTGCTTTGTCCTTCACTTCTTAAAGACCATTTTGTCCCTCTTTCTATTGTGATTGTACTATGTTTCCAATGAAGTTATGATTTTATTTGGATATTCAGGGTTTTTATTCCTTCAACTCTGTGTTAGTTATGCCTAGTCCTTAACTCATATACTACAAGTTCATATGGTCTCATCTCGCATGGATTGGAATTACATGGTCCCAATGTGTCGTATGGGTAATAAACATGCATATATGCTTTAAAATGCGCTTATGTGAGTCTGTTACTTGTGACATTTACTAGGAATTTTGGTCTAATTTTGTGTTTAGGTAAATGATACTGTCGGGACATTGGCACTTGCACATTATCATGATGAAGACACAGTTGCTGCAGTGATAATTGGGACGGGTTCAAATGCATGCTATTTGGAACGGGCAGATGCTATCATTAAATGTCAAGGCTTGCTTACTACATCAGGATGCATGGTATCTTTTCTTCGGTTTTCCAGTGCCATATCTTATGTGGCTGATGCTGAAATTTGGCAGAAATATAACTGCTTGTACTTGTGTTTTAAATTTTCTTAATTAGGTAGTTAACATGGAATGGGGGAATTTCTGGTCATCTCATTTGCCAAGAACATCCTACGATGTTGACTTAGATGCCAATAGCCCAAACCCTAATGACCAAGTAAGGCTCAGTTGCTGGTAACGTCTTTTTCTTTCTCCCTCTTTCATCCATCAATCTTGTGAGTTATGCAACTGTAAGGATCTTGATGCAGGTTTTTGAGAAAATGTTATCAGGAATGTATCTTGGTGAGATTGTGAGAAGAGTAATTCTTAGGATGTCAGAGGAGTCGGATAGTTTTGGACCAATATCTTCGAAACTATCAGCACCATTCAGTTTAAGGTATATACCTCTCTCTCTCTCTCTCTCTCTCTCTCTCTCTGTGCGCGTGAGCGAGCGAGAGACACATGAAAATCAAAGCCTTACGTTGTTTTCATCCTAAATTAGTTATCTTTTTTTAAGGTGTAACTTGCAATCTTAATTAATTTTGTTTGTCTTTAATTCGTAGACATGCAATTGGTATTTGGTACACCTTTCCTTACTGGGTGCCCTCTTCGTTGTTTAGCCCGTCGAGTTAATATGTCCAGCACACTCTAAGTGAAGCTTAACCTTAACAATTTGAAATTTTGTATATGTGTGGTTGGGGCTTGATGAAATCAAATTCCTTCTTCAAACATTAGATCTCCTGCCTCTAGGGGTTCTCCTGAGCAGTTGGCTGTTATTAGGACATCTAGCAAGTGCGTCTAGGAAAACGGATTTCACTGGAATTTGAAATGATAAGAAAACTATTACTTTCATGTAGACTTCTAGCTATGTTTTCTTTTTTTCCTGTTTATAGTGGTGATTGTCTTACTATTTCTAGGATTCTAAAAGCTGAATAATGTTTTCTTATTTGGACTTCTGTAATTTCATTAGATGATTTTCTTTCTATTGGTTTCACCTGGCAAAATGACACATCTAGGCGCAACTCTCCATGGAATATTAAATTTATTTTGATTAATTATGAATAAGTGATTTTTATTAGTAACTCTGGTCTAACAGGGGAAAAGAAAAGTATTTACGGTTGGAAGAATAATCAAAGCTTTGATAAATGGAATTAATCATGTATCTGGCAATAAGATGAGGTGAATATGGATGCTTGATTCATGGCATTCCAGTTAAGGAACTCATGTGTCGACGCTAATATGTGGAAGCATATAAGTAAAAGAGATTGCCTGAGTCTAGGGAAACCTAGTGAATCCATTATTTTCCATGTTTGAATGTTAGATTAGATTGAGTAGAAAAATTTTCAAAAAATAATAGTTTATATTTTTACTTTAAAGTTGTGGTCTGTGCGGATAATGTCAGTAGATACATGGATGGCTTTAAGTTTCAGAGCAGAAGGTAGTCACAGTTTTCATGATCACTTCCAGTATATACGTGCCATATCATTTTGCCCGTGTTCTTCAACCGGAGAGAGAATCGAAAACTAAACTCTTAACTGAGCTCTACTTAATCTTGGGAAGAATAAGTTCAGGTTTATTTCATCTGCTTGAAGGTTTCTGTCTCCTTTCCATCAAGGTTCTGCATGTGCAAGGGCTCTTGGAATGAATACAGATGGTAATCACCATGTTATGGTTGTGATTGTTGAGGAATTAAGAGAGTTGTAAGGGGAAACATGATGAAGTAAAGCTGATTGACTATTAGTTTCTGGATTGTGAACAATACCCACTAGATTTTGGACAACTTGACATCCATCTCTCTCTCTCTCTCTCTCTCTCTCTCTCTCTCTCGATCTCAAGTAGGATAAGGAAAAAAGAACAACTTGATATGCACTGTCAGTATCAACTTCTTTTGCATGAACTTAATGTCCTGCTATCAGCTACGGGTGCCCTGGCAAAGGCTGTCCCACTGAACTTAATGCCCTGCTTTAGTACAAACTCCATACCACTGACCCGTCTAAAATGTCAGGACTCCATTGATGGCTGCTATGCATGAGGATGATTCCCCCGACTTGAGGGAAGTAGCCAGAATTTTGAATGACGATCTTGAGGTATATCGGTTTGCATCACTTCCAAATTTGGCTGCTATCATTGAATTGCTCGGTTTTCTTATATTTTCTATTTGGTGTTCTTTTACCCTTTAAATTTCAGATCCCTGATGTCCCTCTAAAAGTTCGGAAGCTCATTGTAAAAGTATGCGATGTGGTGACCCGCAGGGCTGCCCGATTGGCAGCTGCTGGCATTGTGGGCATCTTGAAAAAGATCGGACGGGACGGAAGTGGTGGCGTCACGAGCGGAAGAACAAAAGGCCCTAGCAAGGTAAGAAGAACGGTTGTGGCGGTTGAGGGAGGATTGTACACTAATTACTCCATGTTCAGAGAATACTTGAATGAAGCCGTGACTGAAATCTTAGGGGAAGAAATTTCACCCCATGTCATTCTTAAAGATACAGAAGATGGATCGGGCATTGGAGCGGCCCTCCTGGCGGCAGCTTATTCGTCTCCCAATGTGGATACCGTACAGTTGCTATAGATACATATATTTATAATTATATATGTATAGCTCCTGTAAATTGTAGAATTTGTTTTCGATTATAGTTATATATAAGAGAAAGGAAAGGGTTGTGTATGTGTCATGTATGGAAAGGTTGTTCTTGTTTGTTTAACAAGTTTCCTCTCTTATTTATGAAGGTTTAATTCATTTGTTGAACTGTTGTATTGTGATTTTGAGAGGTTTTTTTGGTTATGTCTTTTACTTTACAATGCCAACTTCATTATGCACTTGGAATACAAGCTCCATTATGCAGTTTGTGAGGGACTTCTAGAGACTAGACATAACCCATCTTTTGCAATGAAGCTATTTTAGCCTTTTCTATTGGAGTAAGAAAATAACATATAGAAGAAAACATATGGTTAAAGGTTATCTCTCTCTCCTCATGTATAGTGAGAGAACCCTGCATTGATCCTCGTGTGTTTGTGTGTCAGGTAACAATATATTGACCTAAGTTTGAAAAAAAGAAAAACCATATATTGACTTCTATACAGCTAAAAATTCCACAACCACAGCATGTAAATCCAAATCTAGGATAAACAAACTCTAGGGCCATGTCCATGTTCGTTTTAAGATTGGGTTTTTGGATTTTGGGTAATGAGTAGAGAGAGAAATGAGAGTAATGATAGAGAGAATTTATTGGGGACCGTGTACAGAGAAAGTCCAAAATTCCAAAACAAATGGGGTCATTTGAACTATATCGAGGATTAATTTTAAGTTGCTGATATTCGGAGATTCGTTTTGGCTTGATTGGAAATCTCCAGAATTGACCATGGAAATTAGTTGCGTGTAAGTGCGCTCAGCTTGGTGAGGAGATAGTGAAAGGATATATACTTACCCAAAGGTTTAGTAAAAATGTCAGCAATTTGGTCCGATGACCAGATATAATGGGGAGAAATCAACTTGGATTGGGTTTTCTCGTGGACGAAATGACAATGAAGTTTTATGGTTTTGTATAGTACTCGTGATACAAATGATTCTTAGCACTTTGAGTTGTTGCTTGGTTATCTACATTAGAGAATTTATGGTGATGGAGGGATATACCGAGATCACTCAAAAGGTATGCCAACCATCGAAATTTGGATGTGAGCGTTGCCATAGGACGATACTGTGTTTCAGCAGAGGAGCGAGACCCAATAATTAGCTTCTTCGTTTCCCATGAAATAAGGGTTAGAACCAAGTAGAATGCAAACACCAGTCGTAGAACGACGTGTCAAAGGCGACCTATCCAATCAGAATCACACAAACCACTCAAGGTGAGTGAAGTAGATGAAAAGAACAATATGGCTTTCCCAGGTGTACCTTTGAGATACCGGCACATAAATGGCTACAACCATTTGAGCAGTACTGCGAGGGTCGTGCAAAACCTGGCTTAGAATGTATGCGGAATAAGCATTATCGCGTCGAGTAACCGTGAGGTATATGAGATGTTCTACGAGTAGATGACATGCAGAAGGGTCAGATGAAGATTTACCATCAGTAGAAGCCAAATGAACGTGGTGTTACATGGGACAAGTAGAGGGCTTAGGGACAAGTAGAGGGCTTAGCGCCAAGTATCCTGGTGATGATTGGAACCTCAATACCAAGGAGATATTTCGACTGCCAATGTCTTTGATGAAAAGATTCTCAGCAAGAAATTGTTTCAATCCCTGATCCGCAGAATGGTTGAATATCGCTTGTGGAGCCCTTGAACAAACTCCATTGCACGATGCTGTCGTTGTTGAATTGCGCTTGGCTTTTCATGGCCACATGTACTACATGGTTTCACCATCGTAAATGCGTTCAACTCATCCCATAACGCCTTCATCTTTGTAAAATAAGTAGAAACAAATGCGTCTTCTTGTTTCAGAGTTGCGATGCACTGTTTGAGTTGATAGATTTTTGGCGCATTTGTCTGTGTGAAACGATCACTCAGATCTAGCTGGCCACATCTGTCTGGCAGTATCAGCATATAAATATTTGCATGGACTTCAACCTTTTGTAGGCTTGAGGATCCAAGAACTTACCAAATCGTTGCAGTCATTTGTTTTTGCCTAATTTTCCATTTCACACGGGGGAAATAAGATAGAGGAACTAGTATTGACACAGAAAATATTAAAGATTACTACATCAAGCTTTGTCAATTTTGGAGATCCAATCAAAGCCTAAATTCCGATAAAAAAAAATAAAATCAAGCCGAAATCAATCCTTCATATCTGCAAATCATTCCTAGAGTTTCTATCGTAGATTTTGATTTTAATAGTTGCGCTCTATGTAGCACCGACATGGACACGTGACACGACACCGACACTCTGACACGCGAATTTTTAAAAAATGGAGGACACGACACGTTAGGGGACACGTTTTAAAAAGCATATATGTATACTATCACGTGAAGAAAAAGTAAAACAATTAAGGTTCTAATTGTTTCTAATTGTAAATATGCAATACCACATATACGTTACGGAGTACATTATAACCATCATCATATCATTCATAAAAGTATTTCGACTAAAAGCATTTGATCATTTGTGTGCCTTTTTAACCAAATAATCCATCATCCATCACCCAAAAAATATGACTTCCCTAAGTTTTAATTAGATCCTACTATTTCTTTTATCAACCCCGAGTGTCCGAGTGTGTCTGGAGCATTTTAAAGTGTCCTGTTGTCTCCAAATGGAAAACATTGATAAAAAATTAGGACATTTGGAAATGAGTGTCGGACACGTGTCCAGAGAGTGTCAGTGTCCGACACCTGTACGTGACCTCTGACAAAGTTTTCGGGCTACATAGGTTGCGCTTGTGGGATTTGTTAGCTATATAGAAAGGGTAAATTTGTACAAACATTATATATACAGGGTCATCTCAATAAACGAAGAGAAAACCTTTAACCAATTCCATATTTCTTTCATGTTATTTTCTTAACATGGTATTGGAGTAGTGAAAGATTTGTCTCTCGACAAAAAGGGCAAATAATGTGGACAAAGAAGTTCTCAACACTGAAGATCAAGGATCAAATGATGATCCCTACTTCATCATCTTTTTGATGATCCCACAGCCGTCATTGTCTATCTGCCTCTCTCACAGGAGACAATTACAGAACATAGCTTCGTGCCATTACAATGGCGTCGCGCTTCAAGAACCTTCCTGAGTTTGTTGGTGGCACAATCGACGCACCAGAGGATGCACATTAATCGAGGCACAGTTCAAATACCATACATGAAGCTCAAACAAACAACTGAGGTCAAGATCGACAAGTGGGACGATGGGGCAACCTGAATAACCACGTTTGGCCCTTGGATTTTCAAACATTTGTGCTTTGAGAGTTGCCACATTTGATTGATGCATTAGCTTCAAGCTTAATGAGTGTGCTCTCTGGCGTATACATTCTTTGTTTGTCTTTTGAAATAAGCTTTTTATGAAATGGTCACTCTCGAGCTTTTTGGACAATAATTGCTAATTGAGTTTCATTTGCAAAAATCCACTCCAATCCACTCCAATCAATACTACAGATTCAAGGATTTTGCTTTCTGACAACTTGTAAGAACTAAATTAGCAGTCCCATTTACGCACAGCGATAGATAAAACACACAAAGGAGTGATCAGCACATCTAACCTTTTCCTCTATTTGAAAAAAAACCCCAAACAAATCAACACATAAATTGTTTTAAACTCTCTTTTCTGTGACAAGAAAAATTCAAGAAAATTAATGGAACATGTGAAACAATATCTGCTGAACCTTTCTTTCCTCACAGAAGGAAGAAGGAAATTGAGTGCCTAACTTCCAAGCCCCTTTAACATCTCTAGAGCTAGACAACAGGCTTGTATAACTTCTCCACCATCTTCCTGTATTCTGCAAAATACCCAAGAACTATAAATTCAGTTCAGAGGAGAAAGAAAGTGGACAGGAAGAAAAACACCCAAATAACAACAATTTCTAACCTTCCTGGTTGCCCCAAAGCGACGCTGCTTGAGTATTTAGAGGTGAGGCTGTGTTTGGTTCTGGATGTTCAACATGGGCAAAAAGAAAAGGAATAAGTGAGATCAAAGTATATCGCAAAAATCAATAAATGGATATTCTCTAAACTAGCTTAGTTGAATTTCTAAATTACCTCCAAGCAGACTCTGGATGGAAATCAGTATGGTCCTCACATCGTACGCCGATGACCACTTATCCTAAAAGAATCAGATGAAAAAGAATATCAGAAAAGCGACAAACAATACTCAAATGGGTACTCTTAGTAGCTAAAAAATTGTGAAAGTTGTATGCTAGTTTGTCGCGTGACCGGCGAAATTGAAGGCCAAATAAGATCTAAGATACACCAAGGTAGTCTTGTTGATATAGTTCACCTGAAGAATGTCGAGGCATATGTTTCCAAAAACATCGACATTGGGGTGGAAGCAGGAAGTCTCGAACTTGACCTTCGGGGACTTGAATGGGTAATCATTGGGAAAAGATAAGGATAGCTTGTACTCTGTCCCTTCAAAGACTGTGTCTTTGCTACCAGAGATGGTCCCTTTCCAGTTGAATAGGTTGTCTTCCTCAGGGAATGCAGATATCCCAGAATCACCACTCATCTTTACAATTCACAAAAAAGAGAAAAGATTTATTAGGGAACACTATTGGTTCTATGTCTCTCTATGCTCAAAATGATTCAAATCTACATAGTATGTGGTATGCTCAGTGCTCACCATTAGTGCCATCAGTTCAGATTGCAACCTGTTTAATGAAGTCAAAAACACAAAAGAAAGATGATTAATAAATTACTTGCAATGGAAAACTACAATTAAAAAGAACGTTGTACTTTACGAAACGTAATAGTACTAATAGGAAAGTTTTATTTTTTTGGATAATCGAATGTCCATATCAGTTTGCACGCACAGATTTATGACCCAATTTCGGACACCACGTGAGCCCCTCATTGGTTTGCATGGTACTCATGAATCGGATGGTTCCAGATACAAATGCATCAAACAGGCGACCCCAATCAAGATAGAAGGAAACCCAAATCAAGAAGCAAACACAAAACCCGACTCGAGAAGCGAAAGTAAGGAGAAAGAAACTGAACGAATTCTAGGAGTCGTATATTAAGGAAAACCCATTAATTGCAGGATCAACTGGACCGTGTAAGAAGCAAATAATCTAACACACGGCAACCAATCAAGATAGATAACAAAAATAAAGGCCAATCAAACGTACCACCCAGATCGGAAAAACAAAACTTCCCAAAACCCCAAATAAGAACACCCAATAAAGACCCGCGGGATCTATGTAAGGATATGTGGGTGTACGTATATATATACACGTTATACCTCTTGCGAACGGACTGTGTATCGACGGTCTTCGCCGTGGGGAGTGGTTGCTTGGAGGAAGCGATCGGGGGAGCGGTCACGGGCGTGTTGCTGTCTTGCCTGTTGATTGTAGTCATGGTTTTCGTGTTTCTCTCCCCCTCTGCAGATTTAACAGTGACTATAATTCGGGGAGAGAGAGAGAGAGAGAGAGAGAGAGAGAGAGAGAGAGAGAGAGAGAGAGAGAGAGAGAGAAGAAGAGAGCGGTGAGTTGGATCTCTTCTTCCCGTTGAGAGAAAGAAACGTAGAAGGGAGAAAGTGTGAGGGGGTTTGAATTGATTTGGAATAACGTTATAAAAGGGGTTTCTGATCTTCGGAATTCCACCCACTTTTTTGAACGTTACATTCACGGCGTACATGTTTTTTTGTCTTTCTTGCAACGGCTAGTTTCCATTCCCCTTTTTTAAAGATGGGCATGGACTTTGAAAAGTGGTCGAAATTTTGGGTTCCGGTGTACTTGTTGGGGATCTAGACCGTTTAAATATATTTTGGAAGGTTCGGATTTAAGAAAGAGAAAAATAGAAGAGAGAGTAATGAGGTAAGGAAAGAGAAAGGAAATAAATCTGGACTGTTGAATCACTAATTGAATGGTCTGAATTGCGGACACACTAGCACCTTATTTTACAATCCGCTTCAGCCACGGGATTGAACATTTGAACTACTACTAATGATGTGGACCCCTAATCCCTTAACTATTTGCTTTCACTTTAGAGTGGAATTTTTTTACGGAGGTGATTTTTGCACTTCAAATTTAGCCAATGGCACTCTACTTTCGGTTTTATTTTCTTACATGATTAACATACAAAGTGGAGTGCACATGGTAAAAATTGGAGTGCCAAAATCAATTTTCTTTTTTTATGGTACATGAATCATTAATTGACATATACCTATAAAGTAATTTTTAGTGGTAAGTATTTTACATTGAGTTATAAATATTTCATAACGAATGGTAAGTATTTTACATTGAGTGGTAAGTATTCCAGATGAACAATACTTATCACTGAATGTGGAATACTTACCACTAATAAAGTGACTTTTTTGATATCATACGAAAAAAAAAATTGTATGATGGTAGTATGGGCATAACAAGCCCATCGAATTGTGAGTGGTGGATGACGCTGTATTACCAATTCAATCCAGAGTCCCTTCAGCGCAATGACAAAAGTGTTCATGGATTTCTCATGCAAAGTGTACACAATTACTCAGAGAGCAAACCCTAGCTCTCCCAAATTCATGTGAATCATGTGCCGGTGCCGATGTTCAACATTTCATCTTTTTCAAAGCCAATTACGGGAGACCAAACTCGAAGTCTTTTGTTGTTTTTGTCATTGAGCAGAGTAGGCATTGAGCTAAAATTTGAGTTGAGGCCGTTTTAGGTCTCCAAAAACTCTTGAAATTTAAGTGCTCCTCATGCTTTTTTACCCCTTAATAATAATCCGACAAAAGGGTGCCATCTTTTATTTTTGCTTTGAACTCCTGAAAAGTCAGAACCGGCTCTGTTGATGAGGGACATAGATATTCTAGATACCCCATTATGAATCGCCAAAGTCTTCCTACTTCTCCATTATTTTAAGGGTGACTTTGCCAAAAACTCCTCATATTTACATTTTTTGAGCTCAAGGTTAAGCATATTTTGCAATCAAACATAAGGACAAATATGCTTATGAAAGTGCCTAAAATCCATAGTCATAGGGTACCATATGAAAATGCCTACAATCCTAGGGTACCTTATACAAATGCCTAAAACCCTAGTACCATATATATGGAAGTGCTTAAAATTCTAGGTACCATATGAAAGTGCATAAACCAATAAAATCTTGTAATAGGAAAGTGCACCCTAAAATCCTATAAAAGTGCCTAAAAATGTTTTGGCTTTACAGCTAAAAAACTCAAAAATTTGAAGGACCTCCACTAAAAATTATTTTGCTTGCGTCTTACCTTAAATGAAAATTATTTTAATGTCCTTATGACTAATTTTCCCTTAGGCCCCGTTTAATAAACTTATTAGACCTTGGGATTGGACTACCAATCCCAAGGGACTACCAATTCTTTGTTTGGTAAGCCAAAATGGGTTAGGATTATTAGTCCCTTGGGACTAGTAAGGTGGGCTTTAGGGGGTATTATGAATACCCGGGGGAGATGATATTACCAATCCTAACCCAACCCCCAACGCATTCTCGTTACCAATTCCTTTTATCAATCTAATCCCATCACAAACAAAAATGATATTAATAATCCCATCATCCAATCTCATCTCAAACAACATACTCATTACTGATCCCTTCTCATTACCAATTCCTTCTTATTTTCAATCTCAATCCTAATCCCATCTCCTTACGAATCCCACCTATCTATCACTGTTATCAAATGGGGCCTTAACGTTATCTTGACCTGCTATGGATTCATTTCGTCATTTTCCCCCAGCTTTGAAGACCCTATTCATGGTTGTCTTTGTTGGCCTGAGGGTGTTTTTCTTTTTTCTTCGATAGAAGAAATTATTTACATTATGTATGAAGTAAATAATACTAATCCAGAAAACTACATCAATTATAAGAGTTCACGAGATAATCAAATCCAACAATTCAACTAATACAATACATATGTCAAGAACACCGTATTTTAAAGAAAGGAAATGCTCCATTCGGTTTAAGGCATCCATGCCCCCATTTTTCCTCAACCGTTGGATCTCCTTAATTTTATCTCAACAATTGGTTGAATCCCTGTGATAGTAGGTGTGGCTATAAAGTGTGGTAAGTGTGACCATACATTGTAGCAAGTGTGATCATAGTTAAATGGTATGTAAAACTAGTTTGTGTTGTAAGTAAAATTACTATGTTTTGAGAAAAATTCATAAAACCATTTCATTTTGTGGACGATTTTGATCTAATGACTAAAATTTACTCGTTTTTCAATCTAAAGTTCTACATTTATGGGGCATCATCCCGCGTTACCACTCAGGCATGGAAGAAAAAATCCTGGTTATATGCCCTTCCAAACCTTTGATCTAATGTATCCTAACATTCCTCCTGTCCTTCTATACCCTTACTACTTCGGACTCACAACTATGGTTTGAATTGTCAAAGCCTATAAATTCTCTGATCACCTCATTGGCAGATTAAATACTAACATTTTTGTTCCTCAGGTAGACAAGCATGGAGATTGGGAAAATTTTGAAATTCAAGCTATAATTTCTTAATTATGGTAATCTCACTTTTATTTTATATACTACCCAACTTAATTTTTTTTGTGTCATTCATTTATTATTTTCTGTATCTATTTTGTACCTCAACCTTTCTTAATTATGGGTTCAGTCGATAAAATTTGTCCAAAAAAAGAATGGAATCCAATTGTTTGGCTAGTCAAATTTGAGGACGAAAATAACTACAAAAGTTGCAGCATCTATGACAAATTTTATTTTGATGGCGAGTTTTTATTCCAAGTAATCAATAATATTTGTCCAAATAAAGAAGAAGTTTATAAATATTCATCCTTAGATCCCATCTCATGTAAGTATTCATCCCGGTCATTTTGAACAGTTATGTTTTCATCCTTTCATATTGTGAATTACCTATCTTACCCCTTTTTAACAAGATATCTATAAGTGCATGTATTACCTTCCTAAATTACTGGGAATATTCAACCATATATTTCCTAATTTAGTAGATTCAATTATTTTCTAATTTAGTGGGATTGAATCACAATAATTACGGGAGATAATCACAAAAGATAATTTCAAAATTTAAAAAATTTGTACTAATCAAATCCCACCGATTTATTTTTCCCTGGTGGAATCGACCATGTTTTTTATGAATTAGTTTTTGCAAATAATTCTTAGAAAATATCTAGAGAAACATGGAATATTACTTACGCAACACGACATATTTCAAAAACATGGAATATTTCAAACTAATCAGAAAAGTGACATATTACGAACTAATCAACTTCAAAAATATGGAATGTTACATAACTATTACATAATTCAAAAACAATAAAAACATAAACTATTTAGAATATAACATAATTCAAAAACATAGAACATTTTGAACCATGATTGATCAGAAACAAGACATATTTCAAACATAAAATTGGCAAAATGACCAAAAAGAACCAATTTAGAACATGAGATATTTTAGAACATCAAATCATGATTCATGGAATCGGCAAAATAACCAAAAAGATCCAATTTCTATTGTATTACGTATTCATTACATAATTCAGACACATGGAATATTTTGAACCATGATTGATCAAAAACATGGCATAGTTTGAACATAAAATCATGAATTCATGGAATCGGCAAAACAATCAAAAAGAACCAATTTAGAACATGAAATCATGAATTTGTAGATTTGGCAAAACAACAAAAAAGAACCAATTTCTGTTGCACCAGTCAGATCTGCCGACAACAAGCCCCATCTAAATGGGTTTCGCCGCCCGGTCAGATTCATGGAGGTGAGGCTGAAAAGGCAGAATTTTTTTTTTGAAAGGCAGATCTTGTATTAGAGATCCAGATGGATCAAGGAGTAAAGTTCAGATGGAATATTACATGGGGAAATAAAAGACAAGAGCCCAATTCTACTGTTGCTAGCTATCCAGTGGGCATAACTATTAACTTTGCGATTACAAGCACAACTATTAACTTTGCGATTACACCAGCTGAATACATAATTAGCATTAACAGAGAGGGAGATAATATCATCAATTATTGCTTGGATAGTCCAGTTGGTGTTCGCATGGTCTGGCTGTAACAGGTCTACAAGAACCTTGCAATCAGACTCAATGATAGCTTCTTTTTTCCCCCAGGCCACTGCCATAGCCACAGCAATTCTAACAGCCCATGCCTCTGCTGCTAAAGCCGAAGAGACTTTGATTCGCCCATGATTAATATCCATCACTTCTCCATCAGAATTTCTAACCAAGACTGCAAAAGCAGCAGACTTATCTGAGGGGTTATAAGCCCCATCACAGTTGAATTTCCAGCGATCGTTAGGAGGACGTTGCCAAGTCTGGTCATTACGATCCTCAACAGTACGCGCCGGGACATTCGCCTTTGAATAAGCTGCTGCCAAGAACTCCCCATGAACTCCGAGAGCCTGCCTAATCAGTCTCAAAGGATCTGGGTGGGTATTAGAAAAGATTCGATCATTCCTTTGTTTCCAGATGGCCCAGCATAATTGGGCTATGATTCCCAATTTCTCAGAAAAAGAGTTTCCGAAAGCTGAGTGAAGGCTTAGAATCCATTGCTTCAAAGAAACTATCGAGCGAATACGATCAGGGAAAATGATGCCACAGTTACCCCACACCTCGTTAGTCCACTCACATCTAAAAAGAATATGTTCTATTGATTCCACCTCAGTGCCACAATTGTCGCAAAGGGGATTCCGCGCACAATTTCTAGAGAAGAGGTTTTCCTTTGTAGCTAAGGCATTTCTTATTGCCCTCCATAAGAAATGCTTCACTCTTGGGGGAACTTCAATCGCCAGATGAGTTTCCAAACAGTGGGGGGGAGATTGTAGGAGGAACTAGTTAAGCTTCCCCCATGATCCTTTGTCAGACAAGAGGCCAATTGGTAACCTGATTTGACTGAGTACACACCTGAAGAAGAGTGGCTCCAAATCAATTTATCAGCACATCCAGTCCAAGAGATAGGGGTGGAACAAATGAGAGAACAGAGATGGGGGTTGAAGAGAGGGTTGAAAAGGCAGAATAATCCACCAGAATCCAGAGTAAATTGGGGCTACTCTTCCAATTGCACTCTCGCCGAAATCTGCTACTACAGTATCTGTTTTACGAATTGGGTCATGAAGAACTCTACTATTAAACAAAAACCCATTCCTGAGTCCCAGTTTCGTGTTAAATGAGACTAACACGTACAACAACAAAGATTGCCGATCGTCGGTGGACGTGAGACCAATAGAGGTGGCGAAGGCGACGGAATTGATGGCTGCTTTCCAGTCGGCGTCTCCGTCTTTCTCTCGCTACTGCTGCTGCTGCCAACATCACCTCTCTGCCGACGTGGATGTGAGTGACGAGGACTGTATGTGGAGGACGTCAATGGGATGTGCGACGGGGATGGAGGACGAACTTGCGATGAGGATGGCCATCGAAGGGATGGGAGATGGTTTGTGGAGATAAATCTGTTTTGAATTTGGTGATAATGGAAAGGGATTTCTCCCCTATGGGAATAGTTGCACCAGATAAGGAGATCCTAAAATTTTGGCAAAATTTTAGGAATTGAATGGTCGCCTGTTCTTTTCCGGGGATGGGAGGTGTTATTTTTCAGTCCCAAATTTTGGTGCTATATATATATATATATATTAAGGGCACTTCTGGAATTAAAAAAGAGTGAGGATGAAAACATAAGTGTTAAAATTGAGCAGGATGAAAACCTACGAAGAGTGGGTTCTAAGGATGATTCTTTAAGGACCCCAATAAAGAACGGAACCCATCTACCATGATTGACTAGACTTTGGCTAGTCAAATTTCAGGACTGAAAATAAACGTAAGTTGCTGCATCTATGACACATTTTATCTTGATGCAGAGTTCTTATTCTAAGAAAGTAACATGGTAAAGTTTTGGATGATTTTATATGTTTGAAACTTCATTCACAACACGTGATCATGTCTATATCTAGACTGATGCCATCGATAAGTTTAAATCTAATGATAGTTAAAAGTAAAAAGCTAGAATAGGGGGGGATGACAAACAGTTGAAAGCATAAGATAACTCAATTTATACAAGGACAATAGGAGAGTGAATTTTGCCAAAAAAAATTCCTAAAGCACAACATAGCATGATTTATATATATGAGCATTGTTTTTCTTTACTTTTTTCTTTTCTTTTTCCTACCTTTTTTATAGTATAAAAGTCAAGTTGTAAGTATCAAAGGCCGACTAATCTGATAAGCTTATTCAAACAATCCATAGACCTGTTGATTAAAAGGGAAAAAACAACCCCATAGATCTCCCTTAGTAGATCGATAAAAGGGTTCATATTTATAGAGATTCTGATTTTGAGAACCAAAAATTATTCAATTGTGATTAATCTTTGGATTCCAAATAAAGGAAGAAGTGAGATATGAAATTAGGACCTCTAACGTTGTAAATAGTGTTTGACTACAGAGCTACCCTACAATGTATTTGTTGCCAAAAAATACTATGACCTTATAAAAATAAAAATAGGGTGAGTTATTTGAGTTACTCATTTGGTCCACCACTATTATAGAAATTTACAAAGATCTTGAATCCAATAACTAAAAACTATTCAAACGTAAATGTAGTCATAGATCTCAAATAGAAGAAGAAGTGGGATTTAAAATCGAAACTCATGCTCTTTATGAAATGAGTAGTATTTTGTCACCGAACCACCCGACAATTGACTCCTTTTTGGTTGGTGAAAAAGAGAGAGAGCGAGAGCGCATAAACTAATAGAAAATATCAATACAGAGTGAGGTACTTGAGATTACTCGTCCGTCTTATCACTGTCAGAAAAATTTAAAATTACATCGTGAGATTTGAATTAAGATACGACACAATGTCATTGTTGCGCATTAAAACATTTGACATGTTAAATTTTTGACATTCTTACTTAAAACCCGCTCTAATAACATATTTAACATTGAAAATATTGAGAAATCTTTAATTAATTTCACAGTGCTATTCCTTAATTCCTTCTTTGTAAATTTCATTTTTTCTTAGTAATGGGCCCGTCCCCTTTTGATCGGGAAATTAATTGACTTTTTTCCACTTTTTCCACTGGGCCCATTCCCTTCCCGTTAAAAAACGACGCCGTATACCCCGATCAATTTCGGTCAAACGCGCCTTCTTCTTCTCTGTCCTCATCTGCTCGAATAATAATTCTCAGAAGACGGCGACGACGGCAAAACCCCCGTCCATCTCTCTCTCTCTCTCTCTCTCTCTCTCTCCTCTCCCATTTCCCCGCCGGCGACTGCTCTCTACCGTCTTCTCAATTCCCTTCACGACCGAGAATCACCCAATAGAAACCCGACTTCAACGATCAACGCACGCCGAGGTGAAAACCTAGGGTTTCTGATTGCGGAGGTTGGAACCGGAGGGATGCTCGTGTTGGATACGGAGAGTAATGTTACTGCGGCGTTTTAAATGGATCATTGGCTTTAATACGAACAAAAATCTCTCCTCTTCTTCCCCTTCTTCTTCTTCCTCTTCGAATCATCCGAAGAGGCTGTCTAATGTGCCCTTGCCGCCGCGACCGCCGACACCTCCGCCGCTTCCGAAGCGTAAGCTTCCAATGTTGGATGCCGTGCACGAGATTGCCATATACATTCATCGCTTCCACAACCTCGACCTCTTCCAGCAAGGGTATATACGTGTCACTGTTGTCGTCGTTGTTATGTTATTTTCTGATACTGCTACTGCAACTACTATTATCATCTGTGTTGGTCATTTTTGGATTTAAGTTGTATTTACTTAATCTTGAGTAATTGTGGTGGGCCGAGGTTTATCCCTGGCCTTTTTTCAGTTTGGGTTTTGAGACAGGTTTTTGGGGCAATGAGTGGAGATAGATAGGAAAATGAAAGTAATAATCGGAGAAAAAACTTATAGGAGACCGTGCCCTAAGAGAGGGGTTGATTCTAGAGACTCAATGTGTCTTTAAGTGGGTAATCTGAGTGCATAATGGGCGTGCGCGAACGTTTTGAAAATATCTGAAAGTACTAAAGTATGCGAGAGCTAGGATTGAGAGTCGGAGTGCAGCCCGGGGAGCGGAGGTTCTCGTTGGAGGATTATGTGACCTGGCTTATAATCTGTATAGTGGAATGTTCTTTCTCATGTATAAGTTGTATTGTATTTACTTAATCTTTAGTAATTGTGGTGGGCTGAGGCTTATCCCCACCCCAGCAGTGTTTTGGTAATGTGTCTCCATGCGAGGTTTTAAGAGCATCTCCAATCCTTACCCGTTTTTTCACCCAAATTTGGGTAGAGATTTGGGTGAGAAGCTTGATTTGGGTAAGGCATCGCTAAACCCATAGTTTTACCCAAATCTATTACGCACACTTGTATTAATGAGAGTGAAAAGAGGGTTTGGAAATTGGGTATGGGTAGGCAAATGAGTATGACATTGGAGATGAGTTTTTAGGCTTTTTACTCAAATTTTGGGTGTGGGTAATAAAATGGGTAAGGATTGGAGATGCTCTAATATTATCACATAATGGGTGTGAGTGTGCGTGAGCGTGAAAGTGTCTTTTGAAAATAATTTCAAACTTGCAAGAGCGAGGATTGAGAGCAAGAGTGTAGAGCGAGATTTGAGAGCGAGAGCGGAGGGTTTTATTGAAAGATTATGTGACCTAGGGTATATTGTGTACAGTGCAATGTTTTTTTTCTCTTATCTGTAGAGGTAGCCACACTGCTGAACCACATATATAGTGTATTCTCTTGTGTTGTGTGTTTGTTTCAGTTTCTCTTTTGCTTGGGTGGATCGAATTGTCTTTGATTTATTTTAATTTGTTTTCATTTTCCCTCATGCAGATGGTATCAGATTAAGATTACGATGAGATGGGAGGACAGTGAAAACAGTTCTCTTGGAACTCCGGCTAGAGTGGTTCAATATGTAGGTATGTAAGTTTTTCCCATTCAAGTCACTTGATATGGGTATGAAGCAGTGAACTTGTATTTGTTATGGGTATGCCTTAGCAAATGCTTAAATGATTCTAGGGGTTGGAGCAAAAGAGTGTATTATTGGGTACAAACGGATAGTAATAGAAGATATTTTTTGAGTTTTGTTTTCCTTTCTCTTAATTGAGTTGCCTCTATTGTTCATGTACATACTCCTGAGTACTGCATTTTATATGGTGAACCTGTGCCTTTTCCCCCTCTTGATGGCAGATATTGCTCTGCATATTTGAGAAATATATTTCATTGCTAGAGTCATATTATATGGACTCTCTGAATTGTATGAAGTACTCATGTCGGGCACTCGACAAAGTTGGGGTATGGAGGATATGTTAGTTGGACTTCCATCTTGGAATAACTTGATGTTATGAAGAAATGATCTATGATTCTTTGTTAAGGCAATATATTTTTTAGAAGCTAAAAGGGTTGCATTAAAATGTGTCATTGGCGTGAGAATTAGATGGGTCTGACACACAGACACGAAGGTCGTTTTATATTGGTCCTTTTATCTCTTCAGTTATTTATAACCATCCTTCAGGGGCTGGTAGTCTTTGATTTATGGTTCTTCCTGATGAACTACCGTCTAAGTTACCCTTTCTTTGACCGCAGCTCCTGAAGTTGGTGCTGATGATGTATATGGAGTTTGGAGAATTGATGATACAGATCACAGTTTCTCAACACAGCCTTTCCGGATCAAATATGCAAGGCAGGATGTCCTTCTATCTGTCATGATTGCATTCAATCTATCACTGGGTAAATATGAGGTATTGGTCTCCCTTTGCGTGCGTGCCAATGTGTAAAAGCAACTGTAATTACAAGTAAACTGATAAAGTAGAATATCCCGGAAAGAGCGGTGATCTTTTCCAAGCACAAGCAGCACAGTAATTTCATTAATTTCTTGTTAAAGACCTACACATCTATGGCCTGAAACTCCTAACTGCCCCTATCATGGCATTAATTCCTTCCACTTCTATATGGGGGAAGCTTTCTCGCCCAAGGATGGAATAAACTTGGTTGGGAATACTCACGTACGTGTTTAGAAAGACTGCAAGAGCAGAACATAAAAGTCCTAGAGAATACCTGTTTTTATTTATGTTTCTACCCATCTTCCATCTGTGGGTGGCCATGTTTCATCATTTCATGTTTCAAATTTTTGGACTAATATAGCGTTCATATGCCAGGGTTTGCCTGCATCTGCTGTCATTTTGAAGTTTGAGCTTATGTATGCCCCTGTATTGGAAAATGAGTAAGTTGACTTTCTACTCGTACTTTGTAACTTGCAAAGTGGACTTAGATATCCAACCCATACTTTCTGTTCCGACGTATGATTTGCAGGTCCGGTTTGCAGACTTCTCTGGATGCATGCTCTACTGCAGTCCATGAATTTAGAATTCCACCTAAAGCTCTTCTGGGCCTGCATTCATATTGCCCTGTGCATTTTGATGCTTTCCATGCTGTGCTTGTTGATATTACCGTACATATCACCCTATTGAAGGGTAATTTTCACACTGCCTCGGCAAAGAAACCCAGGTCTGTTGCAGATTCCAGTTTCTTAAACTGAGTAAATTGATCAAGGTCACATTCCTCTAATAATCTAAAACCATATTTTCGTGCTGGTATTTAATGCTGTGGTTTAAGTAATAGACCCCTGTTAATTTTTCAAAGTAACTTGATTCTTTGGACTCTTTTCAGCGACTCTTCTGCTATCAAACAGTTGGCTGATGGAAATTTTGACAAGTCCAAGCAAGTATGTGCGTCACAGTAACTATTGTTTGATGATTTCTTGATCTGACATTCATGATTAATCTTTTTTCATCTTGTACTTCTATGTATGTTCTGGTTATGATTTCCTTTCCTTTCATAGCATAAGTAGGATGTGCTGATGAGTTGAGTTTTGAGGGTGAACATTATCCTCCTTCCTATTGGTTGAAAGGGTGTAGATCCCACCACAAGGTGATGTCATGCTTACCAAAAAGTGTATTGCATGAAAAAAGCATTACATCACTTTGTGGTGGGATCCACACCATTTCAACCAATAGGAAGGAGGGCAATGACGTAATGTTCACCCTCTTTTAAGGAGGGTGAACAAAATTGCACTCTGTGTTGACTGTTGATTGCAATTCTTTTGCAAACGCTCTGCACATATGCTTTGTCATTACTGGTAGACACAACTGGGGACCAATCACAGATAACAAGACTTGAACCTTGGACCTTCTTTTGTTAGCTAATCGCTTTGCATTTATTTGGCTTTATGAAAGTGTCTTGGGGCAATATGTATGCCAGTTTAACACAACCATGTTAAGGCACAAGATCTGCCTCCTGGGTTTTCTTAGGTTGTTGTGGTTGTTTAAAGCGGAGTATGAAGCAGGACAACTTTAGAAAATGTGGGACAGTGCGCCCTGCGCTTGGTTATATGCTGGGTTTTAGGCCTTAAGGCAAGGAAAGGTTTTAGGGTTACAGTTGCAAAAAGGTAATCATATGAAGAGGTAATAGAAGATATTTAACTTAATAGAGATTTTGCTATTTGTCCTCTTGTCTAATTTTCTTTATTATATACTCCTCTTTTTTTGGGGGGCAGTGAATTCAGGATCTATGTTTTTTTTTGTGTGGCAAAGTCACGACTCACATCGTTGAGCCATTCGATTTACTTATCAAAATTGGCTGCTGTTATATGTCGATCCTCTTCCATTGTATCTTGCTAATATGGTGTCTTCACTGGAATAACATGGTACCATTTTGCGTTTGATGCTTATTGAGTCAACTAGCTCGTATATTACTCTAAACAGGCCATGCTTGTCAGAGCACTATTAACTTCCCGGGACATTCTCCTTGAAGAGCTACAAAACCTCAGCAAATCAATTAATCAAATAATTGATTTGAGTGATTTTACTTCCGAACTGGATGATTCGAAGTTGTTTGGTTCTTCTCTACGAGGAGTTGTGGAGACTCCACGTGCTGTAGTTTCGGCAGAAGCATCTACCATGCCACAAATGGGTTCTGAGGTAGTAATTTCGTGCTGCATAGTTCTCATTGATGCTTGCGGAATCCTGATCTTTATGTGGCTTTCGCTTATCATTTCTATATTCATCCTTGAACAGAAACCAAATGGTAGTGTTGATTTCCGGGACCATGAGTTCTTCCGTTCCTTATCCAAGGATGAACTCTTGAACTTCTTCCATTTGCTTGGGAGTCAAATATTGTACTTGTGGAACACGTTTCTGAAATTTCACAGGTTTGTTCGAGTACTGTCTTAAATTCAATGACCGTGCACCTTTTATTCTATTTGAATGAAAGTTGCAATACATTTTCTTCCTTTTTGTGGATTCTAGAATGAGAAGACACCACCTTGGTTCATAGTCGAGAAGTCATTTATTTTTTCTTTCCCTTGGCTGATTTATAGAAATCATGTGTCAAGAACTTGTGTACCTGTTGGTAATGTAAAACATTCCACCACAAATGCCAGTATTAACTAATTGCTCAATTGCGTTATGGTAGTGGAGAAGCCAGACCTCAATTGCGTAATTTCTCTCCTTGGAAGATTTGTCTTGGTACTATTTTGGAGTGTTACCATGAGTCTTACGTCTGGGAATTCATAAAGATTAGATGGTTGGACGTGCCTCATCCTTTTAAGGGCTCAAGAGAAGGAACCTGACCAACTGACTAAATTACCTTACCCGTAGCATATTTAGAGCATGCAATTAAAAAAACTGCCCTTTCTATTTTGTCATATGTACAAGCTAAGAAACAATAAAAAGCATGTAGCCATCATATTTGTCATGTAACTTGGGTAAAAATGCACTATTTTTCAAAAAACTAACCATAACAATGAACAAGAAAATTTAGTCATACAATCATAGCCAAGTCAATATGTTGGAATCAAAATTATTGATCCGACTAAGAGATCAAAATGAAAATTTAAAAACACAAAATGTTTTTTTTAATTGTTGTTTTATTTGTAAAAAAAGAAAGTCAATAAGATGTAAAAGAAAGAGGGGTGTGGGAAAGAGATGACATGAATTCTGACATTTTCTAGATGGCTTAGTTGTTTTAAGTCCAATTTAGACCAGTCCCACGCAACAAACGAGCCCCTAGTGTTTTCCACTCTTAGTCTTGCCCAAGATATATGGGTGACAAAACTATCATTTGTTTGTTGGTTAATAAATGACAGGTACTATGTTATCTTACTTGGTTTTAGGGCTCTAAATGAGCGAGCAGTTCGTGGTTTGACTTGGCTAGGCTCGACTCATTTAGTAATCTAGCCGAGCTCGAGTTTTAGGCTTGTTTTATAGCCTTGGCTCATTACGTAAATTAGCCAGGCTCGGCTTTTTTGTAAACAAGCCAAGCTCAGGCACGTTTAGTAAACGAGCCGAGTTCGAGCACTATAAACCCCAGCTCGGCTTGGCTCGTTTGCACCCCTACTTGGTTTGTTTTGTCTCTTTTGACTTACTGAGTTGAACAATTTTTTTGTCATCAGAAGGTTTTGTCCAGAGCCATAAACTCAGGTACTTAGTTTTCACACACTTGAATGTTACATATGTGGGTGATGGTTTCATTAGCTTGCGTGTACCCGAAATAAAGAGGAGGTTCATTAATAGTTACAATTGATAATCATTTTCAGTATTGCCATCTTACTGATATGTTCATTATAATTTTTGAAATGCCCACACTTTCAAACGATTGAGATTCTAGCAAAGATGTATGTTCGGCTGTTGGGGATGGTACATGTGGCTGGTACAAAAAAGCCAAAGCAAGCCACAACGTTCACTCTAAATGGCTCCAGATTTGAAAGAACATTGCCTTAGCTTAGTCTTTTGATTTGTTCTTTGGTCTGCAATTTGTTTATTCTTGTGCTGAAGCTGGAGTAGCATCTTATAAAACTTATACATTTGTTTTGCCAAAATGAGCTTCCAGTTTCAAAATCTCTGATTAAACCTGTTCAATCTCAGATTACCATGTTGTGGAGGTTGATTACTTAGTGATTCTTTAATTTGCCTATGATCTTTCGTCACTTGGAAAACTCTTCTCTCTTCAATGGTAAAAATATTATAGTAAGAAGTATGGATATGGATTATGGACATGGGACCTAGACTACGGTATAACGAGCACAAATAGCCTGCATAGGTGCAATTTGCATAGCAGAATAATAGAATGATCAATGATGAATAGAAAAGACAACAAATAGCCTTGAACAAGAATCCCTTGAAACTGGGTAAGCCAACTTTTAGTATTCAGGCTGAGTTTTGGTGATCTGTTGGATAAAAATTTTGTTTATATTTTCTCGTTTTCACATTGCACAGTTTGTGAGAATTGCTGCTGGTATATGTTCTTTTTGTGTGTACGCATGTGTGTGTGTTTATTTTGACTTTATCGCTCATTTCCAGCCATTACGGTCTGGATTTTAGGTGTTGTGCTTAGCTATCTGTAGTTGTACTGTAAATCACTGCCTTTTTTGTATTCAATATCTGATAGTTGAGCAAAACTTCTACATAGGAAGGTAAACTAGATAACCAAGGTCTTGAATCCTGCTATTTTATTTATCCTTGTATTTATGGCAGAACTTCAAGGTTATGTTTTTTTTTTTTATAATAATTTCAGGGCTAATGAAACGAAAATTTTGGAGTTTTTGCGAGATGCATGGGCTAATGACAGGAAAGCTGAATGGTCAATTTGGATGGTGTACTCTAAGGTGGATATGCCTCACCAATACATAAGTAGTGGGGTTGATGACTCCTACCGTGGTGCTCATGGAAAAGCAGCAGTTCTCCGCAAGTTAACTGAGGATGTAATATATTGAAGACCTACTTTTACTTGCTTCATTATAACTTGACAAAAAGTTTCATTTTTTCCCCTTATCCTCTAGGTTCAACTTTTAGTTGGTTTGCTACTTCATATTTCTTTTTATGTTGAGGATGCGTGCGTTTTACAGCCTTGTGATCTGCTTTCTTTGCTTGGTTCCTTTGTAGCCTGCACAAACTGCTGCAGTACGAGCTGAGCTTCATCGACGTAGTATAGAGCAAATGAGGGTGAGTTCACTGAGTTAATACTCTTTCGTGAAGTGCTACAATGTTTTTATCTCCATGTATGTTGGAGATAATGAGCTGGTATTTGATCTATACAGATCAACAACAGGTCTATACAAGACCTGCATATCTTTGGTGATCCTTCGCGCATTCCGATTGTAATTGTAGAACGTGTCATGAATGCTCCTTTACGTTCTACTAGTGGAAATTCATACTTCACTAATCCCAACGAGAAAGATACACCTAGCTTGCTCACTGATATTGGGTCCAAGGCGAAAAACAAATCTGGTCCGAACACTCAACAACGTGGTCGTGTACTGAAGATTGTTGTCTTTGTTCACGGTTTTCAGGTATGTGTCAAGTGCTCTACATTATGGCTTAATTGTACTGACGTTCTCGTACTTTTTTGCCATTGTTGGTTCTGTTCTTTAATTTTCTCACATTGAAGTATTTCACCATGCTGCATTTGTTTCTGTTCAGAAAAGTTATTTATTGGCTGTTTTATGTTCAGCCGCTTGTCTCTGTTGTTTGCCCTTTGAAGGAATAGCAATCAACTTGAGGTTGAATTTCATCTTAATGCAATTTAATCTTGTTCCATAAGATTAGGTGGAGTCATGAGGAAGTCGAGCTCTATAATCCTCATAGTTAAATACTCTAATATACCACGTTTTGTAGAATGGTGACATCATATTGCTTTAGTAAGTTGTTGATTTGGTATCGGGATTAGTCAATTCTATCCTTGCAGCATGTGGCTTTTCACGGTTTTAGCCAGAGGAAAAGAAAGCGGAAGTTATGCGGTAGTAGCAGTGACTGAATGGGAGCATGCTGTCTTTCATCTATTAATTAGTATTATGCTAAGTAAGAACACTGTCATTAGGCCTTGTCGTTAGTTGATTGGAAAGTATATTTTGAGTGCTTTGGAGTAGGCAGACTTGATTGTGGGATTTTGTTGGGGTTTATAAGGGCTGAATATTGGGTTTTAGGTGTTTTACGTCAAACATAGAGAACAGGCAACAAACTTTTCAGGACCTTCAAGTGAAACTTTCAGGACCGAGGTGTGATTACACCTAGGTTTTGTATGCAATCACAATCCAAGTGAAGTGATTACTCTGTCAAGAAAGACCAACAGAGACCAAAAAAAAAAACCCGTGAGTGATTCGATTATCGAAGGGGAGATTAAAATCTATAGTTGGATTTTTAGTGTCTAAAAAATGATAGGCCCAGGTCTTCTTAAACTGCAAATATTTGTTATCATCCAATTTAGAAAAAAGAGGTAAAGAACAAGACGCAAATGGCTAGCTATATGAGTATGATCAGTAGTGCTACATTATGGCCCGATATCTGTAAGATGAATGGGGAAGTTAGGCTCTTGGATGCATTCATGTGGCTAAAAACCTGCTCTGCAGTCTGTATGCCATTTTGACGCTACCAAATGTTTCCTTGGGCCTCGCAATAATCAGGTCTAATGAGCCATCTCTTGTACACTTAATAAGGTAATCTCACTTTGAAGTCTTCTTTATATATTTTTATTGTCTGCAAGATAAATGTACCATTCAAGTCTAGAATATCAATTTGAGGGAGCTGGATTATCTATTACTCCCTCCGTCCCATTTTTATTGTCCATTTTCGTTTTTCGTGCCATTCTTTCAATGCTTATATCTTCCAATATGAATCTCCAAAAATATGCAATATGGATCTTGTTTGATAGTTCTCGATTAGATCTATAATACAAAGTTTTCAAAATTATGAAAAACATTATAGATGGGGAGATATAAGCGTTGAAAGAATGGCACAAAAAACGAAAATGGACAATAAAAATGGGACGGAGGGAGTATGAATTTTGATCGGATCGTTACCTGAAGACATTATTGAATAACAAATATTTACAGAGTAGCAATAAATATTGAACTGAGTTTTCCTTATGCATGAATGGAAAAGAGAGCGACCTTGCTCTAAACTTCTACAAGAATAGAACCCATGTAATCCCTAATTGACTGGGGGTACAGGTGGGGGAGGACTGGCGACACTCAGAACTGGATAAAATAGTAATGTACTACATTCACACCTCGATAGGCGATGGGTTCATTCTGACACGGTCTGATTACATGTCACACATTTCAATCACGTTTGACCAGAGACTTTAAGCTTCAAAGTTGAAAAAAGAAGTGAGAGTGGATGTTAATTGGGATAACTGGCTAATGTCTACGTCTAATTAGGAGGTTGAGATTGAACTTCCGCCCAAAACTGTGTCTTGACTATTTTTCTGAGTTACTATTAAGCTAGAGAAGCCAGTTCAAATAGGTCATGTGGATTGGTAGACTAGCTGATTAACAATCTGCTTGTTGGATCCGGAGGTCTGATCTGATTCCATTAACACTAAATATTTGTTCATCTGATTAGCGTGTTTGGATTACGCCTTGACAGTTAGCACTGTGTTATTGTGTTGTTTATTCATAAAACTTGGATAGCAGTAATACTGAGAGGATCTAGAGAAAGCGCTGTTTCTGCTGCTTTTTGGCTGCTTCATTTGGGTTTCTACCAGAAATGTCTGAGGGGTGAGGGCCTCCCAAAATTTGCGGTGTTATTATTGAATGCATATGAATGGGATTATTCTATCTGCAGCAAATAGGGAAGTTCTGTCTTAGTAAAGTTGTGCTTAAGCTGCTCATCTTGGACACCTAAGATCTGACAGCATAGTGGTTGTGTTTTGGTATCATTTGAAGCTACATAATTCTACCCAAGTTGACAACATTCAGAGACACCCCTTTCTTAAGTGATATGTTGGAAACAACAAGATCAGACGTTCTACAATGAAGTTTGAAAAGTTATCTTGTGTCTCTTTGAAGGGTGCCCGCTTATTCTTTGTATTCACCACTTGTTTTGATCTCTTCTGTGCAGCATATTGATTTACCATTTGAGATTTAGCCGTTATTATCGCTTAGTACATGCTACCTTATGCTCCCTTATGTGTGTGCAATATTTGGAATTGTTTGACCCGACTATATTGTGATCATTTAGGTGTTCCACTGTGGAGTTCAATTAGGTTTATCCTCCTCAGCTGTCATGATATTTTAGTGAAGTCCATTTCATGAATTTCATACAGTACATTGTATTTCCAAGTGTATTTCAATTAACTTTGCTCATCACTGCATAAATAGGGACATCATCTGGATTTACGGCTTGTTCGGAATCAATGGCTTTTGTTGGATTCCAAGGTAGATGTTCTTATGTCAGAGGTGAATGAAGAAAAAACGTCTGGGGACTTCAGAGAAATGGGAAAAAGGCTAGCTGAAGAAGTCACTTCATTCGTTAAGAAGAAAATGGATAAAGCCTCAAGATCTGGAAGTTTACGAAATATCAAGCTTAGCTTTGTTGGGCATTCCATTGGAAATGTCATCATAAGAACAGCGTTAACAGGTCTGCACTTTTGGCTTTGGAGATCATGTTATGCTATTTTAACTTAGGAAGACTAAGTTCGTTCTTTGATTCTTGCAGAGGAAATTATGGAGCCATACCTAAGATACCTGTATACATATCTTTCTATATCTGGCCCACATTTAGGTTACCTGTACAGTTCAAACTCATTATTTAACTCTGGACTGTGGGTCCTGAAGAAGTTCAAGGGCACACAGTGCATTCATCAGCTTACTTACACTGACGATCCAGATCTGCAAAATACTTTCTTGTATAAACTCTGCAAGGTACCAAACAAACTTCCTCATTCCCCACATCATTGTTAGGAGGGTTAAAGATGACTTTATGCATTTTCTTTCATTGGAGATTGTTATTGGGTAAAGGAAAAACGGAGAAAATGGGGATTTGCATCATGACAGTTTCTCCGGTACACTATCATGTCCAATTTGGAATATTAGATTTTTTTAGGGTTTGCATCATGACAGTTTCTTGATTATTTGCTTGTGAGATGAGTTTTTTTTTTTTTTTGGTTGGAGGAGGAGGGAGTTGTTTCTTCTTTCTCCTTGGCTCTTGTTCTGATGTTGTTTTCTTCTCTCTTTTAGCAAAAGACACTGGAGAATTTCAAGAATATAATTCTGTTATCTTCACCTCAGGTATTTCCTTCACTTTTGCAGGTTTTATTTTGTCAATCCTGTACTTGCGATTTTCGAATTCATATGACACAATCTATCACCCCCGATTGGTATTTGGGGACTGAGGTAGGGATTTTATTAGGCCCAAACTGAAGCAGGATTTTGTTACACTAGAAACTCCTCTTTGTTTGATGCTTTGGAAGGGTTCAATATTGACTTGGAATGAAGAAAATGACACATCATCGTAGAGGCCAGAGGGATTTGTTTGATCTTATGAAAGCAGTGTTTTTAATCTTTGTTACTTGTATCTGGTAAACAATGTGTGCAACTGATGAAGAGCTCAAGTAATAATAAAAAACAGCAATCAATACACTGGCTGCAGGTTGGACTATTTTCCAGCATTTTTTCTTGGTTGATTTATTTGGACATGTTGGCATTAGGGAGAGACTTGCAGCTTCAATTGATTAAAATCCCTTCATTAAAATTTGAGAACATAGTTTTTGAGAAGTAGACTTGCTTATTTAATTCATTACTAACTGATAGGCCACCAGTTAAGCTTCTAATCGATCTTGGATCTCTCTTAGGATGGTTATGTTCCGTATCATTCCGCTAGAATTGAGATGTGCCCGGCAGCTGCAGGAGACAACTCGAAGAAGGGCAAAGTCTTCATGGAGATGCTGAATAATTGCTTGGACCAGATACGGGCACCCTCCTCCGAGCAGAGGTTGTTCATGCGATGTGATGTCAATTTTGATATCTCCAACCAAGGCAGGAATTTGAATACCTTCATTGGACGGGCTGCTCATATCGAGTTCTTGGAGTCTGATGTTTTTGCCAGGTTCATTATGTGGTCTTTCCCGGAACTGTTTCGATGATTATATGTTACTAATACACAGTCTTAGGCAGGCTATCCCTGCTGGCTACATGACAATACAAGCGGCTTGAGTTAGCAACAGCTTTTCAAGGCCTTTACATGGACATTGTTGTCCTATTGTGCAAATTTTTAGGGTTTTCCAGACGAGTTTTATGTTTCTGGGCTGCCGAGCTAAATGCCCGTGAAATTTTCAAAATGAAAAAGTCAAAAAGCTTGGCAGCTCATGAAATGTAGACATGAAAAAAAAAAGAACCTAAAAATTTATCAATAGGCCAAGATGGGCGAAACACTAAAAAACCGGCTTTCAAGCAGTTGCCAAACCAAGCAATGTTGGTGTTGTAAATGCAAGCACATCCTGGACACGGGGGCAAGTACAGACAAATCATTTCAGCATTGTTCATGGTTGGCTCGAATCTGACTCGGATCGAAGTGTTTTTTCTCTTGAAGTTTTCGCTCGGATTCGAATTTGGGGATGTGATTAAATACTGTAGGTAAAAGTAGAATGCTCTGGTTTCTTATTCTTCTTGTGTAAACTATTTTGCTTTACGAAGTTAGGGGGTTCTATAAATGAATTGTTCAGATTCACAACTGTGTGAATCTGAACTATTCATTTCCATTTCATGTAACATTTTCATGTACCATAACAGGCCTCATATTTGTAAACTGGAGGAAGGAGGAGTTTGGTAAAGATGATGGAAGCCTTGTAAGGAAAATCAAAGCATCACACGGGGTTGGATTAGATCCTTTTTATTCAAGTATTTTGTGCAGTAATAAAATTTTCTCTTTTGCTGTAACTTGAGGATTCTTCTTTTTTATTTTTTCGTAAAGCTGCAGACTGAGGGGAATGGTCAAATCCCTAACCTTCAAGTTGATTAAGTTCTGGTTAATCACTCTCTCCATAAAAGGCACATGTGCCAAGTAACTATTGGGGTCCTAGCACTTAGTAGTGGGCTCTACATGTATGTGAGGGGTTGTGGATGATGTTGTGTTTGGATTGTTGTGTATGAAAAGTGACTGGTGGAGTAAAGGGCAAATAAGTCCGGTGGAATAATGTTTTGGCAAGAACAAGTTGGGTTTTGGAATCATCAACTCCCTACAGTAAATTAGAATTTCCAACCTGTTGGATACTTAAATTGTGTTTGAATCCTATCCTTTGAAAGAGAGAGTGAAGGAAAATTAAAGAAGCTGACCCTCCCTTTTTTGGTTTAGAAAGCAAGCGAGAGATAAATAAAGAAAATTAAATTTTGAGCACGCTAATGTTTTTCTCTTACTTTTTTTTTTTTCTCGGCAAATAAAATATTTTATAGAACTCGAAAGGGTTACATCGGGAGAAAACATCGAAGCTTACAGAGCTTAGAGGCACCTACAAACACAAACACATCCAACCGAAAGTTGGATAACACACCTCAAAAAAGATTACAACTTCAATTTAAACTCTTCCACAGTGTAGACCTTGATGTCGAACTTGGTCTTCGTCCATATCATAACCCTTGTTTTAACTACATCTCCCACTCCCCAGGCCCGTTTTGTTGAGTTGTTGAAAATGTAGTCATTCCTCACCGACCAAAGGGACCATAATGTTGCATAGAAACAAGCTTCCCAATAAGTTTCTCCAAATTGGAAAACCCATTTGCAATCCACCAATTAACTAATTCCAGAACCGAGACTGGGCACACCAATTTCATATTCCACCAATCCAAAATTATTGACCAAACACTTCAAGAGAAATGATAACGAAGAAATAAGTGTTGGTGTGTTTCAAGATGCATTGAGCATAGTGGACACAAGGCTAAATGAATCTCAGCTATAACATTTCTACTTATAAGTTCTCACCTGGTAAGAGCTTTTCTCCCACTTTTCTCCCATTTATTTTGGAAATAAGCTACCCACTTACTTATTACCTCAAGTATATAGCCACGGAGACGGCTTTCCTGTAGTCATGGCGTGCAGTTTTGCATTTTCAGTGCCCTTTTTGGGACTCACTTGTTGATCGGAATTGTTCATATGATATAGCTCGACGAGTACTTTAACTATATCAAAAATCACGTTCATCGAATTCTGATCGATATCCTATTGAAGCACGTTTCTCCAATTTTACTATAACATTTCTCCAATTTGAAACCATTGAGTGTATTTGTAAATTCGACTCGTTCGGGGAAAAACGAAGTTGTACTAGTAAATTCTGGTCTATGGAGTAGTTGACTCTTTTGGTACGGAGTCGTCCCCGAAGTTACTATCCTATCATGTGACTCATGTGGGTCGGTGGCTGCGCTCTCTCTCCCCCTCTCTCTTTCTCTCCTACACCACCACTACTATCCTATGATGTGACTCATGTGGGTCGGTGGCTGCTCTCTCTCTCCTCCACCACCACTACTTCCTCGATCACGCCATTATATATTGTCTTTAGAGCATGTTTACCGGTAGTAAATAGTGCATTTTTTTCATTTTACCTATTTACATCTCTCTTAACATTACATCAATACTATCTATTTAACCTATTTTTTATTATAATATTATTACTTTTATTTTCTTTTTCTTTTCTAGGGAGAGAGAGGTGGAGAGAGAGAGAATAATTAATAAAATAATGTACAAATGGTGAATAGTGCTTTGGTATATTTACCTAAGCACTGTTCATAGATGGATTTTGCCTCCGCCTTTACCTAATCTAGTGTAAGGCTCATTTGAAAGTTTTAGCTATTTTACCTCAACTGATAAAGTTGCTCTTAGAACCGGTCCAATATATATATACTGGACATTTGATCTACTACTCCTAGCTAGTTATTTCTTTTTATTTTTTTTTGGGTACTTAGCTAGTTGTTTCATTCTTCCTATTCTAAATGGCGGTTGTTTGTGCAACAATATGCTACTACTACTACCCTTTTCTCGTTTCTCTATTGCTACTTGTGCTATTTCTTTCTATTTTTCATCAAACAGCTCTCTCTCTCTCTCTCTCTCTCTCTGGTGTTCGCCATGATATGATGTAGTCTTATATTTAAGTTCGATCGTACCCTCAAGGGATGGCCTAGTAATCAAAACTTGAGACTTGGATGTTTTCTTCTTTTATGTTCGAAACCTCAAAAGTGCTATAATTTCTGTTGAACGAGTCCATACAAGAGCTGTAATACTTAGCAGGGTCGAGTGACGTGGCTAGCCAACTTTTGGCGTCGCCACTGTGCAGCATAATCCTTTTAAGCATAATGCTCGGGAAACATTGGATTAACTCAAATATGTTTAGATTTGTGTCCCTAACTCAAATATGGCATGAACAAGTTGGGTTTTGCTGGGAACAGACCACATGGGGTTTTGGCATTCTTACGATAAATTAGATTTTCCAACCTGTTGGAAACTTAAATTGTGTTTGAATCCTATGAAAATTAAATTTTGAGCACAATATGTATTTCTCTTACTTTTCTCCCATTTATTTTGGAAATAAGCTACCCACTTACTTAAACACAAGTATATACTCACTCTGTCCCAATTTAATAGTCCATCGTTCTATTCTAACAAGATGAAAAACCAGTTATATATTCAAATCAGTTATGAATTTTATATCAAATATGGAACTTGTTTGATAGATTTCGATTAGTTCTATAATACAATGTTTTCAAAAGCACATAAAACATTATAAATTATAAGATATAATCAATTGAAAAGTGATACGTGCTCCAAAAAAGAACTGTTAAATTGGAATGGAGGGAGTAGTCACATCCAAATTACACACTCAAATACATGAATATACGCATAAATGTGTGGGACAACACAATAGTAGTTAAGTTTGTGTGACCCCCACACATTTATGTAAGTGTGTATTTGTAAATAAATTCGACTCGGTCGGGAAAAAAATAAAAGTAGTGAAGTCTGGTCTATGCTGATAAAAATAAAAAATTGAAGTCTGGTCTATGGAGTAGTAGACTGGGGAAACCAGACTAGTTGGTAGTTTTGGTCCGGAGTCCTCCCCAAGTTACAAATTCCTATCATGTCGGTCGGTGGCTGCTCTCTCTCTCTCTCTCTCTCTCCATCCACCACCATAGTCCCTATCGTAGAATTTTCTACTGAAATCAGGGTTGGTGTTCCAACCATCCAAAAAGAAGGTTTTGGAAAAAAACAGTAATTTCAAGGTTAAAAAGCATGTGTTGACGTAAATAATTTTTCTATCAATATGGATTTTGTTTCATAGATCTCATTGGAATTTTTTAAACGGTGTAAAAAAAATTAAAAAATTATTTTTTATTTTCGTTATATTTGAATTTGAAGTTACCTTCTTTTTTGGATAGTTGTAACACCAAATCGGGCAGACCTCTGCTTTATATAGGAAATAGTCCAGTCCGGCCTACCGTTGCGAAATCATGACTGACATACTTTTCTTAGTTCATACTACTTTAATGTAATTTTCCGTTTCAAATTTTCAAATAAATATCTATTTTTAAATTTAAAAATAATAGATTTACAAAAATAATTTTTTAATTTTTTTTTACAGAGTTTGATAGATCTCATTAAAATCTATTCAGTAAGATTCATATTGTGTGTGTATATATATATATATATATATATTATTTTAGTAAGCCTATCATTTTTAAAATTAAAAATTACAAATAAATATTTATTTTTTAAATAGAAAAAGCAGAACGGGCCCTAGCCCCCTCCCTCCCTCTCTCTCCCTCTCTCTCTCTCTATATATATATACACACACACCCACACTGGACATTTGATCTGCTACTCCTAGCTAGTTGTTCCTTTCTTCCTCGTCTAAATGGTGGTTGTTCGTGCGACAATATGCTACTATTACGACTCTTTTCTCGTTTCTCTATTGCTACTTGTGCTACTTCTTCCTAATTTTCATCAAACAGGTCTCTCTCTCTCTCTCTCACACACACACACACAAGTGTTTGCAAATGATGTGATGTAGTCTCATATTTAAGTTAGATCGTATTCTCAAGGGGTTGGCCTAGTGATCAAAATTTGAGATTTGGAAGCTTGCTCCTTTTTAATGTCTCAAGTTCGAAACCTCTCAGGTGCTATAATTTCTGTGAGACGAGTCCATACAAGAGCTTTAATACTTAATTAGCCGGGTCAAGTGACCCGGCTAACCAACTTTTGGCGTCGCCATTGTGCAGCATATATATAATCCTTTAAGCATAAGGTTACAACAGTATTGTTAATTACTTGAGTATATAAGTCATGAATAATGCTCGGGAAACATTGGATTAACTCAAATCTGTTTAGATTTGTGTCCCTACTCCCTAGATAGCCTAGCACTGGTAGTTTATCGGCTAAAATGAAATACTAATTAATTAATGCGTGCAGATGCACAAATAGGGGTGTGCAACGGACGACAGGGCAACAATTTACCCTCCGACCAAGAAATAGTTGACCTCTACAAGTCCAACGGCATTGGAAGAATGAGAATGTATGCTCCAAATCCACAAACTCTCCAAGCCCTCAGGGGATCCAACATAGAACTTGTACTTGATGTCCCTAACGGCGATCTCCAACGTCTCGCTAATAGTACTGCCGCCGCATCAAAGTGGGTCCAAGACAACGTTCTGAACTATTATCCGGATGTCAAGTTCCGGATCATAGCCGTTGGGAGTGAGGTCGATCCCAACAACGGTGTAATGGCTCGCTTCGCTCCGTTGGTGCTCCTTGCCATGTCAAATGTCTACAATGCACTTGCCTCTGCCAGCTTGAATGACGAAATCAAGGTTCTTTACCTCAAAATCTTCGTTTTATTACCATGATTTTTTAATCTTAGTACGAGTTTCCTTCAAGTTGCTCATCGCTTTTATCGTATTGATGGTTTCAAACGGAAGTTGTTGGCCATAACATTTCTCTAATTTGAAGCCGTTGTGAGTTTGGGATGATTTAACTTGTTATATTGTTTTTTGGCTTACCTTCTCGCTTTTTGAGTTGTTTCTTAACTCACGGTAAATGGATACAAATCGTCTCGACGGGATAAATAGTTATGACCCATAACTTGTCTGGTTGACATGAATTAGAAATGTAACAAAGTTTGACAAATAACTAGAAAAGAGCTTTTGAAAATATGAAATATATAAGCCAAAGAGAAATGATTTTAGAATACTAGCATTTTGGCTTTTCATTTTTAACTTTTTAGTTTATTGACTTTTTTAAATTATGGTCAGAATGTTTTTTGAATATAGTAGAGTGTTTGGATGATATGTGTAGAATACATTTTGCAACATGAATAGTATTTGGGAGATATGTGACAAAATAAATTATGAGTTGATTTTTTACCATGTTGCCTTTGATTATTTATTATGGGATATAATGGGTACAAAGAACGGTTTAATCAATTTTATAAAAAATATATTATGAAATTGTATTATTCTTAGTTAATTAAAAGTCTCCAACTATTTTTTTTAATTAAGAAGAAATAACGATAAGTTAAATCCAATTTGTTGCAAAAGAGCATCAACACTTCGAATCATCATTAATCCCCCCCTCCCACCCCCCAAAAAAAAAGGAACTAAAGAAAAACAAAAAGACAACTAAAATTAGAATATATTTGTCCTCAATTGGTAGATATATTTACAAAGCCGTTCGGAGGGGAGCAATTTAACAACTTACAATGATATTTTTTGTTGGCCTTTCTCCTTTTTTTTTTTTTTTTGTAGTTCTATTAATTTCACGCTTCAGCATTAATTGTTCAATCTTAGTGTATTTCTCTAATAAAAATAATCAATCATTTTTTAAAAATCTGATCAATACAAAAATCCCAAAGCCTAAAGTCTCTTCATCAGCTTATATGCATATTTTTTTTTAAAAGAAAACAACTAGTATAACTTGCACTTGCATTATCTGTTGACGTGTTATTTCTAAAATATGTGGAGGGCAAGTTGGTCTTTTCATCTTCAGTCATAGAGAAGTAGAAAATGAGAATGGGAAAAGCTCCTATCCCCTTCTTTTTGGCTTCTCTTCTCTAAAGCAAGAAATTAAGAATGAGTTTTGCCATAAATAATTTTGGATAACTCCTTCCAAACAGCCAAAAGGAGAAAAGCTAAAAATGAAAATGCAAAAAATAGGGATCCAAACACCTCGACGCCTTGGAGACTTGTGAGCCGAGGTCCTTGGCTATTTTTGTCAATTGCTTAGGCGAGTTCAGTGGAATTTAATCTAATTAGCTTTAATGATTCATACCCCCTCTAATTACTTATCGATGTTTGTGATCCGTTATACAAATGACTCTGAATTGATCGAAATGTATAAATTCCCAACAGGTTTCCATTGTAATATACTCGGAACTCCTAAGCAGTTCCTTCCCTCCTTCTGTGGGCCTTTTCGAGGGCGCCTGGTTCTCATTCATGGTACCGATCATCAACTTCCTACAGAACACCAACAGCCCGTTACTCGTCAACATATACCCCTACTTTATCCACATCGGTAATCCCCAGAACGTGCCTCTTTCCTATGCCCTTTTCACTGCCCAAGGAGTTGGCGTACAAGACGGTCAACTTTTGTACAGGAACCTCTTCGATGCCATATTGGACGCCACATACTCTGCCGTCGAGAAGGCGGGTGGACCCGACGTGGAAATCGTGGTGTCGGAGAGCGGATGGCCGTCTGCAGGTGGCATTGCTGCTTCGGTGGAGAATGCAGGGACTTATTACAGGAATCTTATTAATCACGTGAAGGGAGGGAGTCCAAAGAAGCCTGGGAGGGCTATTGAGACTTATTTGTTTGCCATGTTTGATGAGAATCTGAAGCCTGGAGCACAGAGTCTGAGACATTTTGGGCTCTTCTCACCCGACAAACAACCCAAATACCAAAACACATGGGCAACAACACCCCTGGTCGAATCCCTCGTATTATACTGTACTATTTGACTGACTTGAGGCTATGGGGACTGAAAAGTCGTCAAATAATCGTTGTAACCGCAAGTAGAATCGCTCCCGATGAGAATTTCGAAAGAAATTTTGTTGAGAATACTAGAAAGGGAAGGAGTGTTTTGTACTCTGGTGCCATTCAAAATTGTGTCTGCACCCATGTGTGTTGGGACTGATTTCTTGTCCAGTTTGCTATCTCCCAGTTTCCAAAAATCATTCGCATTGGACTTCATTTTTCTATATAAACTAACCGCGTTTATGCATGAAAAATGGGAAACCAAATTTGGTTTGAAACTTCAACCGTCCATTTTCCTTGCACATGAGCAATTCGTTCATGTAGTAAATTCGATGAACTTAGATTGGCAAAGAAAATGTTCTTGAGGAGTTCTACAAAATGAAAGATTATGGTCATTTTTGTTAGTAACTCACTCTCTCGAGAAAGGCACACGTCGCAAGTAATTATTGGTGTGTTCATGACAAAAGAATATACTGTAATTTGGATGCCACTGTAACAGCAGGGACGAAATACAAAAGACTAAAAATTATTGTTGTGGCGTTATGGCTATTCTTACTATGATTCTAAGTGCATACCAAAAATGTTTTAGTACACCCATTCATTTCATATTTTTTCAACTTTTGATGGAAAGTAAATTTTTAAAATTTCTCGTTTTATGTAGAAAAAATTATGCCTTGGGGTCACTATTTAAAATCTTCCACGGTAAAACTCAAGTTGATTAGATATCCATAGAGACTTGTTCGAATATAACTTGTTTCAAATGCATCGAACTTGAGTGATAGCTCGTTGGATTGCTATTCTTCGCTTAGTTTATGAAGTGGTTGTCTCAAATATTTTTCATTTTTGGTACAAAGGAAATGAAAAACACGGTTACACTCTCTCAAAAACCACTCCTCTCATATCCGCCTCTAGGAGAGGGATAACGTTGACCGGAAGAATAATGTGTGACACCATTCGGTTCTCTTGATCGACTACCATGTTGGCAAGTCTATCTGCCACCTATTTCCCTCACTAAGCGTGTGCCTCAAGGTGTATCCTATTGCTTCCATGAGGGTTTTACATTCTTTGATAAGTATCGCGTGGGGTGAGCTCTCACGTGGTTCTCCAATGATCAGCTCAATAACAGCGGTTAAGTTTGACTCCACTTCCATAGCATCCATTCCTTGTTGTTGGATCATTTCTAGTCCTCTAAACAGCCCCCAAAGCTCAGCTTCCAAGCTTGTACAGTCTTCAAGCCTTCCAAAGAAACCAAGGATCCAATGCCTTCTCTCCCCCCTGAAAACTCTGCCATATCCAGCTGGTCTCGGAATGCCTCTGTTGCTGCCATCAGTATTCAATTTCAGCTTTTCAGTACCTGGGCAAGTCCCCAAAACAAGTCTTACAGGTCTCGAGCTAACACATGAGATGAGATGGACTGAAAACTACGCACAATTTCATTTGCAAAAATATGACTACTAGAAAAAATTTCATTCGAATTAGTATCAATATTATCAAAGACTTTCCTACTCCTCCATAGCCATATCTTCCAAAGGATAACAACAATTAAGACATTCAAAAAATAACCCCCTGAATTCGCCTTTTAGTAGTTGACATTGATGTAAAGTCATTGACGCCATTCACTAGCACTTAAAGGACATTCAAAAAATAAATGCATCATATCCTCACTGTCATTATTACAACGAGGACTATCGTTGTCTACCAGATTACAAATCAAAGAAAACTTCTCAACTTTTGCAAAAATTTAACGAACCCGAATCCATTTCCATTTAGCAGGTGAATGGGAATTATCCGAAACAAAATAATGAGCAGACGTCACACTGAATTTACCATTACTAGATACGGTCTAGCATGGGGTATCTTTAATAGTTGCCCATTTGGGAACGAGGGTGTTCATGATATATCTGGGGACATTACAAGCCTTCTTTCCTATCCTAGGTTAGAGTAGTGTAAGATTTTCCTTTCAAAAGAAAATTATGAATACTTTTCCTCTTTGTTTTTCTTACTCCATTGAAGTTATCCCATAAGCACAAAAAAGTGCATACTCCTATTTGCGACCCACTATCTTCTCCGTACAACTCATTAAAAAATTTCACAACAAAGACAAAAATACCCTATTTTGTAATGACTAAGTTATCCTTCATCTTCATCTTCCTCCTCAACTCTCCTCCGCCAGCGAAAGTTTCATCGTTGCCACCTCTGACATCGGAAACCTAAAGCTCTCTTTTCATCTCTCAAACTCAATTCTCTCTCATCCCATCCGTCGTCGATAGTGGAAACCAATGTTTTAATTGATTAAAAAACAACAGAATAATTTGACGAGAGAGAAATCAGCACAAAACAAAGATCGGAGAGAGAGAGAGAGAGAGAGAGAGAGAGAGAGAGAGAGAGAGAGAGAGAGAGAGAGAGAGAGAGAGAGAGAGAGAGAGAGAGAGAGAGAGAGAGAGAGAGAGAGAGAGAGAGAGAGAGAGAGAGAGGTAGTGGCGGATGAATGTGGTGCATTTTTTTGATCGTTTCAGATTCACAATCTCGAAAATTGAAAGATTTTTCGGGTTTTAAAACTTGAAAGTGACATATATTTTCAAATTTAAAGTATGAATCTAGTTCTAAAACCATTCGGATATTAAAACTGGAATATGTCAAAATTTTCAGGTATTAGAATCTGAAATTTGTAAATACTTTTGGGTTTTAAAACCCGAAATTCTATAACATTTTCAGGATTATGTATCTGAAATTGTGCAGAAAGCAACTATTTATTTTTGGGGTTTTCTTGGTCTCTTTGGTCGTGGAGATAATGGTGGTGGAGGTCGTGGAGAACGTCGTGACGGAGGATGCCATTGTCGTGGTGGTGGTGGTGGTGGTTATGGATGGAGGTTGTGCTGGTGGTGGAGGGGATTTAAGAGGAGGGGTGTGCTGGGAATTGTAGGTGAATTTGTTGAGTTGTATGGAGTAAATTATGTTAGTCTAGAAATGTGTTATTGGTTGTAAGAAGAAATTAGATTGTATGGAAAAAAATTGTGAGTTAGGACCCAAAAAAAAAAAAAAAAAAACAAAGAGAGGAAAGATTGAATCAGAACCTCAAACTATCACCCGTTTATTTAACCGGCCCCCTCATCAAATATATCCTATTCAATTGATTAAAATCCCTCCATTAAAATTCGAGGACATAGTATTTGACAAGTAGATCGACTTGCTTATTTAATTCATTACTAACTGATATTGTATGCGCAAGTGGCCACCAGTTTAGGCTTCTAATCAATCTTGCATCTCTCTTTAGGGCATCCACATCACACTCTCTACTCCTTCCCTTAGGCTAGAATTCAAGAAACAGAGAGAGAAAGAAGAGAGAGAGAGAAATCTGTTTTTCTATTTTGATCTTGCTTGAGTCAATACAAAAGAGAAGACCAGTGCTTATATCTTGCACGATCTCTAGATCTGTTGACAGAAAACAGATTACATCACTGGTTTACATCACTAGCTCCAGCTGGCACCAATACAAACTAATCACACATTACAAACTAATCACATTAACTAACCCAGTTTAACTAACAGAAAACTAATGAGCCTTCTTGACAAAGCAAGAAAGGAAAGCCTTCATTTTTGAGCTGCATCAAGCTCGTTTTTTGGCAGCTTCAAAATCAAATTGCTACAGTAACTCAGCTCGTCAACACAGATGAGCCACTGTTCACTTGCGTCCAATTATTTTATTATTTCCCAATCTCTTTGTGTACCCCATCGACATCTCTCTCTCTTCTTTAATCTTCCATGAACCCAACTGATCTTGTGTCATCTTCTAACCAAAGGACTCTCTGCCGACGATGATGGTGCCGGCGACGGCGAGGATTTGGTCGGCGGTCGGGTCAGAGTTGTGGGCACGGATCGCGAAGGTCTTGGGAGTTGAGAGAGAGAGAGAGAGAGAGAGAGAGAGAGAGAGAGATGTTTCGATCTTCAACACAGAGGGGCTTGTGGAAGTGGTTTGGATTTAGAATGAAAGTGGTTTGGTGGTTTGGGTTGAGTTCATTGAATTTCAGAGACTGAGAGTAAAGTTAGAGGAACAGAGGGTTTTTGTTTGATATTTGCAGGTTTTTTTTTTTTTTTTTTGAGAATAAAGAAATAAGGGAAAATTTCAAAATGACACCTGAACTTTGCACCAAATATTACAGAGACACCCGAACTTAAGTTTATTTCAATTAAACACTTGTACTAACAAAATTCCCAAATTTAGACACCTGAACTTAAGTTTATTTCAATTAAACACATGTACTAACAAAATCCCCAAATTTAGACCCTTGCCGTTATACTCCGTCCCAAAAATTGCTGACATGGCATCTCCAACCCGTTTAAGTTGTCCATTTGCACATGTTTTCAACAAGGGACGATGCACCCAAGCAAAACCCATATGCACACCTCATCGTCCCGTATCATTCCGCTAGCTAGAATTGAGATGTGCCCGGCAGCTGCAGGAGACAACTCGAAGAAGGGCAAATTAAGTCTTCATGGAGATGCCGAATAATTGCTTGTGAAAAATCCTAACTCGCCTAGGATTTAAATATTTGCTATGTTTTAATCTCAATCAACAATTCACCATGCGATAAACAAAGTCAATCTCACAAACAGAAAGCAAACAAATAACGTAACACTAAGATATACGTGGAAAACCCAAAACGGGAAAAAACCACGGGAAGGAATCAAACACTACTAAACACAAGGTTACAAGAACTCTTACGATAAGTTTGAACTCCACAAACCTAAACCTAGACGCTCTTGCCGAATCCACGTACACCTCTCTGAATGCTTGACCGCCGCTGCCTTGAATCCACAAGCCTTCCGTTTGCCACCCGGAATCCACCGAAGGACTTTGTTCAGAGATTAACTGAGTTGATATTGTAAACCTCTTGAAGTTGTCTTGAATGCTCAAAGATCCATCAATCTTCTCTTTACTCCAAGATTCAAAGCCAAGACACCATCTTGATTATTTGAACTTAAAACCTGTGCCCCTTTTTCGGCCTCCCCGTTCTCTCGTTATTTTTAACTTTAAAGCATATGGATTTTTTGCCTTAATGCTGCCGTCACCTAGCTGCCAACTAAGGATACTATTTATAATAGTCAAAAAGACTCGCGCCCTAGTAGTCAATAATTTAGACAGGAGTCCTCAATTGATCTCCGATTGATACCCCGATCAATCCGGTCCAAATTAGCTCGATTTACTCATTCTCAATTATACAATATTGATTTCCTTCCACTTCCTAAACAGACACTCTAGAAATAAAAGAAAATAAAATACAACTCGATAAATGGGGAAACAAATAAATGTATTTTTGTCATGGAATTTGCCAACACAGAGAGATCGTGACCCGTGGTCCTAACAGCTTAGACCAGATACGGGCATGCACCCTCCTCCGAGCATAGGTTGTTCATGCGATGTGATGTCAATTTTGATATCTCCACCCAAGGCAGGAATTTGAATACCTTCATTGGACGGGCTGCTCATATCGAGTTCTTGAAGTCCGATGTTTTTGTCAGGTGCGCAGGGTCATTATGTGGTCTTTCTCGAAACTGTTTCGATGATTATATGTTAACTAATACACAGACTTAGGCAGGCTATCCCTGCTTGCTACATGTCAATACAAGCGGCTTGAGTTAGCAACAGCTTTTCAAGGCCTTTACACGGACATTGTTGTCCTATTATGCAAATTTTTAGGGTTTTTCAGACGAGTTTTATGTTTCTAGCTGCCGAGCTAAACGCCCGTGAAATTTTCAAAATGAAAAATTCAAAAAGCTTGGCAGCTCATGAAATGTAGACAAGAAAAAAAAAAAAAAGGAACCTAAAAATTTATCAATAGGCAAAGATGGGCGAAACACTAAAAAACCGGCTTTCAAGCAGTTGCCAAACCAAGCAATGTTGGTGTTGTAAATGCAAGCACATCCTGGACACGTACGGGGGCAAGTACAGACAAATCATTTCAGCATTGTGTTAGATTTATTCCAATTTTGTGGACTAGCATATTTCATTTATGTTAAAAGGTTCCGGATTAGTTCGACTATCAAATATATCGGAGTATTTGTTTAGACCTATTTGGTTAGTGATCAGCATTTTTCAATGGGTCATTTTGGTGCACCTAGTATGTATTTTGTTAAGCGTGGGCCATGTACTATATGGTTAATTTGGACCCATAATGGGCTGGACCATTTTATTAAGCACAAAAGGAGTATCCTGCCCTCATTCTATATATATATATGTGTGTGTGTTTTGGTCCACTAAAAACATATTCTACGGAATAAGGAGGGTAGTGGCTCTCTCTCTCTCTCTCTCTCTCTCTCTCTCTCTCTCCAGAAAGGGGAAGAACGACGTTGTGGTTTTGGTGTGGCTTCGGCTTGTGATCTGCTCGATCACTAACAAGAGTTAGCTGCTATATACTTCTGATCATGGCCTCCTCATCACCCTCAGGTAAATGCTATGAATCCTAAGTTTATTTTACATGCCATGAATTGACGCAAGAAATTAGGGCTTGTGGTTGTGGAATTTCTAACAATTGGTATCAGAGCCACTTGCTTTCGATTCATGTGTTGTGATTGCGAATTTGGTTCATATTTATGTTGATTGTTGGATGAATGACTGCCGATTAAAAGTTTTAGGCGAGGAGACCAATTTTACTTTTCCTCCTCATTTGCCGACAACTGTTCATCTCCTTCTCTTGATTGTGTTGCCCGTCCATCACAGATTGTGGGTCTAACTTAAATGCTCCATTTGTTTAATGTTTGGCGAAAGTGGAAGTGTTAATATGTGTTGGCTGTTGCTCCTCTCCTTGTTGTTTCATCTTCAGCTTGTTTATTGTTACAAGAGAAGTTTTGTGTGTTGATTATAAATAATAAAATAAAAAGGAAAGGAGAAGGGCTGAAACCCCTTTTGTGCTCCTGTTAAAATTTTTTTTTCCCCTCAAAGCTGTTCAGGCCTATTTTGGTCTCTTTTGTAACAGATATTGGCTTTAGTTAAATGCTTGAAGTGTTTAATCTTTAGACGAAAGGGAAGTGATGAAACCTTTTGACTGTTGCATCTCTCGGACTTCCCGTCGCTGTTCGTCTGCTTCTTTTCAAAACTACTATTTTTATATTCTGGTTTTTGAAAGGGTTTTAGCTAGACATTTATACTCCTTTTGTTTAATACTTGAAAGTATGAAGAAAGCTTACCATCTATTTGTATCCATGGTGTGTTGGTGTGATTTTGAGAAAGATGGACTTTCCTTTTTGTCATTTACTGAACTTGTTGCCAAATGAATTTTGGTGTTCTTTGTCTGTTGTTAAAGGAGAACACGTTTTTGTGGTGATAATAATAGTAACGGCTTTACCTGTTTTTTTGGAGGACTTAAATGGTCTAATCTTTGATGAAATTAATGGAAGTGGTGAAATCTGTTGACAGTTGCACCTCTTGACACTTCCGTCTTTGCCGTTTCATCTTTTAAAAGCTGTTGTTTGGATAAACAAATCAAAGTACCATTTTAAGTTGGTTTTATAACCAGTTTTAAAGTGCTAAAGTGGGTAATATTTTTCACCCTTACTGGTTATCAAAAACTGTTTTTTGAACGCCGCTTATGTTGATTACGACGAATTGTTGTGATTGACAAAGGTCCATATAGTCTGGCTATGACTTTACCCTATCGGTAAATCATTGTTTGGAAGGATGTTTTGAACGATAAAGAGAGCAATTAACTATATTGCATTTGGTGACTCAATTTACCCTGTCGGTAGTGGGTCATTTTAAGTCGTTATCTTTAATTGTTCTACTTTGTCCTACGTAAGAGTCTTACTAGTCTTGTGATTTAAGACTCTAGTAGAACTTTTGTAGCTTGTGAAGTGAAGAAATTTTTGATAAGCATGCTTTCGTTTTTACATGCTTAGTAAATGTGGTTATTATTTCTTCATTTTCCAATTATGGTTTAATGTCTGCCATCAAAATACTAAATGAGACCATTTGTGAGGATTGGAATGAGTTGTTTACGGTGAACTTGGCCATTATGAATTTGGTTTTGGCTTTAAAGGAGAAAGCACCACCTAAGCCTATTGCTGGAAGTTCCGCTGCCATAAAATCTTATTATGAAAGGTGGGAGCATTCTAATCATACTTGTCTCATGATTATGAAATACACTATGGACAAGTCTATTAAGCAATGTGTTCCTGATGATGTAAATGCTAAGGCTGAAGGTTTTTAAAGGAAAATGCCTCTTTTGTCGTATTTGTGGCCTCTAATGGATATGGTGCGTTGCATGCTTCACAATTCTTATTTTCTAGAATTCTAATGGGGTGAAGTACTGAAAACCGCTGCATATATTTTGGATCAAGTGTGTAGCAAATCTGTTCTTAAAACTCTATATCAGCTTTGGGCTGGCAAGAAACCTAGCTTCTGCCATTTTTCCGCATGTGGGGTCTGTAGTTGAAAAGCTTGATGCTAATACTATTAGCGGATATTTTGTTGGCTATTGCATTGGCTCGAGATGTTCTAGATTTTATTCCCTTCTCACACCACTAGAATTGTTGAATTCGATTGTACTATTTTTCTTGAGGATGAGGTTGATGTTGGTAGTTCTTCTCCACGCGAGATTGTGTTTAAGGAGGAGCGTGTGATCTTTACCTCTTGTTCCGTCACCTAATTTTCCCATAGAACCTATAGCTGATGATTTCATGTTGATATGTCGTCTGACCCAGTCACTTTTGATGATGCCATTAGTAACTTTAATTCTCAATATTGAATGGATGCTATGCATGATGATTTGGCTTCAATGACCAAAATGAAGTATGGGTTTTTAGTTGAGTTGCCTGATGGTTGGAAACCAATTTGTTGTAAATGGGTCTTTAAGACACCGGTTTTTTCCCCATAGACTCTTTTCGGATAGTCATGGCTTTAGTAGCTCATTTCGATGTAGAGCTACATCAGGTGAATGTGAAAGCAACCTTATTGAATGAAAATTTATCTGAAGATGTGTATATGGTGCAACCTGATGGTTTTGTGGCAAATGGTAAGGAGCACATGATATGCAAACTTAAGAAATCCATTTATGGACTTAAACAAGCTTCGCGACAATGGTACTTGAAGTTTGATGAGATTGTCCCTTCTTGTGGCATTAAGGAGGATATTGTAGATCAATGTATCGACCTGAAGGTCAGTGGGAGTAGTTATATTTTTTGTCTTGTATGTCGATGATGTTCTACTCACTGCTAATGACACTGCACTTTTGGTTGAGACGAAGCAATTATTCTTTATGCATTTGGTGTGCAGGATCTTGGTGAGACATCTTATGTTCTGGGTATTCGAATCCTTCGTGATAGAACAAATGGTATTTTTTGGCTTGTCTCAGAAAACCTACATTGCCAGAATTTTGAGAAGGTTTATTATGCAGTCCTGTTCTCGTTCTCTCAGAAAAGCACCTATTGTGAAAGGGTACCAAGGTTTTTTTGTGTTTACTTACCGATGCACCAATATTCTGAATGTGGTTGGATACACTAATGCTGATTATGCTAGTTGTATAGATGACAGAAAATCCACCTCTGGCTATGTGTTTATGATGGCAGATAGAGCTGTATCTTGAAAAGTGTCAAATAGACACTTACAGCTACCTCATTATTGTCACGACCCAACTCCGATGGGTAGAAATTCGTGACACGGCCAGTGATTTAAAAAAAAAAAATCACCCAAGGCCTGGATATCACACCACAACAAAATATTATCATTAAATTTTTTTTTTCCTCATAAACTTCCAGGATCGTAAAATAAAATATTGTATTCAAAGCTGTCTAGCATGCTCACCGATTACAACTTTAAAACTACATAATTTGTGGCTCGCACACACAAACGCCACTCATTAACACATTATTTTCTTATTTAGCCATGACAGCTGACATCTTTCACACCAGTGTTTTAAATGGCGAAAGGCGCACCGAGGCGCAATAGTCCCCTGGGGCTTTAGCGCAAGGCGCAAGGCGCGGCGCGCGCTTTATTGACGCGAATCGCAAAAAAAAAAAAATCCTTCGCAATGAGGCAAATTTATTAGAACAAGTTTTCAACACAAACAAACACTTGTAAAACTTGCAAATGTCATAAAACATAACATAGCAATGGTTAAACGATAGTACTAAACACGAAACATACATATCATCCATGAAAAGTTAACATAATAATGTTTAGTCATAGAGACATAACAAAAGGATTAAAGGCAATAAAATCTAGAGTCATGCATAGACATTAATCATCATTCTCGGAACCAAGAACTTCATCTTGAATTTCATCATCATCATCTGATGATTTTGATTTATATCCTTCCACATCTTCCTCCTCCTCGTCATCCGTCTCCCATTCTCCCTCTTCAATCACCTCATCTATAAGAGATGCTTTTCCTCTTGAAGCCTTAGCCTTTCGAGTTGGTTTTGCCATTTTCGCGATAGGTGTTGAGTCTGTTTACTTTGAATTTGATGCTCTAGTTGTTTTACTTGGTTCTTCAGCTCCAGAAGCTAAAGCAACATCATCCCAATTCAAATCATCACCTTCAAACACAACTTCTTCCTCCTCCATCTTCCCAACCAACCATTCATTGCTTTCATCAATATCTTTCAAGGATATAGGATCAATGCGATCACGTTTGAGGTATCGACGTTTCAATGCTCTATTGTACTTAACAAATACCAAATCATTGAGACGCTTTTGAGCTAGTCTATTCCTTTTTTTTGTGTGAATCTGCATTAACAATTAATTATACAAGGGACTTAAATTCATGATCATACTTAACTAAAGGAAGTCAATGAATGAACTTGATTATCTTATACTCACATGCTCAAAGACACTCCAATTACGCTCGCATCCCGAGGAACTACAAGTAAGGCTAAGAACTTTGATGGCAAATTTTTGCAAGTCGGGAGTGTCATGACCAAATGAGGCCCACCAATCAGCTGCACACCATAGAATATTGATATTGGAAAACATTCTTAAAGTGCAACTCTTACGACTTAAATTAGTTACTAGATCAAGGTTAACATGGTGATACCTGGTGTCCTTGTATTTCTTTGTCTCACTGCCATTGCATTACCAAAGAGTCCTTCAGCTCTCTCATACTTCATCAAGTCGGCACAAACAAGGTCTTGTGTATCATTATTGGGAATCAACTTTGTGATACATCTGTATAGGCCTCCAATGACTTCTGGAATTTTGCAAGCGTTTGGATCTTTGTAAAAAAATTCAGGATTTAAGTAAAAACCAGCTGCATGCAAAGGCCGATGCAATTGTAATTCCCACCTCTTGTCGATTATCTTATAGACCTCATCATACATCTCCTTATTTTGATTGAAGGAATTTGCAATAGTTTCTTTAGCCCGATCCATAGCCTCATAAATGTATCCCATTGGAGGCTTGACTTCTCCATCAACCAATCTAAGTACCTTAACAAGTGGGGATGCGAACTTGAGGGCAAGGAGCACATTCCTCCAAAATGAGGCCATCAACATGACTTTTTCTACATATTTTCCTCCTTGCTCTTTTGCCCATTTGCTATTGGTCCACTTCTCTGAAGTAAACATCTTCCTTAAGTTTCCCTTTTGCTCATAAACCCTTTGCAAAGTTAAAAAAGCGGTTGCAAACCGAGTTTTTGCTGGCTTAACGAGCTCCTTCTTTTGAGTAAATTGCCTCATCATATTCAACAAAGATGGTCGATTATAAATATAACCATGCATCATTATTGCCCTTTCCCAAGTTGTCTTCAAATTTGGCAACTTAAAAATGCCTTCTAACATCAAGTCCAAGCAATGGGCAGCACACGGAGACCAAAACAAGTGAGGTCGTTTTGCCTCCAACAACCTCCCTGGTAATTGTTATAAATAAGTGGTGTTAGAAGTTAGAACTAGAAGTCTAGAATAATAAGTGATTTTTAATATTTAAATAGCAAATTAAAATTCTCACATGCCGCCACATTTGCCGCAGCACTATCCGTAACAACTTGAACCACGTTTGCTTCTCCAATATGGTCCACCCACCCATCAAGCAATTCATATATCATTTCTGCATCCTTTACAATTCCAGACGCATCCATAGATTTAAGAAACATGGTCCCTCTCGGAGAATTCACCAAAAGATTCATCAATGTTCTATTTTTCCTATCAGTCCACCCATCGCTCATTAGCGTACACCCATATTGTTCTTGGTCTTTTTTGTGATCCTCCATCAACTTCTTAACATGTTCTACCTCTTTTTTTAGAAGATGAACTCGCACTTGATGATAAGTTGGTGGGGGTAAACCCGGACCGTATTGCCCAATAGCCTCTATCATTGGCGCAAAACTATCATTGTTCACAACATTTAGAGGTATTCCACAATCATATATCCACCTTGCAATAGCCTGATGAGCCCGGTCTTTCAATATTTTCTTATATGGTTCATTCTCATCAATTTTTGGCTGTTTGCCCTTGGCTTTTCTATTTTCCACCACCATCTCTGGTTCAGGAGTGTAGAAAGTGTCAAGAGGCCCTATGGTTCTTGGTTTCTTAGGCTTAGAATGTATAGATGTGGAGGTTGTGCTTCCGTGAGCAGAAGATTTCTTAGAACGGGGATTGGATACAATAATATCATCGTCCAGGTCCAGGTCATATTCATCATCATTCATTGCATCATCAATATCTGGTATAGACTTAATTTGACTCTTTGCTTCATCCCTTTTACGAATAAACTCACTCATCTCCTCTCTAACCTCAGGTGGGCATCGGCGACATGCCGCCGTATTCCTTTTAGCTCCTCCTGCAAGGTGTTGCTTGATTCTTGACACACTCCCATTTTTCACTTCGTTACAAAAAATACATTTCAACTTAGTATTGTTGTGTGGATCAACCTTTTCACAATACTTCCAACCAGGGTCCCTTTTACTAGAATTTTCAGATGTCATCTACAATTAACAAGTACAAATAATACGATAAAGTCATAAACACATAAAGCTGGAAAAAAAAAAAATAGCCCACTGAGTCACTGATGACTGACCACGTTTAAAAAAAAAAAAAAAAGGCCCACTGGCCACGTTAAAAAAAAAAATAGCCGGACAGCAGCAGAGAAGAGGAGGAGGAGGAAAAAAAGAGGAAAAAAAGAGAGAAAAAAATAGGCCAGAAGAGGAGGAGAAGAGAAGAAGAAGAAGAAGAAGAAGAAGAAGAAGAAGAAGAAGAAAAAAGAAGAAAGAAGAAGAAGAAGCAGCGGAGAAGAGGAGGAGGAGGAGATTACCGTCGACTGAAGCTGCTAATCATCAACCGAAGCTGCTCTGGAAAGACTGAAGCTGCTCTCGATCGATTGAGACGCTCGATCGACTGAAGTTGCTGCTGCCTGCTGCTATCTCAATCGCCTGTAGCTGCGTTGCTGCTGGGTTACTCTGGGTATGAGTCGTATGGTCCATTTAGGGCTAAATCAGACTTAAAAGAAAAATTATCCAGTGCATCACTGCCATCACATGTGTTTTCTGCACCGTCGGATCATTTTTTAGATCAAAGACAAAAAGCGTGCGCCTCTGCGCCTTGCGCCATAGCGCGCGCCTTGCGCCATATCGTGCGCCTTACTGCTTTGCGCTATAGCGCTACTCTTCGAAGCGCATACCCTGCGCTACGCTGCGCTTCGCGCTATAGCGCGCGCTTCGCGCGCTTTTGAAATCACTATTTCACACGTAACGGATAAGCCTTCCTTAACCCTGAATTCCTGAAAAGGTTTTATGAGAACACAAAACCAATTCAGTAAGTTACGATATACTGGGGTTACATAAGAAAACATGGGATAATTTGAATAAAACGTACAGAGTATAATCTCAATCACCATAAAGCGTGGCATCAACATAAAACCTGGCATAATCAAAATAACTCATCCCATAAGCATAAAATCAACAATATTTTTTTAACAACTTCCAGGCTCGAATACGTAATGGGCGTAATACCGGTGGTAGCATAGGGAGCGACCCCAGCAAAACAAGGGAAATGATATCAATTCCAAAGGGATACCCGGCAGTATCCATCGATAGGCGCCAAGAGCAACTTACTGCCCATAATAACTCACTGCCCAGAAATAACTCGCTGCCCAGAAATAACTCGCTGCCCAGATGTTGCCACAAAACTTTTCATTTTCTTTTCAAAAATAATCCCATGTTCCTTTTAAAATTCCTTTTCGGAAAAAGTCGTGCTTAATATGCACTATGTACAAAATGTCTATTTTTAATATATTCGAACATAACATTTTATAAAAAAAAAAAACAAACATAAACAATTCAAAAGAATTATGTAGCCAGAGTATATTCGTAACTCACCTTGCGATCCGTCCAACCTGACTTATGATCAACTACTTCAAAGGACTCGCACCTACTCATAAAATAGCCATCTTTTGTTACTACTGTTATTGATAAAATCTAAGCTAATATTCCTACTTTTGTTAGAGTTAAATAAAAATGCTTCTTGCTAATAAATTGACGAGTCACCAATTGCATGATTTCTTTTATTAGCCGATCAGATTCTTAATTAATTTCATTCATAATGTTACCTATTCTATTCAACCGTGGGATTTCTAATTCGGTTTCCATAAGGTATTTTTATTGTGTGTATGTGCAAGTGTGAGTGCATTATGGCAATAAACTCATTTTATTTTATTATTATTATTTTTTTAATTTATTTATTTCACCTTCTTATTTCTTATTATTTCAAGCTGAGCAATACTACATGTGTCCAAACAAAGAGCCTAAAATTTTAAGCTCAAGTTTGAGTTCGATCTGATTACAAAACGAGTCAAGCCGAGCCACAAGCTATGTGGGTAGCTCGGTTCAATTTTAGCCCAATAATTCTACATGATCAATTTTGCCAACTTATGAACCCATTTGTTCCGAAAAGAACTGAATTGACCATTAATATAAGAAGTATATGAAATCAAGACACACATACAAATTTGTACAAGTGTATAAGTGTGTGTACGTACAAGACAGTAAAAGAGGTGATAATTCACCTAATCCCTTTTTCCTCCTCCACCCCTGATTAATTCCTTCTTTTATGAGCTAGTGGTGTATGTGGTGTTGCCGTGTGTGTTTGTATGATGGCAGTGAAGAGAAGAAAAATAGATGTTTACCTCTTTATAAATCCTAGGGATGTTTACCTCTTTATAAATCCTTGCCTTTTTCCCTGATTCCCTTCTCCGCCCTTCTCTCTCTCTCTCTCTCTCTCTCTCTCTCTCTCTGTTTATGTTGTGCGTGGAGGGTTAAGATGAAGCCTATTTATAGAATGCTCTTGCTCATACCCAAAGAAGATCTAGAATAATCTAGGATTCTCTTAATATCTAAGATAATCTAATAAAATAATGTAATAAAATCTAATAAAATCCAAACAAATCCAATAAAATCTAATAAAATCCAATAAAATCCAATAAAATCTAATAAAATCTAACATAATCTAATAAATCATAATTAATAGAATCTAGGTGTATTCTTTTCCGGATTATTCTGTTTGGAACCCACGGTTCTCCACCTTGTCAAAAATTTGTGTCTTATTCTCGTGTCGCAATGATCTTAACATAGTGGGACGATATTGGCAGCGCTTAATAACAATTGACACATAAGTAGAAAAATACTATAATTTATTTATTTATTTATTTATTTTTGTAGATGTTACGTCACAACTAGTATACTTTCTAAATCCTAACGGCAAGCGACTACTAAATGTTACACTGCTTATTATTAGCATTGCATATATATATATATTTTATTTTTAAAAGTCGGGGTGTTACAATTATGGAGGCAGAGTTCATAGCTTGTTATGAAGCTACTTGTCATGCATTTATGCTGTGCAATTTTGTTTCTTGGGTTTGGAATTGTTGATTCCATTTTTAAACCACTAAAGATATTTTGTGGTAACTCTGCTGCAGTTTTATAAATGTTGAACACATTTTCACAGAGCAAATGTTGGCTAACCCACTAACTAAAGGTTTAGCTCCTAAAGTGTTTCAAGAGCATGCGACTCATATGGGATTCGTTGAGTCTTCTGTTGATTTTGCTTAGTGGGAGATTTGTATATTGTAATCAGCTTTGTATATTGTAATCAGCTGCTACTGTGTCAATGGTGTTATTTTTGGTTGATCATACTCTCGAGAATTTTGTATGCATGCTATGATCAATCTCTATTGCCATATTTTGTTGTGCGCGCATTTTGTTAGCCATGGCATTCTTCAGTTTGTTGCCATATTTGTTGGGTGCGCAATTTTGTTAATTATGGCATTATTGGTGCTAGAATCTGAGATATTTTGACCCAATCTCAGTAGGCACAGTGTCTTGGGTGGACACATGGATCTTGTGGATATTGATATGTTGATCACCTTTTGTATATTTTCCACACCACACTTTCATACTACCAATTGTGTCACGGGTTGTAAGTGTTTGGTTGTGTGCTTTGTATCCTATCGATACATTGACTTACATAATTGAATACTTATGTACCCCTTATGGACACAGGAATGGTTTTGGGTGCTGACTCACATTTGATAGTCTATGTTGTGGCCACTGATTGGCTAATCCGGATATATGGTTGCTTATATTGTTATAAAGCACTTTCGGGTCTTACATAATGATATATGCTGTCCAAGTGGGAGAATGTTAGATTTATTCCAATTTTGTGGACTAGCATATTTCATTTATGTTAAAAGGTTCCGGATTAGTTCGACTATCAAATATATCGGAGTATTTGTTTAGACCTATTTGGTTAGTGATCACCATTTTTTAATGGGTCATTTTGGTGCACCTACTATGTATTTTGTTAAGTGTGGGCCTCGTGCTATATAGTTAATTTGGACCCATTATGGGCTGGGCCATTTTATTAAGCAGAAGAGGAGTATCCTGCCCTTATCCTATATATATGTGTTTTGGCCCACTAAAAACATGTTTTACGGAATAACGAGGGTAGTGGCTCGCTCTCTCTCTCTCTCTCTCTCTCTCTCTCTCTCTCTCTCTCCAGAAAGGGGAAGAACGACGTTGTGGTTTTGGTGTGGCTTCGGCTTGTGATCTGCTCGACCACTAACAAGAGTTAGCTGCTATATACTTCCGATCATGGCCTCCTCATCACCCTCAGGTAAATCTATGAATCCTAAGTTTATTTTACATGCCATGAATTGACGCAAGAAATTAGGGCTTGTGGTTGTGGAATTTCTAACACATTGTTCATGGTTGGCTCGAATCTGACTCGGATCGAAGTGTTTTTTTTCTCTTGAAGTTTTCGCTCGGATTCGAATTTAGAGATGTGATTAAATACTGTAGGTAAAATTAGAATGCCCTGGTTTTTTTTTTCTTTCTTGTGTAAACTACTTTGCTTTACGAAGTCAGGGGGTTCTATAAATAAATGGTTCAGATTCACAACTGTGTGAATATGAACTATTCATTTCCACTTTCATGGAACATTTTCATGTATCATAACAAGCCTCATATTTGTAAACCGGAGGAAGGAGGAGTTTGGTAAAGATGATGGAAGCCTTGTAAGGAAAATCAAAGCGTCACATGGGGTTGGATTAGATCCTTTTTATTCAAGTATTTTTTGCAGTAATAAAATTTTCTCTTTCGCTGTAACTTGAGGATTCTTCTTTTTTTAGTTTTATTTTTTTTCGTACAGCTGCAGACTGAGGGGAATGATCAAATCCCTAAACCTTCTAGTTGATTTAAGTTCTAGTTAATCACTCTCTCTCTCTCCATAAAGGCAAATGTGGCAAGTAACTGTTGGGGTTCATGCACTTAGTAGTGGGCTCCATATGTATGTGAGGGGTCGTGGATAGTGTTGTGTTTGGATTATTGTGTATCTAGACGTTTTGATAAAATAATCCAAATAGATTGAAGGCCGGGTAGTTTTGTAAAATAAAAATATGTATGAAAAGTGACTGGTGGAGTAAAGGGCAAATAAGTTAGGTGGAATAATGTTTTGGCATGAACAAGTTGGATTTTGTTGGGAACAGAACATATGAGGTTTTGGCATTATCAACTCCTTACAATAAATTAGAATTTCCAACCTGTTGGAAATTTAAATTGTGTTTGAATCCTATGAAAAAGAGAGCGAAGGAAAATTAAAGAAACTGACCTTCCCCTTTTTTGGTTTAGAAAGAAAGCGAGAGAGAAATAAGAAAATTAAATTTTGAGCACACTAGTATTTTTCTCCCATTTATTTTGGAAATAAGCCACCCACTTACTTAACACAAGTATATACTCCCTCCGTCCTAGTTTAATAGTCACTCGTTCAATTCTAACCGGATGAAAAACTAGTTATATCTTCAAATCGGTTCTGATTTTCATATCCAATATGGAACTTGTTTGATAAATCTCGATTAGTTCTACAATACAATGTTTTCAAAAGCAGATAAAATATTATAAATTATGAGATATAATCAATTGAAAAGTGGTATGAACTTCCAAAAAGAACCGTTAAATTGGGACGGAGAGAATTTTCCACTGAAATCAGGGTAAATCTGGCAGACTTCTACTTATATACAGGACAAGTCCAGTCCTGCCTACCCTTGCGAAATCATGACTGACATACTTTTCTTGGTTCATACTTTAATGTAATTTTTTGTTCCAAATTCTTAAATAAGTACTTATTTTCAAATTTAAAAATAATAAGTTTACAAAAATAATATTTCAACTTTTTTTTTTTTTGCAAGATTTGATAGATCATTTTGAAATCTATCAAATAAGATTCATATTGCATATTTTTTTTTATTTTAGTTAATCTATTATTTTTAAGCTTAAAACTTATAAATAAAATACGTATTTTTTAAGCGGAAAAAGCAAAACTGGGCCTACCCCCCCCCTCTCTCTCTCTATATATATACACCCACACTGGACATTTGATCTACTACTCCTAGCTAGTTGTTCCTTTCTTCTTCTTCTTCTAAATGGCGGTTTTTTGTGCAACAATATGCTACTACTACGACCCTTTTCTCGTTTCTCTATTGCTACTTCTGCTATTTCTTCCTAATTTTCATCAAACAGCTCTCTCTCTCTCTCTCTCTCTCTCTCTCTCTCTCGGGTGTTTGCAATGATCTGATGTAGTGTCATATTTAAGTTAGATTGTATCCTCAAGGGGTTGGCCAAGAGATCAAAGCTTGAGATTTGGAGGCTTGCTCCTTTCTAATTTCTCAAGTTCGAAACCTCTCAGGTGCTATAATTTCTGTGGCACGAGTTCATACAAGAGCTTTAATACTTAGCAGGGTCAATTGATCTCCCGGCTAACCAATTAACTTTTGGCGTCGCCACTGTGCAGCATATAATAATCCTTTAAGCATAAGGTTACAACAGTATTGTTAATTACTACTTGAGTATATAAGTCAATAATTAATGCTCGGGAAGCATTGGATTAACTCAAAATATGTTTAGATTTGTGTCCCTACTACTCCCTAGCCTAGCACAGGCAATTAATTTATCGGCTAAAATGAAATACTAATTAATGCGTGCAGATGCACAAATAGGGGTGTTCAACGGACGAGTGGGCGACAATTTACCCTCCGAACAAGAAGTAGTTGAGCTCTACAAGTCCAACGGCATTGGAAGAATGAGAATGTACGCTCCAAATCCACAAACTCTCCAAGCCCTCAGGGGATCCAACATAGAACTTGTACTTGACGTCCTTAACAACGATCTCCCACGTCTTGCTAACAGTACTGCCGCCGCATCAAAGTGGGTCCGAGACCACGTCCTGAACTATTATCCGGATGTCAAGTTCCGGATCATAGCCGTTGGGACTGAGGTTGATCCCAACAACGGTCTATCGCCTCACCTCGCTCCGTTGGTGCTCCTTGCCAAGTCAAATGTCTACGATGCACTTGCCTCTGCTAGCTTGAACGAAATCAAGGTTCTTTACTTCCAAATCTTAGTTTTAATAAATTTTTTAATCTTAGTATGAGTTTACTTCAAGTCGCTCATCGCTTTCTATCGTATCGATGGTTTCAAAAGGAAGTTTTTGACCAACATTTCTCTAATTTGAAGCTGTTGTGAGTTTGGGATGATTTAACTTGTTATATTATTTTTTGCCTTACCTTCTTGCTTTATGAGTTGTTTCTTAACTAACAGTAAATGAATACTGTGGGGGTTCGGATTTGGATCAGTCGGTTCGGGTTCCGCTCCTGGCTCTTTTCTTAAAGCTCCGTGTGTCCTCTGACGATCAAGTTAGATCTAGGAAGAAGAAGATAGGCCTCGGGTTAGAAAGGAACAACGTCTGCCCTAACGAATGTTTGGCCATGACGGGAAGAGCGTTTATGGCCTCGGGAAAGAGATAGGCCTCGGGAAGAATATAGACCTCGGGAAGAACATGAACAGTGTTACTTCATGCTTCAGATGATCAAACCGGCGTTTTCCACCAATTGTCGGGATCTTGACCGTGGTTCTGGTTAGGTTCCTTCCTCCGTTTGCTCTGCGCCTCCGCCGCTGGACCTACAACAAGTCACTAGGGCTGTGGAAGCCCAGTGACCCTCCGACGATCAAGTTAGATGTAAGGAGAGAGGTTTAGGTCTAGGGCTAGGGAAGAATGGCGTACCTTTCACAATGAGCATCCCTTTGTATTTATAGACCTAGGTTTACTTGGCCTTCAAGCCAACGCGTGGAGGTCACGCTCGGGTAACCGCCTCGGGTGACATCATAGATGACGCACTGGATAAGGTGGTTACGGAGCACATGGCCAGGTCAGCCTTTCGCAAGGATTCTTCTCGATGCTGTCACATTAGATGCAGGAGGCTTGCTTGGGAGCCCTCGGTGCTATGCTCGGACGTCGGTACGGAGCCCTCGGGTACACTTGGTAATATGTCTCCGGGGTCGGTACGGAGTCTTCGGTAATATGTCCTCGGGGTCGGTACGGAGCCTTCGGTAATATGTCCTCGGGGTCGGTATGGAGTCCTCGGTAATGTCCTCGGGCTCGGTACAGAGCCCCATTTATTCGGGCCACTACAAATACAAATCGTCTCGATGGGATAAATAGTTATGACCCATAACTTGTCTGGTTGACATGAATTATAAATGTAACAAAGTTTGACAAATAACTAGGAATTAAGGAGCTTTTGAAAATATGAAAATATATAAGCCAATGCAAAGAGAAATGATTTTAGAATACTTAGACATTTTGGCTTTTCATTTTTAACTTTTTAGTTTTTTTAATTTTTGGAATATGGTCAGAATGTTTTTTGAATCTAGTAGAGTGTTTGGATGGTATATGCAGAATACATTTTGCAAGAGGAATAGTATTTGAGAGACATGTAATGAAAATGAATTATATATGAGTTGATTTTTTACCATGTTGCCCTTGATTATTTATTATGGGATATAATGGGTACAAAGAACGGTTTAATCAATTTTGTAAAAATTATATTATGAAATTGTATTATTCTTAGTTAATTAAAAGTCTCCAACTAATTTTTTTTGATAACTAAGAAGAAATAACGATAAGTTAAATCCAAGTTATTGCAAAAGAGCATGAACACTTCCAATAATCGCCCCCCCCCCCCCCCCCCCCCCCCCCCCCCCCCCCCCACACCCCACAAAAAAAAAAAAGTAACTGAAGAAAAACAAAGAGACAACTAAAATTAGAATATATTTTTTCCTCAATTGATAGATATATTTAAAAAGCCACTCGGAGAGGAGCAATCTAACAACTTACATGGATATTTTTTGTTGGTCTTTCTCCTTTTTTTTTTTTTTTTTTGTAGTTCTATTAATTTCACGCTTCTACATTAATTGTTCAATCTTTGTATGATTCTCTAATGAAAACAATCAATCATTTTTTAAAAATCTGATCAATACAAAAATGCCAATGCCTAACATCAAAAGAATTCTTCGCTGTTTTCAACTTATGTCGGGCTTGAAGATAAATTTTTCTAAAAGCTCTTTGTGTGGGGTTAAAATTAGTCACCAGGTTGTAACATCCCTTGCTCGGGTTTTGGGATGTAAAGTCGACCACCTGCCAATCAAATACTTGGGCCTACCACTGGGAGCCAATCCGACTAGAATTAAATCATGGGATCCAGTGATTGAAAGAATCGTGAAAAGGCTTAGTATATGGCGTACGAGATTCAATACTTCAGGGGGTAGGCTCACCCTAGTGAACTCTTCTCTTAGCAGTCTACCTATCTATTTCTTGTCTTTATTTAAAATGCCGATATCAGTTGCAAAGAGGATAGCAAAGATTCAGAGACAATTCTTTTGGGGTGACTCGATGGACAAGAAAAAGCTTCACCTGGTTAAATGGGATGTGATTACTAAAAAGAAAGTGTATGGAGGGTTAGGGGTAAAAAATTTGTCGATCCAAAACCTTGCTCTTCTAGCTAAGTGGTGGTGGAGATTCTATAAAGACCGCGACTCGTTATGGGTGAAGGTAATCAAAAGCAAGTACAATCTGGAGCAAGGTTGCTGGCTACCTCGGCTACCATCTTCTGGTAAAGTTTCAGTTTTGTGGAGAGATATATGTTCGATCGGAGAAACCTCCTCTTGTATTGGTTCCATTCTCCAGGAGGGTTTTAGATTGGAGGTTCAATCTGGTCAGGAGATTTCTTTTTGGAATCAGGTTTGGCTGGGGGACACAACTCTTAAAGAGGAGTTTCCTCGCCTATACTTAATATCTACTCAAAAAGAAATGGTGATCAGTGACGTTAAGGAGGCAAGAGGTGATGGTGGATGGAATTTACTTTTTCAGAGAAGGCTTCGGGATTGGGAAGTGCAGCAATTTGATGAATTACTCCTTAGATTACAATCGGTAATTTTGGACCAATCCAAACGGGATGTGTTAAGGTGGAAATGGTCTTCAGATAACAGTTTTTCAGCGAGATCAGTCTATAACAAATGGGAGGAATTGGGATCCACGAACAATTGGGTGATGGGATCGATTTGGAAAGGTATTAGCCCTCCAAAGGTGGAAATTTTTTCGTGGATGGCTCTCCAAGACAGAGTGGCGTCGAGAACGGTACTACTCCATAGAAACTTGATTTCCGAGGGCCAATCGGTGTTGTGTCCTCGGTGTTCATTGCACGAAGAATCGCCTGAGCATCTTTTCTTACTTTGCCAATTTTCTTGGGAAGTCTGGTCTCTAATTTTGGACTGGTGGCATATCTCTTGGGTGTGCCCTGCCTCCCTTTTGGATCTGTTCAACTGGTGGCTTGGTATGGGTTTCAAAAATCTGGAGAAATATCTATGGGAAACAACTTTCCATGCCACTGCTTGGTCTTTATGGTTGGTAAGGAACGACCTTTTTTTCAACAATGTTTCAGGGCGTGTGGAGGATCTTGGTGAGTTAATTAAAACCAGAGTAGCAATGTGGGTTAAAGTGAAGTTCGATATGAAGGTGTACTCGGTCGAGGATTTTAAGGGATATCTTGATGGTGTGCGAAAGGTAAAAGTGTAATGTCTTGGTTAGGTGTCGTGCGGTCCAATTTTCTGTTGGACGCTGTTTTTTTTCATGTCTCTTGTGCTTGTAAGCATCTGTGCTTAACAAGCTTGCCTCTCGATGTACCCATTTCGAGATAATAAATTCTTCGTTTTGCCGAGCAAAAAAAAAAAGTCTCTTCATCAGCTTATATGCATATTTTTGTAAAGAAAACAACTAGTAGAACTTGCACTTGCATTATCTGTTGACGGGTTATTTCTAAAATTTGTGGAGGCCAAGTTGGTCTTTTCATCTTCAATCAAAGAGAAGTAGAAAATGAGAATGGGAAAAGCTCCTATCCCCTCCTTTTTGGCTTCTCTTCTCGAAAGCAAGAAACCAAGAATGTGTTTTGCCATAAATAATTCTGAATGACTCCTTCCAAACAGCCAAAAGGAGAAAAGCTAAAAATGAAAATGCAAAAAAAGAGGGATCCAAGCACCCATTAGTTTTGATGCCTTGGAGACTTGTGAGCCGAGGTCCTTGGCTATTTTTGTCAATTGCTTAGGCGAGTTCAGTGGAATTTAATCTAATTACTAATTAGCTTTCATGTTTCATACCCTCTAAGTACTTATCGATGTTTGTGATCCTTTATACAAATGACTCTGAATTGATCGAAATCTACAAATTCCCAACAGGTTTCCACCCGGGACTCCTACGCACCTCAATCCCTCCTTCTCAGGGCCTTTTCGAGGGCGCCTGGTTCTCATTCATGGTACCGATCATTAACTTCCTACAGAACACCAACAACCCGTTACTCGTCAACATATACCCCTACTTTAGCCACATTGGTGATCCCCAGAACATGCCTCTTTCGTATGCCCTTTTCACTGCCCAAGGAGTTGGCGTACAAGATGGTCAACTTTTGTACAGGAACCTCTTCGATGTCATATTGGACGCCACCTACTCTGCCGTCGAGAAGGCGGGTGGACTCAATGTGGAAATCGTGGTGTCAGAGACCGGATGGCCGTCTGTGGGTGACACTGCTGCTTCGGTGGAGAATGCAGAGACTTATTACAGGAATCTTATTAATCGCGTGAAGGGAGGGAGTCCAAAGAGGCCTGGAAGGGCTATTGAGACTTATTGGTTTGCCATGTTTGATGAGAATATGAAGCCTGGAGCAGAGAGTGAGAGACATTTTGGGCTCTTCTCACCCAACAAGCAACCCAAATACCAAAACACATGGGCAACAACACCCCTGGTCGAATCCCTCGTATTATACTGTACTATTTGACTGACTTGAGGCTATGGGAACTGGAAAGTCGTCAAATAATCGTTGTAACCGCAAGTAGAATCGCTCCCCATGAGAATTTCGCAAGAAATTTTGTTGAGAATACCAGAAAGGGAAGGAGTGTTTTGCACCCATGTGTGTTGGGACCGATTTCTTGTCCAGTTTGCTATCTCCCACTCCCCTCCAGCTTTCAAATTAAGGTTTGTCTCGAATTCAGCAAACTGATGGGAATCATTGATTTTGTAGAACCCGCTGAAGAGAGTGGTCATTCCAAAAATCATTCACATTGGACTTCATTTTTCTATATAAACTAACCGCGTTTATGCATGAAAAATGGGAAACCAAATTTGGTTTGAAACTTCAACCGTCCATTTTCCTTGCACATGAGCAATTCGTTCATGTAGTAAATTCGATGAACTTAAATTGGCAAAGAAAATGTTCTTGAGGAGTTCTACAAAATGAAAGATTATGGTCATTTTTGTTAGTTACTCACTCTCTCCAGAAAGGCACATGTCGCAAGAAATTATTTGTGTGTTCATGACAAAAGTGTAGAAACTTTATATCCATCTCAAAACTAATTGGCAATGAGTGAAGAGGTCCCATATGTTATTAAGTGATCACCCATTTCACACCCAAGCAATGTGGGACTCTATTTTCTTAACATCCCCCCTCACGTGTAGCCGCGTTTGAGGTTTGTCACGCGTGGCCACTTTTGGGTCCTATCATCGTGCAGCCTTTTCGCTGGTCTATCATCGCGGGTTATGGATTGTGAATTTTATAAAATCTGGGGTGGAACGGGCCCCGCTCTGATACCATATAGAAACTTTATATCCATCTCAAAACCAATTGGCAATGAATGTAGATGTCCCAAATGTTATTAAGTAATTACCCATTCCACTCCTAAGCAATGTGTGATTCATTTCCTTAACATCCCCCCTCACGTACAGCCGCGTTTGAGGTCTATCACGTGTGGCCACTTTTGGGTCCTATCATCATGCAACCTTTTTGCTAGTCTGTCACGTGTTCACTTAATAACATTTGGAATTTCTCCACTCATCGCCAATTGGTTTTGAGATGGACATAAAGTTTCTACATGGTATCAGAGCCAGGTTCCGTTCCATTCCCACATTTTATAAAATTCACAATCCACACCCCACGATGACAGACTAGCAAAAAGCTGCACGATGATAGGACCCAAAAGTGGCCACATGTGACAGACCTCAAACGCGACTGCAGAAAAATAGAGTACCACATTGCTTGGGAGTGGAATGGGTGATCACTTAATAACATTTGGGATCTCTCAACTCATCGCCAATTGATTTTGAGATGGACATAAAGTTTCTACAAAAAGAATATGCTGTAATTTGGATGCCATTATAACAGCATGGATGAAATACAAAAGACTCGATCAAAATTATTGAGGTGGCGTTATGGCTGTTCTTACTATGATTCTAAGTGCATACCAAAAATGTTTTAGTACACCCATTCATTTCATATTTTTTCAACTTTTGATGGAAAGTAAATTTTCAAAATTTCTCGTTTTATGTAGAAAAAATAATGCCTTGGGGTCACCATTTTATTTGACGATCCAACCTATTTATTTTGTAATTCTCAATGTATTTATCTTCCACGGTAAAACTCAAGTTGATCCGACATCCATAGAGATTTGTTCGAATATAACTTGTTTCAAACGCAACAAACTTGAGTGATAGCTCGTTGGATTGCTATTCTTCGCTAGATTTATGAAGTGGTTGTCTCAAAGATTTTTCTTTTTTGGTACAAAGGAAATAAAAAACACCGTCACACTCTCTCAAAAGCCACTCCTCTCATATCCGCCTCCCATGTTGGCAAGTAAATCTGCCACCTTATTTCCCTCTCTAAGCGTGTGCCTCAAGGTGCATCCTATTGCTTCCATGAGGGCTTTACATTCTTTGATGAACATCGTGTGGGGTGACCTCTCATGTGGTTCCCCAATGATCAGATCAATAGCAGCGGTTGAGTCTGACTCCACTTCCATAGCATCCATCCCTTGTTGTTGGATCATTTCGAGTCCCCTGAATAGCCCCCAAAGTTCAGCTTCCAAGCTTGTACAGTCTTCAAGCCTTCCAAAGAAACCAAGGATTCAATGCCCTCTCTCCCCCCTGAAAACTCTGCCATAGCCAGCCGGTCCTGGAATGCCGTTGCTGCTGCCATCAGTATTCAATTTTAGCTTTCCAGTACCTGGGAAAGTCCACGAAACAAGTCTTACGTACAGGTCTCGAACTAGCACATGAGATGAGAGATGGACTGAAAACTATGCACAATTTCATTTGCAAAAATATGACTACTAGAACAAATTTCATTCGCATTAGTATCAATATTATCAAAGACTTTCCTGCTCCTCGATAGCCATATCTTCCAAAGGATAACAACGTACAACTAAGACATTCAAAAAATAACCCCCTGAATTCGCCTTTTAGTAGTTGACATTGATGTAAAGCCATTCACGCCATTCCTCCAAATTACCCGTAAGGGGTCCCTGGACACTAAAAATTTGAAGCCAAACATTAGCACTCAAAGGACATTCAAAAAATAAATGCATCATATATATCCTCATGACTGTCATTATACAATACAACGAGGACTATCGTTGTTCACCAGATTACGAATCAAACGTTGGTGGTTTGTAAGTATCTTAATTTCCATGCATAAAAATCCAAAGAAAACTTCTCAACTTTTGCAGGAATTTTAAGAACCCAAATCCATTTCCATTTAGCAAGTGATCAATGGGAATTAATTATCCGAAACAAAATTGTGAGCAGACTTCACACTGAATTTACCATTACTAGATAAGGTCCTGCATGGGGTCTCTTTAATAGTTGCCCATTTGGGAATGAGGGTGTTCATGATATACCTGGGGACATTACAAGCCTTCTTTCCTATCCTAGGTTATAGTAGTGTAAGATTTTCCTTTCAAAAGAAAATTATGAATACTTTTTCTTCTTGTTTTTCTTACTCTATTGAAGTTATCTCATAAGCACAAAAAAGTGCATACTCCTATTTGCGACCAACTATCTCCTCCATACAACTCATTAAAAAATTTCACAACAAAGACAAAAATACCCTAATGTGTAATGACTAAGTTATCCTTCATCTTCATCTTCCTCCTTAACTCTCCTCCGCCAGCGAAAGTTCCATCGTCGCCACCTCTGACATCGGAAACCTAAAGTTCTCTTTTCATCTCCCAAACTCAATTCTCTCTCATCCCATCCGTTGTCGATAGTGGAAACCAATGTTTTAATTGATTAAAAAATAGCAGAATAATTTGACGGAAGAGAAATCAGCACAAAACAGAGATCAGAGAGAGAGAGAGAGAGAGAGAGAGAGGGGTAGTGGCTGATGAACGTGGTGCATTTTTTTGATCGTTTCAAATTCACAATCTTGAAAATTGAAAGATTTTTTGGGTATTAGAATCTGAAATTTGTAAAGACTTTTGGGTTTTTAAAACCCGAAATTCTATAACATTTTCGGGATTATGTATCTGAAATTGTGCAGAAAGCAACTCTTTATTTTTTGGGTTTTCTTGGTCTCTTCGGTCGTGGAGATTGTGGTGGTGGAGGTTGTGGAGAACGTCGTGGCGGAGGATGCCATCGTCGTGGTGGTGGTGGTTATAGAGGTTGTGCTGCTGGTGGAGGGGATTTAAGAGGAGGGGTGTGTTGGGAATTGTAGGTGAATTTATTGAGTTGTATGGAGTAAATTGTGTTAGTAGAAATGTGTTATTGGTTGTAAAAAGAAATTAACTTGTATGGAAAAAAATTGTGAGTTGGGACCAAAAAAAAAAAAAAAACAAGAAAGAGGAAAGATTGAATCAGAACCTCAAACTATCACCGTTTTATTTAACCGGCCCCCTCATCAAATAAATCCTATTCAATTGATTAAATCCCTCCATTAAAATTTGAGGACATAGTATTTGACAAGTAGACTTGCTTATTTAATTCATTATTACTGACTGATATTGTATGCGCAAGTGGCCACCAGTTAGGCTTCTAATCGATCTTGCATCTCTCTTATTAGGATGGTTATGTTCCGCGCGTATCATTCTGCTAGCTAGAATTAAGATGCATGTGCCCGGCAGCTGCAGGAGACAACTCGAAGAAGGGCACATTAAGTCTTCGTATATGGAGATACTGAATAATTGCTTGGACCAGATACGGGCATGCACCCTCCTCCGAGCATAGGTTGTTCATGATGCGATGTGATGTCAATTTTGATATCTCCACCCAAGGCAGGAATTAATTTGATTACCTACATTGGACAGGCTGCTCATATCGAGTTCTTGGATCGAGTCCGATGTTTTTGTCAAGTGCCCAGGTTCATTATGTGGTCTTTCCCGAAACTGTTTCGATGATTATGTGTTATAATACACAGTATTTGGCAGGCTATCCCTGCTGGCTACATGTCAATACAAGCGGCTTGAGTTAGCAACAGCTTTTCAAGGCATTTACACGGACATTTTTGTCCTATTGTGCAATTTTTCAGACGAGTTTTATGTTTCTGGGCTGCCGAGCTAAACGCCCGTGAAATTTTCAAAATGAAAAAATCAAAAAGCTCATGAAATGTAGATATGAAAAAAAAAAGAACCTAAAAATTTATCAATAGGCCAAGATGGGCGAAACACTAAAGAACCGGCTTTCATGCAGTTGCCAAACCAAGCAATGTTGGTGTTGTAAATGCAAGCACATCCTGGACACCGGGGCAAGTACAGACAAATCATTTCAGCATTGTTCATGGTTGGCTCGAATCTGACTCGGATCAAAGTGTTTTTTCTCTTCAAGTTTTCGCTCGGATTCGAATTTAGAGATGTGATTAAATACTGTAGGTAAAATTAGAATGCTCTGATTTCTTATTCTTCTTGTGTAAACTACTTTGCTTTGCAAAGTCAGGGGGTTCTATAAATGAATGGTTCAAATTCACAACTGCGTGAATATGAACTATTCATTTCCACTTTCATAGAACATTTTCATGTATCATAACAGACCTCATATTTGTAAATTGGAGGGTGGAGGAGTTTGGTAAAGATGATGGAAGCCTTTTAAGGTAAAATCAAAGCATCACACGGGGGGTTGGATTTAGATCCTTTTTATTTGTGCAGTAATAATAAAATTAGTGTTGCATTTCCATATCTCTTTTGCTGTAACTTGAGGATTCTTTTTTTTTTTTTTAATTTTATGTACCATAGCAGGCCTCATATATATTTGTAAACTGGAGGAAGGAGGAGTTTGGTAAAGATGATGGAAGCCTTGTAAGGAAAATCAAAGCATCACACGGGGTTAGATTAGATCCTTTTTATTCAAGTATTTTGTGCAGTAATAAAATTTTCTGTTTTGCTGTAACTTGAGGATTCTTCTTTTTTTATTTTTCCGTACAGCTGCAGACTGAACGGAATGATCAAATCCCTAAACCTTCTAGTTGATTTAAGTTCTAGTTAATCACTCTCTCTCTCTCCAAAAAGGCAAATGCAGCAAGTAACTATTGGGGTCCATGCACTTAGTAGTGGGTTCCATATGTGTGTGAGGGATTGTGGATGGTGTTATGTTTGGATTATTGTGTATCTAGACGTTTTGATAAAATAATCCAAACAGATTGAAGGGGTAGTTTTGTAAAATAAAAATATGTATGAAAAGTGACTGGTGGAGTAAAAGGGCAAATAAGTCAGGTGGAATAATGTTTTGGCATGAACAAGTTGGATTTTGTTGGGAACAGAACATATGGGGTTTTGGCATTCTTACGATAAATTAGATTTTCCAACCTGTTGGAAACTTAAATTGTGTTTGAATCCAATGAAAAAGAGTGGGAAGGAAAATTAAAGAAACTGACCCTCCCCTTTTTTGGTTTACAAAGAAAGCGAGAGAGAAATAAGAAAATTAAATTTTGAGCACACTGTTATGTTTTTCTCGTACTTTTTTCCCATTTATTTTGGAAATAAGCTTCCCACTTATTTACACAAGTATATACTCCATTCGTTCCAATTTAATAGTCCCTCGTTCTATTCTAATCGGATGAAAAATTAGTTATATCTTCAAATCAGTTATGAATTTTATATCTAATATGAAACTTTTTTGATAGATCTAGATTAGTATTATAATACAGTGTTTTCAAAAGCACATAAAATATTATAAATTATAAGATATAATCAATTGAAAAATGATACGAATTTCTTAAAAAACTGTTAAATTGAGACGAAGGGAGTAGTCACATCCAAAATACACACTCAAATACATGAATATACGTATAAATATGTGGGACAACACAATAGTAGTTTAGTGTGTGTGACCCCCACACATTTATGTGAGTGTGTATTTGTAAATAAATTCGACTCGTTCGGAAAAACAAAAGTAGTGAAGTCTGGTCTATGGAGTAGGAGATGGGGACAGTAGTGTGTGTGACCCGACACATATATGTGGGTGTGTTTCGGTCCGGAGTCCTCCCTGAAGCTACTATCCTATCATGTCGGTCGGTGGCTGCTCTCTCTCTCTCTCTCCCCACCCCCATAATCCCTTAGAAAACCTATTGGTAGCGACCGGAAACCCACCTAAATCATACCCGCGGCCGCGCCGGGCCACTCCGGTCACCGGACAGCCGATCTGAGCAGTCCAAAAATTCTATAAAAAAAATGAGGGGGCCCGCTTGGGAATCAACGGCATTCGACGTATTTAAGGTCGGATGTTTGGATCAAGTACATGTATACACGAAAAATAAGGTGTTTGGATCAACTACTTACATATATACACGAAAAATAGGGTGTTTGGATCAAGTATCATAAACACGTCGGATGCCTTTGATTCTCGCGTAGGGCTCCCTCATTTTTTTTTTAAAATTTTTTTTGGATGGCTCAGATCAACTGTCCAGTAGCAGGAGACGACCTGACGCGGCCGTCAGTATGATTTCGTTGGGTTTCCGGTCGGTACTGTAGGTGGGCTCATAATCCCTATCGTAGAATTTTCCCAATAAATCTCAGGACAAATACATTTTTACACATATCTTGCACATATACTTTTATGGGATCCACCTCGGACCCCACCAATATGATCCGAACCGCTCATTATTTTTAAAATAATATTTTAGGAGTTTCTGTAAAAAATCAACTCAATAGGATATCGGTAAAGGCTTTTTCAAAAATCATAAGGCAAATCAGACTGTTTCGTGCTGCGATTTTTGAAAAAGCCCTTACCGATATCTTATCAAGTTGATTTTTTACAGAAACTCTTAAAACATTATTTTAAAAATAATGAACGATTCGGGTTATATTGATGAGACCCGAGGTGGGTCCTATAAAAATATATGTACAAGATATATGTAAAAATGTAAATGCAAATAGCATGATTGGAAACCCTTCCTATCATGTCGGTCGGTGGCTGCTCTCTCTGTCTCTCTCTCTTTCCAACCCCATAATCCCTATCGTAAAATTTTCCACTACCCTTGCGAAATCATGACTGACATAATTACTCCCCACATCCCCCCCCCCCCCCCCCCCCCCCCCCCCCCCCCCCCCCCCCCCCCCCCCCCCCCCACATATATATATATATATATATATATATATATATATATATATATATCCGTTTTGTATGTGATGGTCCTCATTTTACCTTTTCATTTTTTTACTTTCCCGATCGAATTTCGATGATTTGAGCTACTCAATGTTACTAAAACGTGATTTTAAGGGTACTCTGTGAGAAATCAGCCAAAAAAAAAAAAAACTAAAAATGACTTGATTTGAGCAATTTTTATTTGAATCGTTTAATAAAAAAATGTTTGAAACTATTCGGATGAAACTTTTTCCGGTCTTTTTTGTTTGCCAATTTCTCTCGAGTATCTATCAAATCACATTCTGAACATATAAAGCGGTTCGGATTATCAAAATTCGATTGAAAAAGAAGGGTCTGCATTTCAACTAAAATGAGAACCCCCTCATTTGAAACAAACTGTGTGTGTACACACACTAGTCCAGTCCTGCCTGCCCTTGCGAAATCATGACCGACATACTTTTCTTGGTTCATACTTTATCAAATAAGTACCTATTTTCAAATTTAAAAATAATAGGTTTACAAAAATAATTTTTAAATTTTTTTGCAGGGATTGATAAATCTCATCGAAATCTATCAAATAAGATTTATATTGCACATATTTTTTTAATTTTAGTAAGCCTATTAATTTTAAGTTTGAAAATTATAAATAAGTACTTACTCCCTCCGTCCCTTTTTAAGTGTCATGCTTCGTAATTTCAACTTATTAAAAAGACATCATCATAATAGGCTTTGTTTGGAAGCCATTTTAGTTTTAGTTTTCATTTTGTTTCTAATCATTACTCTACATCTTTTTTCAATCATTACCCTATTTTTTCAATTATTACTTTCTTATCTCTCTCTATCTCTCTCCAATCATTACCTCTATCTTCAATCATTACCCTATTTCTCTCTCCACCCACTACCAAAACTAAATTAAACTCCCAACCAAACACTACCGTATCTTTCAAATCAATTTTTTCCTCTATTTTCCCTACTTACCCATCATCATTACACTTTTACTCACTTACTTTTCAAAAAGGAATTTACTTTTAAAGACAAAATAGACAATTCACCAATTTTTATCCACTAACTTTACAAAATAGACACTTATTAAGGGACAACCCAAAATGAAATACTGGACTATAAATAAGGGACGGAGGGAGTATTTTTTAAGCGGGAAAAGAGTAACAGGCCTAGCCCCCCTCCCCTCCCCTCCTCCTCCTCCTCCTCCTCCTCCTCCCTCTCTCTCTCTCTCTCTCTATATATATATATATATATATATATATATATATATAACATTTGATCTATTGCTCCTAGCTATTTGTTCCTTTCTTCCTCTTTTAAATGGCGGTTTTTCGTGCAACAATATGCTACTACTACGACCCTTTTCTCGTTTCTCTATTGCTACTTGCGTTATTTCTTCCTAATTTTCATCAAACAGGTCTCTCTCTCTCTCTCTCACACACACACACACACACACACACACACACGCACGCACCCGTGTTTCCAATGATCTCATGTAATCTCATATTTAAGTTAGATCGTATTCTCAAGGGGTTGGCCTAGTGATCAAAGCTTGAGATTTGGAGGCTTACTTCTTTCTAATGTCTCAAGTTTAAAACCTCTCTGGTGCTATAATTCCTGTGGGACAAGTTCATACAAGAGCTTTAACTAATACTTAGCAGGGTTAAGTGACCCAGCTAACCAACTTTTGGCATCGCCACTGAGGAGCATATAATAATCCTTTAAGCATAAGTACAACAGTATTAATGTTAATTACTACTTGAGTGTACAAGCCAATAATGCTCGCTCGGGAAACATTGGATTAACTCAAAATATGTTTAGATTTGTGTTCCTACTACTCCCTAGCCTAGCACTGGTAGTTTATCGGCTAAAATGAAATAACTAATGCGTGCAGATGCACAAATAGGGGTGTGCAATGGACGACTGGGCAACAATTTACCCTCCGAACAAGAAGTAGTTGAGCTCTACAAGTCCAACGGCATTGGAAGAATGAGAATTTACGATCCAAATCCACAAACTCTCCAAGCCCTCAGGGGATCCAACATAGAACTTGTACTTGACGTCCCTAACCAGCATCTGGAACCTCTCGCTAACAGTACTGTTGCCGCATCAAAGTGGGTCCGAGACTACGTCCTGAACTATTATCCGGATGTCAAGTTCCGGATCATAGCCGTTGGGAATGAGGTCAATCCCAATATTGGAATGGCTCACTTCGCTCCGTTTGTGCTCCTTGCCATGTCAAATGTCTACGATGCACTTGTCTCTGCTAGCTTGAAGGACGAAATCAAGGTTCTTTACTTCAAAATCTTAGTTTTATTACCATGATTTTTTAATCTTAGTACGAGTTTCCTTCAAGTCGATCGTCGCTTTCTATCGTATTGATGGTTTCAAACGGAAGTTTTTGAACATAAAATTTCTCTAATTTGAAGCCGTTGTGAGTTTGGGATGATTTAACTTGTTATATTGTTTTTCGGCTTACCTTCTTGCTTTATGAGTTGTTTCTTAACTCATGGTAAATGGATACAAATCGTCTCAACGGGATAAATAATTATGATCCATAACTTGTCTGGTTGACATGAATTAGACATGTAACAAAGTTTGACAAATAACTAGAAAAGAGCTTTTGAAAATATGAAAATATATAAGCTAAAGAGAAATGATTTTAGAATTCTAGACATTTGGCTTTTCATTTTTAACTTTTTAGTTTTTTGACTTTTTGGATTATGGTTAGAATGTTTTTTGAATCTAGTAGAGTATTTGAATGATATGTGCAGAATACATTTTACAATAGGAATAATATTTGGGAGATATATGATGAAAATGAATTATGAGTTGATTTTTTACCATGTTGCATGCCCTTGATTATTTATTATGGGATATAATGGGTACAAAGAATGGTTTAAATAATTTTGTAAAAATATATTATTCTTAGTTAATTAAAAGTCTCCAACTATTTTTTTTTGATAAGTAAAAAAAAAATAACGATAAGTTAAATCCAAGTTATTGCAAAAGAGCATGAACACTTCCAATCATCATTAATCCCAAAAATAAAAAAGGACCTAAAGAAAATTAAAGAGACAACTAAAATTAGAATATATTCGTCCTCAATTGGTAGATATATTTACAAAGCCGCACGGAGAGGAGCAATTTAACAACTTACATGGATATTTTTTGTTGGTCTTTCTCCTTTTTTTTTCTATTTTTTTTTGTAGTTCTATTAATTTCACGCTTCTGCATTAATTGTTCAATCTTCATATGTTTCTCTAATAAAAATAATCAATTATTTTTTAAGAATCTGATCAATACAAAAATCCCAAAGCCTAAAGTCTCTTCATCAGCTTATATGCATATATATTTTTTTAAAGAAAACAACTAGTAGAACTTGCACTTGCATTATCTGTTGACGTATTATTTCTAAAATATGTGGAGGGCAAGTTGGTCTTTTCATCTTCAATCAAAGAGAAGTAGAAAATGAGAATGGGAAAATTTCAAAGTTTTGATGCCTTGTAGACTTGTGAGCCGAGGTCCTTGGCTATTTTTGTCAATTGCTCCGGCGAGTTCAGTGGCCGGAATTTACCCTACTATCTTTTTTTTTTGGTCAAACGGAATTTACCCTACTATCTAATTAGCTTTCATGATTCATACCCTCTAATTACTTATCGATGTTTGTGATCCTTTATACAAATGACTCTGAATTGATCGAAATCTATAAATTCCTAACAGGTTTCCACTGTAACATACCGGGGACTCCTACGCACCTCATTCCCTCCTTCTCAGGGCCTTTTCGAGGGCGCCTGGTTCTCATTTATGGTACCGATCATCAACTTCCTACAGAACACCAACAACCCGTTACTCGTCAACATATACCCCTACTTTAGCCACATTGGTGATCCCCAGAACATGCCTCTTTCGTATGCCCTTTTCACTGCCCAAGGAGTTGGCGTACAGGATGGTCAACTTTTGTACAGGAACCTCTTCGATGTCATATTGGACGCCATCTACTCTGCCGTCGAGAAGGCGGGTGGACCCGACGTGGAAATCGTGGTGTCGGAGAGCGGATGGCCGTCTGCGGGTGGCACTGCTGCTTCGGTGGAGAATGCAGGGACTTATTACCGGAATCTTATTAATCATGTGAAGGGAGGGAGTCCAAAGAGGCCAGGGAGGGCTATTGAGACTTATTTGTTCTCCATGTTTGATGAGAATCAGAAGGTTGGAGCAGAGAGTGAGAAACATTTTGGGCTCTTCTCACCCAACAAGCAGCCCAAATACCAAAACACATGGGCAACAACACCCCTGGTCGAATCCCTCGTATTGTACTGTACCATTTGACTGAATTGAGGCTATGGGGACTGGAAAGTCGTCAAATACTCGTCGTAACCGCAAGTAGAATCGCTCCCCATGAGAATTTCGGAAGAAATTTTGTTCAGAATACCAGAAAGGGAACGAGTGTTTTGTGCTCTGGTGCCATTCAAAATTGTGTCTGCACCCCATGTGTGTTGGGACCGATTTCTTGTCCAGTTTGCTATCTCCCAGTTCCCACCAGCTTTCAAATAAAGGTTTGTCTCGAATTCAACAAACTGATCGGAATCGTTGATTTTGTAGAACCCGCTGAAGAGAGTGGTCAATCCAAAGATCATTCACATCAGACTTCATTTTTCTATATTAACTAACCGCATTTGTGCATGAAAAATGGGAAACCAAATTTGGTTTGAAACTTTAACTGTCCATTTTCCTTGCACATGAGCAATTCGTCCATGCAGTAAATTCGATGAACTTAGATTGGCAAAGAAAATGTTCTTGAGGAGTTCTACAAAATGAAAGATTATGGTCATTTTTGTTAGTTACTCACTCTCTCCATAAAGTAGATGTGTCAAACGTGTCGTGCCGGCCTGGCCCGTTTAACTCCATACTAACCGTGCTTCGTGTCGTGCCATGCCGGTCCGTTTACAGTATTTACTCAAATTATGTTGTGCCGTTTGTCAATTGTGTTGTACCTTACTGGTCCATTTACTTAAATCGTGTTGTGTCGTGCCTTTTGCCAAATGTGTCGTGTCGTGCCGTGCTGTGCTATTTGCCAATCTTGTTGTGTCATGCCCGCCTGTTTTCTTAAAATCGTGTCGTGCCATGCCGTTTTCAATCGTGTCAAGCCGTGCCGGCCCATTTACTTAATCGTGTCGGGTCGGGCTAGAGGTGTCAAACGTGCCGCATCGTGTCGTGCCGTGCCGTTTAGCTTCGTGCCAACTGTGTTTTGTGTCGTGCCATGCCCGTTCATATTATGGGTTGGTTTGGAAGGGGTGTATCCGTTGGTGAATCTAAACTTTCGCAAACATTCAATGAACCACTTCGGTTTGGAAGAACGAGGTTGCCAGTATTTAGAAGCCGTAAGCCTGTAACTGAAGCGGGGAAATTGATTGGGTGTTCATTTATGCATTTCTCACACTCACAATGGCAAAAAATAAAATACTAGACTGTTTCCAGAAAATGAAGCATAGATTAAAAACTACGAAAACAACGAGAGAAAATTAGTACACTAGACCATGCAGAGAAAATTAGTACACTAAAATTAGTACACCAAAGAAAATAAGTTTGGCTTGTGTTTATAACAGGAAGTCAGAACCCAAAACCCAAAAGCCAGAAGGGTAAAAAAGGAAATGTCAATGCTCGAACGAACTTCAGAGGTGTACTAGTAAGAAGATGAAAATTGATAGAACTTTGAATTTAATTACGTTATCAATCAACATCTAGATTAAGCATATTATGGACCACTTCGATGTATTATATAACAGCTAGCTATATACGAGTACAAAATAACACCAATGAACCATGCCCATATTTAAGAGTAATAGCGACGCCATCTAGAAGAAAGCATAGTGGACCATCAGAAAATTAATGCAGTAGACAATTACGGATCAATCCACTAGAGAGCGAAGATGACCAGAAATAATTTCTAATGGCCCCAGAAAATGTAAGAATATGACTGCTTAATTTCTAATGTGACTGCTTAATTAACAAGGGACAATTTTGAATGGAAGTTGGAATTGTTTCCTGTCAAGAAGAGAGACCGATCCAAAGGGCCCGGAATTAGACTTTTGGTACCGCACGGTATATTTCTGCACCGCACGGCATAACGAATCTCATTATGCCGCACGAGGTCATGAGGTCAGCCGCACGGCATTTTGGATAAAGGTTTGACTGGATCAGCTAGCTGTCGGTCATGCCCACTTGAGCCACAGCTACAAGTTGGCTTTGCTGAAAAAACAATTCTATCCTACCCAGAAAATACCTTCCCCATTTGAATTCAAAATCCTTGGCTCTTGCCTATAAATACAACCCTCCACTCAAGAGAAAGGGGCCCCAAATTCTCTTTCTCTCTCATTATGCTTTCACACCCACTCCTCACTCCTAAATCTTGAGAAAGTTGCTCCGAAAACATTCTCAGGCACTTTCCTTCTTAAGATGCCTCCATTTTCCTCCTCACCATTAAAGTGAGCCCTTTAGCTCACTATGAGATCCTATCTACTAAAACACCCAACAATCATTTACAACCCTCTTTTCTCAACCGGTCTTACCCGCACTCATCCGTTGCCGTCCACTCTCATCCAAACTTAAAGATCAAAGGTATAAACCAGTTTCCTTGGGATAGGCTCTGCCCTTATCCCTGAGGGAACTTTCCTATAGTCAGGCTTAACCCCTTTGGTTAAATACTGACTCAAAAACCATTTTCAAAAATAAAAACAAGCCCCTGTGCTGGCTGCACCACGCCGCGCGGCCCTTTGATGCGTCGCACGGCGTAGTGTAGTCAAGCGCGCAACGTTATACTAGTTATTAACTTCTTATTCGAACTGTCTGGATCATAGCTATCTCTTCATCAAGCCTGTTTTGTTGCTGAGATATCGGTCATCAGTGTTTTCAGAATAAGACCATATCTACAAGGCATGTTTGGTTTTATAAACAAAGCTTCCTTGATCATTTTGAGTGAATAAATGCAGTAAAAGTTGTTTTACGTTTATGGCTTGAAGGAATGGTACCCTCCCAAGATGATCCAGTAACTAAAGCACTATCTGATGTTTGTTAAAAACTCCGTGCGTAACATACAATATGCCGGGCGGTGTTCTGGAAGCTGATGATGGCCTGATAACAAACCAGATACCTTGCACGGTGTATTATAAAACCGTGCGCGGTATTATAATATCCCGTGAAGGAGGTTGCTGAGGTCCAGACAATTTTTCTTTGTCGAAAAGTTCTTTTCTTCTGCATCATCTTTACCATTCCTGTACAGATAGCACCACGTTCACGTCGATGTGATATACTTCCCCATGTCCCTTTTCCCCTTGCTTGTTTATTAAAGAGTTTCATTTTTCAAAGGTTTATGAAATTTCCTCCCTTTTAAAAAATGTTTAGTAGAGACAGGTTTTGCCGAGTGAGCGGGGTGCTTTTCAACAAAACCTTCCCCGCTCGTAACGTAGCTCCCGAACCTGAAACCTCAACGTTTTCGCTAGACCAAATGCTTTTTTTTTTAAAAGAGTTCTCGGTTTCTGGTCTAAAGAGAGAGAGAGAGAGAGAGAGAGAGAGAGAGAGAGAGAGAGAGAGAGAGAGAGAGTGTGTGTGTGTGTGTGTGTGTGAGTGTGTGTGTGTGTGTTTGTTGTGTGTGTGTGTGTGTGTGTGTGTGTGTGTTGTGGCTGCTAGGGCTGCAATTCTGCCCGTAGCATTCTTTATATACCAGGTCCAAGTGTGAGTGTGATCATATGTATAAGTCACACCATGATCCATATGCACCAAATAACGGAAAATTCTTGTAAAGTTCTATAATGCATCACTCGAGGCCGCCTGAACTGTTTTTTAAAATTAGAACCGCCTACCTTTTATGTGGGAGAGTTTATTTCATTCGTGCCAAAAATGAAATAAATTGGTTATTGTTATATACTTGATACATAACAAAAATTTCTATCAACGAATTTACGTCCTGATAAAGAGGCTTCCAAAACCCGATAGACCAAATTTTTTGTGAGAATGATTAAGATAGAAAGAACAACAAAATGAACAGTACGGATCGTCATAATTGTGTTGCGATCGTGTGACTAGCATTCATTAGACTATAGTACAATACCTTGATTTAGAACTAAATAAGTTCAATGTATAGATTTGAAAAGTAGCTGTAGATTCATTTTTTTTCGAATGTTTGATCTAAACTGTTACGATTTAACATCTTATTAAATTTATCAATCGCCCCTGAATAGGTGATAATTGGATGTCAGAAACCACATGATCGGAACACATTTGGTGCTTCCAAAGGCATTAGAGTCCTATAATGCACCACTTAAGGGCCGCCTGAGCTATTTTTTAAAAATCAAAACCATCTTACTTTTATGTGGGAGAGATTTGATCATTCTTGCTAAGAATAAAGTAACTTGCTCATCGTTACATACTTGATCGGACATAAAAAAAAAAAGTAAAAAAAGCTATTTTAACAATGAATATGCGTCCTAGTGAAAGGCTTTCAAAATCCGATAGATGAAAAAAATTGGGAGAATGATGCAAAAACTAAGAAATGCAAAATGAACGGTATTGATTGTGTTGCAATTGTGTGGCTACACTAAGAAAGTGTTTTCGTATGATTTGCAAATCAGAAAGTCTGCCCACACAGCAGATCTGTGCACAGATTGTGCACAGATTTTTTTGTGGGGCCCACCAAGGGTCCCACACAAATCATCCGAGCCGTTCATTAAATGTTAAACATTTTTTCAAAGGTCTCCGTAAAAAATAAGTTCAATCCGATACTTATAGGTATTCGATCCAACCATATAACTTTTCATTATCCGAAAATCTGAATGAAAACTTAGATAGTTGGATGAAGTACCTATAGGTATTAGATTGAGCTTATTTTTTACGGGGACCCTTGAAAAAATGTTTTACATTTAATGAACGGCTCGGATGATTTTTGTGGGACCCGTGGTGGGCCCCACAAAAAAATCTGTGCACAATCTGTGCACATTTTTCTGTGTGTGTAGAACTGTTCTTTGCAAATACGTTGCATGAATAATGTTGTTAAGAAAATTCTATTCAAAGGCCTCAATTGTTGCCAATCCTATAAGATGGGCCGTCCAATTCCATAGTTCTGTTTAGGGCCCAAACATTTTGGACCTCAATTAGAGAAAATGCTTCGATGCAAAATTGGAATATCATAACTTCTATTTCGGATAAAAAAAAAAAAACAATTTCATAGCTTTATTTTCGTTAGCAGGGTAGAGTTTTATCAACTTTTAACAATAATGAATTTACTTCATTCTTAGTATGAATGATCTAATCTCTCCCACATAAAAGTTAGACGGTTTTGATTAAAAAAAAAGCTCAAACTTAATCGTTCAATGCTAACAATTAAGTTCAAAATGAAAGGTATTGATTGTCGTGATTGTGTTGCAATTGTGTGGCTACCGTATAAGGTATTGATTATAAAGGTAAAAAATTGAATTTTTTTTTAAAACTTGATTTTTTTATGATATTATTATTTTTAAATGAAAAGTCTTAGTTGTTACTTTTTTTTTCTAGAGAGATGAAAAATGCGAAAAAATATTGAATAAGGATAAAAAAGCCATTTGGCTTATTTAATGTTTTATTTTGTTTTTCCGTGCCTCGTGCTGTGCACGGCTTGAACCGTGCCGTGCCCATCTAGAACCGTGTCGTGTCGTGCCAGGCCAACTTTTGTGCCGTGCCTGTGCCATGCTGCCCACTTCCGTGCCCTTGCCGTGCCCCGGGCCCACTAAGGCCGTGCCGTGCCAGGCCAGGCCAAGACCGTGCCCATGCCGTGCCGGCCCAGCCCGGCCCGGCCCATTTGACACCTCTACCAGAAAGGCACAAGTCGCAAGTAATTATTGATGTGTTCATGACAAAAGAATATACTGTAATCTGGATGCCATTATAACATCACGGATGAAATACAAAAGACTCAAAATTATTGTGGTGGCGTTATGGCTATTCTTACTATGATTCCAAGTGCATAGCAAAAATGTTTTAGTACACCCATTCATTTCATATTTTTTCAACTTTTGATGGAAAGTAAATTTCAAAATTTCTCCTTTTATGTAGAAAAAATTATGCCTTGGGGTCACCGTTTTATTTGACAATCCAAGCTATTTATTTTGTAAGTCTTGATGTATTTATCTTCCACGGTAAAACTCAAGTTGATTAGAAATTCATAGAGACTTGTTCGAATTTAACTTGTTTCAAACGCAATGAACTTGAGTGATAGCTTGTTGGATTGCTATTCTTTGCTCGATTTATGAAGTGGTTGTCTCAAATATTTTTATTTTTTGGTACAAAGGAAATGAAAAGCACAGTTACTCTATCTCAAAAGCCACTCCTCTCATATTCGCCTCTAAGAAGGATAACGTCGACCGAGGGAATAATGTGTGACACCATTCTGTTCTCTTGATCAACTCCCATGTTGGCAAGTCTATCTGCCACCTTATTTCCAAGGATGGGATCAGGGGGGGGTTTAGTGGCGGCGACCGACACGACAAGAATTTTAGAAAATACAAGGCTTAAATACTTAAATGGTCCTTACAAAATAGAGTCCGTTTCATTTTCGTCCTTGTAAAATTTTTTGTGTCAATTTCGTCCTTCTAGTTTGTGACTCAGTTCAATGTTACCCTTGCCGTCAACCAATGGATGGAATTCGCCTACTGGGATAACGGAACCCTTATTTGGAACCTACCTTGCCCCCGTCTCCTCCCCCAAACATTACCCACACCATTTTCTACCAAAAAAAGATGCACGAGATCAATCTGCCATTCAATTACGTTACGAATGTGCGATAAAAAAATCACAAACGATATAGGTTTAGACCATTTATCTTCAACCTCTAACTTGGACCTCTAACTTGGACCATTTATCTTGCTCACAGTTGTCAACATGGTTCACAAATCCCCCCACATAACGAAGTGGATCCTCAACAAAATGCCCTAAATGGTGTACCTCAACAGTAAATTCATCAGCCATCTGTTTAATGAAGACAAATAAATCGCTACAAGTCAAAGAGGGGATCGCAAATGTGTACAAAAAAAACATTTTTTAACAGAGAAAAAGGTAGGTGAAAGATATAGAAAACCACACCCACTTTAAATTTGTCCCCCACTGAAAAAATTAGTGTATAAACTAATGATACAAATTAGTATAAACTAATGATGTTCATGTAGTAAATAACATCTTTTGAGCAGAAAACCCTAAACCATTTGCATTAAAATGTGGGTAACAATGGACTTACCTTAGCATCCACCAACGACGTCCTCGCGTTGATGATCTTCTCAGATTTTGTAAAGACCGACCACGCCAGCAAACCCTATCGAAGATCTTGATGAGACCTCACCCAATCCCTCTTTTGATGAGAAACGTACTGTTAAGGGTTTGGGGGAAACCCTAGCCAAGATTTTGTGCGTATTGGTTTTGGGAGACAGCGATGCGGGTAATATTGGACGTGGGTCAGGTTCCAAATAAGGGTTCCGTTATCCCAATAGGCGAATTCCGTCCAATTTGACAGCAAGGATGACATTGAACTGAGTCACAAACTAGAAGGACGAAATTGACACAAAAAATCTTACAAGGACGAAAATGAAACGGACTCTATTTTGTAAGGACCATTTAAGTATTTAAGCCAAAATACAATTATTATATGTAAAAAAAAAAATTATGCCTAACTTATATAGTCTCGCCACCACTAAATTTTTTTAGTATACATTTCGCCACTGCTAGGGTAAAATCTTGGTTCCGTCCTTGCTTATTTCCCTCTCTAAGCGTGTGCCTCAAGGTGCATCCTATTGCTTCCATGAGGGCTTTACATTCTTTGATGAACTTCGTGTGGGGTGACCTCTCATGTGGTTCCCCAATGATCAGCTCAGTAGCAGCGGTTGAGTCTGACTCCACTTCCATAGCATCCTTCCCTTGTTGTTGGATCATTTCGAGTCCCCTGAACAGCCCCCAAAGTTCAGCTTCCAAGCTTGTACAGTCTTCAAGCCTTCCAAAAAAACCAAGGATTCAATGCCCTCTCTCTCCCCTGAAAACTCTGCCATAGCCAGCCGGTCCTGGAATGCCGTTGCTGCTGCCATCAGTATTCAATTTTAGCTTTCCAGTACCTGGGAAAGTCCACGAAACAAGTCTTACGTACAGGTCTCGAACTAGCACATGAGATGAGAGATGGACTGAAAACTCTGCACAATTTCATTTGCAAAAATATGACTACTAGAACAAATTTCATTCGCATTAGTATCAATATTATCAAAGACTTTCCTGCTCCTCGATAGCCATATCTTCCAAAGGATAACAACGTACAACTAAGACATTCAAAAAATAACCCCCTGAATTCGCCTTTTAGTAGTTGACATTGATGTAAAGCCATTCACGCCATTCCTCCAAATTACCCGTAAGGGGTCCCTGGACACTAAAAATTTGAAGCCAAACATTAGCACTCAAAGGACATTCAAAAAATAAATGCATCATATATATCCTCATGACTGTCATTATACAATACAACGAGGACTATCGTTGTTCACCAGATTACGAATCAAACGTTGGTGGTTTGTAAGTATCTTAATTTCCATGCATAAAAATCCAAAGAAAACTTCTCAACTTTTGCAGGAATTTTAAGAACCCAAATCCATTTCCATTTAGCAAGTGATCAATGGGAATTAATTATCCGAAACAAAATTGTGAGCAGACTTCACACTGAATTTACCATTACTAGATAAGGTCCTGCATGGGGTCTCTTTAATAGTTGCCCATTTGGGAATGAGGGTGTTCATGATATACCTGGGGACATTACAAGCCTTCTTTCCTATCCTAGGTTATAGTAGTGTAAGATTTTCCTTTCAAAAGAAAATTATGAATACTTTTTCTTCTTGTTTTTCTTACTCTATTGAAGTTATCTCATAAGCACAAAAAATTTCACAACAAAGAAAGAAATACCCTAATGTGTAATGACTATAAGTTATCCTTCATCTTCATCTTTCTCCTCAACTCTCCTCCGCCAGTGAAAGCTCCATCATTGCCGCCTTTGGCATCAGAAACCTAAAGCTCTCTTTTCATCTCCCAAACTCAATTCTCTCTCATCCCACCCGTCGTCGATAGTGGAAACCAATGTTTTAATTGACTAAAAAACAGCAGAATAATTTGACAAGAGAGAAATCAACACAAAACAGAGATCGGAGAGAGAGAGAGAGAGATCGGAGAGATCGGAGAGAGAGCCGGGGTAGTGGCTGATGAATGTGGTGCATTTTTTTGATCGTTTCATATTCACAATCTCGAAAAATTGAAAGGTTTTTCGCGTTTTAAAACTCGAAAGTGATATATTTTCAAATTTAAAGTATGAATCTAGTTCTAAAACCATTCAGATATTAAAACTGGGATATGTCAAAATTTTCAGGTATTAGAATCTGAAATTTGTAAAGACTTATTGGTTTTTAAAATCCGAAATTCTATAATATTTTTGGGATTATGTATCCGAAATTGTGTAGAAAGCAACTATTTATTTTTTGGGTTTTCTTGGTCTCTTCGGTCGTGTCGATCATGGTGGTGGTGGTGGTGGTGGTAATGGAGGTTGTGCCGGTGGTGGAGGGGATTTAAGAGGAGGGGTGTGTATTGGGAATTGTAGGTGAATTTATTTAGTTGTATGGAGTAAATTGTGTTAGTAGAAATGTGTTATTGGTTGTAAGAAGAAATTAGCTTGTATGGAAAAAAAATTGTGTGCTGGGACCAAAAAAAAAAAAAATAATTTAAAAAAAAAAAAAACAAGAAAGAGGAAAGATTGAATCAGAACCTCAAACTAGCACCCTTTTATTTATTTAACCCCCTCATCAAATAAATCCTATTCAATTGATCAAAATCCCTCCATTAAAATTTGAGGACATAGTAGGAGTATTTGACAAGCAGACTTGCTTATTTAATTCATTACTAACTGATATTGTATGCGCAAGCGGCCACCAGTTAGGCTTCTAATTAATCGATCTTGCATCTCTCTTAGGATGGTTATGTTCCGTATCATTGCTTGGACCAGATACGGGCACCCTCCTCCGAGCATAGGTTGTTCATGCGATGTGATGTCAATTTTGATGTCTCCACCCAAGGCAGGAATTTGAATACCTTCATTGGACGGGCTGCTCATATCGAGTTCTTGGAGTCCGATGTTTTTGTCAGGTGCCCAGGTTCATTATGTGGTCTTTCCCGAAACTGTTTCGATGATTATATGTTACTAATGCACAGTCTTTGGCAGGCTATCCCTGTTGGCTACATGTCACTACAAGCGGCTTGAGTTAGCAACAGCTTTTCAAGGCCTTTACACGGACATTGTTGTCCTATTGTGCAAAATTTTAAGGTTTTTCAGACGAGTTTTATGTTTCTGGGCTGCTGAGCTAAACGCCCGTGAAATTTTCAAAATGAAAAAGTCAAAAAGCTTGGCAGCTCATGAAATGTAGACAAGGAAAAAAAAAAAAAAAAAACCTAAAAATTTATCAATAGGCAAAGATGGGCGAAACACTAAAAAACCGGCTTTCAAGCAGTTGCCAAACCAAGCAATGTTGGTGTTGTAAATGCAAGCACATCCTGGACACATACGGGGGCAAGTACAGACAAATCATTTCAGCATTGTTCATGGTTGGCTCGAATCTGACTCGGATCGAAGTGTTTTTTTCCTCTTGAAGTTTTCGCTCGGATTTGAATTTAGAGATGTGTGATTAAATACTGTAGGTAAAATTAGAATGCTCTGGTTTCTTATTCTTCTTGTGTTAACTACTTTGCTTTACGAAGTCAGGGGTTCTATAAATGAATGGTTCAGATTCACTACTGTGTGAATCTGAACTATATATTCATTTCCATTTTATGGAACAATTTTTTATGTACCATAACAGGCCTCATATTTGTAAACCGGAGGAAGGAGGAGTTTGGTAAAGATGACGGAAGCCTTGTAAGGAAAATCAAAGCATCACACGGGGTTAGATTAGATTCTTTTTATTCAAGTATTTTGTGCAGTAATAAAATTTTCTCTTTTGCTGTAACTTGAGGATTCTTCTTTTTTTATTTTTCCGTACAGCTGCAGACTGAGGGGAGTGATCAAATCCCTAAACCTTCGTTGATTTAAGTTCTAGTTAATCACTCTCTCTCTCTCCAAAAAGGCAAATGCGGCAAGTAACTATTTGGGTCCATGCACTTAGTAGTGGGTTCCATATGTAGGGTGCAGATCCAGTCTAGTCTTCAATGGACCAGTTTGGTCCAGTTAACGGTTGGGATTGATTGTACAAAATCCAATGCTTCACATGCTGCCACGTCAAGTATTACTTTTTGCTCTAAAAAAGGCACGGAACGGAAGTTATGCCAGAGTTAACTCTGAAAATGCAAAACACCACCCAAGTCACGTGTCACCTTATACATGACACTGAGACGCATTAGTGCAAAATTTATTAATGTTTTTAAATGCAAGTTCGATTATTCAACAAATAATTTTTATTTTAACCCCAAAGTTAGTCCGATTAGTTGGTGTGTTTGCCTGAAAAGAGTTCGATTCTTGAGGTCAGGTTGCACAAAAATTTGCACTCTTATGTGAATTTTCTTGTCCCGGCGTGGATGGCCTGCCTTTGACGAAAAATTAGTTGAGATGCGCATAAACTTGCCCAGACACCGCTGGCTATTTAACAAAAAAAAAAATACTCCTTCCATCCCTCCCAAATTGCCTACTCTCTATGAAAAGTCGTGTAGTTTTTCAATTGAAAAATAAAATACTTTCGATCACCATTTTTTAAGTTTCTTTATACCAAATTCAAGTACTTCACGATCTCTTTAATATGGTGCCAAAAAGTTGTAAAATTATGTCTGAAAGAACTTCATTTTTTAATCTCAAAATGAAACATCTTTTCAGAAGAGTCCAGCGACAAAGGTATGTGATAGATAATCTAATCGAGCAAATCAACCAACCAACCGAACTAACTTGGGGCTAAAACAAAAATTGCGTATGTGTTGAATAATCAAACTTACATTTAGGGGTCTTGTTTGATAGATTTCATTAAGATCTTTTACATGGTGTAAAAAAAATTGAAAAAATATTTTTCATTTTCATTATATTTGAGTTTGAAATTACCTCTGTTTGAAAAAAAATACTTTTTTAAAAAGTGGAACACCACCTCACCGTCATTTATCGAAGCGGCGAGCACGTGGTGAGGTGACACGTGACTTGGGTGGAGTTTTGCATTTTCAGAGTTAACTCTGGCATAACTTCCGTTCCGTGCCTTTTTTAGAGCAAAAAGTAATACTTGACGTGGCAGCATGTGAAGCATTGGATTTTGTACAATCAATCCCAGCCGTTAACTGGACCAAACTGGTCCATTGAAGACTGGACTGGATCTGCACCCCCATATGTATGTGAGGGATTGTGGATGGTGTTGTGTTTGAATTATTGTGTATCTAGACGTTTTGATAAAATAATCCAAACAGATTGAAGGGGTAGTTTTGTGACTGGTGGAGTTTAAGGGCAAATAAAGTCAGGTTGGAATACGGATTTGGCAGTAAACAAGTTAGGATTTGGTAGGGGGTTTTGGCATTATCAACTCCCTACGATAAATTAGAATATCCAACCTTTTGGAAACTTAAACTTTGTTTGAAACCTATGGAATGATGTGATGGAAGTAAGATTAAAGAAACTGACCCTCCCCTTGTTTGGTTTAAAAAGAAAGCGAGAGGAAAATACGAAAATTAAGTTTTCAACACACTTTGGGGTGTCAAACGGGCCGGGCTGGCACAACAAGACATGGGTACGACACATTTAAATGTGGCACGGCACGGGCACGTTAGTGCCCTGGCACGAATCGGTATTAGCGAGCACGTGGCTAGGCACAACACAACACGACACGATTTTAGTGGGCACGCGGACCTGCACGGGGCACGGAAGTGGGCAGACACAACATGAAAGTTTGCCTGGCACGGCACGGCACGGCACGACATGGTTTAGCCAGGCACAAGCACGGGAATGACACAAAAGTTGAACGGGCACGGCACGACATGACACGACACGGTTCTAGGCCTAGCCGGGCATGGCACGACATGGTTCTAGCCGGGCACGACACGGGTTGACGGGCACGGGCATGGGCACGGCACTGCACGACAAGATTCTAGCCGGGCACGGAACGGGTTGATGGGCATGGCATGGCACGCCACGACACGACACGGTTCTAGCCGGGCACAACACGGGTTAACGGGCACAAAAGGGCACGACACAAGGCACGAGAAAAAAATTATTAAATAATTTGACATGTGACTCATAAATATAATGTGATTAATTAACAATAATTTTAATTACAAAGCAAGGCATTTTAGTTTCATAATTTATAAAAAATAAGCTTTTAAATTGGAACAACTAACAATAAAAAAGGAAAAAAAACTAATTTACTAAAAAAAAACCTCTATGTGATTCGAACGCAAGTCCTATGGAACTTGTCACACATCACAAATCACCAAGGCCATTAGTCATGTTATGTTTTTATTTGGAACAACTAATAATAAATAAGAAACAAAATTGGTTTTTGAAAGTGTTTTATGTTGCTACCTGTGCTCTTTCGGGTGTTCTTTATCCTATTTCTTGTTTTGTGCTTAATCACTTGTATAATATCAGTTTCAATTTTAATACTTATAGAATAGAAACAAATTTCGTAGTTGCTTGTATTGATATGGAATCAAAATTCAAGAAATATTTTGAGGACATGCCAAAAATATTTATTGTAGCTGCAGTAATGGATCCAAGGATTAAGTTAGAAGGTGTTCAAATGCTCTTAGAAGGAATTTCTGATAACTTAATGATTACATTATGATGGGCGCGTAAATGTTCACATATGCGTCCCTTAATTTATCTTTGTTAAGTCGATTTATTTTATTACTTGGTGTTTTAATGCTTATTTTGTGTATTGTAGGTATTTGAAGGATTCGGTACAAAAAGCGCAAAATAAAAATATCAAACGGTGATTGAGGCTGGTTCGTTTGAAGGTCAATACAAAGTCAAGATAGTCCATGGGCATAACTACAGAGGATAGTAACTTGCAATTCAATTGGAATTTAGGTCGGCAAGTAGTAGCGTGCGTGGCCCACGGCTGGGAATTATTAGAATTAAAAAGTAAAAGGGTTTTCGGCCATATATATAACAGAGGACTGATTCACCAAGGAAACCTCTCTTTTACTTTTCTGACGGACGGATTCCGGGGCTGCCAAGACCGAGAGCTACAGGGAACAAAGCGCTGGGATATCTTCTTGGATTCTCACGTACGACGAAATAGAAGAGGGGGCTGCCGAGATCAGGAGGTTTTGTTCTGGATATTGTTTATGCAGTCTTAGATCTTACGTTTTTACTTCTGTTTCTTTTCCTATCAAGTTATTTGAAGTTTTGTTCAATTACTCATCTTTCGGCAATTCATATTATATTTTGTTCTTAATTAAAGTTGCTCGTGGATCTTATTTTAGTTTTAATCTTTTATTTAATTTTCATTCCAAGCATGATGCAAGTTAGGGTTTCTTTTGTTTCTCGTTTAATAATGTGTAAGTAGTCATTAGGTAGGGTCGCGGGGCGATTAGCACACCGTGACTAGTTTGGGTACTGCTCCTTTTATCGAATAATGAAAAAATAATTTTAGATTGGAAAATACTTCCCGCTGACTAAGTAGCACGGATACGGATACGGATACGAGATACGGATACGATACGATACGGATACGCAGATACGTGATTTTTCCGAAAAGTAGGATACGATACGTTGGGATACGTTGAATATAAAAATAAATAAAAATAATATTCCATTGGCGACTAAAGTTATCCATTACACAAGTAGAAGCAGAATCCATTCAGATTCAATATACTGTTATTAAAAAAAAAAATCAGATAACAACAGTAGCTACTAGCTAATATCTATACAATGTTTCTCTTGGCATGGTGGTTAGTCACATGCCTTTTGCTTTGGGTATTGTAGCACAAGGGTTCGAAACTGGTGTTTGCAATTTAAAATTTTCTGATAAAAAAGAAGAAGCTAATATCTATACAGCGTTGTGTATGTATATATATATATATGTATGTATGTATATGCTACAAGCAAAACGAGAGAGAGAGAGAAGAGACAGAAGAGAGAGAGAGAGCGAGAAAAGAGAGACGAGAGAAGAGAGAGACGAGAAGAGAGAGAGATGAGAGAGATGAGAGAGACGAGAGAGAGAGGAGAGCTTACAGGTCAGATCGAGAGATGAGAGATGACAGAGATGGTCTAGATGGATCGCTTTCTTCTCCCTTTTCGTTTCTGCTTTTTCTTTTCGTTCTTTTTCTCGTCAGGAAAGGGTAATTAGGTTATATAACCCTAATTACAGTTCAAACCCATATGTTTTAAGTAATAACAAATTTACCCCCGAACGTATCCGAAACGTATCCCAGCGTATCCAAAACGTATCCGAGCGTATCCGAAACGTATCCGAACACCAAAAAATAAATTTGAAAACCGGATACTTTAAAAAACGTATCGGATACGTATCCGGAGCGTATCCGAGCGTATCCGTATCCGATACGCGTACGGTACGTGATACGGAGGCCAAAATAGAGTATCCGTGCTTCATAGCCCGCTGACAAAACCCGGGCATCGTCGAAGCCCATGTGAACGGGGGAATGGGGGTCCAAAACTCATTCTTCACTGCGCATGGGTATACGGCGACCATAGGGTCGTGCATCTTGCGGGGTATCTTTTTATATCTAAAATTAAATGTTTTTAAGAAGTCCAAATAGAGCAGGTTAATCCGGACTAGTTACAAGTGCTATGAACCCTACGACCGTACCTCTATTTAATTATTTGAAAAGAATAGTTATTTTCTAGATTTTAGTTAATCTTCCATCAATCGACAAAGGGTGGCTACCTAAGAGCCAATTTAATCAATAACAACCCGAGTTTTTAGTCAGCACACATCACCATCTCTGTGGATTCGACTCCGGACTTACCGGATATTATGCTGCATCGGTTTCCGCCCTACGCTTGGGGCAACCCATTAATTTAGGTATAGGAATCGGTCAAGCACATTACCTTCTCGTACTGAAGTAAAATCGCTATTGACTAATTTATATGCTTCTTATGAGTCTAAGTTTGCAAGCATTACTACGACTATGAGTATTACTACTGTTCCTTACCATCTACAACTAGCACTAACCTATCCTGGTCTCTCATTTCCAAGAAAGGTAAAAGTCCAAGTTCACGCTATGAACTTGTTAAATATTTAGAGATAGAGCATCTTACCGAAAATGACGACTTAAAAAATTTTGATAAAAAAATGAAAAGCATTTCCCATTCTTTCCATCTTGGCACGTGATGCACTAACAACTCCTCTCTCTTCAGTTGCATCAGAATCTGCTTTTAGTGCAGGTAAGAGAGTGTTAGATGAGAAGAGGAGCAGACTAGCTCTAGACATTTTGGATTGTCTCCTATGCTTAAAAGATTGGGAAGATGCACATCTTAGAATTCAAAAAAGATCAGCTAAAGATGAATTCAGAGATTATTTTTCAGACTCTGATATATATGGTGATGATTAGGGGAGATGCATTACTAATGTGATGCTGCTGGTAACTTATGACGGCCTTAAAGGCAACTTAACGTTGCTGTAGCTTCCAGGTGGTGCTGGTGCTATTCTTTATACATCAGTGTGTGTGTGTGTGTGTGTGTGTGTGTATTGTTACCAAATGCCCAGGAAACTGTAACCATTTATCGGCTATGATGATAAAAAAAAAAAAACTAACATTTGAAGAGTACGGTTAGACAACTTATGAAGGTCTTAATGCTAACTTATGAAGGCTTTAATGACAACTTAACGTTGCCACTTGCCTCCATGTGGCATTCTTTATTCTGAGCCAAAGTGTGTGTGTGTATATTATTATAAGCAGACAATGACTTGGCTAGTTGGTGCAAATGTGTGTGTGTGTGTGATTTGGGTTGGTTACAGTTTTTTGGGCATTTGGTTACAGTTTTTCTGGGCATCTTGGTTGTTTCTATGGCTCATTCACTGTTGTTGATGGGCATTTGGTCATTTACTGAGCCTAAGGATAGAATTCTTTGACATATATTGGTGGATATGATCTGTTTCGTATTGAAATATGTGATGATGGTCTGTTTCTTATTGAAATATCTGTTAATGGCATTGGCAAGGTGGGGTAACTTTTGTTGCAGCCAGCCATGAATACTTTTGGGCCTTTGGCTATGATCTTATTCTGAGCCCAAGTGTGTGTATTTGTTGTAGCCAGCCATGAATACTTTTGGGCCTTTGGCTATGATGTGTGATAAGCTGAGCCAAAATATGAGTTCCTTCTAGTTTTCACCTATTTTTATGTGTATGCAGTCTATGCAGGTCTGGACTAGTAGTGGAATTACATATATTATGCAACTAGTCCGTTTCTTATTGAAATATCTATTAATGGCCTTGGTGGGGTAACTTTTGTTGCAGCCAACCATGAGTACTTTTGGCTTTGATGTGTGATAAAACTGAGCCAAAATGTATGAGTTCCTTCCAGTTTTCAGCTTATGCAGGTGTATGAAAGTTGTCCTAGGTGCCGCCGCGGCCCCTCCATGGTCTTGCTGGTGCTATTGTTGGGTCATTTACTGGGGGAACATTGGTTGACAAATTTGGCAGAACAAGAACTTTTCAACTGGATGCAATTCCCCTTGCTGTTGGAGCATTTCTTTGGTACATCTCTTTGTTTTCATGACGAGGGTTGTATTACTTTTTCCAGTTTTACAAGTGTTTATTGAATTGCAGAACTGATGCTGCCTTATAACTAGTACAATTCAACATTGCTTTACTAAAAAAGTTTTAGGGTTAGGTAAACACTCATGATTTAGCACCAAACCCTCTTTATGAATATGAACTATTCATATCCATTTCATGGAACATTTTCCTATACCATAACAGGCCTCATATTTGTAAACTGGAGGAAGGAGGAGTTCGGTAAAGATGACAAAAGCCTTGTAAGGAAAATCAAAGCATCACACGGGGGTTGGATTTAGATCCTTTTTTATTTGTGCGGTAATAATAAAATTAGTGTTGCATTTCCATTTCTCTTTTGCTGTAACTTGAGGATTCTTCTTTTTTTTCCGTACAGCTGCAGACTGAGGGAAATGATCAAAATCCCTAACCTTCTAGTTGATTTAAGTTCCAGTTAATCACTCTCTCCATAAAGGCAACCGTGGCAAGTAACTATTGGGGTCCCATGCACTTAGTAGTTGGCTCCACATGTATGTGAGAGATTGTGGAGGATGCTGTGTTTAGATTATTATTGTGTATCTAGACTTTTTAATAAAATAATTCAAACAGATTGAAGGGGTAGTTTTGTGACTGGTGGAGTTAAAGGGCAAATAAAGTCAGGTTGGAATAATGTTTTGGCAGTAAACAAGTTAGGTTTTGGTAGGAACATTTTTGGGTTTTGACATTATCAACTCTCTACAATAAATTAGAATTTTCAAATCAATTGCATTGCGCCACGTCGTCATGTGTTATTAATTGGGACAACTGTTTTGACACGTGTCGCAGTGTAATTGATTTGGAGAAAACAAATATTTACACCGATGGTGTAAAGATATAAATTGAGTGCCATTTGATGAGTAACTGAGAACAAAATAACAATAAGCAACATGGTAAGTTGGCACTTCCTCCCCAGTTGCTATGGGAAACAAAGGATGAAATACAATCGATTCCTCCATTTAAGAGAATAAATTCTTTACACTGTCGGTGTAAACATTTGTTTCCTCAAAATCAATTGTATTGCACCACGTTGCTATATTTTATTAATGAGTGTTGCTACTGGTACAGCATCTAGGGCACAAACAGCATGTACAATGCATGTTTGAGGCCGTTTCAGGTCCAACAAAGATAATCGGAACCACTTATTTTGTTCAATCTATTTTGTGTAAGGTCCCTGTAAAAAATCAGCTTCATCCGATGTCAACAAAAGCGTTTACGAAGCATCCAAAATCGCTTTACAAATTTTCTAAAGCAATTTTGGACTCTTTGTAAACGCCCTTATCGATGTCGGATAAAGCTGATTTTTTATAGAGACCTTAAGAAAAATATATTGAATAAAATGAGCTACTCCAATTATTTTTGTTGGGCCCGTTTCGGGCCCAAACGCCCGCTGTACATGCTGTTTGTGCCCCATTATCTGTACAAGTAGCATTTCTGTTTATTAATTGGAATCACTATTTTGACACGTATCGCAATGCAATTGATTTGGATGAAATAAATGTTTATACCGACAGTATATATACAAAGAAGAAAGAGATGGAAGGAAGATTAAAGAAACTGACCCTCCCCTTGTTTTTTGGTTTAAAAAGAAAGCGAGAGGAAAATACGAAAATTAAGTTTTGAGCACATTATGTTTTTCTCACATTTTTCTCCCGTTTGTTTTTTTGTAAATAGATACCCATTTACTTACATCAAGTCTACAGCCACATCAAAAATACACACTCAAACACACAAATATTTGCATAAATGTGTGGGCCTCTACACACTTGTGATTTATTGTCTATTACATTATGTGAGTGCATATTTGTAAATTTGACTCGTTTGACCAAAAAAAAAAAAAAAGACTTCGTTCCAGAATACCTTCTTAAAAAAGTACTTATTTCACATTTTTAAACTAAAAAATAATGTAAATAAAAAATAATTTTTTAATTTTTTTGCACCGTATAAAATATGCAACATTCATATTATATATTTTTAAATTTCAATAAGCCAATTATTTTTAAATTTGAAATTGCCTTATTTTTTTCTGTTCTGAAACGGGGCCTAAATTCCGGTCTATGGAGTAGTTGACGGGGCAAGTACTCCGCTTTGGTCTGGAGTCCTCCTCGAATTTTCCACCCTATCATGTTGGTGAGTTGGTTGGTGGCTGGGCCCCTCCCTCTCTCTCTCTCTCTCTCTCTCTCTCTCTCTCTTCATTTCCACCACGACCTCCACTCCCTCGATCGCGCCATTATCCCAATCGTAGAATTTTCCACTAATAATTACATCAGGGTAAATGGGCAGACTTCTACATACTATACTAGTCCAGTCCAACTTGCCCTTGCGAAATCATGACTGACATACTTTTCTTGGTTCATATTTACTATGTGTAGCTAGTCTGATTCCTCTGTCCCTGATTCTTTTTTCATTCCTCTGATTGTAGTGCAAGCGGAATTCCTCCCTGCAATATGGAGTTCCATCCTCCTTCTCTTCATTAATCACGTCATCCGAGGTAAGTAATGTTCCTGAAGTAAGATTGAAGGAATGTTCATATGTATATTTAGTTGCAAGCAAGACTGCCTGATTGGGCATATAGCCTGAATGAGTGGGCAAGTTCCGTCTTCGACCTAGGTCAATGTGTAACTAGAAAGTCCTGCTGCTGGTCTTCCGTCTAGTCTTCCAGTTTGATTGAATTGATCCGTCTTCGTCGACCGAATGAGTCTCTCAGCCCGGGAGTGATGTCATCTCCTTTCCTCTTCTGCTGTTGAAAGGTCTGTGCCAACTCGGGCAAGGGGACTGACTCCAAGGGAAGCAACGTCTAATGCACATGTAGTCCCGGCAAGGGCAGTTAAGACCCACTTTCTAGAGAATCTGTCCCTGCTGCTCTAGTTCCATAGGCGCTTTGTTGCCCATGTGAGAAAGAGAATAGTTGTTTTGTTGTTAGCAGTTGGCGCTACTCAGATTCTGTTGGTGTTAAGGGTGATGAGGAGTGAAACTCCGTCTAGTTAGGCCAGGACAGCTACGGTAAAGAACCTAGGCAATATGCTATGTCTGCGTCTATCCTCGCTGTCAGGGCAGCTTCAGGCTTTTAAGCCTGCATTAGCCTCTCTCTCTCTCTCTCTACACAGTTACACACACTGGACATTTGAGCTACTACTCCCAGCTAGTTGTTCCTTTTTCCCTCTTCTAAATGGCTGGTTTTCGTGCAACAATACGCTACAACAACCCTTTTCTCGTTTCTCTATTGCCACTTGTGCTATTTCTTCCGAATTTTCATCAAACAGGTCTCTCTCTCTCTCTCTCTCTCTCTCTCTCTCTCTCTCTGTGGTGTTGGCAATGATCTGAGGTAGTCTCTCATATGTAAGATAAGATTAACTCGTACCCTCAAGGGTTGGCCTAGTTATTCTGTTTGTTGCTTTCCCTTCTTATGATTGCTTGAATATTGATTATTAGTTTGATTATTTTTATACTCTGTAAGAGATTAAAAAAATAAGCAAATCTTTAAATCTAGTCGAACTAGGATTTTTCAGTGGTGGTGAGGGCTTGAGACTCGGATGTTTACTTTCTTTTAAAGTCTCAGGTTCGAAACCTATCAGATGCTATTAATTCGTATCGGTCGAGTCCATACAAGAGCTTTAACACTTAGCCGGGTCAAGCGACCTTGCTAAACCTACTTTTCGCATTGCCACTGTGCATAATCCTTTTTTAAGTATAAGGTTAACTCTATTGGGTTTAAATCCAAACAACCACATATTGGCTAAATGAAATTCTAAAATTCGTGCAGATGCACAAATAGGGGTGTGCTACGGACGATTGGGCAACAATTTACCGTCCAGTCAAGAAGTAGTCCAACTCTACAAATCCAACGGCATTCGAAGGATGAGAATCTACGCTCCCAACCCACAAACTCTCCAAGCTCTCCGGGGATCCGGCATCGAGCTCGTACTTGATGTCCCCAACAGCGATCTCGAGGGTCTCGCCGATGACGCTGCCGCTGCAAGAAAGTGGGTCCAAGACAACGTCTTGAACTATAACCCGGACGTCAAGTTCCGGATCATAGCCGTAGGGAATGAGGTCAATCCCAACGGCGGTGAAACGGCTCGCCTTGCTCCGTTTGTGCTCCCTGCCATGTCAAAGATCTATGATGCAATTGCCTCTGCTGGCTTGAAGGACCAAATCAAGGTTTTTTACTTCAAAATCTTACTTTTATTACCATGATTTTCTAATCTTAGAATTAGTTTCCTTCAAGTCGCTCGTCGCTTTCTATCATATCGTTTCACAATAAGATTTTAACCATTACGGCTTAGGTTGTTTGGCTGTAAAAATGAAGAGGAAAATATTTTCAAGATAAAACGTCTTGCACCAACAAGGTGAAATTGTTTTTCTCTAATTTTGGCCATAATTCATTTTTTCATTTCACCCCCGATGGTCCGACATTTTCCAAAACCACATATTCCATTTCCTTCTTCTCCCAAATCATATTAAATTCAAAATGAGAGAGAGGAAGTGGAGAGAGAGAGAGCTTACTAAATTAAAATATTTCTAAACCAATGTAGGAAAACACACGCACGATATACAAATACGATAACTGTAAAGAATCAAACAACACAAGAATTTTACGTGGTTCCCCAAATATTTTGCATCGAAACAAACCGAGCCTTCATTCCTCTAATATAAAGCCGTTGTGAGTTTGGGATGGTTTGACTTTTCATATTGTTTTCGTTTTACCTTCTTGCTCTATGAGTTGTATCTTAACTCACGGTAAACGGATACAAATCGTCTCGACAGAATACAAAGTACTGAACTACTGATGCTAGTTCTATTTTTTTCAAATTAGCTTACATGCCGATTATGTTGGTGATCCTTTATATAAATGACTCTGAATTGATCGAAATTTAAAATTTCCCAGGTTTCCACGGTAACATACTCGGCACTCGTAAGCAACTCATTCCCTCCTTCTCAAGGTCCTTTTGATGGCGCCTCGGGCTCATTCATGGGACCGATCATCAACTTCCTAAAGAAAACCAACAACATGCAGCTACTCTTCAACATATACCCCTACTTTAGCCACATCGGGGATCCCCAAAACGTGCCTCTACCGTATGCCCTTTTCACAGCAACAGGAGGTTTCCCACAAGATGGTCAGTTCCAATACAGGAACCTCTTCGATGCCATGTTGGACGCTGCCTACTCTGCCGTTGAGAAGGCGGGTGGACCCAACGTGAAAATCGTTGTGTCAGAAACCGGATGGCCGTCTGCGGGTGGCCCTTCTGCTTCGGTGAAGAATGCAACGACTTATTATCGGAACCTTATCAATCATGTGCAAGGAGGGAGTGGGAGTCCAAAGAGGCCTGGAAGGGCTATTGAGACTTATTTGTATGCCATGTTTGATGACAATCAGAAGACTGGAGCAGAGAGTGAGAAACATTTTGGGCTTTTCTCACCCAGCAAGCAACCCAAATACCAAATTCCCCAAAGCACATGGTCAACAATAGCCCTGGTCGAATCCCTCATATTATCCTGTACCATTTGACTGGCCTTGAGGCTATGGGGACTGAAAGTGAAATGGAGTGTTTTGTACTATATCTGGTGCCATTCAAAATTGTGTCTTCACCCGTGGAGTGTTTTGATTTAATACAAGGTTTGTATTAAATCAAATAATTGATCGGAATCGTTTATTTTGTAGTACTCATTGAAGGGATTGGTCAACTAACCATGTTTGTGCATGAAAAATGGGAAACAGAATTGGGTTTAAAACTTCAACCGTTCATTTTTCCTTGCACACAAAGCAAGTCGTTCATACAATTCGATGAACTAATTAGATTGGCAAAGAAAATGTTCTTGAGGAGTTCTACAAAATGAAAGATTATGGTCATTTTTGTTAGTTAATCATGCTCTCCAGAAAGGCACATGTTGTAATGTAATTATTAGTGTGTTCATGACGAAAGAATATAATTTGTATGCCTTTGTAACAACAGGGATGAAATACAAAAGACTCAAAATTATTGTGGTGGCCAAGTGCACACCAAAAATGTTTTAGTACATTCATTTCATATTTTTCCAACTTTTGATGGAAAGTAATTTTCAAATTTTCTCGTTTTATGTAGAAAAAGTTATGCCATAGGGTCTATCACCATTTTATTTGATGATCCAAGCTACTGTATTTATTTGGTAACTCTTGACGTATTTATTTTTCATGGTAAAACTCAAGTTGATTAGAAATCCGTAGAGACTTGTTCGCATATAACTTGTTTCAAACGTAACGAACTTGAGTAGTAGCTCGTTGTTAATTTATCTTTTTGGTCCCCAGAGTATTAGCGAGTGACCAATTTTCATCCCAATGTAAACACTGACCAATTTAGTATCCAATGTTTAAAATTTGTGTCGATTTGGTCCCTATCCATAACGTCATTTCTTGACTTATTATCATATTGGCATCTAATGTTCAAATCTGAAGAAAAGAGTAACAAAAGGGGCTAAGTGATAATGCTCTGTTTGAAACTCAGGTAAAAGAAAGAAAAATTAAAAAAATATTTCCCTTCTATTGTTTGGCTGGAAGAGAAAGAGAGAAGAAAATAAAAATTTCAAATTTAGTAAATAGTAAATTATCCCTCCCATTTGTCTCCTATTTTCCTTCTCTTTTCTTTTCTTTTCTTTTCCCTTTCCATAGGTTCTAAACAAAGTAAATAGACTAATGAGGCAACGAGTAGGATTTTTTAGATTGTTAACATCTCAATATTATGTTAGCATATTTTGTAGGTTCTATTATTATGTTTCAATACAATCAATAATACATTATTTCGCTATTTTCACATAGATAAAGCGGTTAAAGTAAAATTACTCCATTTTAGAGCAAGTTTACCAATACTTAGTTAAAAAAACTTGTGAATAGTGTACATTTTTCATTTTAGCTACTCACATTTCTTTCAACACTATACTATCTATTTAACCTATGCTCTATTAAAATACGCAATTTTTTCAACTTTTTCCTTTATTCTATTATTATAATATGAGAGAGAGGGGAAAAGGGAGGGGGAGATAAAGAGAATTAAATACTCTTAAATAATCAAACAAATGGAATTCCTTATGGACAGTTGTTAGGTATTAATACCTAACCAATTCTTCAAAGCTATTTACCTCCCTTTTTACCTCCCCTACTGCAACTTGTTTTTCAGTTCTCCTTTGGTAAAATAGCTAAAATGACCATTTTACATCATCTGATAAATTTGCTCTTACTGCATAGTAGTTTAAGGGAGTGCAATTTTGTTCACCCTCCTTAAAAGAGTGTGAACATTACCCTCCTCCTTATTGGTTAAAATGGTGTGGGTCCCACAACAAAGTGATGTCATACTTACCATGCAATACACTTTTTGGTAAGCATAATATCACTTTATGGTAGGACCCATGTCATTTCAACCAATAGGAAGGAGGGTAATGTTCACCCTCTTAAGTAGAGAGCGAACAAAACTCAACTCAGTTTAAGGAGGTAATGTGTAATTAAGAAACTTTGAGAGCGAGTGGGACCAGCTGCTAGAGACACCATACATCAACAAGCCACGTGGAACAACCTTTTTCATCCACGTGGGACCAGATGATCCACGCCATCAATAACGATAAACTGATAACCTGATAGCATAGAGCACTGATGAGACAAATGAAACGATAGAAGAAGAAGAAGAGAGAGAGAGAGAGAATGGCACGACCTTGGCTACACTTGAACAACAGCAGGAGCATGGCAATGGCGTGTGCCAAAGAGAGTAACCAACACAGAGTTCTACTTCCAGAAAAGGTTCGAAATTCTAGGGTTTTGATACTCGGTGGAACTGGCAGGGTCGGAGGCTCCACCGCCATTGCTCTCTCCAAGCTCTGTCCCGACCTCCGAATCGTCGTTGGTGGCCGGAACAAGTAATTTTGTTCAATTTTCCCTTACCTCGCTCTGTTTGGCTGCCGAGAAAATAAACTAGGCTTTTTGTTTTTGGTACCTTGCGTTATATATTTAGTTTCGGATGCGAGGTTTCATTTTCCTTGATTTTGTGAGCGCGTAAGTTTAGGTACGTAGCGATTTTGAATTGTGGCGATTTCTCCGGTTTATCTTAGTTCTATGTTCCCTATACTTTGCTGATGCTACAATGAAGTAGAGTTTCCAGCCTTATGTTATTAGAAGTTTTCATCAAATGTGCCCAGTACATGTTGTTATAGTTTAGCTTGTGTGGTATTTTTCAAGTATGAGCGCAGCGAAGGCACTACTATCATAATTTACATACAGAAATTTTGTCGCGAAATCATTTGGCTAAATTGCACTCCTTCAATGTTGTTTGCAATTACAAAAATTTCAATGCCATATCATTCTGTAGGGGTTTTTGGTGTTAAAATCTGAATGATAAGCACTCTTGAGATTCGTACAAGACTATTAATCTATTATGGATACTGATTACTACAAGTTGAACATGGATCTGGGCTTGTTGGATGACAAAATTTGAATACAAGTAAAGCATTCAACAATTCTACTAGTGTCCCGTTTGGTTTACATGCGATAGGGATATGGGAAGGCAGTTGTCAAAATGCCTTTTGGCATATGGGTTTATGTACTTGCAACTATAATCACAAAAGAAGATGCTCTCTCTCTCTCTCTCTCTCTCTCTCTCTCTCTCTCTCTGTCTGGTGAGAGCTGCAATTCCTGTGCCCATTAATTTGCTAGATTCTTGACATTTCTAGTCCGAAAACTATGTGATTTTTAATCTCAGATTCTCAAGTTGTCTACATTGCTGTTCCATGGCAGGGAAAAAGGTGCTGCTAGGGTGGCTGAACTAGGGAAAAACTCAGAATTTGCTGAAGTTGACATTGAAGAGAGGGCATCATTGGAAGCAACCTTACGTGGTTTGCCATCTATTCATAAATCCAAACATTCAACGAAACAATTTCTTAGTACCATGAGTGTAATTTTAAGGCTTCAGTTGCTGCCTATAGTTTTGGGATGCTGGTCTCCTGTTCATCTGAAGATGGAATACTTTACTTCTTATTTTCATATAGCATTTTATTGGTCACTCTGGTAATTTTAACAGGAAATATACAACCAGCCGTTTTCAGGACAACAAAATTTTGTTGAGACTCTATCTTCCATTTTCCTGTGGACAAATAGTGATGAACTCGGACCAATATGAATCAGCTTGGAATAAAAATCTTAGCCATTCTGTTCCCACCATTGTTATTACAGGAAAAATGTTTAATCACATTCAGTATGCATGTAGATCTTGAAATGTCTTCGTTCTGATCTTTCATTAAATACAGTTCTGCGATCGTATCATCTAGGTAGTTGATAATGAACCCCAGCTCACATTGGTGGAAAGAAGCCATATATTTTCTATGTTCTTCGACCAACTTCATATCGTCTCTTCTATTATATGTGTAGCATGGGGACTTATTGGTGAATATGGAGGGGGACGAAAATGGATCCTGAATCACTATATGCAGTTGGATTAACTGAAGAATGCCCATTTAGGACATACACACAATAAACACTTAGGTAGGTTTGGGCAATGTACGTCTAACTAGTCTGAAGTCTTTTCCTTTGGGAGTTGTTAATGTTTATGTTTGTACCTATCTCTGGTGAATGTGGTTTATATGAAATGCCGCTAGCAGGGTACCTCTTGGATCTTACTGTTATCTTCTCGTTCGTGGGCATTAGAAAAGAAGACTTCTTGTGCTTGTAGACTGTAACTGCATTTAGTAAAGGACACTGACCACATGATGCCCTCAAAATGTCCAATACAACAATAGAATATTCTCTGAGGTTATAACACCATCAAAATGGTTTTGGTTTCTTCAACATTCCCAAATTGAACTGTGGTGCTTCCTCTGCAGATGTGGATCTTGTAGTTCATTCTGCGGGACCATTCCAACAGGCGGAGAAGTGCACTGTGCTGGAAGTGGCCATACAGACCAAGGTGAGAAGCAGGTAATTAGCTTGGTTTTTGTTAGTAATTAGCTAAATATTTTTCTTCTTATGGATTAGCTACTCCATTTTTTTGATTTCGTTTTTGCCTCCGCACAGACAGCATACATGGATGTTTGTGATGATACCAGTTATGCATTCCGTGCAAAATCCTACATGAGTAAAGCATTGGCTGCAAATATTCCAGCCATAACAACAGGAGGAATCTATCCTGGAGTGAGCAACGGTGCCAGTACACTCGGTCTTGTTGAATTTTGCACATTTAAATCACCTTCAACTGCATAACCACCTGTTGAGGACATTATAATAGAAATATAAACTATTCTACGAACAAAAGTGAAAGAACTGCGTTGGAGGATGAATGGCCATGCCACCAATAAACAGAAACCAACTCCTGATCCTCGAAGTATAAACTATTCTATGACCGAAAGTCAAAGAAGTGCATTGTATCCACACTGCTAAACAGAACCAACGGCTGATGTTGTACCCCTGGCTCCGCAACTCTTAGTCCTGTATACTGTTGTGAGGCGTTGATTTAAGTATACAGTGTTGGCTTGGCCCGCCCCATTTTCCCAAATCCCAATCAGTGCCAGAGTAACTTTTTTCTTATGCAATGTCTGTCAATATCCATATCTCAACACTTCGGCATTTCCAGTGGAGATTTCGGACAGATTTTAGTTTTTCCCACAGTTCGTGGAAGAGTTCATGGCTTGTCTGAACTAACAAAAACCTTATTTTTCTAATAAATATTGGAATTGAACTTCAGTATTACTGTGTTGGAATTCATATTTAGGTCAGATATTCATCGAATATGTCTGGATTGCTTCTTTCAGCTCCGGAATTTGACTCCCAAATGATTTTCATGACAGTTATGGCAGCTGAGTTAGTTCGTGCTGCACGGAGTGAAAGCAAGGGAGAGCCTGAGAGGCTAAGGTAATCATTTTCCCTGTCCCCTTCATGTTTGGTTTCTTTCTTTATTGTTAGCTTCTTTTCAGCATCTGCTGCAGCCATTAAGAAATGGAATTCTGAAATTCAAAACTTGGAAAGTTAGCCCAGTTTTACTCGATTCTCTGCATAATGGATCAGGAAAGAGGGGGAGGGGAGGGGGGAGGCAAAAAGAATATTCTTCAACGACGTAACGGGGCACATCTTGTCATTTTATTCTTTTGGACAACAAATAAGGAATTTAAATCTCAAAAAAGTATACAGAGATTAGCAGGAGAGGAGAATGCGATAATATGGCATCATTGATCCAAACAGTACATTCCAGCTAGTTTGGCACCAACTCCCAGAACTAATCATGTGCCCCCCAGGCACCAAACAAAAGATGGCTGGCAATAATTCAACCATCACCAAAGCTACAAGAAACAAAGAATACACACCTTTAGCTCCAAGTCAACATCCTTGTTCATCTTCTTTCGTTCTGTTGATTTTAGCCAGGTCTTTTTTGGTCCGTTATTAATATTCTCGTTCCTTGCTTTCCTGATAGTTCTGTGTATTGTACGCAGTTATTCCCTCGTTGAACTACTACTTAGGTGCTAATAGTAAGGGCAGTTGATAAAATGGAAACCCAACATAGTTTTATCCATCATTGTCAATTTGGTAGTTGTTAGTTGGGATCGTGAGCAATTAAACTTTGCCTTTTCTTTCTTTTTGAACGAATTGAGGAACTTACATGTTCTTGTATTATGTATCAGATTCTCCTACTACACGGCAGGCACTGGTGGTGCTGGCCCAACAATATTAGCCACTAGTTTTTTACTCCTTGGAGAGGAGGTTGTTGCATATAGTAAAGGTTTGTTTCTAGCTCATATCTTTATAAAGTTTATGACTTGAGGACCCATATTTTGGTTTACTTTATGTCAGGAGAAAAGATAACCATCAAGCCCTATAGTGGAATGCGCAATATCGACTTTGGGAAGGGGATTGGAAAAAAAGATGTTTATCTCTTGTAAGTATTTAGGAGAAGACTTCGACAGTGAAATTTTGCATGTGTACAGTTGTGGAGCCAAAATATTTAGTTATTTCTAACTATTAAATGCAACTCCCTCTTTCCCGATTTGTTTGTCCAATCTCGGGTTTCCTAGTTATTAAAGAAACAAATCTGATCCATTGATTTCAAAATTTACATAATCTAATCCATTGTTTTGAAATTGGATAGTCAATTTGGGACATGTAAAAGTAAAAAGGGGGACAAACAAATTGGGACGGAGGGAGTATGTAATTAGTAAATACAGTTTTTGCAACTACTAAAACTGGTGTCCCACTGGAGTTGAACTTGGAAAGAGCAATAATGAAAAATTTTTAGTTCATAATACTGAAGATTTGTTTATAGAAGTACAAAAGAAAATCCTGGTTATCATGCAGATGGCTTAGGTACTTTTCCCTCTCAAAACTATTTCAGTAACAGATCATGCCTTTCAGGAATTTACCGGAGGTGAGAAGTACTCATGAGATCCTAGGAGTACCTACTGTTAGTGCTCGATTTGGAACTGCACCATTTTACTGGAATTGGGGAATGGTAGCGATGACTAATCTTCTACCAGTGGTATGATTTTACATTCTTATCATCGTTTTTGTTCAACTCGGTTGTGTCTCATACACTTGTTTCGTTGCTTCCTAGGTCTAAGAATTCTCCTTGAATTATTGGAAAAGGTTCGTAAATCCTGTAACTACTAAACAAGTTAAAGAAATTAGAAAGTGACAAGTGCAGCGACGTTCAGCGAGATAACTTAGTTACTACGAGTAACAGCTTTTGTAGGAGTTAGCTTTCCATTACGGAGTTAGCATACCATTAGTACATCACAGCGGATGAAGAATGGTTGTTTGGAGATTACTGATCACTTATGTTTTTGTACAGTACCACTAATGTACTTTTTTACTGTATCTTTTATGGATAATTGCTCTGCAGAATAGAAATGTTGTACATCCAAACAAGTTTATGGGAATTTAAAAACAAAGGTCTACTGATTTACACTTCATTATCAATATGACAAATGCCATATGTATGATCTACTGTGGTTGAATATTGGCCTTTCTAATTTTGGGCTAGTCTTGCAGGAATTTCTTAGAGACAGGAGTAAAGTTCAGAAGTTGGTTGAACTATTTGACCCTGTGGTCCGAGCAGTTGATGAAATTGCTGGAGAGCGTGTTTCAATGAGGGTATGATACTTGCATAAATTCTTAAACAGATACAGTGCTGTTGTCTTCATTTTCGTTTTGGTGGACAATTCATTTTCTAATGAAAATGTTTCTTACATGAGTACATCCTCATTTACTTATGGACAGGTTGATTTGGAGTGTACTGATGGGCGCCAGACATTAGCTTTATTTAGTCATAGACGACTCTCTGTGTAAGTTATAACACTAGAAATTATTGTCTTGTTACTGGTTATCGAAGCCTATCTCATTGTGCTAATTATCTGTTTAATAAAACCCCGCTTGCAGTTCAGTGGGAGCTGCCGCAGCTGCATTTGCTATTGCTATTCTTGAAGGAAGCACGCAAGCTGGAGTTTGGTTTCCAGAAGAGGTATGTCTCATGAACTATAGTTTTTAGAATGAGCAAAACTACTTGAGCTCAACTTGGTGTTCGCTCCATAAAAGCTCGTTCGAGATTGGCAACTTGCATCATTGATACAAGCTAAAATACATTTGGAACCTCGTTCATTTTCTAAAATCGGATCCACAAGTGGCCAATAAAGAAAAACAGAAATGCCACTTGTATACGAAAAAGGACCTATACATGTCTGTTTGTATCAAAAAGGTCTTGTCAACAAATAAAAGTGGACTTATGGTGTATAAACTTTTGATAACTGGTAAGCTTTTCAGCTTGAAAAATCTTATGGTGTATGACAAACAAAAACCAAACTACTGGTGATCGACTTGATTAAAGCTCGTTTGACATCATCTTGACTAAAAAACAAGTCAGGCTTTTTGAAGGGCTTCAGCCAAGCTTTGATAACCACACTTCTTGGCTCATGTATACTGCTATATTCAACTTCCGAATACTGAGAGAGTTGATTTGCAGAACATTTTCTCCGTCGCCTCTCAGATTACATATTCATTCTCCCCATGCAGCCTGAAGGAATCGCGATTGAGGCAAGGGAAGCTCTTCTAAAACGTGCTGCAGAAGGAACAATCAGTTTCATAATGAACAAGTAAAACACTTTTGCTTTGGATAGGGCTTATTCTGTCATTACCTTTTTCCTACAGCAGTTTTCCTTACTCCTACTTTCAACAGGCCTCCATGGATGGTGGAAACAGATCCCAAAGAGCTTGGTTTAGGAATATATCTATAGAAACTCTCAGCAGAGGTAAAACTCAATATAGCTGTTGATCACATTCTTGAGCATTCTTCACAGTTATTCTGACCTCAAATATGTTAGAAGAGAAAAACATCTTGATTTGAACTATTAAAGTTCATAATCATCAAGGGTCATTACCTAGTTTTTTTTTTTTTCTATATATGTTTTTGACAGAAATATGTTGTTGAATAATTCATCGGCCTGCCAGCCATTTAAATAATTTCATGAGCAGTTTTGATCATCATCTTCTTTTTTTTTTTTTTGAGAAAAAGCGAAACATATCATAGATTGAATAAAGCCAAGTACAAGCGCGTGTATGCAAATGACACTACTGGTCTGAAAATATAGAAAAAAAAAACATTAAAAAAACCAAAACAAAACAACAGACAATAAGCCTCTCAACCACGATGTCCGACTCAGTACTCCGCTCGTGGATGTGGGTGGATGGAGGATCACCTGGATCTTGCTCTTGCCGACGACCGGAACTCTCTAATTCATCTACGGGTCTAGCGATCATGTTTACTCAGTAATTTTTGGTATAGTGCCAATATGATGAAGGTCGAGGAATGAAAGCATTGGAAAGGAGACTGTCCCTACTCCTTTTTCTTTTATGTTTGATTAAGGATTTGGATCCTCTTCAGTTGCGCAAATCATTGGACCGGTTCACTTTTAGCTTTTTCGGAGTCACTGCAGACCTACTGATATGATCGGAACTCTTAATTTTAGTCAAAAAGATCAATCATATCAAAAAGTACTTCATTAGATATTGGAATGTATTATCCTTGTATATCATGAGCTTCCAAATGAGATAATTGGAGGTTTTATGTTATAGAAATAATTGTCTAAATCGGATGTGCCTCCAGATTATTATAGCCACATGCACCTACAATCTTGCTATTGCCAGCTAGGGCTACAAACGGGTTGACCTGAGTTTTGAAGTGTTATCGGTGAGCTTGAATCACGATCAAGCTCGACTTGAAATTGAGTAGAGTAAATGTAAACATAAAACGAGCTGAGCTTGACCTCAAATTCAAGCGCTCTGAGAAAACTTTAGTAAATGTACAAATTGCTACATGTATCATGAAACTATTTTTTGTTTTAAAAGTGTAGGTCAATGGTGTTCAGAGTCTAATGGAGCCGAGTTTTGGGTAATTTGAGCTCAGCTTTGTTTACGAGCCGATGCTAAGATTTTGACTCGAGCTCACTTATTACCTTAACAGAAAAGCTATGTGCACAGCAGCTTGTACACAGCAGCTGTGCACAGATCCCATTTTCTCCCGGCTCAGGTCACACAAAGATGATCGGAGCCGCTCATTTTGCTTGCTAACTCTAATGTTGGCAGCTCCACCATTCGGTCTCTGTAAAAAATGAGCTTCTCCTCCTCGATCCTCCTCCCAGAGGCGTTAACAAAACACCCAAAATCATTTCAGAATTTAGGCTAAATTCTGAAGCAAAGTTGGATGATTCGTAAACGGCTTTATCGACATTGGATTGAGATGATTTTTTACATGGACTGTAAATAACATGTTTTGAACAAAATGAGCGGTTCCGATCATCTTTGCGGGACCCGAGACGGGCGCAAAACCCATCTGTACCGGGCTGCTGTACACCCACTGCTGTACCATTAGCAGCTCTCACCTTAATGGGCTGGAACAAGTTTTATCAAACCGAACCTCGAGTCACTCACTGATAGCTCAATTCGCTTGCAACTCTAATATTGGCAGCTCCACCATTCGGTCCGCCCATCCCTGCCGCTATTAAAACAATAAGATTAAATGTTTAATGCTAATTCTTGCAATATGCATGGAAATGCCAAAAAACAAATCTTTTATTTTCATGAGGAAAAGTATTCAACATAAAAATGGGGGTGTATGGCACATTCCTTCGGAATATTTTTGGGCTCATTTTATGAATTTTTCTGGCCCGAGATATAAATTTTGTGGTGGTTTATTTTATGAAAATTGTTGGTTATTTTTATGAATTTTTGTGGTTCAATATATGAATCTTTGTAGTCCAATCTATGAATTTTGCGTTTCAAAAAGTTGGCTAAAGGTTAAAAAAGACGGCGTGTCTATGAACTTTTGTGGTTCACGGTACAATTATTAAATTTTTTTTGGTGTTCAATTACGAGATTTTGCCATTATTGATTGGAAACAAAAAAAGAGATTTTGTGGTGGGATACGAATTTTTGTGGCTTGATCGATCGTGTCCAAGGGCAGACCCACATTGGGACAAGAGGAGTCAGTTGACCTCACCGAATAAAATTTCCCCACAGAGATGTATATAGAGTTTGGATATTTTGGTAATTTTGCCCCAAGACTCTATACTCTCCCTATAATATCTTGCCCCAAGTGATCTTGAAATATTACATGCTTGCTTGTCCAACTTTTCAGCCATTGCCTTTATTCTTTTTGTGGTCCCTGTGAAGTGAAGTCTCACATCAATTGGGTACCAAAGTAATATGAAGAATATAAGCGTGAGGGGATCCTCATTTCAAAAGTTAGCTTTTGGGATTGAGTTCTATCCAAGATTGACCGTGTGACATGGTATTAGAGCCGACATGCCAAGGATGGGTAGGGTGCGTGTTCTTGGCCTGTACATGTCAGGTGCTGCTGAATAAGCACGCTAGGCGTCAGAGAGGGTGTGAAGTGAAGTCCCACATTGCTTGGGTATCAAAATAATATGAAGAATATAAGTGTGAGGACACCCTCACTTCAGAAGCTAACTTTTGGGGTTGAGTTCTACGTACCCTAGACCGTGTAACAATCCCATCCTTCTTTTCAATCTCTCTCTCTCTCTCTCTCTCTCTCTCTCTCTCTCTCTCTCTCTCACAGTTCTGTTCGAGATAAAAAAAAATGAAAGTTTCAGAATATTTTTTATTCAAAGTGCACTGCCCATCTTTATCTCTCTCTCATTTTTGAGCAAAACAACACTTCGATAGTTCGATTATTATTAAGTAAAACCTAATCCTTGGGCTGTAGGTAAATTTGATTTTTCTCTTAGATAAGTGGCAACTCTAGGAATTTGTAGTAGGGTGTTCAGAAATTACTTTGACTTTACCAGTTGATGTATTAACCAATGTACTCCAATACTAGTGCAAAACCTTATATATTAGTATAAACGGTGTGAACAAAAAAACAAAATTCCAAAATAAAATTAACTACGAGGTGAATGAAAACTAAAATTGATTTTTTTTATTTTAAAGTTGTTATATTGCATAGTAGACAGATTTTTGAGCATGGAGGGAGTTAAATTTTACAATTGTCGTAAATGAATTCTCATATTTTATGTCAACGTTTAACCGGAGTATTAATCTATTAAAACCCTTTTACAAGAAATTGTGTAGTGAGTATGTTGAGGCCAATCTTTTCGAAAATATGTTGTACGCTAGGATGAGATGATGCGACATTAGAAGATAGACTTTGAATTTTGTGTACTACCTAATTGGGCCATATCATTAATCCGACCTAAGCAAACTTATTAAAACTAGGATAAACATACATCCTAAAAATCTGTTACCATTAAAATTTTTTCCTATAGCAATGGAGAGATATTTTAAAAGGAAGGAACCATCACAAATATCAATTTCTATGACAAAATTTAGGAAGAAAGAAGATTTCATTCATTGATCATTGTTCCCTGTTACAAGACTCAGAGGAAACACACCCTTTTATAACCCCAGAACTCAAACTCCTATTGGATCTCAAAATGATCTCCTGGATTGCTGAGCTGGACTACACCCGAGCTAATGCCTTAACAGAAAATACAAACCACAAAAATGCCACAGAAACTAACTGCACTTAACCTCCCTTATCTTCTATTCTCTGCACTTAACCTCCCTTATCTTCTATTCTCTTTACACCCCCTTGCAAACTCATTGGTGGAGAAGATCCAACCTTGAGTTTGGACTTCAGAAAAACAAAATGAGATACAGGCAACCCTTTCGTAAAAATATCAGCCACCTGAGCATGTAAGGCAATAAAATGAAGCACCAATTTATTAGCCAATACTTGCTCCCGGATAAAGTGATAATCAATTTCAATGTGCTTGGTACGTGCATGAAATACAGGATTTGATGCCAAGGCCATGGCTGATCTATTATCGCACCACAGAACATGAGGTGGAGCAATAGGAACCTGCAATTCAGTAAGCAGCTGCTGGATTCAAACTAAATCTGCAGCAGTTTGGGCCATGGCCCTGTACTCAGCCTCAGTAGAAGAACGTGCAACTGTGGGTTGCTTTTTAGCACTCCATGAAACAGGTGTAGCACCAAGAAAAACAACAAAACCAGAGGTTGATCGTCTATCTATGGGATCACCAGCCCAGTCAGCATCAGCATAAGCAGTTAAAGAAAGAGGACCATCAGTAAAATAAAGACCATGATTGATAGTACCCTTGATATATCGAATAAGATGTTTCACAGCCAGAAAATGACTAAGTTTGGGCTGATGCATATGTTGGCAAACTGTATTCACAGCAAAAGCTATGTCCAGCCTAGTTAATGTAAGATACTGCAAGGAGCCCACAAGAGTTCGGAACAAAGGTACATTATCAAAAGGAGGATCAGAAGGATCATAGGGTCCTTTGGTAGAAGTTGGAGAAGCACTAGGCTTACAATCCTCCATACCTGCTTTAGTCAAGATTTCTGAAGCATATTTGGACTGAGTAAGACACAAACCATGCTGAAAATAGTTCACCTCTAGGCCAAGAAAATAATGCAATGAACCAAGGTCTTTCATCACAAACTTGGAACCAAGCAAAGAAACTAACTGAGTCAGAAAAGGAGTATCACTTCCAATCAAAATAATATCATCCACATAAACCAAAATGAGAGTGATGGAAGTTGGTTTATGAAGAACAAACAAAGAAGAATCTGCCTTGCTGCTTACAAATCCAATCTCTAACAGATAAGTGGAGAAAACTGAGAACCATGCTCTAGGTGCTTGTCGTAATCCATAGAGAGCCTTTGTTAGTTTACAAACATAAGTAGGGTGAGCTGGATCCTTGTACCCCTGTGGTTGTCTCATAAAAACATCTTCAGTAATAGTGCCATGGAGAAAGGCATTGGAAACATCCAGCTGTTTGAGTGGCCATTTGTAGTGAACAGCGAGACCAAGGATAATTCTAACAGTTGGTTGTTTGACCACAGGACTAAATGTTTCTACGAAATCCACTCCCTTAGCTTGTTGATTACCATTTGCAACTAACCTAGCTTTACACCTAGCAACAGACCCATCAGAATGTCGCTTTACTTTATAGATCCATTGGCATCCAATAACATGACCATGTGACGGTGGGGGAACCAAAACCCATGTTCCTTGTTTGACCAAAGCCTCGTACTTTTTAGCCATTGCCTTTTGCCAAACGGAGTGTTGAATAGCCTCAGTAAAATGTTTTGGTTCTGAAATAGAGGAAGACGAAGATGCAAAAAGAGATATGGGATGTTTAGGTTTGAATATTCCATTTTTGGATCTGGTTTGCATAGAATGAGTAGTAGAAACTTGTGGAGCGACAGTTATAGAAGAGAAAGAAGACACTGGTAAGCATGGAGGATCAGAAGCAGAAACTAATGAGGGAGAATGTAAGGGGACAGAAGCAGCAGAAGGAGAAAAAGATTCAAACAAAGGAATAGAAGTTGTGGTGTCAAGGATGGGAGGAACAGGAACAGACACAACAATATCATCAAACTCAGTAAGTGAGATAGGAAAGGTAGGAGCAGTAGAAGTGGACTGAGAAGAGACAGAAGAAAGAAGACTGACATAAGGGAAACAATTTTCTTCAAATCTCACATGTCTTGAAACATATACCTTGTCAGCAGTTGGATCATAACATCTATATCCTTTAGAGGCAGTACAATACCCCAAGAAAACACAACATATAGACTTGGGAACAAGTTTATGAGGAACGTATGGTTTTAACCAAGGAAAACAAGCACAACCAAAAGGTTTGAGACCAAAATAGTCTGGTTTGGTATGAAACAAAAGAGTATAAGGAATCTGAAAGTTCAAAGATGAATGAGGTAGACGATTAACTAAGTAAACTGCTGTAGTTAATGCCTCAAGCCAAAATTGAACTAGCATCCCAGCATGTGTTAATTGAGTAAGAGTTGTATCTATCAGGTGTCTATGCTTTGAGTTGTATCTATCAGGTGTCTATGCTTTCTTTCCACAACTCCATTCTGGTCAGGAGTGTGTGGGCAAGAAGTTTGATGAATGATACCAGCTAAAAGAAAAAGCTGAGACAAGTAATTATTGATGAATTCTCCCCCATTGTCTGACCTAACAGTTTTGACAGAGGTTTTGAATTGATTGACAACATAAGCTTTGAAGTGTGTAAGAGTATGTTTGACATCAGATTTATAATGCAAAGGAAACATCCAAGAATATCGACTAAAATCATCAATTATGAGAAGATAGTATCTAAATCCTTGAATAGAAGGAACAGGGGCTGGACCCCAAACATCCATATGCATCAAATCAAAAGGAGCAACTGAAACAGATTCAGAAACAGGGAATGAGAGTTTATGGCTCTTTACAGCATTACAACTGAAACACGGAATATCATATGGTCTAGAAACAGGTAAGTTGTGTTGTTTTATTAGAGACTGAAACAAAGGCAAGCTAGGATGGCCTAACTTTTGATGCCAAACAGTTGCAGAAGTCATAGAAGAGCTAAGAAGAACATGATGACCTGAAGAAGAAGAAGAAGCAACTCTAGAGAAGTTCTTGATGGGGTACAAACCCTGCACACAGGGCCCCTTGTGAAGAATTTTGTGTGTTTGCTTGTCCTGAATAATACATCCATGACAATCAAAAACAAGAGAACAATTGTTATCTTTTGCAAATTGATGAACTGAAAGTAAATTGTGTGTAACAGAAGGTGTGTGAAGAATGTGATTAAGATGAAAATGAGTTGTTGGAGTGGGTAAAAGACCTTTACCAGAGTGAGCTATTGGAAGAGAATGTCCATTTCCAACAAGCACTCCATCCCCACTATGACATGGCTGTGACTGAGAGAGATTGGCTAGATCATGTGTGACATGAGTAGAGGCTCCATTGTCAAAATACCAGTTGGACGAAGACTGAGATGGTGGTGAAAAAGCAGGACCATAACCTCTGTGACCAAACTGTCCGGAGTGACCAATCGGAGCAGAATAACCAGATGGTGTAGAAGAACTAACAAACTCCTGTGATGAAGGATAACCAGTATAAAATGCAGAGGGGACACCACTATTGAAGGTCAACACATTTGCTTGTGATGCATATGAACCTTGATAACCAGCTGGTGGACCAGAAAATGGCCTTGAAAACATCATATTAGGCAGTGTGTTCACAGGATTGTTTCCACCATTCCAGGACTGATATGCTCCATTTCCTTGCCAAGACTGATGCACTGACCTTCTAGGACCAGAAACAACAAATGAGGGAGGCTGATATTGCAAATTTTGCCTATGATGACAATAGAAAGCTGTATGGTTTGTTTTACCACAGATTTGACATTCTGGTCTTGTATTAGCACCAAATCCTGATCCTCTTCCACCACGGCCTCGATTAAAACCACCATTAAAAGACATGCCTCTATTTGAATGGTGAAAGTTTTGTTGTGGATAATAGGGTCCAGCAGAGTTCGGTGTTTGATACATAGGAGAACCTAAAAGAGGACCTGGAAATCCTGCCTGGAACGTTTGAGATCCAGAACCACTAGCTTCATGATCATGTGACTGTGATGATGGCACAAGAGAGGAGGATTTCTGTGTTGTCAAGAGAACCTTGGATGTACTAGTCCCTATTTCGCCTTCATCTTTGTGAATCTGTGCTTCCTCATTTCGTAAAATAGTGGCTAATTCATCAAACAATATGTCTCCTCTAATTGTATTTATAGCACTCTTTATGCCTCTAAAAACTGGAGGTAAACCTTTAATGGCACAAAACACCATATCACTTTCCTCAACATGATAGCCTACAGCTTCAAGCCTTTGAACATAATTTCGAATTTCATCTATGTAAGAGTCCATTGTACCAGTCTTAGTAACACTGTATAAACGACTTCGGAGTTCATGAATCTGAGATTTAGAGATTGAATTGAATCTATGTTCCAGAGTGTGCCAAACTTGAGAAACATGCTCAATTCCTAAAACGTGTGGTAAAGTTGCAGGAGATAAACTGGCAGTGAGACATGATAAAAGCTGATTATCAATCAAAGTCCATAGTGTGAACTCAGGATTCGTAACCCTAGCATTTGCAGAATCAAGAATTGTAGATACTGGTGGTGGAATTGAACCATCTAGATAACCTATATAACCATTTGCCCTTAAAGCATTCATAACCTGAGTTCGCCAGAGTAAGTAATTACCTCCTTCAAGCTTAATATTCACCAGAGAATGGAAATTGGCCACAAGAAATGCAAGCGCAGGTGGAAGTGTTGTGGAAGAAGATGAAGACATCTTCGAACAAGAATAAAAAACAAACAGAAAATTTTCAAGTTTGAATTTGTAGATCGAGACTCACGTCATCAGCTTTGATACCATGACAAAATTTAGGAAGAAAGAAGATTTCATTCATTGATCATTGTTCCTTGTTACAAGACTCAGAGGAAACATACCCTTTTATAACCCCAGAACTCAAACTCCTATTGGATCTCAAAATGATCTCCTGGATTGCTGAGCTGGACTACACCCGAGCTAATGCCTTAACAGAAAATACAAACCACAAAAATGCCACAGAAACTAACTGCACTTAACCTCCTTATCTTCTATTCTCTGCACTTAACCTCCCTTATCTTCTATTCTCTTTACATTCTACACGTCACAACGAGCCTTTGTGTACGAGGATATTTGACCCTAGTGATAGAAAATTCTGGATCCGCCCCTAATCGTGTTGTTTCTGAATCACAATATATTTATAAAATCTTGGAGTTAACTATGAGGGACTAAATGGTTGGGTTACATTAAATTCAATTATTTTAAAATCAATTCTAGCAAAGTGATTTGTTTGTAAAAGCTAGGATTTTGAATCCACCACCACCGCATAAACCAAGTTATGTATAAACTTGGGTGTGTGACTGGTAAAGTCATTAAACTTAGACAGTTTGAGAAAAATGACTACAAGTGGACTAGGTTTATTTGTTTACGTGGACTACAACTAAAATTGTGGCTACTTCAACCAAAAATAAGGGCGACTCCGTATTCAAACTGAAAGAAGTACCTCACCTCACCTCACCTCACTAATGAAGAAGTAGTAAGGAAGAGGGATTGTCTCGCTTTTTCAGACAAACTCAAATCTATGATTGTATTGGGCCGAAATATTCGAAGATTCAGAGGGGTCGGAAGGATCAAAAGGGTTATGTTAACTCTGGACCCACCGTTCAGTTGTCTCAGTTCATCTGCAAGTCGAGTTACGTACGTTTTAACACCTCGCAATACTCTTTTCCCAAAGGATGAGCGGATCTGGGACATCCTGCCGAGCTTCGAGGTCCTATCCGAGTGTCGTTGAACTCGTTTTGTTCGGTATTCACTTCTATCATTTGATGAAATCTTCTATTATTGAATTTATATTTGTTCGGAAAGTATGACTCTGTTCGAAGACCGCTATTCCAAAACCTTCTAGAAGCTTCCAATGATACGTGAGTTGTCATCTCTGATAACCGAAGTGACATCTCTGTTTGATGTGACTTGTCTGACTATGACCAACGCGGCTCAGCAGTCCCCGAGAGGCGGCATTCATTAAATGCCTCTGACGCATGACGTCATCCGAACGTGGCTAAGCACTTGGATGGCAGAGCCAGCCTGCTCAGCATTCTACATCTTTGCCTATAAATAGAAGAGAACCCCTCCTCGGAAGAGGTTCAGATCTTTTCTCACAACTACGTTCTCCTTTCTCTTTGCAAATTTCGTACTAAACTTCTCTCCTCCATCTCCACTTACTGACTAGTTCGTCGGAGCTTCTTCCCGGAGGAACATCCCCCTCCGGTTTTGCAGGTACACAAAGATCGTTGTCGCTCCACCACGGTTCATCAGATAGAAAAAGAGGTTCAAGAAAGTCACGGTAAAATTAGCCCCCCACAATTAATGATCGAGGCAATGGAACTAGAATCTATTGTATGAAGAGTGTGAGCAAAGAGGTTTACTAATTAAATCAAGGGAGAATTTTAATGCTACAATGCTAGGGCTTGCAATCCCTATCAATAATCGGCCAAGGAGATTATTGTGAAACGTTAATCGGCATAGACTATCTAATTAGGTTTTGCACGAATCGTCTCATAGGAAATGACTAGTCTCTCCTAGCATAATTTATCTCAATCGCCGCGAATCGCAAACTAAGAAAATCATTGCACAACTATATTTGAAATCTAGAATACAAACACAAGATAGAAAATATGAACCCAATTTAGATAATGAAAAGAATCCTTACCATGGAATCAAGATTTGAATAAAAGCCTAGAGTTTATGGAATTAAGAAGAATATTGTACTTGAATGTCTACACCTATAGATCGGCTCAGCCACTCAGAATGGGATGACTCTTCAAATCTTCTCCCTCTATATTTATTGATCACTACTAATTAATTCTGATGTAAAAACTCATTTTTATAGTACTTTTAACAACTCCCAAGCAAACTAAGAAACTCCAAACCAAAAGGGAAATTTGGAAGGAGTACTTATACACAGAATATATGAAACTGCTTTCGGACCCGTTTTTGACCTAGTAAACATCAAAATTGGAGAATTATTATTTAACGTAAACTTGCAGCCATTTACACCAACTTTGCAACCCAATTTGAAATGCCTCAATTGGATATTTCATTAAATTTGGAAATGTATAGGAAATCTTTTTAAACAACTTTTGAAGTCGTTTGATCGTTTCTTGTTCAAAATTAAAGCATATAATCAAAGTCATGAACAAACTTGATAAATTAAAAAAAAGAGTCATGGGCAAACAAATTAAATGGCCCAACTTTCGAGATGTCGCCAAAATTCCACTACAACATGTATTGGACGCCAACATGCTCTTTACTTTTCAATGGAAGTGCAGCTGCAAACAAAGAATAACATGTGGGATACGTCTTTGGGTTTTGTAGTCGCGTACAACTAATAGTTTGTTTGTACTATTAATTTGGTGGAAGTCAAGGGTGGGAATTAAAGCCAATGTTCTACTACTCCTAGTACTATACTTGGTCTTGTGAAAGAATATGCCACAAGTTTTTGTGGGTCCCTCTTTGTCTGACTGATTGGTGATCTTAGTTTAGAGAGAGAGAGAGAGAGAGAGAGAGAGAGAGAGAGAGAGAGAGATTGGTGATCTTAGTTTAGAGAGAGAGAGAGAGAGAGAGAGAGAGAGAGTAGTTCCCCACATTTAACTTCGTCTAGAGAGAGAGAGAGAGAGAGAGAGAGAGTAGTTCCCCACATTTAACTTCGTCTAGAATTGATGGTTTACATTAATAGACTTTGCTAAGAAAACTGCAGTAAGTCCGCCACGGATTGTGGCAATGAGAGAGAGAAATAAATATACCACATAGAAAGTCACAAATGAGAAAATCTTTTTAACAGAGGGTTCTGTGAACAGTTGTTTACGGAGGTGAATTGCGACCGTTTAAGAGTGTTTTGTACGATCCGTTTAAGAGTGTTTTGTACGATCTGGATGTTAATAAAACTTTTTCAGGAAAGAGTATGTTTAATTTAAATTCGGACCGTCTAAAGCCGAAATAAACGGTCGAGATCGTGCGGCTCTGTGAATCAGCCAACCTCGTCACGAATATGTTCAAATATGGAGTAATGATTAATGAGAATAGACGGAGGTAAGTGGAGTGCTAGTCAAGCGGTGAACACTATGTACTCGCAATGCATTCGACAAAGGGGTCAAGCTCCACTAACTAAATATAACAATGTTAACTTTCGTCGAGAAAAATAAAATCAATAGATGGAGATAAAACCCCCACACCCCGCCGCCCCCCCCGCCCCCCCCCCAAAAAAAAAAAAAAACATTTGAATAACTAGACAGATTTTGTTTCCTACTATCCCTTGAAGCAGGATGACTTCGGGGCATATGCCAGTAAGAAAATACGAGAGGCAATTGCTCTTATGCCTCCTTGAATCGCTTTGAAATTTTCAAGTTGGATTTCAATATACACTTAAAAGAATGGGTGTGTATCGTTTTTTTTTTTTTTTTTTTTTTTTTTTTAAATTTCATATCCAGACCGTGAATGTCACTGGTCTGACCGCTTATGTGAGAAAAAGAAGCTTTAATTGCCATCAAAGAAATTTTTTTTTTTCCCAACGAATCGGTGCAACGCAAAAGCTATCAAAGAATTGAATGATATTCCCAAGAATACTATAAAATGAATTCTTAATTGACTTTGCAAAGTTGTTAACATTTTAGAGAGCATCTCCAATAGGAGATAACAAAGCTGAGATGGATAAGTTAACGGTCACTTTTGACTTCAACTCTCAATTCAATCCATCTATCTTCACTCATGCCAAAATTGACGTGGCTTTGAAATCACAGATCTGCCTGCCAATTTTGACAGCTCCTACCCCGTATGCCAATTTTCAAAATTTTACCGTTGGGAAGTTCAGAAACTTACTATTTGAGTTCAAATAGTGTCCACGTTTGAGGGTTTTTTTTAAAAAGTTTTTGAGCTCTATTTTTTTAGCATAAGGGTTGGAGAGGAGGCTTTGATGTCAATTTGGAGATGCCAAAATGACACATAAACTTTCAAAAAAAATTTGACATCTTCAATTTCAAGTCAAGCATTGAAGGAAGGCTAAAACCCTTTTTCACAATCAGACAGCATTTAGCTTTTTACATGCAGTAGGTAGAGAGCGAACATCTTCCCTCAAAATTAAAAAAAAATTAAATAAATTAAATAATAAAGAGAGCAGATTTGATGGGTTCCAAATTTGCCGATCAACATGCTGTTGTGTAAGTTTTTTTTTAATAACGTTTCTATGCTGTTATAATAGCTATCATCTTGCAGATTTTTTTTTAGGTTGATCGTTCTTGGGTGTGAACTAATACACTATTCTTATGTCATTTTATGTTTAGTTCCCGAAATGATTGTCGTAATTAATAGTCCTAGAATTAACTGTCCATATATATGTGAGGTACTATATAATCCTAAGAGGAGGAAAACTCCTTTTAACAAGATATGGAAAATGACCAAAATACCCTCAAATGTTCCCTAAGTGAGCAGTAAAAGCTTTGAAAAATTACAAAAATACCCTCTCTTCCGTAGGTACCCCGCGTCTTAAACATATATGGTGGAATTAGCATGACTCTAATACCATGAATTTTTTTTGGACCCAACCCAAAAGATAAGTTATTGGAATCAAGTTATTAGCAAGCTAGGTAAGAAGATTTTGGACAAGGGGATCTTGCAGACCACAAAGGTTGATAGGTGTGCTGTCCCAAAAAAAAAGGGCACCATTTTGGTGCAAGAAACTCCACCTTTTTATGCCATGTTTGGTACCTATTAAAGGGTCAAAAAATTAATGATTTTGTTAAAATTTTTTGTGGAATTTATTACAGGTGCTACAAAGATGATTCAAATCACAAGTTATTTTTATTTATTTTGGGTACCTAAAAAAAAATTAGCTCAATCAAATATCGGTATGGACGCGTTGTTTCAGAATTCATAGGGCGTCTTACGAATTTTGAAACACTCTACGAATTCTAAAACTGCCCTTACCAATGTCGGATTCGAATTAAGCTAATTTATTTTTCAAGAATCCATAAAAGAACATTTTAAATCCATGACAACAGGCCGTGACAACAGGTACTACGGTGAAGGCGCTCACCTACTTTAGCTCGATCATGTAAGCCCACCATCTTTAATCCATGACAAATAAAGCAATGAGAACTTTACAAAAGTGAGAAAAAGCACCCATCTTAAATTCCATATGACACTAATAAAGAGGTAATGAAAGTGAACTTTATCTATAAACTAGGGAAAAATGACGGTCCATGACGTATTTTGATAATTCCATATGACCTGTCAAAGACATACTAAGAAGTTTGTAATGCTGAAAATATTCTTGGCGGGTATTACTTATCAAAACACATTATTAGCCGTCATTTTCCCATAAAGTACAGATGAAATTAAAAGTACAAATGTCCATATTAGTATACACATTATAGATCTTATAAGGGATCCCTTTTTTTTTTTTTTTTTTATGGTGCGGATTTCCTATTTTTCAATCAAATTTCGACAATCTAAACCATTCAATATGTGCAAAATATGATTTTAAGGGTCATAGCGAGAAATAAGCAAAAAATATGACCGGAAAGTGGTTGTTTTGAGCAGTTTTTATTTCAACTGTTCAATGAAAATTGCTCAAATTAAGCACTTTTCGGTCATATTTTTTTGCTGATTTCTCGTGATCGAGGACCCTTAAAATTACATTCTGATCACATTGAACAGTTCGGATTATCGAAATTTGATCTGGATCATAAGGTCCGCATTTTAAAAAATTCCAGGATCCCTTATAGGATCCGGACTATTAGTTTACATAAGCAATATTTGTAAATAATTCTACAACCACAAACATTTAAACAAACACATGCACTTATAAGACATGTGGCCAGGCTTGTGTGTACTGTGTACATGTGTTTGTCGTTGTAGCATAGTTGCTTGAGAGAGATTCTAGACTTGGATCACATAATTTTTCCGTGGAATTTTTTTTGTTTTCGGTCTCAAAGTTATGTACTTACTAACTTCTTGTTCTCTTCCATTTTCAAAAAGAATTTTTTAAAAAATTTCTCCTAGATTCCCCTTACTTCCAACATTTCTCTCTCTATCTCTCTCCACTTATTACCCCTACTATTTTTCAAAATTTTTGTCAAAATCACTAATCAAATTTTTTTTCATATTGCTAGTTTGCGTCATTTGTGAATTATTGGGGTATCGTCTCGGTGAGAGAAGATATTTAAAAAATAAATGATCATAGTCAAAATCTTTAAAAGCTCACTAAAGACAAAATAATCCCAAACAAACAAACGTTTTTTGTGGTTATTTTTGACCTAATAAAATTTAAGGGATTTCATAATTCTGTACCTATTTGCTAGATTTGCATCATTGTTGTGACAAATCAATAATTCAAAGGAAAAAAATTAACTCAAAACTGAGGGAAATCTAAAGGAAAAAAATGAGTACAGACAACTCTATAATCTTTAAAAAGCTCACTAAAGACAAAAATAATCCCAAACAAACAAACTTTCAGAATTATTTTTGACAAAAATTTAATTGGTTTCATAATTCTGTACTTTTTAGATTCATCTGGTCGGGACAAATCAATAATTCAAAGAGGAAAAAAATTAACTCAAAACTAACAAATGTAAAGGAAAAAAATTGAGTACAGACAACTCTATAATCTGACTTCCAAACCCCCTAAGTACAGTTATGGACCACGTCGACCGTTTCAAAGTCTAGACCTGATTGACTAGGTACAGAATGGGTTTAATTGGAGTCTTGTTTGGTGTCAAATGAAGACTTGTCTTATGTCCTAGGAAATTAAACAACTATTAATGCAGACAGAGAAATTTTAAGAAAACTACAAGCAAATGGGCCGCCCTAGCTATGGTGGCAAACTAGGACATGGAACTATACTCTGCCGTATAAAATAAGGGGCAAAAACACTATTGATCTTTACGCGTGTACGTGGAAAATTATAATATGTCGAAACTATATTCGCGGTTTTAGTCGTTCAGGATTGGTCGACGAGTTAAGCGTAAGCTAGCTAGCTAGCGTGGAGTAATTAAATTTTTTTTTTCTGACATTAATGTTATAGTGCATAGCCTTGTATATATCCTTCACACGGCACCAATCGAAACTGTATTTACCTTTTGTGTAGGTTATTTTCATGGATAAAAGGGACCGTGGCATGTTCATGGGAGATGAGCGTACGTGTGATATGTCTAAAATGAATGGCCTCTGCTCAACTACATCCTTTGTAAGCACAAAAATTAATTTGGCCGGATAAATGAGCTGTATGAGCGGAGCACTGATTATTTAAGTTTGGTTTCAAACACTTAACAATCTTAAAAAATGTGTTCGGTCTCGATTTATATATTTGGCAAGCTGATCTCAAATGAACTTTTGAACGAACATATCCCGAGTACAATGAATTTTTTAAATATTACTACAAGTTATATTAGCCGAGTAGTGATTTGTTCAAATTGAGAGTAAAAAAAACTTCACAAGCCGAGCAGTGACTCATTCAAAAAAAAATTTGTTTCTTGAACGGCAAAGAAATTTTACTAATCTTTGAAAAAGGATTACAAAGTTTGAAGAAAATAAGGATAACCAGCATCACAATCCGCTGCAGACATCCCAACCAGGTTGACACATAAGCTCCCGAACAATCATATGTCATCCAGGATCCTAAAGGAAAAAGAAGAAAAGAAGAAGAAAGAGGGCTGGCCAGGAGCCAACCCAAGCAGAGAAATAGAAGCAACAATTGCACACCACAACAATATTGTTTAAGAAGTAGACAATACGCTGGCTCATTCAAATTTGATTTGAAAGCTTCACGAATTTCAAAAAATGATATTCAAGCTTTGTTTCGTTAATGAAACAAACGAAATCTTGAACTAGAGCTTTCAACGAGCTAGCAAACACGAAGTCAAGTAGCTTTGTTTGTCTATGTATCAACCCAACTTAATTAGCACAGTATTAGTCTCTTTTCTGTAATATGTCCCCGGGACCAATTCAAATCTAATAGTAATAGTTCAAAGAACAAATCAAGGAAAAGTAAACTATGGAGTACTTGACGGGGGGAAGAGTTTGATTGGTGATTGAATGCTTAATTTGCCTCTATAAAAGGGAGGTGACATTATATTGGCTTTTACATAACTACTTCCATATATACCAAGCTTGCTTTGTTCATTTCCTCTTCGATCTAAATGGCTGTTTTTCATGCAACTATGTCCTACAAACCTCCTTTTCTCCTTTCTCTTTTCCTACTCGTCCTATTTCTTCCTAATCTCCACATAACAGGTCTCTCTCTCTCTCTCTCTCTCTCTCTCTCTCTCTCTCTCTCTCTCTCTCTCTCTCTCTCTCGCAGGGGTGTGTGCTCATTTAAAAAAAAATGGACATGCATAAATACATATTCGTTCGTACATTCTAAATGATGTTCTAAATGGGTGTTTGATAATATTCTTATATATTTCTTTCTCTTTGTGGATAGTACCCATAATGCAAAACAAATTTGGAAAGAACATTTTCTTTCTAATTAGATCAAGATTGCTAGATATTGACATTTTTATTATTGTGTATTGAATTGCTCTTGAACTTGATCGATCCGCTAACGTAATTCAAGTGATTGATTAGTTTTGATAGTTTATGTTATTAACTTTCTTGGTAAATAAGTTAGTTTTTATATTATTTTTACCACATTTTTTTTTTATTCTTTTGGCATTGCTTATAATTTTTATTTTGTCAAGGTGTCCAGTGAGACCATAAATCAACGTTAGTTAGCAGTGGCCCCACTAACTTTGATTTCTGGTTCGCACTAGGGTCAAGTGACTCTACTTGGCTTCGCCAGCCTTGCTAATAATGATCGATGTACCTATTTTAATTTCTTGGATGATACTAAGTTTTATGGTTACACCAAAATTTCGTATATTATGTGATATGGTCACACTCACATACATGACCTAATTATATCAACTGATCATGGGGCCCCCATAGGTGGTGTCATATTACTACCATTAATTAGGCAGTTCTACCTTCTAAATGTGGGGCACATATTTGATGACCGTGTTCAACATTAATTAATGAAAGACTCTTCATTTTTGTTTTTTTTTGGTAACCCGAACAATGTCTAGGCCAGATCAAGGATGGTCTTAGGAGGGATTAGTGGGGCGGCGATTGCCACCATAAAGGTTTCAAAAAATGCTATCGCCATCACCATGATTTCAAAAAATGCTATTAGTATATCAAAAAACAAAAATTTATCTGATCCAAATTATAAAGAGCCGCCGCCACTAGATTTTTTTATTATTATTTTTATATAAAAAGGCTTTAGTTATCTACTTTCTTTTATAGTAAAGGAGGCCCAAAAAATAGTTGAAAAACGAAATTCAATGAGCAAAGTGAACATATTATGAAACATATGCATGAGGCCCAAATTAACTCAGTGAAATCAAAATAAAAGAAGAGGGATTTTTATTTTCTGTTTTTTTTTTTTAATTTTAAAGTGAAAAGCAGAGAGCTAGCTGAAAAGGTACAATACTTTTTTGGAATACTAACAACGTTCAATACGTATTAAGTTCTCTTTTTGGATTTATCTTTTTCCTTTTTGTTCAAAAAAACAAAACATTTGCATGAAGAGCGCGCCCAATCTTGAATGTATTCATTTTAGACCTTTATTGAATTTGATCTTGATTTACATATCATTGTTTGATTTCTCCGGTTTATACACAGAGCAATGCTCGGTACACAAATTTTTGTGTAGAGATCAATAAATTAACAAGTTGTACAATATGCATGTATCTGGATCTGTGCACCTAAATGGAAATAGATTTTTTCCAAGTGTTAATTAAACCCACCATACATATTGGCTAAATGAACTCGAATTCATGCAGATGCACAAGTAGGAGTGTGCAACGGAAGACTAGGCAACAATCTACCATCCAGTCAAGAAGTGGTCGAGCTCTACAACTCCAACGGCATTCGAAGGATGAGAATATACGATCCGAACCCAGAAGCTCTCCAAGCCCTCCAGGGATCCGGCATCGAGCTCATGCTTGATGTCCCTAACAACGATCTCGAGGGTCTCGCCAACGACGCTGCCGCTGCATCAAAGTGGGTCCAAGACAACATCCTGAACTACAACCCGGACGTCAAGTTCCGAATCATAGCCGTTGGGAATGAGGTCGATCCCAACAACAGTGCAACGGCTCGCTTCATTCCGTTTGTGCTCGATGCCATGTCAAAGATCTACGATGCAATAGCCTCTGCTGGCTTGAAGGACCAAATCAAGGTTCTCTACTTGATATAACCTTTTGACCATGCTACGGACACACATATTCAGACACGGATCCAAGCAAACATGCATGTATTCAGAATTGTTTGATGCACGTAAATCCCACATGATGCATGTGGAACATAGACAAATGGTTCTGAATCCACATATATATGTCCGAACATGTGTATCTGAAGTATTTTTCAATTTTATCCTCAGAATCTTGTCAATTGCTAATCGATTTTTGTGATCCTTTGTATGTATGACTCTAACCTACTCAGTGTCTAAATTCCCAACAGGTTTCCACTGCAACATACTCAGCGCTCGTAAGCAACCCGTACCCTCCTTCTGAGGGCTCTTTCAATGGCGAATCGGGATCATTCATGGGACCGATCATCAACTTCCTAAAGAACACCAACAACCCGCTACTCTTCAACATATACCCCTACTTCGCTCGCACCGGTGATCCCCAAAACGTGCCTCTACCATACGCCCTTTTCACACAAACAGGAGATTTCCCACAAGATGGTCAGAATCAATACAAGAACCTTTTCGATGCCATGTTAGACGCCGCCTACTCTGCTGTAGAGAAGGCGGGTGGAGCCAATGTGGAAATCGTGGTGTCAGAGAGCGGATGGCCGTCTGAGGGCGGCAATGATGCTTCCGTGGAGAATGCAGGGACTTATTATAGGAACCTTATTGATCATGTGAAAGGAGGGAGTGGGACTCCCAAGAGGCCTGGGAAGGCTATTGAGACTTATTTGTTTGCCATGTTTGATGAGAATGAGAAGACTGGATTAGAGAGTGAGAAGTATTTTGGGATTTTCTCACCCAACAAGCAGCCAAAATACGGCCAGCTTTCTTTTAACTAAGATATATAGTTGTGAGTTTTAGTTAGGCATTTAAGAAGAAAATTCGAGGAAGAATAAGAAATAATGTCAGGGGAAGGATAATTGTATTTTTATTAATGAATAATAAATTTAGGCTTCTATGTGCCTACAAAGGAAATAAGAGATGGAGATTTAATACTCCTTGCCATGTTCTTTCCTCTGGAGTCTTGAGATATCAAGCATTTTACTACCTAATAGTAGATCTTGTTGTCCAGTATCCTCCATAAAGTTGAACGGTTCAGATTACAATGAAATTTTTTTGATTGACCACACCGATGCGCCCAAATATTTTTTTCGATAAGCATATGATAAATATTTTTTTGAACATATGCGCTATATTTAGTAGTGGCCTGGACGACCGGTCCAGTAACAAAATGTTCTTATATAAACGGACGTGATTAATAAAATATAGCATATATAGTGGATCGATGTTTAATTTAGTTTATAATATAAATCAACAGCAAACTATATATACATATCATTCTGTATGAAAGTTTATAGCATTTCTTATAAGTCGCGATGTTTTGAATTTACAACTTACTAAACTCACATTACCCAAGAATGATTCTCTCTCATGACTCGAAGTTAGTTAATTTATCTCAGGTGATGATTCCTCATGTGACGCAAAATGGAATCGAGCACGGGTTCACTTGACGATTCAAATTTATTTTGTAAGTCTCGATGTATTTAACGTCCCTGCAAAAAATCAAGTTCATCGAACAATGGTATTTAGTTGAACAAATCATATTTGTCACGAGGAAAGAAAGTCTGTCAGACACTGACCATGTATTTTTCTTCAAACAAATATGATTCGACCAATTTTTTTACTAATCTCTGATCAACTTGATTTTCGGGTGTGGACGTTGAACACATCAAGACCTATTTTATGAACGATTCAGGTCGTGAAATAAGATTGTGGTGACATTATGGTGACTCCCGTTTTGCGTCGCATTAGAAATCATCACATGAGAGAACTTCAACTCGGGATGTGTACCATATCCTTTAGTACAACAAAAAGTCTATCCACACAGATTTTTTTGTCGGGCCTACCATGGGTTCCATACAAATAATCTAAGCTGTTCATTAAATGTAAAACATGTTTTCAAGGGTCTCGGTGAAAAATCAGCTTAATCCAATATTTATAAGTGCTCGATCCAATCATTTAACTTTTATTATTCTGAAATCTCAATGAAACGTTAGATGATTGGATCGAGATATTATAGGTATCAGATTGAGCTGATTTTTCTAGGGAATCCTTGAAAAAGTATTTTACATTTAATGAACGGCTCGAATCATTTGTGTGAGATCTGTGGTGGGCCTCAAAAAAATATGTGCACAATTTGTGTGCTTTTGTCTGCGTGGGAAAGTTAGATGATTGGATCGAGATAATATAGGTATCGGATTGAGCTAAATTTTCTTCGGGAACTCTAGAAAAAGTGTTTTACATTTAATGAACGGCTCGGATCATTTGTGTGGGACTCATGGTGGGCCTCAAAAAAATATGTGCACAATCTGTACGCTTTTGTCTGTGTGGGTAGCAGCTTTCTTTGTACAATTTGGTACTAATTAAACACTAGCCCATTTTAATTTCCGTAAGCACGCATCCCCCTTCTCAAGTCTTCTAGGAGATTAGGTTTTTTTTTTTTTTATTTGTTAACCGGTACGAAAATTTATTACATCATGTATGAAGTACAGATCACAGAACACTACATCCGTTGTGTAAGAGTTTACGAGATAACCAAACCCAACAACTGAACCGGCCAACAGGATAAATAAACTCATTATAGGGACCACAATTGCTATAAGGCCAACTTAACTCCAAGCCCCATTAAAGAAAGAAATAACCTCAATAAATATAAAGGAAAGAACACCCACACGTAGGTAGAAAGACTCGAACTCTTGACCTCCTAATGAGATGCAAGAATCCTGACTAATTGTGTTAGTTCCAGTTGGTTGAGTAGATTAGCTAGGTTTTACGAATGGAAGAAAGAAAAAGAATAATAATAGTATAACTAAGTGTCTGTCCCCGATGTTTGGGTTCCCCAAGTCCCGATCCTGAGCTTGGTTGCTCACTTACTATTAAGTTTTAAAAAATAAAAAGATATAGTACAAGTAAGAAAAAATGTTATTGCTCGATTTGGAACTGCACAATTTAATTACTTGAGCTGAGAAGTGCTCGTGAGATCCTAGGAGTACCTACTGTTAGTGCTCGATTTGGAACTGCACCATTTAACTGGAATTGGGGAATGGTAGCGATATATGACTAATCTAGCTTCCACCAGCTAGTGGTATGATTTTACATTCTTAAATATCGTCATTTTCATTCAACTCGGTTATGTCTCGATCACACACTTGTTTTACTTGCTTAATTTCCTAGGTCTAAGAAATTTCCTTGAATTATTGGAAAAGATTCGTAAATCCGTAACTACTAAACAAAGTTAATTAAAGAAGCGATAAGCGCATGCAGCAACATTCAGCGAGATAACTTAGTCGTTAATTACTACGAGTAACAGCTTTTGTAGGAATTAGCTTTCCATTACGGAGTTAGCATACAGGCCATTAGTCCATCGATCACGGTGGATACAGAACGTGTGCTTGTTTGGAATTGCTGGAGAGCGTGTTTCAATAAGGGTATGATACTGCATAAGCACTCTTAAACAGATACAAGAGTGCCGTTGTCTTCATTTTCTTTTTGGTACTGGACAATTCATTTTCTAATGAAAATATTTTTTACGTCCTCATTTATGTATGGACTGGCCGGTTGATTTGGAGTGTTCAGATGGGCGCCAGACATTAGCTTTATCTAGTCATAGACGACTTTCTGTGTAAGTTATAACATTGGAAATTATGGTCTTGTTACTGGTTATCGAAACCTATCTCATTGTGCTAATTATCTGTTTAATAAATCCCCTCTTGCAGATCAGTGAGAGCTGCCACATCTGCGTTTGCTATTGCTATTCTTGAAGGAAGCGCGCAAGCAGGAGTTTGGTTTCCAGATGAGGTATGTCTCATGAACTATAGTTTTTAGAATGAGCAAAACTACTCTAGCTCAACTTGGTGTTCGCTCTATAAAAGCTCGTTCTAGGATAAAATGATCAAAAAAATAAGATATTCGCACTGGTTCAACCGGATTGAAAATTGGAGCACTTAATTTTTTAATCATATTTTTCCGTTAGTTTCATTAACGGTGTTAACGATTTTACTAATTTGGAACGTAAAACAAACTACAGGGACGAAATTGAGACAATTGGAAATTGAGACAACTGTAAAACTAGTGGGACGATTACGAAAATTTGCCCTTTATTTTATAGAAATAATTGCCTAAATAGGATGTGCCTCCACATTATTATAGCCACACCTGCGATCTTGCTATTGCTAGCTAGGGCTACAACAGGTTGAATTGAGCTTTGAAGTGTTCAAGGATCTGTGAGCTAGTTTGATCACAGTCGAGCTCTGCTCGAATTCGAGTCGAGAAATGTAAACGAGCTGCGCTTGAGCTCGAAGTCAAGCTCTCTGAGAAAACTTTAATCTATATTACAAATCGCGATGGTGTGGTGGCCCACACATTTTTCCTACATAAATCTTGACCGTTGGCTTAACATACATTTCTCTACATGAATCTCCACCCTTTATTCATTTTCATTCTTACCCCAGCAATTAATTGAAATGACAAAGCAAACGGGATTTTGGAAAGCAATATATATGGGAACGGCAAACCAATATATATTCCTTATGTAGTATTGAAATTGGGTATTGAAACGGCAAGACAAAGCAGTATAATTATATTCTTTCTATATGTGTGCATTACGCGTTTGAACATACACATAATTTATGCTGACTGTTATTCCTTATTCAGTAGAAATTTTTAACATTTATGGTAGGATTGGCGTTGAATGCTAAATGAATATTTGTTTTCATTGTTTGTTTCCTACTCTCTCTCTCTCTCTCTCTCTCTCTCTCTCAAAACGTTTTTTTTTTCAAGTTCTCATTCCCGTCTCTCTGAATCTTGCCCTCTCTCCAGTTCTCTCTTTACAGGTATGGCTATTTTGTTCTCTTTTTTTTTGAAATGGCTGTGAATCGGAAAATTATATATTGGTTCTCTATCCATTCGAATTCTCTCTTCTTCTTCTTTTTCGGTTCTCTTTTTTCGCCCTATGGAGTTTATAAAATAGCATTAAGTGAGATATCATCGTATGCATATGTGTGTGCTTTCGGGTTAAGTATTTATTTCTTGATGAGGAGGGGATTTCCTTATGGAGAAAATTGCATGTCATGTGCAACTAATATTTAATCGAAAAAAAGTTGAAGTATGGCTCTTCTGGATTCTAAGATATAAAATGGTTTCCTAAAATTAAAGCAACCATTATTCTCATTGAAAAAAGTTGGAGTATGGCTCTTCTGGGTTCTAAGATAATGGTTTCCTAAAAACAACCAATATTCTCATTTTTTTTGGAGTCAAGTAGTCAATTGGGTCTAGGCAAAAAAATGTTGACCTGGCGTCCCAAATCCAAAAAAAAAAATTCACTTTTGTAGTTAGGTGGATACAGTTCACTTATACGGAAAGCTAGATGACTTCGAGTCTATCATTGTTTTACTACTACTGACATGTTGTGGGAAAATAAAAACTGTTGGTTTATTAACTGTTATATTTTTGTATGTAAATTTAATTTGATATATTTTCTAGAAAACGCGTTCATTACTTTTTTGTTTACTAATCTTTGAAAATCTGATAGGCAGCAGATAAAAAATTTTCTACCATCTTTTATTTTCCAACAACGGTTTTCCATTTCATGTTTCTTAGATTTCAATATGTTTCTTAGCATGCATGTCTCCCCTAAATATTGGCAAATTTGTGGTTTTCATAGTTTAGTGGTATTCTACATCAAGTTTATTGGTACTCTACGAGAATCTCATTTTTAATTAGTCTGATTTTTCTTTTTATCTCATTCAGTAGAAAGGATTAGCATTCCATCAAACATTACCTAAATATGCTAAATTGACCTATTAGTCCGATTTTTCTTTTTATCTCATTCAGTACAAAGGATTAGCACTCCAACAAATACGACCTAAATGTGCTAAATTAACCTAAAATTAATCGATTATGACTAACGATGCAAAACTCCTTATCTTTTCCAAGGGCAAAATATTGATTGGTTGACTGGAATATAGCATTTTTAACCCATCAATTGATGACTGGATTGGAGTATTTTCACCAGCAAATTTCAAATAATGATTTTTCTCTTTCATTGATTTCTTCATTCATTAACTGGTAAGGTCGTTCTAATATTTTCGTCCCAGCACCTCCATCTGCCTCCCTGAAACTCCCATAACTTATCCTCTCCTTTTTGTGTTCTACACCAATTAAGGTTCAAGCTATGCTGCCTTTGATTTGTTCTAGGATTTATTGGTCGATTTTCAAGTGGGAGGAGGGGAGTCTCAATCATATACTAATTTTTACTCTTGACCTTGCAGTATCAATATGCAAATTACATGAATCCTAATTATGCAAATACAGGCAATGGATCATTAAGGCTTCCATTGATCAAGCAGAAATCCGACTTCTCTATGAAATTGGCTCAATTCGATGACTTAAATGAGACGAGTAATAACAATTCTATAGTTGTTCTTGGTGTTTAAAATTGGCACATTGTTTGACCTCTGGTCAATTTAGCTTGAGCTCATTTTTAGTCTGATTGAGTAGAGTGGCGCAAATTTGAGCTACCCACCAAATGAACTCAGGTTGAATCCGACAATTTTTTTTTGCTAAATACGTGTGTTAACTTTTTTGACTGACTTGGACTTGAAGCGGAAGGACACCAAATCTTGCATGGATTAACTGCTACATACGATTGCATTTTTTTAGTTCCAAATTTCCAATTTATCCTGCAGTTAATTGATCTGTATGTTGGTGCGAATCACTGGATAGGTAGACATTATAATGCTTCCGATTCCTAATGATATTTGGGTTTTGCTCTATTTTCCTCTTCAACAGTGTCATATTTTGTCTAAAGTTTTTTTATTTTCCGCTTCAGCAATTAGTAATTTTTTGAAATCCATTTTGAAGAATCGCTTTCTTTTTATTTTGACGTCAATCAATTTTTTGTCCTCTGCTTAGGTTATCATGCTAGCCCTTTGATGTGTTGTTTGGTTGCAAGACTCTTCTAATGCGATCTTGATGCTCGAAGTCACCGAAACCCAGTTACATTTGGAATCGCTTGCCTCAAACCTCACCCGTCTAATTCACCAATTAATCCAAGGTACTAGATAAATAAAACCAAAATTTCAAGAAAAGCTCCTGGATTAGTTAATTAGATCGGCATGTTCTCTTCTTTTTTTGAACTAGATTTATGATAGGAGTTATGACACCATGCATCACAAGGAATTAATGGAGGTTTGATTTGAAAGTTGAGAATAAGATAATACAGTAGCTTATATTTATTGGCTTTTATTCCAGTGTTACTTCCATGTTTATTGGGTCTATCTTGATCCTATGAACAACTTTTGCAATAGCGAAACTTTAAAAGGAAAGGAAGAGGAAATGGAATAGGTTGCATTTACATTTTTGAATGTTGATAGCTATAAGTCTATGAAAATTAACTTGGTTCTACTCCATCCTATAGCATTGTTGCATCTATTTGGTTGAGTAAATTAAAGTTGTATTTTTTTTTTTTATGTTAGTCGAGTTAGGTTAACATGGGTTGTCATAGAAGGGTAGTCATTTAGGTTGGGTTTAGAATACGTTGCACCGTGCCTATGTTTCGTATGAATACTAAAGAACATTGTTAGGGTGGGTTTATGTGACTTATGACCTGTCTGTTATTTTTTGCAGCCTGATGGGCAAAATGTTGAGTGATAAAACATTTGGAGGTGGAGACTATGCTTTCAACACATTCTTCAGCGAAACCTGGACATGAAATTAACCACATCCCACGTGCCATTTCAGGTGTGAGCAACTTGGAGTACAAATTAGAGATGTTGGTTATGTTAACTAAGGAAACTCTTATGTTAAGCAAGAATTCTTGGTTTATGTTAGCTTAGGAAAACTCTCATGTTAGGCTCCATTCCACTAAGGTTCTTATTTGCTATGTTTGAATGCAACTGATGAAATTACACAGGTTCGATAACATATGTTGTGTTAGACTATTCTATGAATTTGGTTATGTGGACCATGTTTGAATCTTATTCTTAAAATAGAAAATTTCGAGTACATTTTGTTCGGAGCCTAGAAAATTTTTCATTCAACAGCTATTTGTAACGTCCTCTCATATAGGGCGGGATACACACAAACATGAACTCGCCCAATGTGGGATGGAGTTAAAAATTAACGATCATTATCCAAAAAAAATTATAAAAGTGGGATTTGATACTTCATTTAAATTGTGTTTAGAATGCGTTGCGCCGTGCCTTCAGGCACGGGCAAACTTTAATAAATGTACAAATTGCTACATATGTCATGAACAGTTAACATAGAATATCTTAGGTTTTGCATTAATCGTCTCATAGGCATGAGTAGTCTCTCCTAGCATAATCTATTTCAATTACTCTGAATCGCAAACTATTAAACCATTGCACAACTATATTTGAAATCTAGAATACACACAAGATAGATAAGAAATATACAACCCAATTTAGGTAATGAAAAGAATCCTTACCATGGAATCAAGATTTGAATAAAAGCCTAGAGTTTATGGAATTAAGAACAATATTACTTGAATGTCTACACCTATAGATCGGTTCAACCCCTCATAATGGGATGACTCTTCAAATCTTCTCCCTAGCTCTGTATTTATTCACTCCTAATTCTGATGTAAAAACTCATTTTTATACTTTATAATTTAACAACTCTCAAGCAAACTAGGAAACTCTAAACCAAGAGGGAATTTTGGAAGGGATCGGAATTGTACACAGAAAATATGAAACTGCTTTTGGACCCATTTTTGACGTGGTAAACATCAAAATTGAAGAATTATTATTTCACGTAAACTTATAGCCCTTTATACCAACTTTGCAATCCAATTTGAAACGCCTCAATCGGATATTTCATTAAGTTTGGGTGTTTATAGGAAATCTCTTTAAAGGACTTTTAAAGTTGTTCGTTTCTTGTTCAAAAGATATAATCAAAGTCATGAACAAACATGATTAAAAAAAAGTCATGGGCAAACAAATTAAATGGCCCAACTTTCGAGATGTTGCCAAAATTCCGCTACAACATCGATTGCGAACGTGCTCTTTTACTTTTCAATGGAAGTGCAGATCCAAAACAAAGAATAACCATGTGGGATACGTCTTTGGTGGCCAACAACTGGTAACGTTTTAAAGGTGTGGAAGTCAAGGGTGGAAAGCCAAAGTCTCGCAGTAATGTACTACACCTAGCTAGTACTATACTTAGTCTTGTGAAAGAAAGAATATGCCACAAGTTTTAGTGGGTCGCTCTGTCTAACTGCTGATTGGTAATCTCAGTTTTGAGAGAGAGAGAGAGAGAGAGAGAGAGAGAGAGAGAGAGAGATTTGGACTAGTTCCCCGCATCTACCTTCGTCTAGAATTGATGGTTTACATTAATCTTGGTAGTGCCAAGACCTTTCTAAATTCTAATAGACATGCTTAGAAAAACTTCAGTCAAGTCCGCCACGGATTGTGGCAATGAGAGAGAAATAAATATACCACATAGAAAGTCATGAATGAGAAAATCTTTTTAACAGAGGATACGTTCTGTGAACAGTTAGTTACGGAGGTGAATCGCGACCGTTTAAGAGTGTTTTGTACGATCTAGATGTTAATGAAATTTTTTCGGAAAAGAGTAAGTTTAATTTAAATCCAGATCATCTAAAGCCGAAATAAACAGTCGAGATTGCGCGGCTCCGTGAATAAGGCATTCACGGAGCCACCACGAATAAGCCAACCTCGTCATGAATATGTTCAAATATGGAGTAATGATTAATGAGGATAGATGGAGGCCAGGCGAGTGGAGTGCTAGTCAAGCAGTGCTCTCATGCATTCGACAAAGGGGTCAAACTCCACTAACTAAATATAACAATGTCAATTTTTGTCGAGAAAAAAAAAAATCAATACACGGAGATAAAGACCCAAAAAAAAATACATTTAAATTGCACTGGACAGATTTTGTTTCCTACTATCCCTTGAAGCTGGATGACTTCGGGGACATATGCCAGTAAGAAAAATCGAGAGGCAATTGCTCTTGTGCCATTTTAGGCGCTCCTTCAATCGCTTTGAAGTTTTCGAGTTGGATTGATCAATACACTAAAAAAGACGGGCGTGTATCGTTTTTTTTTTTTTTAAATTTCATATTAAATTTCATATCTAGACCATGAATGTCACTGGTCTGACCACTTATGTGAGAAAAGAAGCTTTAATTGCTATCAAAGGAATTTTTTTCCCAACGAATTGGAGCAACGCAAAAGCTATCAAAGAATTGAATGGTATTCCCAAGAATACTATAAAATGAATTCTTCTTTCCAGAATACATTGACCTTGCAAAGTTAACCTTTTTTTATGCATCTTCAATGAGAGATGTCAAAGCTGAGCTGGATAAGTTAACAGTCACTTTTGACTTCAACTCTCAATCCAATCTATCTGCCTTCACTCATGTCAAAACTGATGTAGCTTTACCATCACATATCTGCCTGCCAATTTTGACAGCTCCTACATATGCCAATTTAAAAATTTTACCGTTGGGAAGTTCAGAAACTTACTATTTGAGTTCAAATAGTGTCCACGTTTGGGGTTTTTTTTTTTTCCTTTAAGTTTATGAGCTCTATTTTTTTGGCATAAGGGTTAGAGAAGAGACTTTGATGTTAATTTAGAGATGTCAAAATGACACATAAGCCTTCAAAAACAATTTAACATTTTCAATTTGAAGTCAAGCGTTGGAGGAAGAGAGGGTAAGAAGATTTTGGACAAGGGAATGCTACTGACCACAAAGGTCGGCAGGTATGCTGTCCCCAAAAAAATAGCACCATTTTGGTGCAAGAAATTCCACCCTTTTTATGCCATGTTTGGTACCTATTATATGGGTGAAAAATTATTGATTTTTTTAAATTTTTGTGAGACCTATTATATATAGGTGCTACAAAGATAATTCAAACCACAAGTTATTCTTATTTTTTTGCGTTCCTAAAAAAAAATTAGCTCAATCCAATATCGGAAGGACACGTTGTTTCAAAATTTATAGTGCATCTTACGAATTCTAAAATTGCCCTTATCAATATTGGATTCAAATTAAGCTAATTTTTTTTTTAGGAATCCATAATAGAACATTTTAAATCCATGACAACAGGCCGGTGAAGGGTACTACTTTAGGCGCCCACCACTTCAAGCTCGATCATGTAAGCCCCCATCTTTAAATCCATGACAAATAAAGCAATGAGAACTTTACAAAAGTGAGAAAAAGATATCACAAATTCCATATGGCCCTAATAAAGAGGTAAGAAAGTTGAACTATATCTATAAAGTACAGGTGAAATTAAAAGTACAAATGTCCATATTAGTATACACACCACAGATTTTATAAGGGATCCCTTGTTTTTCTTACGGTTCGGATCTCTCCTTTCTCGATCAAATTTCGATAATCCGAACATTTCAATATGTGCAACATATAATTTTAAAGATTTCCGTGAGAAATCAGCAAAAAATATGACTGGAAAGTGCTTATTTTGAGCAGTTTTTAATTAAACCATTCAATGAAAACTGTTCAGATCAAGTATTTTTCTGTCATATTTTTTGCTGATTTCTCATGGGGACATTTAAAATCACGTTCTAATCATATTAAATGGTTCGGAACATCAAAATTTGATCGGGATCATGAGGTCCTCATTTTAAAAAAATCTGGGATCCCTTATAGGTAGAGGTGGTAATATCAACTCATATTTTTCAACCAACCCAAATTCGCCAACTTTAACCCAACCCAACCCACACATATTGTAAAATGGGTTGAGTTGGTTTCAACCCATATGTATATCAGTATATATAGGTTGAAAATGGGTTCAATATGAATTTGGAATTAAAAGACCCATGAAATCAATGAAATTCAACCCCTATTATAGGTGTAAACATTTTTTTTCTTCAAATCAATTGCATTGCGCCACGTCGCCATGTTTTATTAATTGGGACCACTTTTTGACATGTGTCGCAGTGCAATTGATTTAGAGGAAACAAATATTTACACAGACGGTGTAAAAAATTTATTCTCTTGTTAACCTCTCGCCTCCAGTGCACAGACAAAACAAGAGTGAAAGTACGTTTTTTTGCTAGAAAATTGGTTTAGTGAGATACATCCTTACAAACTCACTCTCTCTCTCTCTCTCTCAGACTTCATTATTTCCAAGACCCACCAACCCCTGGAGCTATAAGATATAATTATAATCGAGGCTCTTTTTGAATTTTTTTTTACATTTGTTAATTTTTTGTCGATTTTTTTGTGAATTATCCTGTCATCATGACAAGAGGAATTTAAAAATTAAAAAATTATGATCGAAATTCTTTGTTTTTTTAATAAAGACAAACATAGGCCAATAAACCAATTTATTTCGTCTTTTTAAAAAAAAAGGTTCGGATCATAATTTTTTACTTTTTTGATTCTTTTCATCGAGTCAAACCAATAATTCACAAAAAAAAATTGATGCAAAACTAAACTAAAGTCTATAATCTTGGATATTAAAAAAAAATATTAGGGTAAAAATAAAAAAAAATTACTTTTCCAATTCCTCTCGTTGAGACGAATCGATAGGGGTAAAAAGTTTGTCGCAAAATAAATCAATGTGAAAAAATTTGAATAATTTGAATAAAGACAAAAAAAATAATAATAATAAAGTCCACAAAATGAAATACTCAGGCAATTCCATATTCTGGGGTTGGTTGGTTTGGTTTGGGGCACGGGAGAAGTAATGGTTTGGTTTGGAATTTAGAGAGAGAGAGAGAGAGGGGAAAAGGGGTGGGGTTTGGATTGTGGGCAGAGATTAAAGGTGGGAGTGGGTTTTTTTTATTAGAGGCTGCACATGATTATTTTTCACCTTGTTCAGTGTGGGGAGGAAAAATGGGTCGGGTCGGGTCTGGTTTCGGTATGGCTTAACCCATATTTGACTCAACCCGTTTCAACCCGCCTTCTATCGATCCATATTCGACTCGTCCACATTCAACCCACGACTTGTTTCAACCTGTCCAGACTCGCTCAAACCCGCTCATTTGCCACATCTACTTATAGGATCCAAACTGTTAGTATACATATATAAGCAATAATTATAAATAATTCTACAACCACAAACATTTAAACAAACACATGCACACATAAGTCATGTGGGCTTATGTGTACTGTGTACATGTGTTTGTCGTTGTAGCATAGTTGCTTGAGAGAGATTCTGGACTTGGATCACATAATTTTTCCGTGGAATTTTTTGTTTTCGGTCTCAAAATTATGTAGTTAGAAACTTTAGTAATTTGGGGTATTCACATAAAGATATTTTTACGCTCTCGCTTCTGTTTTTTGGGCACGCAAAAACACGTTTTTTGTGGTTGGTTTGGCCTAATAAAAAAGGCGGATTAAATTTTTTTCTCTATTCAAATTTTTTCGTATTTATTAGTTTGCATTATTTTTGTGAATTATTGGTTCTTCTCGATGAGAGGAATCTAAAAAATAGTAAATAATCATAGTCAAAATCTTTAAAAAGCTCACTAAAGACAAAAATAATCCCAAATAAACAAACTTTCTAATTTATTTTTTTTGTGAAACAGCAAAAAGAAAGCTTTATTATCTTATAACACAAAGTGTAGAGGCATGGATACACCGATCTGACTATCCATGACCCTCATCTCCTAAGCCACGTGGAGAAAACTGATTTGAGCCCAACAAGCTGAGTCCAAAATCAAGGGAAAACACTTAAAACGGCCCAAGTTGAAAAGAAACAAACCCAAACCAAAACACCCAAAGGTCAAAGTCCAAAACACCTACAACCCAAACCAAAAAACCCTAACCCCAGCTAAATTGCCCCAACATCTGCCGCCTTCAAACGCCACCGCCACCGCCACTGTCGTACCTGCAAAACAAACCACAGCCACATAACAAAAATTATTTTTGAATTATTTTTTACAAAAATTCAATTGGATTCATAATTCTGCACTTTTTAGATTCATCTCATCGGAACAAATCAATAATTTACGAGGAAAAAAAATTAAGTCAAAGCTATCAAATGTGAAGAAAAACAAAATTGAGTGCAGACAAATCTACAATCTGACTTCTAGATCTGTTAGGCCAAACCCCCCTATAAGTACAGTTACGATCGTCTCAAAGTCTAGACCTGACTTGACTAGGTACAGAATGATTTAGTTGGAGACAGGAGTCTTGTTTGGTTTCAAATGAAAGCTTCTCTTGTGCAGGAAAACCATTATTGATGCAGACAAAGAAATTTCACTTTCGTCACAGGCAAATGGGCCCCACCCTATAATGGTGGCAGACTAGGACATGGAACTAAACTCTGCCGTATAAAATAGGGAAAAAAGAAAAAAAAAATTGATATTTATGTGTGTGCATGAGAAATTATAATGTCAAAACTATATTCACTGTTTTAGTCTTTCAGGATTGGTTGACGAGTTAAGCGTAAGCTAGCTAGCGTAGAGTTATTAAAAAAATTTGACCTTAATGTTATAGTGCATAGTCTTGTATCCTACACACGGCACCGAACAAAATTGTCTTTACCTTTTGTGGTTGTTATTTTTATGTTCATGGGAGACGAGCATATATATGATTTGTCTAAATTATTGAATGGCCTCTGCTCTCAACCATATCATTTGTAAGCACAAAAATTGGACCGATAAATGAGCTGAATGAGCAAAAGCACTGATTATTTAAGTCAAAACTTAACAATCTTGAAAAATGTGTTCAATCTTGATTTATTTATTTGGCAAGCTGATCTTGAATGAATTTTTGAATGAACAGATTCCGAGTACAATGAATTTTTTAAATATTACTACAAGTTATATTAGCCGAGTAGTGATTTGTTCAAATTGGGAGTAAAAAAAACTTCACGAGCCGAGCAATGACTTGTTCAAAAAAATTTTGTTTTTTGAACGGTTAAGAAATTTTACTAATCTTTGGAAAAAGATTACATAAGTCTGAAGAAAATAAGGATAACCAGCATCACAATTTGAAGTAGACATCCCAACCAGGTTTGCACATAAGCTCCCGAACAATCATATGTCATCCAGGATCCCAATGGAAAAAGAAGAAAAGAAGAAGGGAAAAATTCAAAAAAACCCCTGAACTTTGAACCCAATGTCAAATAGGCACTTGAACTTAAATAAACTTTAATTGAACACCTGAACTTTCACTCTGTTATTCAATTTACCCCCTGGTGTCTCAATCAATGACTTTCCAACGGCAACCGCTGAGCTGGACACTAACAGACAGAACAAAACATTAGAGGGAGAAATTGGAGGGAAACAACTGTGATCTGGCACATTTTTAAGGCCCCGTTCGGCTAAATAAGCCTACTGGCATATTTTTTGTCCTTATTCAACTTTTTTTCATATTTGTTAGTTTTCCTCAATTTTTTGGGGATTATTGCATTGTCATAACGAGAGGAATCTAAAAAGTAAAAAATAATGACGAAATCCATTTTTTTAATAAAGACAAAAAAAATTGACTTATTGGCTTATTTTTGTCTTTATTCAAAAAAATTTGTCTTTTTGAATTGTAAAGAGAACAAGGCAAAAATAAAAAAAAAATTGAATAATGACAAAAAATAAGCCAGTAGGCTACTGGCTTATTTAGCCGAACAGGGCTTTAAAAAGGTGCCAGATCACTGTTGTTTCCCCTCCAATTTCTCCCTCTAACGTTTTGTTTTGTCTGTTAGTATCCAGCTCAACGATTACCGTTAGGAAAGTCACGGATTGAGATGGAAGGGGGTAAATTGAATAACGGAGTGAAAGTTTAGGTGTTCAATTGAAGTTTATTTAAGTTTAGGTGCCTATTTGACATTAGGTTCAAAGTTCAGGGGTTTTTTTGAATTTTTCCCGAAGAAGAAAGCGGGCCGGCCAGGAGCCAACCCAAGCAGAAATAGAAACAACAAGTGCACACCACAGCAATATTGTTTCAGAAGTAGACAATACACTGATTTGTTCAAACTTGGTTTGAAAGCTTCACGAACTTCAAAAAAAATGATCAAGCTTTGTTCGTGAATGAAACAAACGAAATCTTGAACCAGAGCTTTCAACAAGCTAGCAAACACGAAATGAACTAGCTTGGTTTGTCTATCAACCCCAGTTAATTAGCTTATAGTATTACTCTCTTTTCTGCAATACATACATATATATATATATATAGAAATCCCAGGGACTAAGGCTTCGTTCCAGAACCAAAAAAAAATCCTTATTTTTTTTTTATCGGCAAAAATCCTTATTTTTTAAGAAGATAATTTCAAGCTCAAAAATTATAAGCTTATTGAAATATAAAAATATGTAAAATGGATCTTGTTTGAAAGATCTCGAAGAAATCTTTTATACGATGCAAAAAAAATGAAAAATTATTTTTCATTTACTTTATTTTTGAGTTTGAAAATGTGAAATAATCTGCTTTTTTTTAAGAAGGTTTCTGAAACGGGGCATGATTGAAATCTAATAGTAATGGTTCAAAGAAGGAAAAGTAAACTCTGGAGTACTTGACGGGGATGGGCCGGGAAGAAGAGTTTGCTTGGTGCTTGAATGCTTAATTTGCCTCTATAAAAGGGAGGTGACATTATATTGGCTTTTACATAACTACTTCCATATATACCAAGCTTGCTTTGTTCATTTCCTCTTCGATCTAAATGGCTGTTTTTCATGCAACTATGTTCTACAAACCTCCTTTTCTCCTTTCTCTTTTCCTACTCGTCCTATTTCTTCCTAATCTCCGCATAACAGGTCTCTCTCTCTCTCTCTCTCTCTCTCTCTCTCTCTCTCTCTCTCTCTCTCTCTCTCTCTCTCTTGCAGGGGTGTGTGCTCATTTAAAAAAAGACATATATGCGGCATGCATAAATATATATTCGTTGGTACATTCTAAATGGGTGTTTGACAATGGTCTTATATATTTCTTTCTATTTGTGGATAGTACCCATTTAATGCAAAACAAATTTGGAGGTTTAGGAATAAAATTTGAAAAAAAAATACATTTTCTTTGTAATTGGATCAAGATTGCTAAATATTGACATTTTTATTATTGTGTTGAATTGCTCTTTGACTTGATCCGCTAATACAATTCAAGCAATTGATTAGTTTTGAGAGTTTATGTTATTAACTTTCTCAGTAAATAAGTTATGGATGCATGATACTAAGTTTAATTTTATTTTATTGTTTATTTATTTTTGTCATAGTTTATACAATAGTGGGGGTTAGCAAAATTTTGTATATTATGTGATATTGTCACATACATGACCTAATATATCTACTGATCATGGGCTCCATAGGCAGTGTCATATTAATTAGGCAGTTCTAGCTAACTTCTAAATGTGGTGCGTAATTGTGATGACCGTGTTCAACATTAATTGATCAAAGACTCTTCAGATTTTTTTTTTTTGTGTATGTAACCAAAACAATATCTAGGCCAGATCAATCAAGGATGGAGCCAGGGGGGATTAGTGGCGGCAGTGATTTCAAAGAATGCTATTGCCACCACAACGATTTCAAAGAATACTATTAGTATAAAAAAAATTCTCAAAATTATATACAGCCACTAGCACTAAATTTTTTTTATTTTTTTTATATGTAAAAAGGCTTGTAGTTATCTACTTTCTTTTGTAGTAAAGGAGGCCCAAAAAACAATTCAAAACCAAATTCAATGAGTAAAGTGAAAATATTATGAAACATGCATGAGGCCCAAATTAACTCAGTGAAATCAAAATAAAAGAAGAGAGCTTTTTTGTTTTTTGTTTTTTGGAAAGTGAAAAGCAGAGAGCTGAAAAGGTACAATCTGAGGTACAATACTTTTTTGTAATACTAATACGTTCAATACGTATTAAGTTCTCTTTTGGAATTCATTTATCTTTTTCTTTTTAATTTGTTCACAAAAACATTTGCATGAAGAGCCCAATCTTGAATGAATTCATTTTGGTCCTTTATCGAATTTGATCTTGATTTACGTATCGTTGTTTGATATCTCCGATTTATACATAGAGCAATTCTCGGTATGCAGATTTATGTGTAGAGGTCAATAAATGTATTTGGATTTGTGCACCTAAATCTGCTGGAAATAGATTTTCCCAAAGTGTTAAACCCACCACATATTGGCTAAATGAAGTCGAATTCATGCAGATGCACAAGTAGGAGTGTGCAACGGAAGACTAGGCAACAATCTACCGTCCAATCAAGATGTGGTCCAACTCTACAAATCCAACGGCATCCGAAGGATGAGAATATACTATCCGGACCCACAAGCTCTCCAAGCCCTCCGGGGATCCGGCATCGAATTCATACTTGATGTCCCTAATAGCAATCTCGAGGGTCTTGCTAACAATGCTGCCGCTGCAAGAAAGTGGGTCCAAGACAACGTCCTGAACTATTATCCGGACGCCAAGTTCAGGATCATAGCCGTTGGGAATGAGGTCAATCCCAACGGTGGTGAAACGGCTCGCCTTGCTCCGTTTGTGCTCCCTGCCATGTCAAAGATCTACGATGCAATTGCCTCTGCTGGCTTGAAGGACAAAATCAAGGTTCTCTACTTGATATAACTTTTTAACCATGCTACAGACACACATGTTCAGACATGGATCCAAAAAAATATGCATGTGTTCAGAATCGTTTGATACACGTAAATCCCACACAATTCATGTGGAACATAGACAAATGGTTCTGAATTCCTATACGTCCGGACATGTGTATCTGAAGTATTTTTCAATTTTATCCTCAGATCTTTATAAATTACTCTAATTGCTAATCGATTTTTGTGATCCTTTGTATGTATGACTCTAACCTATTCAGTGTCTAAATTCCCAACAGGTTTCCACTGCAACATACTCGGCGCTGGTAAGCAACTCGTACCCTCCTTCTAAGGGTTCTTTCAATGGCGCCTCGGGGTCATTCATGGGACCGATCATCAACTTCCTAAAGAACACCAACAACCCACTACTCTTTAACATATACCCCTACTTCAGCCACATCGAAAATCAACAAAGCGTGCCTCTACCGTATGCGCTTTTCACAGCAACCGGAGGCTTCCCACAGGACGGTCAAAATCAATACAGGAACCTTTTCAATGCCCTATTGGACGCCGCCTACTCTGCTGTAGAGAAGGCAGGCGGACCCAACGTGGTAATCGTGGTGTCAGAGAGCGGATGGCCATCTGCGGGTGGCCCTGCTGCTTCGGTGGAGAATGCAGGGACTTATTATAGGAACCTTATCAATCATGTGAAAGGAGGGAGTGGGACTCCCAAGAGGCCTGGGAGGGCTATTGAGACTTATTTGTTTGCCATGTTTGATGAGAATCAGAAGACTGGAGCAGAGAGTGAGAAGCATTTTGGGCTTTTCTCACCCAACAAGCAGCCCAAATACCAACTTAGTTTCAACTAAGAAAGTTGAGTTATAGCCAGGCATTAAGATGAAATACATGAAAGAATAAGAAATAATGTCACGGGAAAGATAAATGTATTTATAGAATAATAAACGTAGGCTTCTATGTGCCTACGGAGGAAATAAGAAATGGAGAATTTAATACTCCGTGCCATGTACTTTCCTCTGAAAATATATCAAGCATTACTTTTACTTCCCAATAATATACTCCTCTGTCGCATATTTTTTGTTTTGTTTACTATTTGGAACCTCTTAAAAAATTAGCTATACTTTTTAATTTATAATATTTTTTATATCAAATATGGATCTTATTTGATAGATTTCAAATAATTTTATTAAACAAAGTTTTCGAAATTGTAAAAACCAATATAGATTGTGAGATATAGACAATTGTTTAAGTGACACAAAAAGTAAAACATGACCAAGAATATAAGACGGAGGGAGTATTAGTTCTTGTTGTCTAGTATCCTACATAAAGTTGAAACAGTTGAACGGCTCAGATTACAATGACAAAATTTTGATTGAACACACCGAGATGTTCTACACCCCTATGATGCATATGAGAATTCTGAACCTGTGCACTATTATTAACAGTGGATTTTTAATTTGGTTTAAAATTAATTAACTGCGAACTACATATCACTCTGTATTTCGTATGCAAGTTCTTATAAGTCGTCATAATGTACATTTCACGAAATTTGTCATTTTTTTTATCAATTTCAACGTAGAAAACTCATCTCCGTTAATGTAACGCCCCGATTTTCATTTATTATTAGATGGGTAGGAAACAGGTGTTTCATTTACCATTAGTCCTATGTAGCCATTTAGCATAGGCTCTCTGTCTTTTCTTTTTTCCTTTTTTTTCTTTCTTTCTTTTCTTTTCCTTTGTCCTCCTGGGGTATGCCCCTTATAGGCTGTATATTCGGTTAGCCTCTTTTTAATTTCAAGCTGATTTACCCACAAAAAAAAAACGGTCCGATTTTCGGGAATAAAATCGAAGGCATTAAATATTGATTTCTAAAAATTTATTAAATTAAATTCAAAATTCAAAACGGATAATTCACCCTAAAGATTCGTTTATTGCAAACTATTGTGGAAATACTGAAAATAGTTTTTGTGGTAGTAAACTAGACAAAATAACAGAGCCGTCTTCTAGGATTGATACGAATTCCAAGCATATTCTGGCTTGACTCCCACCTCTGGATTCTCCTCCGCATAAAACTATTCGCCTTCGGAATTTTGTGTCTCTTCTTGATTTTCTGCAAAATCTGGCACGGATGCCAGGCAATCCTTACCTAAGTGAAAGAGTTCACCCCGTAGTATAACCCAACCCAACTACCCCTCTTACTTTACAGTTGGCAAGTAGCAGGATAAAATGATAAAATGATACGAAGAAGTAAAACAGAGATTTTTCACATAAGCCAATTCATTACTATCCATTAACCTATCGTATAATCTAAGATCTCCTCCGCGGGATCTTTCCTCCCCAACCGCTAGCCATGCTCGGTCCCATGAGGTCACTTCCCTTTGCTGTCGCAGATACACCTAAGTTATATACCGAGTGTGCACCCCAATAACTACAATAAGGGGTAAGCTTATCATGCCTAAATCATGACTAGGGTTCGCTTATCTCATATACCACTTCACAATCATCACAATTATCACTGGACTCCCGCCAGTTCCATTCTCATCACATCTCAAAATTTCGCCTGTAGGCAATCTAAAAACAAAACTTTCCAATTCATCCACTACCTAGCATCGTCTAGGTGAATTCTATTTGCATACCACCCCATGTCTCTAGGGTCCAATCTAACATTCAAATCAAGTGTCGGTGCAATATACAATTAAATCAAATAATAATTAAAAACAAATAACGAGCAATACAATCACACAACCTTTTATGAATGGGCCGTTGTCCTTATTCTTGTATGGTCGCAATGTCAATAATGAAGTAGAACTTTTATAAAAATTAAAAAAAATATTTTCGAGACTTTCATTAATTAATTCTTAAGGAATTAGATTGATTAAAAACCAATTTAACACATTAATTAGGTAAAAATATTAGAATAATTATCATGACCTCGATAAGAGCCTTAAAGGTCCTATGCAACATGTTTGAGTGTTAAAAGTTGGGTTCGGAGGGTCGCGGGATTATTTTAAATAATGATGTTAACAAAAGTTGTTGAAAGTAGAATAAATAGATAATAAATTACTTAATAAATAAAATATGTTAAGGTTAACAAGGTTTCATCTTTGGACTGTAAAAAGTCTAAAAAAAATTATTCGGCATCAATAGCAAGGTTTATAAGGTCGTAAAGAAATTTTGATTTGGAAACACTTTAAAAATAATAATAAATAGTAAATTTAATAAAATAAATATGAAATCAGTAAGATATCATATTTGAGATGCGAGAAATCTAGGAAAAATAGTTTGGGTGTTAAAAACGTCATTCGGAAGGTCGCAAAGATTTTTCGTTTGTAAAATCTTGAACAATAACGAATAAATAAATAATAAATCGATAATTAAATTAAAAAAATATGATATTAACAAGGTATGAACTTTGAGGTGTAAAAAGGTTAGGAAAAATAGATTGTGGGTCAAATACCAAGTTTAGAAGGTCCCAAAATCGATTCGAAGCAAAACAGTCCAAACCGCAAGGTTGGACCGAGTTGACCTTGCGGTCCGCAAGGTCATAGACCTAGTTCTTGCGGCTGGAAAACCCGAAGGTTGCGGCCGCAATGTTTCTGTCAGATTCGATTTTTTTGGTCTTTTTGAGATGGTTTCGATGCATGGGCTCGTTCGGGGCATAAGGTTAAGCATAATAACACTTAATATACTTAGAGGAATGATTGGAATGAATTATAATACCTTGAATCGGATTGGATTGATTTAAAAACGAATCTTGAATTTTGGGGAAGAAGACTTCGGGTTCTTTGATCGAAAGACCTTGGGATCAAATTGGATGACGTTTGGTGATGCTAGGAGTTGTAGGAAGAGTTTGGAACGATCGAATTGGATTTCGGTTGGGTCTAGGTATAAAACCCACTTTTCTCTCTCTCACTTTCTCTCTCTAAAACTCCATGGATTGAAGCTTGCTTTTCTCCGATTTTTCTCTCTTTTCTGGACTGGTGGGGCGTGGGAAGTATGTGGTATGCCCTAGGATCGGAGTGATGGGGTATTTATAGGTAAATTTTGGAGTAGGAGGATGAGATTGAATTTAATGAAAATTCTATCTCTTAGGCTCTGAGATGGACGAGATAAGGGCGAATTCGTGATCAGGAAGGAGGTAGAGACTGAGTAAGAGATGGAGAGATGGAAGGAGTTTGCATGTATGCATGCATGCAATTTAAAAAATATATAAAAGTAAGATAATTAAGATAAGATAATTATTTTTGTATATATCTATTAAGGAAATAATTTTTATTATTACTAATAATACTTTTTAAATGATATTATAAATGGATAAAAATTACGGGTCATTACAGTTAAAGTAATTGTAACCTGTCAACAAAATTTAATAAGATAAGCAACCCATACCACCATAAAATCAAGAATGTCAATCAATTTTGTTACTTCTCACGGCAATATTGTTTTCAAAATTCTAAGTTCTTAGAATAACTCATTCCTAAGAATATCACCATTTTGGTTGTGTTCTAGGATCGAGTAATATCACCATTTATTTTTAATCTGAAACTAAAATTTTCTTTTTGGGTTTAAAATTTTTTTTCGTTGTCTTATGTCAGGGGTTGCCCAAACCCGCGGGCTTGGGGCTTACATTTCATGGTTTTGTCCTCAGTCTCTATTGTATACTACTACTTGAGTATATATGTGAAGTGTCTTACCTAGGGCTGTTACGAACCCGACCGGACCGAAAATGACCGAAAAAACCGACCGATCGGTTCGGTCTTCGGTCGGTCCAAGGGAGTTTTTTTCGGTTCGGGGTGGACCGAACCGAACCGAACCTATATCGGTTCGGTCTCGGTTTTCTGGAAATCTATACCGACCGAACCTAACCGAACCGAATGCGGACCGAACCGACCGAACCGAACCGAACCGACCGAGGACCGAACCGACCGAACCGACCGAACTATATATTATATATATTTATATAAATTGTTTTAATTTTCTGGCTCTTAGCCTCTTATTGTTTTGAACTGTTAACTTCCGACAAGATTTTAAATGGCTAACTTTTGGGTCTTACTTTTTTTATTTTTTATTTTTGGAATTTCATTGCTTGATTTATTTACTTTGTTAATCTCATTGGTGAGATCAAGTATAATTTTTAAGACTTTACTTGAAAGAGGGGGCCTAGGGATGGTATTACTTACCAATCCAATTTCTCCTGCCCGGATTGGGAATGTTGTTCCACACATTGGCTCAATTCTACACCTTAAACAACCGTGGCTTTTCTTTTCCTTTTGAATAAAGCGGAGTTGGGCGAAGATGGGGACGTTTTTGCAAAATTTTCCAATGATTGCACTTTATGTTCTAAATTACTTTAACTCCTTCAAGTTACATACACTAGTGTAGAAGATATTTCCAATCGATTGAAAAAAAAAAATTGGGAAGAGTACTTGTGAAAGTTGTAATTGTTTGAGCATACTTGTTGTATGTTTTTTTTTTTTCAATTGGTGTTTGAAAAAAAAAAAAAAGGTACAATGGCCCAAATATGGGTGAAAAAAATGATCCAAACATAAGTGATTGACTTAAAGTTAAAATTGCTCAAATATGGGTGAGAAACATGTGAAAATGGCCCAAATATGGGTGAAAAAATGACCCAAACATAACCCGTAGTCTATTGTTAATTTTTAAAAATGGCCCAACTAAGGCCCATTTCGGGCGGACCGATCGCCCCGAACGCCCCGACCGAACCGAACGCCCCCCGAACCGAACCGAACCGAAATTAATACCGGTCGGGATCGGTCTCCGGACTATGTACCCCGAACCCGATCGGGGTGCGGCAAATCCACCCCGAACCGAACCGAACCGAACCGACCGAATAACACCCCTCCCCATCCATATCTCATTGATACTCACTGACACACTCTCAATTTGATTCTGGGCTCCGTGCTCTGTAATTTTATTTTTCCATGAAAAGAAAATGTCTGATCCTCTCCCGTCCCATTTTGAAACTTGGCAGTCCAATTTGAACAAATAACTTCCCGCCTTCACCTCATGTTGCCAACTGTCCCATCTTGCGCACTCCACCACTCGGGCACTTCATTTTTTTTTTTCTAAACAAAAAGAATTTATTAATCTTTATTTTTTTATTACAAAGATTATAAGGATCAAGGGCATACCGACACTAAATCACCCGAGACCTAAAAGAAGGCAAGATGCTAATTGAACACCGTAAAAACCACAAAAACCAACATAAAACATCCAAAAACCCAAGCAAACCTCAAACTCTACACACACACCCCATCATCAAATAGCCAGAGAGCCAAACAGACACAGAGACAAAACCACCGAGACCTAGAAGGAATTAAGCGCCATTCCCCCTGACAAAAAAAAAAAAACTTCACCTACTTCCGCAAAAAACTACACCGCTATCTCTCCAAATCAACGAACATCTCGCCCAAAACGAAACCAACCGAGCAAAGCCAGAAGCAAACCTTCATTGTTATGGGTAGCTACTGGAAGTTATTAGTGATCATGGGCCAACTTCTACTTTCCCATTTCCCTTTCCTTTTACCACGCAAAAATAAAATAATTAAAAACCCCGAAATTAAATTAGGTTTGATGAATGGCCACAAGAAAGTGATCATTCCCAATTTGACTCGTCAATTGTTAGTTACCAATACCAGGTGTCTGGTTTCGCATTTTGTGACTAGTTATGGGCCACTCCCTCTCAAGTCTTGGGCCGGTCTAAGGCTCCACATGATTTAATTTGGAGTCTTGTTTGGTTTCAAATGAAGACTTCTATTTTGTCATAGGAAAACAATTAATGCAGACAAAGAAATTTAAGAAAACTACAAGCAAATGGGCCACCCATTGTGGTGGCAAACTAAGACATGGAACTAAGACATCTCCAGTGGAATAGCTAATCTTATATGGTTAAATAGAAGTTTTTTGTTAAAATGGGACCCACTTAAAGAATGATAAGTGGTCATTAGTTTATTGAGTGGATAATATCCCCAATGGACTAATTAGATTTGTTGTATAAATCCAAAAAAAAATTAGCAACGAATTGGTCAAGACTCTATCCGTTCAAACTTTAATATAGCAACAACATATCATTTTGTTGCAAATCCACAATATTTTCAGCCAAGAAAACTGCTTTCTTTCAAACTACCACAGATACGATTCAAATGTACTCCCTTTGCCCTAAATTGGATGATAATTTTTGATATCTGTGTCAATTTCAGTTCCTTATATCTTTCGATTTGAATATCAAAAAATATGTAATATGGATCTTATTCGATAGCTCTTAATTAGTTCTATTATACAAAATTTTCAAACTCGTGAAAAATATTATAGATTGAAAGATATAAGTAATGAAAAATGGCACAAATTTCAAAAATTGTCATCCAATTTGTGACGGAGGGAATATAAATTAAAGGGCTAAATTTCTTTTTGTCCGCAAAAACATATTGACTTAGTGTTATAAGAGCCAATTGGTATCCTACACTTGGCACACAAGTCCTTTATGCGCTATAAATTTTGACCTCATGATCGCCCCGATCAAAATAGAATTTTCCTTTCTGCTAGTAAAAATGTGTGGATCAATTTGAGTTTTTTCATGGATTACCGAAACTAGACCGTGGTATGTTCATCAGAGACGAGCATGTGATCTTTGCCTAAAATGAATGCCCTCTGCTCATCTACATCATCATTCGTAACAAAAAAATAAAAAATTTGCTTAATTTGCCTGTATAAAAGGGAGGTGACATTATAGTATAATATTGCTTTTAATTACATCGTGACTTACATACAACTTTTGAACTAGAGATTAGATACTTCTAGTCCTAGCTTTGCTAGTTGATCCTTTTCCTCTTCTAAATGGCTGTTTTTCATGCAACAATATTGTTCTACAACCCTTTCCTCGTTTCTCTGTTGCTCCTTGTGCTATTTCTTCCTAATCTTCACATGATAGCAGCTCTCTCTCTCTCTCTCTCTCTCTCTCTCTCTCTCTCTCTCTCTCTCTCTCATTTGGTATCCTTGGGGTCAACCAGCGACGGAGGTAGAGAAGGTCTAATGTGGAACTGTACCTCAGACCTAGAGGTGTCAAACGGGTCGTGCTGTGCCGGCACGGCCCATTTAACTCCGTGCTAACCGTGCTTCGTGCCGTGCCGTTCCGGCCCGTTTACAGTATTTACTCAAATCGTGTCGTGTCGTGCCGTGCCGTGCCATGCCATGCCGTGCCGTTTGTCAATCGTGTCATGCCGTGCCGGCAGGTTTACTTAAATCGTGTCGTGTCGTGCGTGCCGTTTGCCAATCGTGTTGTGTCGCGCCGGCCCATTTTCTTAAATCGTATCGTGTCGTGCCGACCCGTTTTCTTAAATCGTGTCGTGCCGGCCCGTTTTCTTAAATGGTGTCGGACCGTGCCGTTTAAGTCGTTCTATTTTAAATAAATTCCTTTCTTATTAAATTACTTTTGCACCATAAATATTTTGATAAATTTTTTTAATTTTACTCATTAACTTGTAATGTTAAATTTACAAACCAAAAGTCCAAAGCCTATTCACTAACAAAAACAAAGCAAATATTTTTTACCGAAATAAAAATTGATAATTTTTTAAAGGTAAAAAATTGATTTTTTACAAACATGATTTTTTTAAGAATTTTTTTTTTTAAATTAAATATCTTAGATGTTTAAAGGTAAACCAATATTTTTTACCGAATAGAAATTGTTTACTTTTTTAAATTAAAAAAAGCCATTTGGCTTATTTATTTATTTGTTTGTTTTTCCGTGCCTCGTGTCGTGCCTGTGTCGTGCCCATGCGCGTGCCCAGCTAGAACCGTGTCGTGCCGTGCCGTTCCTGTCCACTTTCTGTGCCCGTGTCGTGCCGTGCCAAGCTAACTTTCGTGCCGTGCCCGTGCTGTGCCACCCACTTCCGTGCTCGTGTCGTGCCTCAGGCCCACTAAGACCATGTCGTGTCGTGCCGTGCCAGGCCAAAACCATGCTTGTGACGTGCCGTGCCGCCTCGTGCTCGTGCGTGCCCGTGTCGTGCCGTGCCGGCACGGCCCATTTGACACCTCTACTCAGACCTGAGGACCCTGTAGTGTAAGGGTGCACTATACTACAAGGGTGTGGTTCAGCATCTCACCCGTCCATCTCAATAATCAAAATTCATGGTACTATTACTCTATCCTATTTTAGGTATCCATTTAAAATTAATTCAATTTTTTAAGAAAACATCATCACACTTTAAAAAGTTAACTTTTCAAAAATACCCTTCAGCATTTAAAGTGATCATTTGAAATCTACATACTTCAATTCTCTAAAAGAAGGGTAAATTAAAAAATTTAGCAGGCATTACCCGTTTTACATTTGAAATGGATAATTTTATTTTGAGACAACGAAAAATAGAAAGGTGAACACTAAAAAGGAACGAATGAAATATCTACTAACTAAGATACTTAGGAAAAAAGAGTTAAACCAAAAGAGGTAGATCAAATACAGAATCCAAATTAACTCAAAGGAAAAAGAAAAAAAAGGTCTAATATCATGAGGTAACTTTTGAATTTTTGAAATAATATGTTCAATAGGAGTATGTTCTCTTTTTGGAATCGATTTATCTTCTTCTTTTTTAATTTCGTTCAAACATTTGCATAGAGAGCCCTATCTTGAATGTTATCAAACTTAATCCTAATTTACATATCATTGCTTGATTTCTCTGGTTTACATTCAGAGCAATCCCAGGAACACAGATTTATGTGTACAGATGCGAACGCAACCAGTGCAAATGTTCTATATCTGGACCTGTACACCTAAAGCTAGAAACAGATCGATTTTTCTGAGTGATTAACCCAACGGCATTCGAAGAATGAGAACGTACTCTCCAGTCCCACAAGCTCTCCAAGCCCTCAAGGGATCCAACATAGAATTGATACTTGACGTCCGTAACAGTGATCTCGAGCGTCTCGCAAACGACGCTCCCGCTGCAGCAAAGTGGGTCCAGGACAGTGTCCTAAACTATTATCCGGACGTCAAGTTCCGGATCATATCCGTTGGGAATGAGGTCAATCCCAACAGCGGTGAAACGGCTCGCCTTGCTCCATTTGTGCTCCTTGCCATGTCAGAATCAATAGAGGAACCTTTTCGATGCCTTGTTGGACACTACCTACTTGACTGTAGAGAAGGCAGGCGGACCCAACATGAAAATCATGGTGTTAGAGAGCGGATGGCCGTCTGCGGGAGACAATGATGCTTCCGTGGAGAATGCAGGCACTTATTATAGGAACCTTATCAATCATGTGAAAGGAGGGAATGGGACTCCCAAGAGGCCCGGAAAGGCTATTGAGACTTATTTGTTTGCCATGTTTGATGAGAATCAGAAGATTGGAGTAGAGAGTGAGAAGCATTTTGGGGTTTTTTCACCCAACAAGCAGCCCAAATACCAACTTCGTTTCAACTAAGAACGTTGTGAGCCATAGCCAGGCATTTAAGAAGAAAATACGAGGTAGAATAAGAAATAATGTCAGGGGAAGGATAATTGTATTTTTATTAATGAATAATAAATTTAGGCTTCTATGTGCCTACAAAGGAAATAAGAGATGGAGACATTTAATACTCCTTGCCATGTTCTTTCCTCTGGAGTCTTGAGATATCAAGCATTACTTTTACTACCTAATAGTAGATCTTCTTGTCTAGTATCCTTCATAAAGTTGAACGGTTCAGATTACAATGAAATTTTTTTGATTGACCGCGCCCAAATATTTTTTTTGACAAGCATATGATAAATATTTTTCTGAACATATGCGCTATATTTAGTAGTGGCCTGGACGCCTGGTCCTGTAACAAAATGTTCTTATAAATGGACGTGATTAATAATATATACTAGCATATATAGTGGATCGATGTTTAATTTAGTTTATAATATAAATCAACGGCAAACTATATATACATATCATTCTGTATGAAAGTTTATAGCATTTCTTATAAGTCGCGATGTTTTGAATTTACAACTTACTAAACTCACATTACCCAGGAATGATTCTCTCTCATGACTCGAAGTAAGTTTCTCATGTGATGCAAAAATGGAATCGAGCACGGGTTCACTTGACGATGAGCAATTTATTTTGTAAGTCTCGGTGTATTTAATGTCCCAACAAAAATCAATTAAGTTCATCGGACAAAGGTATTTAGTTGAACAAATCATATTTGTCACAAGGAAAGAAAGTTTGTCAGACACTAACCGTGCATTTTTCTTCAAACAAATATGATTCGACCAATTTTTTACTGATCTCTGATCAACTTAATTTTTGGGTGTGGACATTGAACACATCAAGACCTATTTTATGAACGGTTCGGATCGTGAAATAAGATTGTGGTAACTCTTATTTTGTGTTGCATGAGAAATCATCACATGAGAGAACTTCAACGCGGGATGTGTGCTATAACCTTTTGTACAACAAAAAATCTATCCAAACAGACATTTCATGCACAGATTGTGCACAGGTTTTTTTGTGGGGCCTACCACGGGTCCCACACAAATAATCCAAGCCGTTCATTAAATGTGAAACACGTTTTCTAGGGTATTTGTGAAAAATCAGCTCAATCCAATACTTTTAAGTGCTCAATCCAATCATTTAACTTTTTATTATTCTGAAATCTCAATAAAAAGTTAGATGATTGGATCGAGATATTATAGGTATCGGATTGAGCTAATTTTTCTTGGTAACCCTTGAAAAAGTGTTTTACATTTAATGAACGGCTCGGATCATTTGTGTGGGACCCATGGTGGGCCCCAAAAAAATATGTGCACAATTTGTGCGCTTTTGTCTGTGTATAGCAGCTTTGTTTGTACAATTTGGTACTAATTAAACGCTAGCCCGTCCCGATTTACGTAAGCACTCATCTCCCCTCCCCAAGTCTTGAGGACACTACATCCTTTGTGTGAGAGTTCACGAGATAACCAAATCCAACAACTAAACCGGGGAGAGATCAGTAAGTGTCTGTCACCGATGTTTGGGTTCCCCAAGCCCCGATCCCGAACTTAGTTGTCCACTTACTATTAAATTTTAAAAAATAAAAAGATATAGCACAAGTAAGAAAAAAATGTTAGTGCTCGATTTGGAACTGCACCATTTACTGGAGGTGAGAAGCGCTCATGAGATCCTAGGTGTACCTACTGTTGGTGCTCGATTTGGAACTGCATCATTTTACTGGAATTGGGCAATGGTAGCGAAATATGACTAATCTTCTTCATTTTTTTTTTTTTCAAGTGGAAGTTCATAAATATTAAACCAAAATGAAGACAAGCATCAGAAGTGCTAAGAGAAGGTTTGAGATCGGACTACAAAATTACAACAAAGGAAAACCTAAGCTAGTCCAGAATCTGCCTAATGTTTAGGCAGTCCTGAATTAAAAACTCCGTAAGGGATAAAGGAGCTTGAGCAAGAACAGTGAGATTGTCATTCTGTTCGGCACCCACTCTGGCTAGGTGTTACGCGCATTGATTTGCTTCTCTAAAACCAAGGGTGAGCTGAGACTATGTCTGTTGCAGTAGCATCTTTGCATCGTTGATATATGATTGTACTTTGAGGATGATTCCCTGGATATCCCTTCATTCACAAGGTTGACGGCCACGAGAGAGTCAAATTCTATGTCCACTTTCACCAGCCCTTTCTCGAGAATAATTGTGAGCCCTCTGTAAATACTCCAAATTTCTGTTGCCATGCTTGATTCTGCATTCAACTTTCCATAGAATCCCAAGATCCAGGTGCCATTGGTGTCCCGAAATATCCCTCCTATTCCACCGTTTCTATCAGCACTATATCAGCATTCATCAACGTTCAGCTTGATATTATTTGCACATGGGGATACCCACTTTGTTAGTCTTGGATTCCGATGGTCAGTCATAAGGGGGGAAAAGCCTCCACGATCTCAATGGCATAGTCATAAGAGCTCTTGGAACTAACAGCAGTAATACTATCAAAATTATCAAAACTCTTCTTGTTTCTATCTTTCCAGATTTGCCAAATAGTGGTAAGTAATAGAATGTTCCAAGGGATCTTAGTACCAATACCAATAGGTTTGGTTTTCCGAAGATTTGTCCAGCCCCAAACCAGTCCACAATGGAGGAGTCCAAATTCCCTCTCATGATCTGTCCAAATGCAGTAGCTCCCCAGAGGTCCACTGCTTTAAAACAGGTTCTAAATAAATGATTAATATCCCCAGGGCAAGCATTACACCTAGGACAATAATCTTCTACCAGTAGTAGAATTTTACATTCTTATCGTCATTTTCATAAACTTGTAGCCAATTGTACCAACTTTGCAACCCAATTTGAAACGCCTCAATTATCGGATATTTCATTAAGTTTGGATATTTATAGGAAATCTTTTTAAACAACTTTTTAAGTTGTTTGATTGTTTCTTGTTCAAAAGCATATAATCAAAGTCACGAACAAACTTGATTAAAAAAAAATCATGGGCAAACAAATTAAATGGCCCAACTTTGGAGATATTGTCGCCAAAATTCCGCTACGACATCTATTGCGAACGTGCTCTTTTACTTTTCAGTGGAAGTGCAGATCCAAAACCAAGAATAACCATGTGGGATACGTCTTTGGGTTTTGTAGTCACGTACAACTAATAGTTTGTTTGTACTATTAATTTGGTGGCCAAAAAATGGCAACATTTTAAAGGTGTGGAAGTCAAGGGTGGGAAGCCAAAGTCTCGCAGTAATGTACTGCACCTAGCTAGTACTATACTTAGTCTTATGAAAGAATATTATACGCCACAAGTTTTTGTGGGTCGTTCTTTGTCTGACGGATTGGTGATCTCTGAGAGAGAGAGAGAGAGAGAGAGAGAGAGAGAGATTTGGACTAGTTCCCCACATCTACCTTTGTCTAGAATTAATGGTTTACATTGATCTTGGTAGTACTGCCAAGACTTTTCTAAATTCTAATAGACATTGAGCAGAAAACTGCAGTCAAATCCGCCACGGATTCTGGACCATGCTTGTATTCTCATGCGTTTGACAAGGGTATCAAGCTTCACAAACTTAATATAACAATGTTGGCTTTCACCGAGCAAAAAAAAGAATCAGTAGACGGACATAATGACCCCAAAAAAAAAAAAAAAATTACATTTGAATCGCTAGACAGATTTTGTTTCCTAGCTACTATCTCCCTTGAAGCTGGCTGACTTCAGGGCATATGCCAGCAAGAAAATACGAGAGGAAATTGCTCTTGTACCTTTTTAGGCGCTCCTTAATCGCTTTGAAATTTCCGTATTGTAGCATTTTTAGTACGAGATAGTACTACGTACATCTAGAAACTAAGTTCATATGAGCAACTTGAAATCAAGAAGTTTTTTTTTTTTTTAATTTCATATCCAGACCATGAATGTCAGTTGTCTCTGATGGCCACTTATGTGAGAAAATGAACTTTAATTGCTATCAAAGAAATTTTTTTTCTCCGACGAATCAGAGAAGCTATCAAAGAATTGAATGGTATTCCTTCTTTCCAGAATACATTGACCTTGCAAAGTTGTTAACCTTTTAGAAGGCTAAAACCCTTTTTCACAATCAGACAACATTTAGCTTTTTACATGAAGTAGGTGGAGAGAACATCTTGCACACCCAAAAAAAAAAAAAAAGATAAAGATAAAGAGAACAGATTTGATGGGTTCCAAATTTGCCGATCAACGGTTGTGGCGATACTGTTATCTCATGTTTGATTCCCAAAATGACTATCGAGATTAATAGTTCTAGAATTAACTTTGTTTCTATATGTGGGGTATTATATAATCCCAAGAGGAGGGAAACTCCTTTCAACAAGATATGAAAAATGACCAAAAAACCCTCAAATGTTCCCTAAGCAGTAAAAGTCTTGAAAATTTACAAAAATACCCTCTCTTCCACCCCATGTCTTAAATGTATGTGGTGGAATTAGCATGACTCTAATACCATGAAGAAATTTTAAACCCAACCCAAAAGATAAGTTATTGGACTCAAGTTATTAGCTAGGTAAGAAGATTTTGGACTACGATATCCTGCTAATTAACCATAAAGGTCGGCAGGAGTGTTCCCAAAAAACGATACTATTTTGGTGCACGAAACTCTACCCCTTTTATGCCATGTTTGGCACCCATTAAATGGGCAAGAAATTAATAATTTTTTAAAATTTTTTTGGACCTATTACAAGTGCTACAAAGATGATTCAAACATCAAATTATTCTTAAAATATTTTTTTATGGGTTCTTAAAAAAAATTAGCTCAATTCGATATCGGTAAGGGTTATTTTAGAATTCATTGGGCGCCCTACGAATTCTAAAACAGCCCTTATCGATATCGGATTAAGCTGATTTTTTTTTTAGGAACTCATAAGAAAATATTTTGGGAATAACATGCGGTTTGAATTATCTTTGTAGCACCCGTAAGGGCCCCACAAAAATAAAAAATAATTTATTTCTTGCCCATTTAATGGGTACCAAACATGGCATAAAAGGGTGGATGCTCTGGTCGTTGAAGGTGGAAAACGCGGTGGAGTGGAGTGGCTGTTGGTAATGGTGGTCAAGCTTGGGTCTATGGTTTGGATTTGGATCCTACGATTTTTGCAAATGGAGAAGATAAGGTGTGTTTGGTAGTTTGTTAAATGATAAAAGATATTTTTAATTTAGGTGTGGGTGGCGAGAAGAAAAGATGGGGTGATGGTTGCTTAAAGAAGAAGTTACAGATATAGCCCTACATTTGACGGTGCTCACAGACGGAGTTAGTCTCGAGAACCATTTAAACGTGCCTTGCAAACAGTGGGAATGCAACAGAGGGAAATTTGTCTATTGGGGACCAAATCAATATTTCTGTAAATACTTTGGGAATCATCGGTAAAAATAAACCAATAATTAAGTTACAAAGTCCAATTCACCATCTTCATGCAAATAGTCTTAGCTTGATATAACTACACAAAGAAGAAGAAGAAGAAGAAAACAGTACTAACAAATTAAAGTTCTCACTGTTACTAAAAACTTTTAGCTCCGCACTTTTAGTGATAGCTCAGTGACAATTTTTTTATCACTATCGCTCATTCTTTTTTTGTAGTGATTGATAGAGGAGGTTCAAGATGAGGAGCTTCAAAGCAAGATAGGCTTAGTAATGAGTTTGGCTGGATTAAGTTGATGTTAAAAATAGTGTAGATTCTTTTAACATGCGGGAAAAAAGAAAAAATTGAAAACGGGTGAAGGGTTCTTTAGGCACCCACCACTTCAAGCTCATGTAAGCAATGAGAACTTTACAAATTAAAGTGAGAAAAAGATATCACAAATTCCATATATGACCCTAATAAAGAGGTACGAAAGTTGAACTACATATATATAAAGTACAGATGAATTAAAACTCTTAAACAAATGTCCATATTACTAGCTAGTATATTTAAGCAATAATTCTACAACCACAAACACATGCACTCACAAGTTATGTGGGTTTTGTGTGTGTGTGTTTGTAGTTGTAGCATAGTTGCTTGAGAGAGATTCTGAACTTATATCACATAATTTTTCCGTAGAATTCTTTTGTCTTTGGTTTCAAGCACTTATGTTCTTGTGAACTTTAGTAATTTGGGGTATTGTCGAAAGATGTTTTTATGATGCTCTCGCTCCTGTTCTTGTGGATGCAAAAACACTTTTTTTGTGGCCTATTAATTTGGCCTTATATAAAAGCCGGATTATTTTTTTCTCTCTTCAAATTTTTTTATACACTTATTAGATTTCTCTTGTCGGGACAAATCAATAGATCACAAAAAAAAAAAAAAACTCAAAATTAGTAACAAATGTGAAAGAAAAAAATTTGAGTACAAACAAATCAATAAGTGAGAGCGGTACAGTTATGGACCACGTGAAAGATGAAGACTTGACTAGATCGAATGGGTTTAATTGGAGTCTTGTTTGGTGTCAAATGAAGACATGTCTTATGTCCTAGGAAATTAAACAACTATTAATGCAGACAAAGAAATTTTAAGAAAACTACAAGCAAATGGGCCACCCTATAATGGTGGAAAACTAGGACATGGAACTAAACTCTGCCGTATAAAATAGGGGGAAAAAAACCTTATTGATCTTTACGCTTGTACGAGGAAAATTCTAATATGTCAGAAACTAAATTCCCGGTTTTAGTCGTTCAGGATTGGTCGACGAGTTAAGCATAAGCTAGCTAGCGCAGAGCAATTAAAAAAAATTTGACATTAATGTTATAGTGCATAGTCTTGTATCCTACACACGGCACCAATCGAAACTGTATTTACCTTTTGTGTAGGTTTTTTTGGATCTAGGAATAAATAATATACAACTCTTACACCTTTTACATTCTTATGGTTAAAGTTAATAACATAATTAGGTAAAAAAAAAAATGCAGTGTATGAGTGGTATTTCGTTATGTTTTATTTTTTTATCTAATGGTATAAAATATTCTAAAATTTTATTTTAGTTAAATTACGAAACTAAAATACCATGTTCAATATTTTTACCTTATATTAACCACCTATATTGATTTTTTTTTTTTTTTAAGAAAACCTAAGGCCTCAATTTTAAAAAGTCGCTTTAAGCCTCCAAATTCTCAGGGCCGGCCCTGATCTGTAAGAGTAATCCCCGAGACTAATTCAAATATAATAGTAATATAGTTTTTTTTATTGGCAATAAAAGTTTATTAAGAAAACTTGACAAAAGATACATCAAGTTGGAAGTAGGGGAGGAAAATCCAACCAAGATTTGATGAAATAAAAAAAAAAACTGTGGACCGAGGTCTAAACACCTTAGGGGCAAAAGCCTGAACACAAAAGGCTTCAAGATGCTCACAACTGAAATAATAAGCTCAACCCAAGAACCAAAACCAAAACCAAATCCTAATCCAAACAACCCTAATCACCGCCGCCACAAAAAATAGAGCAGCCGCCATCACACCACCACCGGCAACAACACATGTGCGCACACACACAGTTAGCTCAACAAAATACTAGAACACCAAGGAAAAGTAAACTATGGAGTACTTGACGGGGGAAGAAGAGTTTGCTTAATTCTTCGCCTCTCAACTCTATAAAAGGGAGGTGACATTGTATTGCTTTTACATAACTTCCATAACAAAGCTTGCTTTGTTTCCTCTTCGATTTAAATGGCTGTTTTTCATGCAACTATGCTCTACAAACCTCCTTTTCTCCTTTCTCTTTTCCTACTCGTCCTATTTCTTCCTAATCTCCACATAACAGGTCTCTCTCTCTCTCTCTCTCTCTCTCTCTCTCTCTCTCTCTCTCTCTCTCTCTCTCTCTCTCTCTCTCTCTCTCTCTCTCTCTCTCGGGTGTGTGCTCATTTAAAAAAAAAGACATGCATAAATATATATTCGTTCGTACATTCTAAATAGGTGTTTGACAATAGTCTTATATATTTCTTTCTCTTTGTGGATAGTACCCATAATGCAAAACAAATTTGGCGGTTTAGGGATAAAATTTGAAAATATATATATATATATATATATATATTCTAATGAGATGAAGATTGCTAAATATTGACATTTTTATTATTGATTGAATTGCTCTTAAACTTTTGATCCGCTAACATAATTCAAGCAATTGATCAGTTTTGGTAGTTTATGTTATTAACTTTCTTAGTAAATAAGTTAGCTTTTATATTACTGTTACCACAAATGTTTTTATTATTCTTTTGGCACTGCTTATTATAATTTTTATTTTTGTTAAAGCGTGTGGTGAAACCATAAATCAACATTAGCGGTGGCAAAATAAATTTGATTTCTGGTTCCACCACTAGGGTCAAGTGACTGTACTTGCCATAATATATGTTTTATGGCTTCGCCGTCCTCGATAAAAATGACTGACGTACCTATTTTAATTTCTTGGATGCATGATACTAAGGTTTATGGTTACCAAAATTTCGTATATGATGTGATATGGTCCGATAGATGACCTAACTATATCAACATTAATTAGGCCGTTCTAACTTCTAAATGTGGGGCACAAATGTGATGACTGTGTTCAACATTAATTGATCAAAGACTCTTCATTTTTTTATTTTTTTTTTGTGTAGCCAGAACAATGTGTGGGCCACACCAAGAATGTAGCTAGGAGAGACTAGTGGCAGCAGTTGCCACCACAACGATTTCAAATAAAGTTTTCGACACCGCAACAATTTCAAAGAATGCTGTTAGTATATCAAAAAAATATTATCACCAAATTATATATAGATCGAGCCGCCACCCTTAAATTTTTTTCATTATTATTTTTTATACAGAAAGGCTTTAGCTGTCTACTTTCTTTTGTAGTAAAGGAGGCCAAAAAAATAGTTCATAACCAAATTCAATGAGCAAAGTGAAAATATTATGAAACATGCAAGAGGCCAAAATTAAATCAGTGAAATCAAAATAAAAGAAGAGAGCTTTTTTGTTTTTGTTTTTATTTTTTTTTTAAGTGAGCTGAAAAGGTACAATCTGAGGTACAATACTTTTTTGTAATACTAATTCATCAATACGTATTAAGTTCTTTTTTTGGAATTGATTTATCTTTTTCTTTTTCTTTTTCTTTTTTGTTCAAACATTTGCATGAAGAGCCCAATCTTGAATCCATTCATTTTGGACCTTAAGAATATCAAATTTCCTTTTCCCCTCCCCCTTAATAAAATTGTTACTTTTGCTGATAAAAAAAATATTGAATTTGATCTTGATTTACGTATCATTGTTTGTTTTCTCCGATTTATACATAGAGCAATGCTCGGTACTCAGATTTATGTGTAGAGATCAAAAAACAACCTGTATAATATGCATGTACGTATCCGAATCTTTGCACCTAAATCTGCTGGAAATAGATATTTCCCAAGTGTTAAACCCACCACATATTGGCTAAATGAAGTGGAATTCATGCAGATGCTCAAGTAGGAGTGTGCAACGGAAGACAAGGCAACACATCTACCATCCCGTCAAGATGTGGTCCAACTCTACAAATCCAATGGCATTCGAAGGATGAGAATCTACGATCCGAACCCACAAGATCTCCAAGCCCTCCGGGGATCTGGCATCGAATTCATACTTGATGTCCCTAACCCCAATCTCGAGGGTCTTGCTAACGATGCTGCTGCTGCAAGAAAGTGGGTCCAAGACAACGTCTTGAACTATTATCCGGACGCCAAGTTCCGGATCATAGCTGTTGGGAATGAGGTCAATCCCAACAACGGTGCAACGGCTCGCTTTGTACCTTTTGTGCTCCCTGCCATGTCAAAGATCTACGATGCAATTGCCTCTGCTGGCTTGAAGGACCAAATCAAGGTTCTCTACTTGATAAAATCTTTTAACCATGCTATAGACACACATGTTCAGACGGATTGAAACAAACATGCATATGTTCAAAATCGTTTGATGCTCGTAAATCCCACACGATGTGTGTGGAACATGTACAAACGGTTCTCAATTCCTATATGTTCGAACATGTGTATCTGAAGTATTTTTCAATTTTATCCTCAGATTTTTATTTATTGCTCTAATTGCTAATCGATTTTTGTGATCCTTTGTATGAATGACACTAACCTAGTCAGTGTCTAAATTCCTAATAGGTTTCCACTGCAACATACTCGGCACTCGTAAGCAACTCGTTTCCACCTAGTAAGGGCTCTTTCGACGGTGCCTCAGGGTCATTTATGGGACCAATCATCAACTTCCTAAAGAACACCAACAACCCGCTACTCGTCAACATATACCCCTACTTCAGCCACATCGAAAATCAACAAAGCGTGCCTCTTCCATACGCCCTTTTCACAGCAACAGGAGGTTTCCCACAAGATGGTCCGAATCAATACAGGAACCTTTTCGATGCCCTGTTGGACGCCGCCTACTCTGCTGTAGAGAAGGCAGGCGGACCCAACGTGGTAATCGTGGTGTCAGAGAGTGGATGGCCGTCTACGGGCGGCCCTGCAGCTTCGGTGGCGAATGCAGCGACTTATTATAGGAACCTTATCAATCATGTGAAAGGAGGGAATGGGAGTCCAAAAAGGCCTGGGAGGGCTATTGAGACTTATTTGTTTGCCATGTTTGATGAGAATCAGAAGACTGGAGCAGAGAGTGAGAAGCATTTTGGACTTTTCTCACCCAACAAGCAACCCAAATACCAACTTAGTTTCAACTAAGAAAGTTGTGAGTTATAGTCAGGCATTAAGAAGAAATAGATGAAAGAATAAGAAATATAATAATGTCAGGGGAAAGATAATTGTATTTAATGAATAATAAACCTAGGCTTCTATGTGCCTACAAAGGAAATAAGAAATGGAGAATTTAGTACTCCTGGCCATGTACTTTCCTCTGGAGATATATAAAGCATTACTTTTACTTCCTAATCAATATACTCCCTCTGTCCCATATTTTTTTGTCTTGTTCACTATTTGGGACGCCTAAAAAAATTAACTATATCTTTTAATTTATAATACTTTTTTTATCAATATGGATCTTATTTGATAGATTTCAAATAATTTTATCAAACAAAGTTTTCGAAATCGTAAAAACCAACATAGACTGTGAGATATAGACAATTGTTTGAGTGACACAAAAAGAAAAACATGACCAAGAATATGAGACGAAGGGAGTATTAGTTCTTGTTGTCTAGTATCCTGCATAAAGTTGAAACAGTTGAACGGCTCATATTACGATGACAAAAGTTTGATTGAGCACATTGAGACATGCATTCTACACCCGTGATACATATGAAAATTCTGAACCTGTGCGCTATTATTAACAGTGGATTTTTAATTTGGTTTAAAATTAATTAACTGCGAACTACATATCATTCTGTAATTCGTATGAAAGTTCTTATAAGTCGTCATAATGTACATTTCACAAAATTCGTCATTTTTTATCAATTTCAACTTAGAAAACTCATCTCTGTTAAAGTAATCGTAACCTGTCAACAAAATTTAATAAGATAAGCAACCCATACCACAATAAAATCAAGAATGTCAATCAATTTTGTTACTTCTCACGACAATATTGTTGTCAAATGTCTAAGTTCTTAGAATAACTCATTCCTAAGAATATCACCATTTTGGTTGTGTTCTAGGATCGAGTAATATCACCATTTTGTTTAATCTGAAACTAAATTTTTCTTTTTGGATTTAAAATCTTTTTTCATTGCCTCATGTCAGGGGTTGCCGAAACCTGCGGGCTTGGGGCTTAATTACGTTTCATGGTTTTGTCCTCGGTCTCTGTTGTATACTTGAGTATATATGTGAAGTGTTGTACCCCATCCATATCTCAAATTGATTCTGGGCTCCGTGCTCTCTAATTTTATTTTTCCATGAAAAGAAAATGTGTAATTTTCTTTAGGAGAGAGTGATCCTCTCCAGTCCCATTTTGAAACTTGACAGTCCAATTTGAACCATTTTGGACCCTTCTGGTCCCCATTGTAATGATTAAAATTGTTAATTTTTTTTTGGGAAAATTACAGTAAGCCCCCTTCAACTATACCTCTATAACGAGTTGCCCCCTTCATCTTTTAACTCGGACACTTAACCCCCTTCATCTTTTATTGCGTGACACTTAACCCCCTGCCGTTAGTGAGCCGTTAACGGAATTGCTGAAATTACCAATTTACCCTCTTTGGGCTATTTTTGTTTCGCTTATAACTTTTCGTAGGAAACTTTGTTTCAACCCGTTCTTTTTTCAGAACTCTTGTTTTTTCCTCTACTTTTTGGGTCTATAATTTTATACTAACCTTAGAAAGCGTAAAGTAACCATACTAAAATTATTATAGACCCAAAAAGTAGAGGAAAAAACAAGAGTTCTGAAAAAAGAACGGGTTGAAACAAAGTTTCCTACGAAAAGTTATAAGCGAAACAAAAATAGCCCAAAGAGGGTAAATTGGTAATTTCAGCAATTCCGTTAACGGCCCACTAACGGCAGGGGGTTAAGTGTCACGCCATAAAAGATGAAGGGGGTTAAGTGTCCGAGTTAAAAGATGAAGGGGGCAACTCGTTACCGAGGTATAGTTGAAGGAGGCTTATTGTAATTTCCCCTTTTTTTTTTATAGATCGGTAGCTAGCAAACATCGACTAATTTAAAAACTATATAGATCATATATCACTTGATATATTTTTGTAACACATTGTTTAGCAATTTTCCGCCTCACAGGTCTGAGTGAAAATCCTCAAGGCATGAGGTGTGTGAGCGCGAACGTGTCAAGACTTGTCGCGTCCAATATCGAAAGACTGAAAGCCTTTAATCAAACTTCTAATTAGGACGAGTGCGTGTGATCTAAAGGGCGAGATCACGCAGTGATTCATGATTTACCACAATGAATTAGACTTGGTAATTAACTTTCTAACCGTGTACAAAAGAAGAAGAACAACAATAACAACAACAAATGTAATAGAAAAACTAATTCAACTCCATTAATCGTTAACAAAGTTGAAGGATTACAAATGAATGTAAAAAAAGTACCGGGTATAAGGAAAAGAAGTACGAGATACTTCGTGATGTAAATTGAAAGGAAATAAAAGATAACTTTACGGGAAAGTTAACTACTCCGTAGTAGATAAGCATCAGGCTTTGATGGTATTGGAACCCTTTCTCCTTTTTTAATTCTTGTATTTATAGGCTTCAAGGTCCTCACGGTTTTCGACGATGAACTTCCCGCCTTCACCTTGTGTTGCCAAGTGTCCCATCTTGCGCACTACTCCACTTGTGCACTTCATTGTTTTTTCTTTTTCTTCTAAACAAAAAGAATTTATTAATCTTTATAAATAATTACAAAGATTAAAAGGATTAAGGGCACACCAGCACTTAGCCACCCGAGACCTAAAAAAAAGGCAAGATGCCAATTGAACATCGAAAAACCCACAAAACCCAACATAAAACATCCAAAAATCCAAGCAAACCTCATACTCTACACAGCCAGAGAGCCAAACAGACACAGAGACAAAACCACGTACCGAGACCTAGAAGGAAGCGCCATCCCCCTGCCAGGAAAAAAAAACCTTCACCTACTTCCGCAAAAGACTACACCACTATCTCTCCAAATCAACGAACACCTTGCCCAAAACGAAACCAACCTAGCAAAGCCAGAAGCAAACCTTCATTGTTATGGGTAGTTACTGGAAGTTACAGTATTAGTGATCATGGGCCAACTTCTACTTTCCCATTTCCTTACTGGAAGTTATTAGCGATCATGGGCCAACTTCTACTTTCCCATTTCCCTTTCCTCTTACCACGCAAAAATAAAATAATGAAAGACCCTCAAGGGTAGATTAGATTTAACGAATGGCATCAAAAAAGAGATCACACCCAATTTGACTAGTCGGTTGTTAGTTACCAATACCATGTGTCCAGTTTCGCGTTTTGTGACTAGTTATGGGCCACTCCCTCTCAAGTCTTGGCCGGTCTAAGGCTCAACATGATTTAATTTGGAGTCTTCTTTGGTGTCAAATGAAGACTTCTATTTTGTCATGGGAAAACAATTAATGCAGACAAAGAAATTTAAGAACACTACAAGGAAATGGGCCACGACAAAGAAATTTAAGAAAACTACAAGCAAATGGGCCACCCATTATGGTGGCAAAATAAGACATGGAACTAAGGGTCTGCTTGATAAGTGTGTTAGGATTTTGACATGGGATTAACAATGATGTGGGCCCATTTTGATTTTTATTCTGCATATTAGTTGATTATATTTTCTCTTAATTTTGTTGCTCAATATTTTTTGAAGCGTCCCTACAAGTTACAAAATCGTGTGCTTGTTTTGGGGAGTTTAAAAATGGTTTGGTTATTGCCTAGTTTGGAATAAATAATCCTTGTGGATATTTTTTTTGTCTCGATTCAAAAAAATTCTTATCTGTTTTTTTTACATCAATTATTTATGAATTATCGGCTAGTCTCGACGAGAGAAATCTAAAAAGTGAAAACTTTTGTTTAAAACAAAAAACAATTGAATAAAGGCAAAAAGAATCCAAAAATCTGTCTATTTTGGATTACTTTGGTCTTTATTCCTAAAAAAAATTGAGTTTTTGAACGTAATTTTTTATTTTTTTGATATCTCTTGTCAAGACAAACCTATAAAACACAAAAGTGACGCCAAACAAACAAATGCGATTTTTTATGAATAAAGACAAAAATAATCCAAATGGATTAGTAGGCCAAACTAGGCCTAGTCCTTGCTCAAAAAATGATTTGGATGTTGGTATGTTGAAGTACACGGATGGGGTGTAATAAAATTTCCATAGAGCATTTACATAATCAAAATTTATTCTGTGTTTGTTTATCCATATTTTGTTCAAAGATGAAGCATTTTTATAACCATTGGGTATTTTTTTATATATGAGGGGAAAATGGAAACGGATACTTTTAATCCAATCCTATCCTACGTCAAACAAACATGCAAATAACAATCCTCTCTTCTAATCCTGTGCAAAACAAACATGAACATAGGATTGACCTTCTCGTTACCAATCCGATCTCATTACCAATCCAAATCCTAATCTCATCTCATTACCAATCCCACCACATCTAACTCACTTATCAAACGAGCCATCTCCAATGGAATAGCTAAACTTAGATGGCTATATAGAAGTTTTTTTGTAAAAATGGGACCCACTTATAGAGTGATAAGTGGTCATTAATTTATTGAGTGGATGATACCCCCAATAGACTAATTAGTTTTATTGTATAAAATCAACTCTACAACTCCAACGGCATTTGAAGGATGAGAACCTAATATTCCAACCAAGAAGCTCTCCAAGCCCTCCGGGGATCCGGCATCGAGCTCGTACTTGATGTCCCCAACAGCAATCTCGAGGGTCTCGCTAACAACAACGGTGTCGCTGCAAGAAAATGGGTCCAAGACAATGTTCTAAACTATAACCCGGACATAAAGTTCTAGATCATAGCTGTTGGGAATGAGGTCCATCCCAACAATGATGCAGCTCGCTTTGTTTCGTTTGTGCTCTCTGCCATGTCGAAGATTTATGATGCAATTGTGTAACACCCCAAATTTTGGAAATGTTAAATATACATTTTTTTTGAAAACTAAATGGAGTCTGGCTCATTATTACAGCATAATTCTTACAAGAGTACATTTGTTCAACAAAGGGAGTGAAACTAGGGTTCTTATCTACTCCTCCATCTGCTCCTCCATCCTAACCAACTCCTCGGCTCCAAAAATCTCTAAGGTGTAGAACTCACCCTACTCATCTACAAGGTCTGACACATTATAGCAGCGTCGCCCCCAGTATAATATGTCTGGGTTACAACAGTAACACCGTGAGTTACAAAAGCTCAATAGAATAATCTCATATCCGCTTACCCATAATTTCTAATAACAGGACATAGTAGCAACATACTATAGCAAGTAAATATTCTGTGAAAACATGTCAATAACACATGTGCATTCAACAACTTCCAATTCAGAGATTAACAATAACACATGCATATTCACCATTCAACTAGCGTCAATTTTCATGTAATCAAAGTTTCTCCTACGTGATATTTTCGTAAATCGTGTCACCATTTTTTTTCTAACTATTTCACTTTTCATTTTTCAAATCAACATTTCTAAAATCTTTTACACACCCAACCTCAGTTCCGGTGTCCCGGGCTCCCGAGTATCCTCACAATGGTTCCGCTGTTCCAAGCTCCCATTGGCACACAGTCACTTTGGCTCCTCTCCTCTGATAACCAAGTCACACCTCCGATGAGACTACCAAGTCCGGCCCCATTGGCAACTGCTTGACCGATTTCTTAGTCCTAAAAGAAGGGGTTGCCCCAAGCGTAGGGCGGAAACCGATGCAGCATAATATCCGGTAAGTCCGGAGTCGAATCCACAGAGACGGTGATGTGTGCTAACTAAAAACTCGGGTTGTTACTTATTTAAACTGGCTCTTAGGTAGCCACCCCTTGTATGATTGATTGAGATTAACTAAAACCTAAAAATTGATTGTACTTTTCAGAAAATTAAAAGGAGGCACGGTCGTGGGGTTCATAGCACTCGCAACCAAGCCGGACTAATATGCTCCATTTGTGTTCTTAAAAACATTCGACTTTAGAGAGAAAAAGATACCCCGAAAGATGCGAATTCTTATGGTCGCCATTCACCCATGCGCAGCGGAGAATGAGTTTTGGACCCCCATTCTCCCGTTCACATGGGCTCCGACGATGCCCGAATTCGTCTAACGAATGTTCTTTAATAACCTAAAATTGTCTTTTCATTTTTTATTTCAAAATAGGAGCAAGACATGTCGGACCTGGCCACGGTGTGCTAATCACCCCGCGACCCTACCCCGACGACTACTCACTCATCATTAAGTAATAAACAAAAGAAACCCTAAATTGAAACATGCTTCTATTGCGCGAGAAGAAAAATAAACAGAAAAGTATCAACGAATCAAATACGAGAGAATAACTTTTATTGAAAACAGAAATTAATACTAGTTACTGGAGTAATTGAATAAAGCATACAAAACTTGAAACTTAAAAGGGAAAGAGAACTGTGAAAGAAACTAAACAGTAATGGAACCTAAGAACGGCAGCCTCCCAAAAGAATGGCAGCTCCTCTTAATCTCCGCCGGTCTCGGCTTTTTGTTCTCTGACAGCGTGATCCCAAGAAGATATCACGGCTGCCCTCGATTCCCCTCCGCCTCGGCAGCCCGTTCTCCCCTTTGAAGTCCCTGGCTCTTCGCCTTTTATATATGTTGTAGCCGACTTATTAAAAACCCTTCTGGTACATAAACTGTGGGTCATGCACCCCAGCCAAATAACTCTATTCCAAACCCTTAATTAACCAATTAATTTGGGCCCACCTTAAATGCATTGGTTTCTACTAATCCCACTTTCAAGACCACGTTGCACCAATGGCCAATATTATAAAGCCCAATCAGTACGTTTGATATTATATGCTACTTCTCTTGAATCTTGATGTTCCTTCTGATTTGATCAGTGCGAAACCAATGTCGCCCATTAACGCGGTATAACTTGGAAATACCTACAACACATAAATCACGTATTAAGCTTCAAGCAACAATATAAATGGACTTAACAAAGATAAATTAGGGGGCGCTAATGTGAATATTTACGCGCTTATCAGCAACCCACATACACACAATGGGCTACCAAGTCCGGCCACATTGCGGTCGCAAAAACACACAAACACATACAAGTGGCTACCAAGTTCGGCCACATTGCAGTCGCAAAAACATTTCCTTTCTTGAAAAACACGCATTTTCATTACTAGTACCCTACATTTCATGTTTCTAGACTTTCTCGATTTTCGTGTCTTATTTTCATGCAAGGACTCCGCAATCGGACTTTCCACATAAGAACACTATAGACGGTGTCTCATAAACATGCATCATTGATCATAATCTTGAAACTAAACTAGAATAATTGCTTGACGATTTCCTAGTCTTAAAATAATGGGTTGCCCCAAGCGTAGGGCGGAGACCGACGTAGCACAATATCCGGTAAGTCCGGAGTTGAATTTACAGAGACGGTGATGTGTGCTGACTAAAAACTCGGATTGTTATTAATTAAACTGGCTCTTAGGTAGCCACCACTTGTCGTTTTGATTTAGATTAACTAAAACCTAATGAAATTGATTCTACTTTTTTCAGAAAATTAAAAGAGGTACAGTCGTAGGGTTCATAGCACTTGTAACTAGTCCGAATTAACTTGCTCTGTTTGGAGTTCTTAAAAAGTTTAATTTTAAATTGAAAAAGATACCCCGCAAGATGCGAGACCCTATGGTCGCCGTATACCTATGTGCAGCGAAGAATGAGTTTTGGACCCCCATTCACATGGGCTCCGACGATGTCCGGGTTCGTCCGCGGGAAGTATGTTCCAATCTAAAATCGTTTTTTTACTGTTTGATAAAAGGAGCAGTGTCCGAACTAGCCACGATGTGCTAATCACCCCGCGACCCTACCTAAACAACTACTCACTAAACATTGCGCAATAAACAAAAGAAACCCTAGATTCAAACATGCTTCTATTACGCAAGAAAGAAAATAAACAAGAGATAACAACTAATTAAATACCAACGAACAACTTTAGTGAAGAACAGAAATTAAAATAAGTTACTGAAATGCGAATAATTGAACAAAGTATCAAAAAATTGAAAGGAAAAAGAATCTCGAAACAAAACTCTCAGAACAGAAGTATCCGCTGCCCCTGTTCTTTCTTCGTCCTGGAAAATCCCCTTTTTTAAAAGCTGCCGAAGTTCGTAGCATATAACAGTAGTTTTATAGGGATTGAATGTATTAATTACATAGTGGTCCTTAGACTTTGTCTACCATTAAATTAATCATCCAAAATTTCAAAGCACTTCTGCTTCGTCTTGACCTAACCTCTTAGAAAGGTTCACACCCCGAGCGGAAGGCTAGGTCGTTGAAAGCATATTAACCGGTAAAACCGGAATCGTTCCCACAGAGAAAACTTCTTAAGCGAATTTGGAATAGATGTTGAGTAGAGAGTTGCGGCGTTCAAGCGGCCAACTTTGGTATTTGATTTGAATGACGATATTTAAACCTGATTATAGATGGTCAAGCCAAAGGGATTGATTTACCCACTACTTAGCCATCAAATGGTTCCCTCATCTAGCTCAAGAGTGGACCGAAACCGTCCGGATTCCACTAGAAGAATTAAAAGCTGAAGACTACTGAAAACTTAATTCAAAGCTCTAATTCAAATTGAACTCATTTAACATAAGTGAGAAACGAAAAAGAATCGTTTGCACACGTAGGATTATCAAGCATATAGCATAAGGTGATAGACTTCATTGATCAAAAAAGCCACCAACCCCATGATCAATACTAGAAATCATGGGTTTAATTCATTCAAAACCTTGAAATTAAGTTAAAGTTAAAGAGAAACCATTTGAATAACTAAATCATAGAGTAAACACCCCATGACCAAACCTATATACTACTCACACATAGCAAAATGACTAGAAAACATGCTAAGAAATGAAAACATGATTCACCAATGAAAACGAAAATAAACTAGATTTATAAGAAGATCCAAACCAAAGCTATAACATTAATACTTGAGAAAACATCAAAACACTTAAACTTACTTGAGTTGTTGAGGAATTAAAGACAAAAGCTTGAAGCAAAGCTATGGAGTTCCTAGGAAAGCAAGAAAGAAACTTAGGCCTAAAAACTAACTAATGGCCTCTCTTCTCCATAAATGGCACAGAAGCCTATTTATAGAGCTTATAAAATCAGCCTTACAATAGACAAAAAGGCCCCCAAAATATCCCAAAAACATGCCTAAAGTAGAAACTTTCCATATATGGAAGGTTGAAATGTTCAGCACAAAATGCTGGTCGAAGGGCATTGATACCGGTACCTCAAAAATGAGGTATTGGAACCAAATCAACTGTCTTCTATTTCAGCGACATGGTACCGGTACCTCAAAAATTAGGTATTGGTACCTCTGTGTGAAAACTGCAGAACAGGGTCAGCTTGGCTCTTGAGCTCTTGTGGTGTCCCGACGGCCTTCCAATGTTTGATTCTTGATCAACGGGACTTGGCGGAGGTGTGCCATGTGGCCTTAGCCTCGTGGATACCCTCGAGGGCCATCCTCCATGCACATGCCTCGCTTGAAACACTTTGGCATGCTCCTCGCCATCTTTACCACCGAACGCCCTCCAAGGCTTCTTATAGCACCGATTAGGCTCCGATAACGATGAAATGAGTGCCGTCGGGCACTTGAGCACTTGGTTACATCCCGGAACGTCCCTTGGCATTCAAACTCGCCTTATTAGCACGTTTTACCTGAAATACACACAAAAATACCTTACATGCATTATCGACTTAAAAACAACTACTTAAATGTATCAAAGCTACAAATTAGAGGATTTAACCCCCAAGACTATACAATCTTGGGTGCTAATCAACTTCACACTTCGATCCAAAACTTTTGCTAACTTCCGTTTTTATCTAAAATCTTGAAAATCGAGCTCGAGCATCCTATAAACATAAAAACACGTAATAAAAATCAGTTAACAAATATAAAAGACTAATAAATCTAGATTGGAGGGCCAAAATATGTATATTTTGGCACTTATCACATCCCCCAACTTACACTTTTCTAGTCCGCGAGCAAAGAAAATAAAGAAAACAAATTCTAACTACGCAACTTTCGTAAGATTCACGATTGCACTTAGCACGTGCAATAAGCCTTTTAAACCCCTAGGCGATCCCCAGAGGACGAGTGGAGTCTTGTGAGGGTTTACAGCAATAAACACCCACAAACATTGTGAATACTTCTCACATGAAATCCAAAAACCTGTAAGACCGCTCAAAGATTTCTTAAGCAAAGAATATGAAGTCATCGCAAAGAGATAATAGGCATAAGCAGTTCTAGATACTATCAAGTCAGAAAAATAAGTCATGGTACCTATTCTCAGCATGCGTGAACAAGGGCTTCGGTCACAAGTGAAAAATAACAAAAAGTTCTCTCCAGGCTGAGTCTTGACTTCAAATCTCACCGTGTCATACACTCAACAAATGATATCACTCGAAACAGGGTGCATATTATACTCAATGTGTGCGGTTGGAAGTTATGTAAATGAAAACAAAATACTCCGCACATGATGACACGAAAAGAAAGCTCTTTATAGTGAACACACGATCTCATGAACGAAACGACAAGTATTGGAAACCTTCTCTACCCCTCAATCCATAACCCATTGCCCCTAGGATCAAATAAGACTTCAATTCTGGTTATAATGTCAGGTAAGGAAAAATATTTCAATGTTAGAGTAAAATATTCAAGTGTCCGAGAATAGGCCAACAACAACTCACATAGGCAAGTATAACAATGCGTGCCCTCTTTTTTTCTTTAATTTTTTTCCCTTCTTTTCAACTCTACCACATCTCTCTTTCCTACCTTTAGCACAATCCCATATTAAGAACAAGTATTTTTCATTTCCACAATAATTTGGTGTCTTCCCTTTTTGCCTTTTTTTTTCTCTTTTTTTTTTCTTTTTCTATAGGAAAGATCACCAATCAATAAAATTCAATTCTCACTACATTTACTCTCTCTCTTCTGAAAAATATACTTCAACACAATTATCTAAGGCTTCTTAAGACACAATATAGATGGAGGAGCTCAACAAGAAAATAGTATCATGAGGGGCCCAAATGGGCTCAGTAGAGATAAATGTATGAAAGAAATAAACGAACCGGCTCAAAATAGCAAGATGGCTTATAATCCTCTCCAAGGGGTAATACAACCATGCAACTTTCCAAACCCAAGAGATAAGTAGGCAATTCAAAACATTCCCAACACTCGACGACAAAAATAATGAGATCAACAATGAATTTGTTCTTTTTGTGACAACAAGAGTTTATTTGGCAACACTCCAAGAAAATGTAGGCTCTAAACTCACATGGGTATAAGTCTCCACTAAACTAGCCATCTAGGATAATCAAGTCACAGCTCACAAGCAACCAAAGCCCAGATAGACGTGAAGTGCAAATGTGCCAAAATAAATGCCATGACAAATTCTTCGTGACAAGCTAGTAAAAAGAACTATAATGTCACTACAATATTAAAAGAATGACTATCACATCTCAAACTCAATTAATCACGAGCCAATCTCAATAGCTTTCAAGTCTCATGCAAAAAGAATCCCACTATTTTTTCAAAAGTTCAAAAAGAAAAGTGAACAAAGTAATCCCTCCGCCCAACTTGAACTATTTAATATCCGCATTGAAAGCATAAAAAATAAAGATAGGACAGAAACATAAAAGAGAGGAGAGATATCACCTGGAAAATGTGGGACTAAGCAGAGCAAACTATAGAGAGAGGAGACCCCCCAACTTAGATCGAACAACCTTGCTTCGTTATCTTCCGATGTAGAAGAATATTACCCCAAGCGTAGGGCTAATAAGTCGGTTGAAGCATAATAATCCGGAGAAGTCCGGGATCGTACCCAAGGGAAAACTAGTACGGCTTGGTTGGATTTGTAGGAGTAAGCAAGGCTTTCGACTTTTAGCCAGTCAACTTGGTTTTACTTTGAACGGTAGAATTAAAATGGCTAAATTAAGAATGAATTAACTAGGAAAATATAGGTTAGGTCTAGGAATCCTAGCATTCATGACTCGGGTTAAATTGCACTTTTCACCAATTTGCGCGATTTAAAATACACAATTGTAGGTATCTAAACCGGGAAAAAGAGATTCGATTATTAAGCTAGCTCTAGAATTCATTCGATAACCACCTCGAGCGTCAGAGCTCTAAGCATCATGTGTGGTGAGTAGGCGAGGCTCTCACCTACACATGATCAAAGAGGTTAACACCTCGGCGGTTAACCAAACAAATCCGAACCCCCACTTTAATTTTCAAATCTAAAAATTGAAGCTTTATTGGTGAAAAATACAATTTTTGCCCAAGCCATGGGATGCTAATCATCCCATGACCTAACCCTTGAAACTACTCACACATATCTAGAGAGATAAGAGCAAGCAAAAATCTACTTAACATAATTGAAATGCAAGACTAGAAGAAAATTAGCTTAAACAATAGATCGGGAATTAAGTAATAACTTTAATTAAAGCAAGAGTAGCAAAAGACAACTAATAAAGGCAGGAAATTAAGAAATAAGTGCTGAAAATGAAGAACAAAGCAAGAACAATTCAAAAAGCTGAAAAGTAATCTAATCTAGATCTAAAATTATGGGTATATTTCTGTCCAAATCGTGCAAAGGTGACATAACGGGGTATTTATACCGCCCCTGTTTCACGCACGGAATATCCTAAAAGATGCTCCAAAGATGCCTCGCTAAGGTCCTCGGTACCGATTGCCAAGCCTTACGTGCTGAGATAAGCTCTCGGTACCGATTGGACTAAAAACCTTCGATCAATACCGAACCAGTTAGGGCCAGCGCTAAGCAGCTCGGTACCGATTGGAGCTAAAACCTTCGATCGGTAGCGAGCTCTTATCAGTTCTGAAGCTTTGTCTTCTTTCCGCCTTGGCCACAGCTTGGCCACGCCTTGGCCATGACTGATTCTGCCTTGGCTGGAGAGTTTCTGCCCGGGCTGTTCCTCTTGCTTTGGCTCTGCCTTGGCATTGCTCAGCCGTCGGTCACGCCTTAGCCTTGGCCTCACCTTGCTCAGCCTTGACGTCGGGTAACTTTTGCCTGAGATGCGCCTTGGCGATGGTCTTCTGCCTGGGCTCTGCCTGAGCTGCGACTTGACCGTCGGGCAACTTCAGGCCATGACATGCCTTAAGCCTTTAAAGCTCCTTATTAGGCTATTTACCTACAAAACAAAACAAACAAACTCTACGAGACAACTAAGTTAAAAACAACTAATTAATGAGTAAATTAAACTAAACCTAGACACTAGCGCACCCTTTCATTACATTTCTGGGTGCTTATCACGCCCCCCAACTTAAGGTTTGCTAGTCCCTAGCAAATGACAAACTGAAAAATAGAAAACTAGACTATGCAATTCTTCCGTATTCATAACTTAGAACATGCTCAACATTACCAACTAGCAAGAGTTCAACAATCCGGCTTTTTATTTCATTTCTACAACTCACAATTTTAGCATTCAATTAAACAAGCTAAGTATCAAGCAAGTCTAAGAGCAAGCTAGAAAGGTTTGTGTCCTCGAACAATGGGAGGATATGAGACACAAAACTTGTGAATTCAGACTTAAACCATATCCACCGAAGAAGTGCTTGACAAACAGGCAATAGCGAACAAGAAATACCATGCCTCAAACAACTAAAGCACTTTATTCAACAGAGTTAACAACTAACAGATGAAAGTTGGATAACGAAAGGAAAACATGCCATTAACTAATTATGCAACTATCAGACAGTCAATCAAAATGGAATCCAAGCGCACAAAAGATCAACTAAGGACTTTTTCAGCTTGTAATGACCTTGGTTACAAAGGGAAGGAATTACAAAATAGTGTAGTGGCCATATGCTAGCATGGTTCTTCTACCCTTGGCCACTACCGACCCTAAACTACCCAAGACATAACCACACGCCGGCCAAGCACCAAACAAAATTACGAATAAGAAATAAAGAAAACTACTAGATAAGGCCTACTAAAAACTACTACCACCGACTCAATCACACTTAGTCGCTATCCTCATCCGACTTCTCATGGTATTAAGCCTTGAGCTTCCCCTTTTCATCGAACTTTCTCATCCAGAATGAATTCTAGCCCATAAGTCAAACCAATTCTCTTATCAAAGTATTCAACACTCTTTCAAATCCGCTCTTTTGCTCTTTCATAGCATTTCTTTGATTTCTTTCTTTGAAGAATAGGGCCATTTGAGGTGAGATTAGTAGTGAGAGAGAGATTGATGAGCCAATTTTGGAGTTTTTGGAGAGAGAGATGAAAATTTGGGACTTTTGCTTTTGTAGTGAGAGAGGAAAGATAGGAAATCATATATCAATTTTTGCCTTTTCACATTCCAACCACTTCTATCATATTCACACCACCCCCAAATCTCCTTGAATCATTGAAAACCATTATCAACCCTCCAAACATCCGGTTGCCTAGGTTAAAGCAAAGAACGGGAAATAGACGAGGATGCAAAGTAGGACTAGGTGACACATATGTGGTATGATCATGCAAAGAATGCCTTGTATCCTTTCCTAAGTGCGCCTTGGATTCCAAAATAATTGAAAATCGACATTAAACACAATTAGGCATGGACATGCGATTATTCACCTACACTACAAGCAATTTATTGGAAAGGTGGGGATATGGGCCAAAGCTTACTCAAAAACTTAACTCAAAACTTAACCCATTCAATTTTCAACTAAGCATGCAAATCGAGAAGCACAAAATTTCTTAGGATTGGCATGAACTCTTGCCAACTAACAATTATTGAGCATGCAACAAGTCATGAACAAAACTAAAAATTATGACAAAAGGAACGAATTGCAAGTTAAAAACTTTTATTTGTTTTTGAAATTTTTGAATTTTCTCATTTTTTTTTTTCAATTTTCTATTGTTTTTGAATTTTCAAAATTAACACAAAACACAAAAATCAAACAAAAATTAAATAAATAGCACATAAGCTAACCCCTCCCCCCAACTTAAAGCGATGCTATGCCCTCATAGCATTAGGAACAAGAGCGAAGAAAGGAAGAGTGCGCGAATGTACCGTCCAAGGGGAATGTCAACCCCTAAATACCTCGACCAAGTTGGAGGATTTTATGTCAATGTTTTGCTCCAGCCAGATTAGATGCTTCCAGGGTTCACTCCTTCGGTTCTACCAACTCGGAACCATAGCTAGTCACACAGGGCCATATCCAAAGCTTTATCGGACTAACAACCGTGGCTCGTAGCCACACCCATGCTTAAGGCTCCTGAATGCCTCACTCACTCCGGCTTTAGACCCAATCCACCAAGGCTGGTGTGGTAGCACATAAACCCTGCAGAAGACTTAAGAGAACGACCTTCCACAAAACAAATGACATTAGAACCACCGGCCCGTGTTATCCGGCTTCAAACCAAACAAAAACTAAAAAGACAAAACATAAAAAAAATGCACAGAACAAATTAAAACACACAGAACAAATAAAAACATGCGAACAGAATGAAAAGCACCACCCGATCATCACGCGATCACACGAGTCATACTTTTCTTCCCATTCCTTACCGGGGGGGGTAAGTAATAGGTGGCTATACTAGACCGTTGAACATGTGTTATGCTAGCGCCCGTAATAAAATCTATCGCTCGACCTCGCCAAACAACTAAGTCCAGCGTCCCCTAGGATCAAAAACAAGCAAGGAAGAAGATACAACCTAGCGTGCACTCCAGGCAATATCAAATCTCACTCACAGACCTAAGTTGCCTCCGATTAGGGGCAATCACGGAGTGCATGGATCATTAACGATAAACTATTACCAAGAAAAGCTATTGAAAGCCCTTTTTACACTAACACATTGGTGATATCTTTTCATGTGATTTATCTCCAAGATTTTATTCGATGCAAACAATTAACAAAACATAACCAAAACAAACATAACAAACATGCATAGCTAAACAAAAGAGAACAAAGAAAGAAATAAAGAACAACAAAGAACATGCATAACTAAACAGACGATGCAAAGCAAAAAGGAAAACAAATATGCCATTAAGAGAGAGAGAATGAAAAATTAGAGAGAAAAAGAAAGAGAGGGTTCAGCCACACGTGGGCTACGAACACTTAGCACGCCATTAAGAACTATTAGAAGAAATAGAGCACTCCAGGCTACACTCTTTGCCAAGAATTGAACTCGACCATGCCACAAGATAAGATACTTTGAGTAAAGCAATTGCCGAATTCGTTTTAAAAACTTAAGTTCCACCAAGTGCATAGCCCAAACCAAATCAATTTTCAAGTTGTTGACAAAATTTACTACAAGAGGACTGTAAGCCAAATCAACATTATCAATACCAAGAAAATCAATTAGTTCTATAATTGGCAACTTCTCAAGAATAGGCCCACATGCATCTTGCTTTTCTAACAAAGAGTGTAAGGAATCTACCTCAGCATCCATCTCTTTAGCGGTGAGAAGATCAAGGCATGGGGGACTCAAAGGGGCAATTGTAGCTTCCATAGGTGCCACCTCTTCAAAGATTGGTTCATAAGCATCTGGTTTAGCCAACAACGAATACAAGTGATCTACTTCGGCATCCATTTCCTTCGTGGTGAGAGATTTTGCCAATGGATCTTCATAGTAGACGCCCGATGTTTCAAGCATATTCATCTCGTGAGCAAGGAGTAATTCCTCCGGGGAAGGATCAAGATACGGGGGATCGAAAGAGATAACTTTAGTGGTGAGGCATTTCTCCCCCAGATCATCACAAAGAGGGAAATCCACAAGAGGAGATCTTTGGATCTCAGTTTCATCAATAGGCTCATCACTCCATGCAGATTCTGAGGAGCTGTCACAATCTATACCAACAGTTTCAACAAAGATATGCGGCTGAATTTCCTCTTCCATGGCATTGGCATCCAAGTTGGAATCCCCAAAATGTTTGTTAAAAGCCCAAGTTTGTAAAGTTTCGGCCAAACGATCAAAGAAATCCAAGGCTTGAGCGGGTTCTTTATCAAAAAGTTTTCCATTGCACATCATGTCTATGAAATCATGACTCTTTTGAGAAAGTCCGTTATAAAAATAGTTAGCAATTTGAAAGTTCTCATAGCCATGATGCGGGATTGTATTGAGCAAATTCTTGAATCTTCCCCAACATGCATAAAATGATTCATTCTCTTTTTCAGCAAAAGTTTGAATTTGTTGCTTGAGAGCCCATGTATAATATATGGGAAAGAACCTTTTTAAAAATTCCTTTTGCAAATCAATCCAAGTCCGCACAGATTGAGGGTTTAAAGAATCGAGCCAAGCTTTGGCACTATCTCTTAAAGAAAGTGCAAAATAATTCATTCGTACGGCCTCAAATTTCACAAGGGTAACAACTTTTTCCTCGAAAGCCCTAATATGAGAAGAAGGGTTTTCGTGATCCATGCCATGGAAGTGGGGAAGCCAATTGGAAAAGCGCATTTGAGCTCTGAGAACATTGGAATCATGAGTGGCTATGCAGGGGGTGTGAACGTGTGTGCAAGATAACGTAATTCCTGCATAGTGCTCGAAAGTATTTCCTCAGGTGTTGCTACCATTCTATTCTAATGATAAAAACATAAAATAAACAGACATACACAAACCAATACTACCAACTAACTACCAACAAACTATCAGACTGGAGGGGCTATGCCGCCACCTCAACTCAGCAATAGAAAATGCGAGGGGTTATGCCACCACCTCGGCTAAGCAATGCAATCAAATTAAGCTAAGTAACTAACAAATTAAACTAAACTAACTAAGCACACACTCCATATTTAGCTTGGTTTCGTTACACCTCAAGTCAGACATCACAGTCAGGTTAGAGGTATCCACCAAACTAAACACGAGCCACTAACACATAAACTACTAAACTACTACTACTAAGAGAAGAAAGCGGGATACTTACAGTGGTTTGTCGAACCTCCAAGAAAGCCATAATAAGAAATCCCCGGCAACGGCGCCAAAAATGCTTCGTTATCTTCCGATGTAGAAGAATATTACCCCAAGCGTAGGGCTAATAAGTCGGTTGAAGCATAATAATCCGGAGAAGTCCGGGATCGTACCCAAGGGAAAACTAGTACGGCTTGGTTGGATTTGTAGGAGTAAGCAAGGCTTTCGACTTTTAGCCAGTCAACTTGGTTTTACTTTGAACGGTAGAATTAAAATGGCTAAATTAAGAATGAATTAACTAGGAAAATATAGGTTAGGTCTAGGAATCCTAGCATTCATGACTCGGGTTAAATTGCACTTTTCACCAATTTGCGCGATTTAAAATACACAATTGTAGGTATCTAAACCGGGAAAAAGAGATTCGATTATTAAGCTAGCTCTAGAATTCATTCGATAACCACCTCGAGCGTCAGAGCTCTAAGCATCATGTGTGGTGAGTAGGCGAGGCTCTCACCTACACATGATCAAAGAGGTTAACACCTCGGCGGTTAACCAAACAAATCCGAACCCCACTTTAATTTTCAAATCTAAAAATTGAAGCTTTATTGGTGAAAAATACAATTTTTGCCCAAGCCATGGGATGCTAATCATCCCATGACCTAACCCTTGAAACTACTCACACATATCTAGAGAGATAAGAGCAAGCAAAAATCTACTTAACATAATTGAAATGCAAGACTAGAAGAAAATTAGCTTAAACAATAGATCGGGAATTAAGTAACAACTTTAATTAAAGCAAGAGTAGCAAAAGACAACTAATAAAGGCAGGAAATTAAGAAATAAGTGCTGAAAATGAAGAACAAAGCAAGAACAATTCAAAAAGCTGAAAAGTAATCTAATCTAGATCTAAAATTATGGGTACATTTCTGTCCAAATCGTGCAAAGGTGACATAACGGGGTATTTATACCGCCCCTGTTTCACGCACGGAATATCCTAAAAGATGCTCCAAAGATGCCTCGCTAAGGTCCTCGGTACCGATTGCCAAGCCTTACGTTGCTGAGATAAGCTCTCGGTACCGATTGGACTAAAAACCTTCGATCAATACCGAACCAGTTAGGGCCAGCGCTAAGCAGCTCGGTACCGATTGGAGCTAAAACCTTCGATCGGTAGCGAGCTCTTATCAGTTCTGAAGCTTTGTCTTCTTTCCGCCTTGGCCACAGCTTGGCCACGCCTTGGCCATGACTGATTCTGCCTTGGCTGGAGAGTTTCTGCCCGGGCTGTTCCTCTTGCTTTGGCTCTGCCTTGGCATTGCTCAGCCGTCGGTCACGCCTTAGCCTTGGCCTCGCCTTGCTCAGCCTTGACGTCGGGTAACTTTTGCCTGAGATGCGCCTTGGCGATGGTCTTCTGCCTGGGCTCTGCCTGAGCTGCGACTTGACCGTCGGGCAACTTCAGGCCATGACATGCCTTAAGCCTTTAAAGCTCCTTATTAGGCTATTTACCTACAAAACAAAACAAACAAACTCTACGAGACAACTAAGTTAAAAACAACTAATTAATGAGTAAATTAAACTAAACCTAGACACTAGCGCACCCTTTCATTACATTTCTGGGTGCTTATCAAACCTACAAAAAGTTAGCCTCCAAGACAGCAAGAAAAATAACTAAAAGGAATAAATAAGGCAAGAAATAAAATAAAATACAAAAAATCATTCACTTTCTGCACGCAAAAGACACGGGTACTACTTTTCTCCCAATTTCTCAAGCGAGAAACGGGTGGCTATACCAGACCAAAAAAAAAAATTATATACGAGCAGCCAAACGCGGGTTCCGAACATTTATTATGTTAACAAGAGTTAAGACAATGAACATAGTACTCATTCTACACCTTTTATCAAGAATTGAACTCGGCCATGTCACAAGATAAGATACTTCGAGTAGCGCATTTTCCAAATTCGTTTTAGACATTTAAATACCACCAAGTGTGCAACCCAAACTAAATCAAATTTCAAATTGGTGACAAAACCCACAAGATAGGAATGATAAACTAATTTAAATTCATAAACAGCAAGAAAATCAATCAGCTCCACATTTAAAAACTCTTGTGAAAGTGGAGACTCAGTAGCAGGGGTGGCACAATCTAGAGCTGAGAGTACTTGATTATTCAATGTAACTAATGGCAATGACTCCTCAAAAGGCATATAACCTTCATTAATGACAAACGGCTCTATTTCCTTTTTTTCCCTCCCATCAGAATTGATATCCTCATGAAGCGGCTCTATTTCTTTTTTTTCTCTCGCATCATAATTAGTATCCTCGGGAAGCGGCTCTATTTCCTCTTTTTCCCTCCCATCAGAATTGATATCCTCATGAAGCGGCTCTATTTCTCTTTTTCTCTCGCATCATAATTGGTATCCTCGGGAAGCGGCTCTATTTCCTTTTTTTTCCCTACCATCAGAATTGGTATCCTCATTACTTTTAGTCAACTCACAAAATTGGAGCTTTTTGGTTAATTCATCTAAAAAATCCCAAGCTTCTTCACCGGTTTTATCCAGGAATTCGTCAATGGACCTAAAATCCACCTCGTATGTCTTAGGGTTTAAACCACGGCAAAAGGTAGCCAGAAGACTGCCAAGCTCACAATTAAAACTCGAACAAGAGAATACGGAACTTTTAAATCGCTCCCAACACTGCAACAAAGACTCATCATCTTGTTGACAAAAATCTGATAATTCTTGTAAAAGCATATGAATCTCATATGAGGGATTGAAAGTTTTGAAAAAACTGTATTACAATCTCACTCCATGTCAATCTTGGACTCAAAAAATTAAACCAATCTAGAGCACTATCACACAAAGATGCTGGGAATATATATAAAAGAGCCACTTCATCACTACCAAAAACTTTCTCAAGGTCATGAACATGCGAAAAACAATTTTCTGAGGCTAAACCATAAAATATAGAAAGTGACACTGAACAATCAAATTGTTTTGTATACCTCCATAGCACTTTGCAAAATCGGTCATTTTTTTTCTTTTCAACAATAAAAAAAAAAAAACTAGAGGAGATTACTTTCCTACAATGGAGGATTGCCTACCTCTACCTATTATGACTCAAAACAAAGAACTAAAAAGAAAAAACAAATAAATAAAAATTATAATAATGAAAAAAACTATCCCGAATTCTTAACACACGTCACCGTCCCCGGTAACGGCGCCAAAAATGCTTGACAATTTCCTAGTCCTAAAATAATGGGTTGCCCCAAGCGTAAGGCGGAGACCGACGTAGCACAATATCCGGTAAGTCCGGAGTCGAATCCACAGAGACGGAGATGTGTGCTGACTAAAAACTCAAATTGTTATTAATTAAACTGGCTCTTAGGTAGCCACCTCTTGTCGTTTTGATTTAGATTAACTAAAACCTAATGAAATTGATTCTACTTTTTTCAGAAAATTAAAAGAGGTACAGTCGTAGGGTTCATAGCACTTGTAACTAATCCGAATTAACCTGCTCTATTTGGAGTTCTTAAAAACGTTTAATTTAAATGGAAAAAGATACCCTGCAAGATGCGAGACCCTATGGTCGCCGTATACCCATGCGCAGCGAAGAATGAGTTTTGGACCCCCATTCCCCCGTTCACATGGGCTCCGACGATGCCCGGGTTCGTCCACGGGAAGTATGTTCCAATCTAAAATCGTGTTTTTATTGTTTGATAAAAGGAGCAGTGTCCGAACTAGCCACGATGTGCTAATCACCCCGCGACCCTACCTAAACAACTACTCACTAAACATTGCGCAATAAACAAAAGAAACCCTAGATTCAAACATGCTTCTATTACGCGAGAAAGAAAATAAACAAGAGATAACAACTAATTAAATACCAACGAACAACTTTAATGAAGAACAGAAATTAAAATAAGTTATCGAAATGCGAGTAATTGAACAAAGCATCAAAAACTTGAAAGGAAAAAGAATCTCGAAACAAAACTCTCGGAATAGATGTATCGGCTGCCCCCGTTCTTTCTTCGTCTGTGGAAAATCCCCATTTTTAAGGGGCCGGCTATTCGCAGCCACGTATTTTCTCCCACAGCCCGTTAAAAATTTTCAATTAGACTCGACAGTTAGTTACCGAAATTGAGATACATTTTCAGCATCCAATTACCGAAATATGATATTTTTTTCAACAGCTATTTACCGAAAATGCATGTTTGGCAGTTGTCTACCGAAAATTGAATATATTTTCGATATGTAATTACCGAAATATAATCTTATTTTCAACAGCTATTTACCGAAATGTTATTTATGATTTTCACCAACCACTTACCGAAATATAGTGGGCTATGGGAGAAAATACGTGGCTGTGAATAGCCGCGCCCATTTTTAAAAGCTGCCGGAAGTTCGTAGCATATAACAATAGTTTTATAGGGATTGAATGTATTAATTACATAGTGGTCCTTAGACTTTGTCTACCATTAAATTAATCATCCAAAATTTCAAAGCACTTCACACTTCGATCCAAAATTTTTGGCAACTTCCATTTTTATCCAAAATCTTGAAAATCGAGCTCGAGCTACCTATAAACATAAAAACACGTAATAAAAATCAATTAACAAATATAAAAGACTAATAAATGTAGATTGGAGAGCCAAAATATGTATATTTTGGCACTTATTAATAATTAAAACAACAAGATCATCCAACTCTATGGTGTTTTTCATGCTTAATCCATCGACTAGTCTATAAATTCAACAAGTTATGCACATAACTTAACATTAAGACAAGTAAATTAAGAACTAAAAACATGTATACATGTTCATAACCTCTTTCAAAAAAAATCTAAGTAACCATGCTACCAATCAAACTATTATTTCTTACATTTCAAAAATCCATTCTTTCTTCCTTTCTGGAAAGTTCAAAACAACATATATTTTCGGGAATAAAAGTCGAGATATTCGATATGATCATATTTCATTTCAAAATTTTAGTAACACGAGTTTGCTAGCTATTTTTAGTACTTTAACTTAACATGCATTAAACACAAAAAAAAATATATAACTAAAATTTTTAATAGAGAAAGTGAGTGAGTAAAAATATTCTACCGTTCTTCTTGGCAGATGGTATGGCTATGGAAAAGAAAATACATCGGCTTACGGAAGGTGAATGTGGCTATCGAATGAAGTGACTTCTTACGATAAGCTAACGGTAGCTTCGAAAGAGAAAAGAAAATATTTTCTTTTTCTCTCGAAACTAAATCTTGACTAAACTACTAAATTTTTTGGATCGAGAGGGTGGTCGGGTGGTGGTTCGGGTTGAGTTTCTTGAAGAACTCGAGAACACCAAGAACAAAGTAAGAATAAAGAATGAACACAAGGTTTCTAGAGAGAGAAGTTGGAGAGATTGAAGGTGCGAGTTGAATGGCTTGACAAAGGGTCATATTTATAGGAAAGTGAGGACCTCTCTCCCTCCCCCATATGGCTGCAGCCCCCTCTCTCTCCTTTGTATGGCTTATTTGCTCCATGGTCATGTTCAATCCAACTTTAAGCATGCTAAAGCTTTCCCCTCTCTTGTCATTCCATCCTAGGTGCAAGACTATATGATCATGAAGGATTTTTAAGGCTTTAAAGGAAAATCCTAGGCAATTATATCCTAGTTAATAAGTCTTACAAGTAAAAGAAAATGATAGCTAGGCTAAAAGAAATAGTCTTTCCCATGTTTAGTCAATCCTAGGTCTAGATTGTAAGTAAAATTTAGGATGATTAAAGGCTAAATTTTAGAAATGATGAAATGGTAGTCTTCCCCTTGAAAGTGACAACACAATGTAAGAAATAGTTATGACTTTCCTGGAAAGTATGTATATATATAAAGAGACAGAGGTATGATTAAAATAGGCTAGTACGCATGTATACCTAGAAAAATCTAGGAAATGCTACTTGTAAGACAATTAATTGGTTCAAGTTTAATTCTAGGCTTTGTAAAGTAATTGTTTAGTTAACCAATAAGTTAGAAACTAACTACATTAAATAAGATAGGATTTCAAGTCAAGAAATGTATTTTTAGCATTTAATTCTTGTTACAAAATATTTATACATGTGTATAGATGTAAGGCCACTTGTCTTTAGAAAATGGCTAGATAGCCAATGCATAGTAATTCAATTTTTTAGGAAGAATGAAATTAATTAAGACGGACTATTAAAAGGTAAAACGGAATTTATAAAGCAATCCAAGAATTAATTAAAGAAATTCAAATATTTAATAAAATTTTTATTTACTAAAAATCGGAGTTATTACAAATTGCCTCTGCTGGCTTGAAGGACAAAATCAAGGTTCTCTACTTGATATAACCTTTTGACCATGCTACGGACACACATGTTCAGACACGGATCCAAGCAAACATGCATGTGTACGTTCAGAATCGTTTGATGCACTTAAATCCCACACGATGCATGTGGAACATAGACAAACAGTTCTGAATCCACATATATATGTCCAGACATGTGTATCTGAAGTATTTTTCAATTTTATCCTCAGATTTTTATCAATTGCTATAATTGCTAATCGTTTTTTGTGATCCTTTGTATGAATGACTCTAACCTATTCAGTGTCTAAATTCCCAACAGGTTTCCACTGCAACATACTCGGCGCTCATAAGCAACTCGTTTCCACCTAGTAAGGGCTCTTACGATGGTGCCTCAGGGTCATTTATGGGACTGATTATCAACTTCCTAAAGAACACCAACAACCCGCTACTCTTCAGCATATACCCCTACTTCAGCCGCATCGATGATACCGTACGCACTTTTCATAGCAACAGAAGGTTTCCCACAAGACGATCAGAATCAATACAAAAACCTTTTCGATGCCATGTTGGACGCCGCCTACTATGCTATAAAGAAGGCGGGTGGACCCAACGTGGATTTCGAGGTGTCAGAGATCGGATGGCCGTCTATGGACAACAATGATGCTTCCGTGGAGAATGCAGGGATTTATTATAGGAACCATATCAATCATGTGAAAGGAGAGAGTGGGACTCCCAAGAGGCCTGGGAAGGCTATTAAGACTTATTTGTTTGCCATATTTGATGAGAATCAAAAGACTTGAGTAGAGAGTGAGAAGCATTTTGGGGTTTTCTCACCCAACAAGCAGCCCAAATACCTGCTTTCTTTCAACTGAGATATGTAGTTGTGAGTTATAGCCAAGCATTTAAGAAGAAAATACGAGGAAGAATAAGAAATAATGTCGGGAAGGATAATTGTATTTTTATTAATGAATAATAAATTTAGGCTTCTATGTGCCTACAAAGGAAATAAGAAATGGAGAGATTTAATACTCCTTGCCATGTTCTTTCCTATGGAGTCTTGAGATATCATGCATTAATTACTTTTACTACCTAGCTAATAGTAGATCTTGTTGTCTAGTATCCTCCATAAAGTTGAACAATTCATATTACGATAAAAAATTTTGGATTGACCACACCGAGGTGCCTAAAATTTTTTTTTCAATAAGCATATGATAAATATTTTTCTGAACATATGCGCTATATTTAATAGTGGCCTGAACGCCTGGTCCTGTAACAAAATGTTCCTATAAATGGACGTGATTAATAATATATAACATATATAGCGGATCGACGTTTAATTTAATTTATAATAAATCAACTGCAAACTATACATATCATTCTGTATGAAAGTTTTTATAGCATTTCTTATAAGTCATCATAATGTACTTTTCGCCATGTTTTGAATTTACAACTTACTAAACTCACATTACCCAAGAATGATTCTCTCTCATGACTCGAAGTTAGTTTATCTCGTGTGATGATTCCTCATGTGACGCAAAATGGAACCGAACATGGGTTCACTTGACGATTCGAGCAATTTATTTTGTAAGTCTCAATGTATTGAACGTTCCTGCAAAAAATCAAGTTCATCGGACAACGGTATTTAGTTGAACAAATCATATTTGTCACGAGGAAAGAAAGTCTGTCAGACACTGACCGTGTATTTTTCTCAAACAAATATGATTCAACCAATTTTTTACTGATCTCTGATCAACTTGATTTTTGAGTGTGGACATTGAACACATCAAGACCTATTTTATGAACGGTTCGGATCGTGAAATAAGATTGTGGTGACTCCCATTTTCCATCGCATGAGAAATCATGACATGAGAGAATTTCGACTTGGGATGTGTACCATATCCTTTTGTACAACAAAAAGTCTATCCACATAGACATTTCATGCACAGATTGTGCACAAATTTTTTTTGGGGCCTACCACGGGTCTTACACAAATAATCCAAGTCGTTCATTAAATGTAAAACACGTTTTCAAGGGTCTCAGTGAAAAATCAGCTCAATCTGATACTTATAAGTGCTCGATCCAATCATTTAACTTTTTATTATTCTGAAATCTCAATTAAAAGTTAGATGATTGGATCGAGGTATTATAGGTATCGAATTGAGCTGATTTTTCTTGAGAAACCTTGAAAAAGTATTTTACATTTAATGAACGGCTCAAATCATTTGTGTGGGCCCCAAAAAAATATGTGCACAATCTGTGCGCTTTTGTCTGTGTGGGTAGGCAGCTTTCTTTATACAATTTGGTACTAATTTAACACTAGCCGGTTCCGATTCCCGTAAGCACTTATCCCTCTCTCCAAGTCTTCTAGGAGATCAGGGTTTTTTTTTATTTGTCAATCGGTAGGAATTACATCATGTATGAAGTACAAAGTACAAATCACAGGACACTACATCCGTTGTATGAGAGTCTACGAGATAACCAAACCCAACAACTGAACCGGCCAATAGGATAAATAAGCTCATTAAAAGGACCACAATCACTATAAGCCCAACTTAACTCCAAGCCCCATTAAAGAACACTCACACGCAGGTGAGAAGACTCGAACTCTTGACCTCCTAGTAAGATGCAAGAATACTGACCAACTGAGTTAGCCCCTGTAATTAGTTGAGTAGATTAGTTTTATCGAATGGAAGAAAGAAAAAGATTAATAATAGTATAAGTAAGTGTTTGCCCCCAATGTTTGGGTTCCCCAATCCCAAGTTCGGTTGTCCACTTACTATTAAATTTTAAAAAATCTCCATTATAAAACAGAAGGGTGTGGGGACAAGTTGTTAGAACGGCTTAGATTCATTTGATCCAAAAACTGTAGTGCATCCTCCCACTTCTCGGTTATGTGCCCATGATTTTCACCTAAATTACACAACTGTCATCTCCCCCAACAGGGATACGTAATGCCGTAGGCACGGGCGCTAGCACTAGTAAAAAGATATTGTACAAGTAAGAAAAAATGTTAGTGCTCGATTTGGAACTGCACCATTTACTGGAGGTGAGAAGCGCTCATGAGATCCTAGAAGTACCTACTGTTGGTGCTCGATTTCGAACTGCACCATTTTACTGGAATTGGGCAATGGTAGCGATATATGACTAATCTTCTACCAGTGGTAGAATTTTACATTCTTATCGTCATTTTCATTCAACTCGGTTATGTCTCTTACACATGTTTTGCTTGCTTTCCTAGGTCTAAGAATTTTTATTGGAAAAGATTCGTAATCCCGCAACTACTGAACAAGTTAAAGAAGTGATAAGTGCAGCGACAATCAGCAATATAACTTAGTTACTACGAGTAACAGCTTTTGTAGGAGTTCGCTCTCCATTGCAGATCGAGTTAGCATACCATTAGTCCATCATGGTGGATACAGAACGGTTGTTTAGGGATTACAGTACCGCTAATGTACTTGTTGACTGTAAATCTATTCCTGATGAATCTCTCTCTGCAGAATAGAAGTGTTGTTCATAAAACCAAGTTTTAAAAGTGTATGGGAATTTAAAAACATAGGTCTACTGATTTACACTTCATTATATATCAATATGACAAATGCATATGTATGATCTACTGTGGTTGAATATTGGCCTTTCTGATTTTGGGCTAGTCCTGCAGGAATTTCTTAGAGACAGGAGTAAAGTTCAGAAGTTGGTTGAAGTATTTGACCCTGTGGTCCGACCGTCCGAGCATTGATGGAATTGCTGGAGAGCGTGTTTCATTGAGGGTATGATACTGCGTAAGTTCTTAAACAGATACAATGCCGTTGTCTTCGTTTTCTTTTTGGTGGACAATTCATTTTCTAATGAAAATGTTTTTTACATCCTCATTTACGTATGGACAGGTTGATTTGGAGTGTTTAGATGGGCGCCAGACATTAGCTTTATTTAGTCACATGCAGACGACTCTCTGTGTAAGTTATAACATCGGAAATTATCGTCTTGTTACTGGTTATCTGTGTAAGTTATAACATTGGAAATTATCGTCTTGTTACTGGTTATCGAAACCTATCTCATTGTGCTAATTATCTGTTTAATAAAACCCATCTTGCAGATCAGTGGGAGCTGCCTCAGCTGCATTTGCTATTGCTATTCTTGAAGGAATCACGCAAGCAGGAGTTTGGTTTCCAGAAGAGGTATGTCTCATGAACTATAGTTTCTAGAATGAGCAAAACTACTCGAGCTCAACTTGGTGTTCGCTCTATAAAAGCTCGTTCTGAGATTGGCAACTTGCATCATTGAGTCAAGGTTTAATAGTTAATACATTTGGAACCTCATTCATTTTCTAAAATCGGATCCACAAGTGTCCATCTGTTTTTTTTTTTTTTTTGTGATGGATACGTAATATGTTAAAGAACGCAGAAAGGTAATAAAGAAAAACTGAAATGCCGCTTGTATAAGAAAAAGGTCCTATACATATCCATTTGTATCAAAAAGGTCTTGTCAACAAATAAAAGTGGAGTTATGGTGTATAAACTTGTGATAACTGGTAAGCTTATCAGCTCGATAAATCTTATGGTGTATGACAAACAAAAACCAAGCTACTGGTGATTGACTAAGCTCGTTTGACATCAGCTTAACTAAAAACCAAGTCAGGCTTTTGAAAGGCTTTCGGCCAAACTTGGATAACAAAACTTCTTGGCTCATGTATGCTGCTATATTCAACCTCCAAATACCGAGAGAGTTGATTTGCAGAACACTTTCTCCAGTGCCTCTCTGATTACATATTCATTCTCTCCATGCAGCCTGAAGGAATCGCGATTGAGGCAAATGAAGCTCTGCTAAAACGTGCTGCAGAAGGAACAATCAGTTTCATAATGAACAAGTAAAACACTTTTGCTTTGGATAGGGCTTATTCTGTCATTACCTTTTTCCTACAGCAGTTTTCCTTACTCCGACTTTCAACAGGCCTCCATGGATGGTGGAAACAGATCCCAAAGAGCTTGGTTTAGGAATATATCTATAGAAACTCTCAGCAGAGGTAAAACTCAATATAGCTGTTGATCTCATTCTTGAGCATTCTTCACAGTTATTCTGACCTCAAATATGTTAGAAGAGAAAAACATCTTGATTTGAACTATTCAAGTTCATAATCATCAAGGTTCATTACCTAGTTTTTTTTGGATAGAAATATGTTGTTGAATAACCCTCATTCATCGGCCTGCCAACCATTTAAATAATTTCATGAGAGGTTTTGATCATCTTCTTTCTTTTTTTCTTTTTGAGAAAGCGGAACAAATACACGGAAGAAATGCCAAGTTTATTGTTTTTTGACTAGAAATCTTGTTGTATTTCTTATCGGTAGTTTGGAGTTTATCTCTTCTCAACTTCTTGTTGGAAGATCTCCACAACCCAACCCCCGTCCCCCCCCCCCCCCCCGCCCATCTCTCTTCTTTCTCTCTTTCCCCTCTCCTTTTCGCTCGAAGTTTCCATTGTCGACTTTATCCCCTAATAAAATTGTTGCTGTTTCAAAAAAAAAAACTATAATGTGCAATCCAGTACTCCACTTGTGGACATGGGTGGATGGAGGATCACCACTGGATCTTGCTCTCGCCGCAATATCTACGGGTCTAGTGATGATCTTCTTGTTTCTCAGTAATTTTTGGTATAGTGCCAATATGTCAAAGGGTTTGGATCCTCTCCAGTAACCCAAATTATTGGACCGGTCCAGTTTTAGTTTTTTCGGGCTCACTACAGACCTAGTGATATGATCAGAACTTTTCATTTTACGTAGCTTGTCAAAAAGATCAATCATGCCGAAAAGTACTTAATTAGATATTGGAATGTATTATCCTTGTATATCATGAGCTTCCAAATGAGATAATTGGAGGTTTTATTGTATAGAAATAACTGTCTCAATAGGATGTGCCTCCACATTATCATAGCCACACCTACGATCTTGTTATTGCCAACTAGGGCTACAAACAGGTCGAGCTAAGTTTTGAAGTGTTTGAGGATCAATTGGTGCAATTTTTGTGGTTCAAGGTGCAATTTTTTTGGTGTCCAATTACGAGATTACGAGATTTTGTGGTGGGATATGAATTTCTACGGCTTGATCATGTCAAATTTGTAACAAACCAGGGCTTACAGCTTGGAAATGTTGGTACCGCATGGACTCCACTTACCAGCCTTCACTTTCTACTGCTGCTTCCACATCCACTCCTGCAAAGGCATTTGTGACTTCTGCATCGGCTTCTCCTTCATCCGACTGGTATCTTGATTCAGCTTCTACTCATCATCTGACAAATGATCTATCCAATCTTAATTTCTATCAGCCTTATCAACGCAATGATCAAGTCATGGTTGGAAATGGCACTGTCATGCCTATTCATAACTCTGGTAAGGGTCTCTTACCTACACCAACTCATTCTTTTCATCTTAATCATGTTTATCATGTTCCAACTTTAACTAATAACTTGATCTCGGTCCAACAACTTACAAAAGATAACAATTGTACCGTCACTTTTGATGACTCTTCCTTTCTTGTCCAGGACAAGGATAATTGTATTTTTATTAATGAATAATAAATTTAGGCTTCTATGTGCCTACAAAGGAAATAAGAAATGGAGAGATTTAATACTCCTTGCCATGTTCTTTCCTATGGAGTCTTGAGATATCATGCATTAATTACTTTTACTACCTAGCTAATAGTAGATCTTGTTGTCTAGTATCCTCCATAAAGTTGAACAATTCATATTACAATAAAAAATTTTGGATTGACCACACCGAGGTGCCTAAAATTTTTTTTTCAATAAGCATATGATAAATATTTTTCTGAACATATGCGCTATATTTAATAGTGGCCTGAACGCCTGGTCCTGTAACAAAATGTTCCTATAAATGGACGTGATTAATAATATATAACATATATAGCGGATCGACGTTTAATTTAATTTATAATAAATCAACTGCAAACTATACATATCATTCTGTATGAAAGTTTTTATAGCATTTCTTATAAGTCATCATAATGTACTTTTCGCCATGTTTTGAATTTACAACTTACTAAACTAACATTACCCAAGAATGATTCTCTCTCATGACTCGAAGTTAGTTTATCTCGTGTGATGATTCCTCATGTGACGCAAAATGGAACCGAACATGGGTTCACTTGACGATTCGAGCAATTTATTTTGTAAGTCTCAATGTATTGAACGTTCCTGCAAAAAATCAAGTTCATCGGACAACGGTATTTAGTTGAACAAATCATATTTGTCACGAGGAAAGAAAGTCTGTCAGACACTGACCGTGTATTTTTCTCAAACAAATATGATTCAACCAATTTTTTACTGATCTCTGATCAACTTGATTTTTGAGTGTGGACATTGAACACATCAAGACCTATTTTATGAACGGTTCGGATCGTGAAATAAGATTGTGGTGACTCCCATTTTCCATCGCCTGAGAAATCATGACATGAGAGAATTTCGACTTGGGATGTGTACCATATCCTTTTGTACAACAAAAAGTCTATCCACATAGACATTTCATGCACAGATTGTGCACAAATTTTTTTTGGGGCCTACCACGGATCTTACACAAATAATCCAAGTCGTTCATTAAATGTAAAACACGTTTTCAAGGGTCTCAGTGAAAAATCAGCTCAATCTGATACTTATAAGTGCTCGATCCAATCATTTAACTTTTTATTATTCTGAAATCTCAATTAAAAGTTAGATGATTGGATCGAGGTATTATAGGTATCGAATTGAGCTGATTTTTCTTGAGAAACCTTGAAAAAGTATTTTACATTTAATGAACGGCTCAAATCATTTGTGTGGGCCCCAAAAAAATATGTGCACAATCTGTGCGCTTTTGTCTGTGTGGGTAGGCAGCTTTCTTTATACAATTTGGTCTAATTTAACACTAGCCGGTTCCGATTCCCGTAAGCACTTATCCCTCTCTCCAAGTCTTCTAGGAGATCAGGGTTTTTTTTTATTTGTCAATCGGTAGGAATTACATCATGTATGAAGTACAAAGTACAAATCACAGGACACTACATCCGTTGTATGAGAGTCTACGAGATAACCAAACCCAACAACTGAACCGGCCAATAGGATAAATAAGCTCATTAAAAGGACCACAATCACTATAAACCCAACTTAACTCCAAGCCCCATTAAAGAACACTCACACGCAGGTGAGAAGACTCGAACTCTTGACCTCTTAGTAAGATGCAAGAATACTGACCAACTGAGTTAGCCCCTGTAATTAGTTGAGTAGATTAGTTTTATCGAATGGAAGAAAGAAAAAGATTAATAATAGTATAAGTAAGTGTTTGCCCCCAATGTTTGGGTTCCCCAATCCCAAGTTCGGTTGTCCACTTACTATTAAATTTTAAAAAATCTCCATTATAAAACAGAAGGGTGTGGGGACAAGTTGTTAGAACGGCTTAGATTCATTTGATCCAAAAGCTGTAGTGCATCCTCCCACTTCTCGGTTATGTGCCCATGATTTTCACCTAAATTACACAACTGTCATCTCCCCCAACAGGGATACGTAGTGCCGTAGGCACGGGCGCTAGCACTAGTAAAAAGATATTGTACAAGTAAGAAAAAATGTTAGTGCTCGATTTGGAACTGCACCATTTACTGGAGGTGAGAAGCGCTCATGAGATCCTAGAAGTACCTACTGTTGGTGCTCGATTTCGAACTGCACCATTTTACTGGAATTGGGCAATGGTAGCGATATATGACTAATCTTCTACCAGTGGTAGAATTTTACATTCTTATCGTCATTTTCATTCAACTCGGTTATGTCTCTTACACATGTTTTGCTTGCTTTCCTAGGTCTAAGAATTTTTATTGGAAAAGATTCGTAATCCCGCAACTACTGAACAAGTTAAAGAAGTGATAAGTGCAGCGACAATCAGCAATATAACTTAGTTACTACGAGTAACAGCTTTTGTAGGAGTTCGCTCTCCATTGCGGATCGAGTTAGCATACCATTAGTCCATCATGGTGGATACAGAACGGTTGTTTGGGGATTACAGTACCGCTAATGTACTTGTTGACTGTAAATCTCTTCCTGATGAATTTCTCTCTGCAGAATAGAAGTGTTGTTCATAAAACCAAGTTTTAAAAGTGTATGGGATTTTAAAAACATAGGTCTACTGATTTACACTTCATTATATATCAATATGACAAATGCATATGTATGATCTACTGTGGTTGAATATTGGCCTTTCTGATTTTGGGCTAGTCCTGCAGGAATTTCTTAGAGACAGGAGTAAAGTTCAGAAGTTGGTTGAAGTATTTGACCCTGTGGTCCGACCGTCCGAGCATTGATGGAATTGCTGGAGAGCGTGTTTCATTGAGGGTATGATACTGCGTAAGTTCTTAAACAGATACAATGCCGTTGTCTTCGTTTTCTTTTTGGTGGACAATTCATTTTCTAATGAAAATGTTTTTTACATCCTCATTTACGTATGGACAGGTTGATTTGGAGTGTTTAGATGGGCGCCAGACATTAGCTTTATTTAGTCACAGACGACTGTGTAAGTTATAACATTGGAAATTATCGTCTTGTTACTGGTTATCTGTGTAAGTTATAACATTGGAAATTATCGTCTTGTTACTGGTTATCGAAACCTATCTCATTGTGCTAATTATCTGTTTAATAAAACCCATCTTGCAGATCAGTGGGAGCTGCCTCAGCTGCATTTGCTATTGCTATTCTTGAAGGAATCACGCAAGCAGGAGTTTGGTTTCCCGAAATGGTATGTCTCATGAACTATAGTTTTTAGAATGAGCAAAACTACTCGAGCTCAACTTGGTGTTCACACTATAAAAGCTCGTTCTGAGATTGGCAACTTGCATCATTGCGTCAAGGTTTAATAGTTAATACATTTGGAACCTCATTCATTTTCTAAAATCGGATCCACAAGCGTCCATCTGTTTTTTTTTTTTTTTGTGTTGGATATGTAATATGTAAAAGAACGCAGAAAGGTAATAAAGAAAAACTGAAATGCCGCTTGTATAAGAAAAAGGTCCTATACATATCCATTTGTATCAAAAAGGTCTTGTCAACAAATAAAAGTGGACTTATGGTGTATAAACTTGTGATAACTGGTGAGCTTATCAGCTCGATAAATCTTATGGTGTATGACAAACAAAAACCAAGCTACTGGTGATTGACTAAGCTCGTTTGACATCAGCTTAACTAAAAACCAAGTCAGGCTTTTGAAAGGCTTTCGGCCAAACTTGGATAACAAAACTTCTTGGCTCATGTATACTGCTATATTCAACCTCCAAATACCGAGAGAGTTGATTTGCAGAACACTTTCTCCAGTGCCTCTCTGATTACATATTCATTCTCTCCATGCAGCCTGAAGGAATCGCGATTGAGGCAAGCGAAGCTCTGCTAAAACGTGCTGCGGAAGGAACAATCAGTTTCATAATGAACAAGTAAAACACTTTTGCTTTGGATAGGGCTTATTCTGTCATTACCTTTTTCCTACAGCAGTTTTCCTTACTCCTACTTTCAACAGGCCTCCATGGATCGTGGAAACAGATCCCAAAGAGCTTGGTTTAGGAATATATCTATAGAAACTCTCAGCTGAGGTAAAACTCAATATAGCTGTTGATCTCATTCTTGAGCATTCTTCACAGTTATTCTGACCTCAAATATGTTAGAAGAGAAAAACATCTTGATTTGAACTATTCAAGTTCATAATCATCAAGGTTCATTACCTAGTTTTTTTTGGATAGAAATATGTTGTTGAATAACCCTCATTCATCGGCCTGCCAACCATTTAAATAATTTCATGAGAGGTTTTGATCATCTTCTTTCTTTTTTTCTTTTTGAGAAAGCGGAACAAATACACGGAAGAAATGCCGAGTTTATTGTTTTTTGACTAGAAATCTTGTTGTATTTGGTATCGGTAGTTTGGAGTTTATCTCTTCTCAACTTCTTGTTGGAAGATCTCCACAACCCAACCCCAGGCCCCCCCCCCCCCCCCCCCCATCTCTTTTCTTTCTCTCTTTCCCCTCGAAGTACCCATTGTCGACTTTATCCCCTAATAAAATTGTTGCTGTTTCAAAAAAAAAAACTATAATGTGCAATCCAGTACTCCACTTGTGGACATGGGTGGATGGAGGATCACCACTGGATCTTGCTCTCGCCGCAATATCTACGGGTCTAGTGATGATCTTCTTCTTGTTTTCTCAGTAATTTTTGGTATAGTACCAATATGTCAAAGGGTTTGCATCCTCTCCAGTTACCCAAATCATTGGGCCGGTCCAGTTTTAGTTTTTTCGGGCTCACTACAGACCTAGTGATATGATCAGAATTCTTCATTTTACATAGCTTGTCAAAAAAATCAATCATGCCGAAAAGTACTTAATTAGATATTGGAATGTATTATCCTTGTATATCATGAGCTTCCAAATGAGATAATTGGAGGTTTTATTTTATAGAAATAACTGTCCCAATAGGACGTGCCTCCACATTATCATAGCCACACCTACGCTCTTGTTATTGCCAACTAGGGCTAGAAACAGGTCGGGCTAAGCTTTGAAGTGTTTGAGGATCGATTGGTGCAATTTTTGTGGTTCAAGGTGCAATTTTTTTGGTTTCCAATTACGAGATTACAAGATTTTGTGGTGGGATATGAATTTCTACGACTTGATCATGTCAAATTTGTAACAAACCAGGGCATACAGCTTGGAAATGTTGGTATCGCATGGACTCCACTTACCAGCCTTCACTTTCTACTGCTGCTTCCCCATCCACTCCTGCAAAGGCATTTGTGACTTCTGCATCGGCTTCTCCTTCATCCGACTGGTATCTTGATTCAGCTTCTACTCATCATCTGACAAATGATCTGTCCAATCTTAATTTCTATCAGCCTTATCAAGGCAATGATCAAGTCATGGTTGGAAATGGCACTGTCATGCCTATTCATAACTCTGGTAAGGGTCTCTTACCTACACCAACTCATTCTTTTCATCTTAATCATGTTTATCATGTTCCAACTTTTACTAATAACTTGATCTCGGTCCAACAACTTACAAAAGATAACAATTGTACCGTCACTTTTGATGACTCTTCCTTTCTTGTCCAGGACAAGGACACGAAGAGCATTCTGTCTAAAGGCCATAATCTTCACGGTCTCTATCAGTTTTCTCCTTCTACTGCTTTCACTCATTCTCTGCCCACAGCTCATCTCAGCACTTCTGTCTCTGCTGCAACTTGGCATAGCAGATTTGGTCATCCATCCTCTGAAAAGTTTACTCAACTTGCTAAGCATCTAAATTTGTCTTTTGTTAATAAGTGTACCTCTCTCCATTGTACTCATTGTGCTGTGTCTAAGAGTCATAGGTTGCCCTTTACTTTGTCCAATTCTACTGTGAATAGTCCTTTATCTCTTGTGCATAGTGACGTTTGGGGACCATTTACAATGTCTCCATCTGGTTTTTCTTACTACGTGTTGTTCATTGACGATTACAGTAGGTTTACTTGGGTATATCCTCTGACTCATAAACATGAAGTTTTTTCTAAATTTCTTGCTTTTAAGTCCTATGCTAAGAATCAGTTCTCTACTTCTTTGAAAATATTTCGAACTGATGGTGGAGGTGAGTATATTAGTAAACCTTTTGAGGACTATCTCACCACTCATGGTGTTGTGCATCAAATGTCTTGTCCTCATACTTCTTCCCAAAATGGTATAGCTGAACGCAAACATCGACATTTAATAGAAACCACTATTGCTCTTTTACACCAGTCTTCTTTACCTCTTAAGTTTTGGTTTGATGCTTTGGCTGCTGCTGTGTTTTTGATTAATCGAATGCCTAGCTCTTCGATTAAGAATAAGACACCCTTTGAACTCCTTTTTCACACTCTACCTGACTATTCTTTTCTAAAAGTATTTGGTTGTCAATGCTTCCCTTGGTTGAAACCTTACACTAAGCATAAGCTTCAACCGAGATCTATTCCATGTGTTTTTCTAGGATATCATCCTTCATACAAGGGTTATCGGTGTCTTGATACTACAACTGGTCGGATTTATATCTCTAGACATGTTCTATTCTATGAGACAGTTTTTCCCTTTGCTCAGTCTTGCACTACTAATTCACCAGCTCCAACTTTTACTCAGCTTCAAACTTTCTTTTGGCCATCTCCTAATTCTGCTTCATTATCTTCTCCTTCTTTGTCACCTGCTTCTCCCCGTTCCGATTCTAGTGCACCTTTGTTTGTTCCATCTTCAGATTCTTCTTTACCTTCTTCATTAGACTCAGTTCCCTCAACTCCATCCCTGTCTTCCTCTCCTTCTAGAACTTCTGTTCCTCCTAGTCCTACTCCCATTCCCATTCAATCTTTGGAAGTTTTTCTTCCTTCTCTACCTCCTCGTTGCCCTATTCCTCCTATTCCACACCCTATGGTCAGACGATCTCAATCTAAAGGACAATCTCCTCAACCTCAGTCACAATGCCTTACAGCAGTCCCTGTATCCACAGCCTCTCTTGAACCTACTACTTATCAGGAAGCTCTCTCTATCCCTGTTTGGGCCCAGGCTATGAAAGAAGAGTTTCAAGCTCTTCAGACTCAACATACTTGGTCTTTGGTTCCTTTACCGTTCGGCAAAAATGTTATTGGTTGTAAATGGGTTTTCAAGCTTAAACGAAACTCCGATGGTAGCATTGCTCGTCATAAGGCCAGATTAGTGGCCAAGGGTTATTTGCAAGAAGAAGGAGTAGATTTTCATGATACTTTTAGCCCTGTTGCTAAGCAACCCACTGTGAGGATTCTATTGTGTATGGCTTTGCATTTCAATTGGCCTATTAAGCAATTAGACATTTCAAATGCTTTTCTTCATGGAACATTAGATGAAGAGGTTTACATGCTTCAACCACCTGGATTTGTTGATTCCACTCACACTCAGCATGTGTGCAAATTACAGAAGGCTTTGTATGGTTTAAAACAAGCTCCCAGGGCATGGTACTCAACCTTTTCTCGTTTTCTTCTAAGTCAGGGCTTTGCTAATAGTAAGTGTGACTCTTCTTTGTTTATCTACAAGACAGCCTCTATTATTACCATTTTGCTGGTTTATGTTGATGACATTCTGCTCACGGGCAACTCCTCTATACATATTCAACATCTTATTACTCAGATGCACACTGCTTTCTCCATGAAAGAGCTTGGTTCCATTTCATATTTTTTAGGCATTTCTGTTCAACCATGTGCCAAGGGTTATTTTCTGTCACAATCCAAGTATGCTCAAGAAATTCTTATTAAGTCTGGTCTAGTTGATTGTAAGCCTTGTTTGTCTCCTTCAGCTGCAAAACCCATCTCTCAAATCAATGCTTCTGTTCCTTTTGCCTATCCTGCCCTCTATAGAAGTATTGTTGGAGCATTGCAATACCTCACTATTACCAGACCTGACTTAGCATTCTCAGTAAATCAAGCTTGTCAGCACATGCATGCCCCCACTGTGGGTCATTTTGCTACTGTGAAAAGGTTACTTCGTTATTTGAAGGGCACTCTTGATCACGGTTTGATCTTTCAACCATCTTCTTTTCTTCTTCAAGCCTTCTCTGATTCAGATTGGGCTGGTGACTGTGAAGACAGGAAATCTACGTCTGGTTATTGTGTTTTTCTTGGAGATAATCTCATTTCCTGGTCTGCAAAGAAACAAACTACTGTTTCTCGATCATCTACCGAAGCAGAGTATCGTTCCTTGGCACACACAGCAGCGGAACTGAGTTGGCTTCAAATGTTGCTTCATGAATTACATATTTCAGTTTCTACTATTCCTGTTCTTTGGTGTGATAACACTTCAGCTTTGGCTCTTGCTACCAATCCTGTTTTTCATGCCAGATCAAAACATATAGAGGTTGACTGTCATTATGTCCGTGATCGGGTTGCTGCCAAAGCTCTTGCGCTGCATTATGTGCCTACGTCCGATCAATTAGCTGATGTGTTTACTAAAGCATTATCCATTGCTCGTTTTCAATTTCTTAAGGGCAAACTTCTGGTGATTTCATCTCCCATTCGTTTGAGGGGGAATGATAAGAGTATTAAGACACATCAGCAACAAGTGCAAGAGGACCTTCGTGCACCTCACTCACACTTAAACACTTCCTCCAGTAATCTGAGTTTAGGAGTTGGTTAGTTAGTGGTTAGACAGTTAGTGGTGCGTTGTAATCTAACTGATTAGAGTCAAGTGCCAGCTGTATTGATTGCTTGAGCTGTAAGCGGTTAGGGCTATTGTATAAAAGTACTCTCTGATGTAATCAATAGAATTAAGAATGGAGATTTTCTAATTCTTCTTCAGTTTTCGAATCAAAATATATTTGTAAAACCTTGGAGTTAACTACTCGGTTAACACTGAGGGACCGAATGGCTGAGTTACATTAAATTCTATCAATTCAATTAATTTCTTAATCAATTCAAAAAAAAGTGATTTGTTTGTAAAATCTCCAACTAAATTAAACAAAACAAATGAAAGTGGTGGAAAGCTAAGGAGATAAATCTAGGATTTCGAATCCACCACCACCACCGCAAACCAAGTTGTGGATAAACTTGGGCGAGAGACTGGTAAAGTCATTAAACTTAGGCATTTTGAAAAAAATGGCTGAAAGTGGACCGAGTTTATTTATTTACGCGGAATACAACTTAAATTGTGGCTACTTCAACAAGAATAAGGGCGACTGCCTATATTCAAATAGCATGGAAGAGGGATTGTCCCGCTTTCCCGAACAGACCCAAATCTTTGATATCGAGGCAACGGAGCTAGAATCTATTGTATGAAAAGCGTAGGAGAGTGTGAGCAAAGAGGTTTACTATGTAAATCAATAATGATTAATGCTAGGGCTAGTTTGCAATCCCTATAAATAATCGCAAAGGAAATTATTGCGAGTCGTTAATCGGCATAGACTATCTTAGGCTTTGCAAGAATGTCATTTAGTCTCATAGGAATGACTAGTCTCTCCTAGCATAATCTATCTCAATCACCCCGAATCACAAACTAAGAAAACCATTGCATGCCTATATTTGAAATTTAGAAAACGAACACAAGTTAGAAAATATGAACCCAATTTAGATAATGAAAAGAATCCTTACCATGGAATCAAGATTTGAATAAAAGCCTAGAGTTTATGGAATTAAGAACACTAAGAACAATATTACTTGAATATATGTCTACACCTATAGATAGGTTCAGCCACTCATAATGGGATGACTCTTCAAATCTTCTCCCTCTATATTTATTGATCACTACTAATAATTAACTGTGACGTAAAAACTCATTTTTATAGTACTTTTAACAACTCCCACTTAGCAAACTAGTAAACACCAAACCAAAAGGGAAATTTGGAAGGAGTACTTATACACAGAATATATGAAACTGCTTTCGGACCCGTTTTTGACCTAGTAAACATCAAAATTGGAGAATTATTATTTCGCGTAAACTTGTAGCCATTTATACAAATTTTGCAACCCAATTTGAAACGCCTCAATCGGATATTTCATTAAGTTTGGATATTTATAGGAAATCTTTTTAAACAACTTTTGAAGTCGTTTGATCGTTTCTTGTTCAAAAGCATATAATCAAAGTCATGAACAAACTTGATTTTTTTTTTAAAAAAAAATCATGGGCAAACAAATTAAATGGCCCAACTTTCGAGATGTCGCCAAAATTTCACTACGACATCGATTGCCAACGTGCTCTTTACTTTTCAATGGAATTGCAGATCCAAAACAAAGAATAACCATGTGGGATACGTCTTTGGGTTTTGTAGTCACGTACAACTAATAGTTTGTTCGTACTATTAATTTTCGTACTATTAATTTGGTGGCCAAAAAATGGTACTCCCTCCGTCCCCTTTCTAAATGTCCTGCTTCGTAATTCCAACTTATTAAAAAGACATCATCATTATACCTTTCACATCAATTTTTTCCTCCGCTTTTCGTACTTACCCATCATCATTACACTTTTACTCACTTACTTTTAAAAAGGAATCTACTTTTAGGGACAAAATAGACAATACATCAATTTTTACCCACTAACTTTACAAAATGGACACTTATTAAGGGACAACCTAAAATGAAATGCTAGACCTAAATAAAGGGACGGAGGGAGTAACATTTTAAAGGTGTGGAAGTCAAGGGTGGAAAGCCTTCGCAGTAACGTACTACTCCTAGCACTATACTTAGTCTTGTGAAAGAATATGCCACAAGTTTTTGTGGGTCGCTCTTTGTCTGGCTGATTGGTCTCAGTTGAGAATTGAGAGAGAGAGAGAGAGAGATATTTGGACTAGTTCCCCACATCTACCTTCGTCTAGAATTGATGGATTACATTAATCTTGGTAGTACTGCCAAGACCTTTCTAAATTCTAATAGACATTGCAGTCAAGTCCGCCACGGATTGTGGCAATGATGAGAGAGAAATAAATGTATCACATAGAAAGTCACGAATGAGAAAATCTTTTAAACAGAGAATTCCGTGAACAGTTGTTTACAGAGGTGAATCGTGACCGTCCAAAAGTCCGATATCCATTGGAGCTGATTTTTTTCAGGGTCCCATAAAATAATATTCAAAACTTTATGGATATTTTTTTAGATTTTTGGAGGATACAAAATGAGTTCAAACGCATTTTTCCTTACATAATTCTCTGCAAATCTTTTTTGCTATTAGAATTTCCGCATTTATTTTAAAGGTGTAGAAGTCAAGGGTGGAAAGCCAAAGTCTGGTAGTAATGTACTTCACCTAGCTAGTACTATGCCTAGTCTTGTGAAAGAATATGCCACAAGTTTTAGTGGGTCGCCCTTTGTCTGATTATTGGTGATCTCAGTTTAGAGAGAGAGAGAGAGAGAGAGAGATTTGGACTAGTTCCCCACGTCTACCTCCGTCTAGAATTAATCTTGGTATTACTGCCAAGACCTTTCTAAATTCTAAGGTCTCGTTACAGAAACCTTTTTATTTTATAAATATTTATTTTGAAGCTTTGTTCCACAAAATTCAAATAAGCAGTTTATTTTCACATTTTTAAATTTAAAAATAATATAAATGAAAAATAATTTTTCAATTTTTTTTGCACTGTATTAAAGATCTCAATGAGATCTATCAAATAAGATCCCTAGTGATAGAAAAATTATTTGCGTAAGCACATGATTTTTGAGCTTGAAATTACCTTTTTAAAAAATAAGTACTTATTCCCCCTTTTGTGGAACACACCTTATTATTAGACAAAAAATAACTTCTTATTCTGGTTCTGGAACGGGCCCTTAGACATTGCGCAGAAAACTACAGTCAAATCCGCCACGAATTGTGGACTATGCGTGTACTCTTATGCATTTGACAAGGGTGCCAAACTTCACCAACTTAATATAACAATGTTGGTTTTATTGCGAGTCGTTAATCGGCATAGACTATCTTAGGCTTTGCAAGAATGTCATTTAGTCTCATAGGAATGACTAGTCTCTCCTAGCATAATCTATCTCAATCACCCCGAATCACAAACTAAGAAAACCATTGCATGCCTATATTTGAAATTTAGAAAACGAACACAAGTTAGAAAATATGAACCCAATTTAGATAATGAAAAGAATCCTTACCATGGAATCAAGATTTGAATAAAAGCCTAGAGTTTATGGAATTAAGAACACTAAGAACAATATTACTTGAATATATGTCTACACCTATAGATAGGTTCAGCCACTCATAATGGGATGACTCTTCAAATCTTCTCCCTCTATATTTATTGATCACTACTAATAATTAACTGTGACGTAAAAACTCATTTTTATAGTACTTTTAACAACTCCCACTTAGCAAACTAGTAAACACCAAACCAAAAGGGAAATTTGGAAGGAGTACTTATACACAGAATATATGAAACTGCTTTCGGACCCGTTTTTGACCTAGTAAACACCAAAATTGGAGAATTATTATTTCGCTTAAACTTGTAGCCATTTATACAAATTTTGCAACCCAATTTGAAACGCCTCAATCGGATATTTCATTAAGTTTGGATATTTATAGGAAATCTTTTTGAACAACTTTTGAAGTCGTTTGATCGTTTCTTGTTCAAAAGCATATAATCAAAGTCATGAACAAACCTGATTTTTTTTTTTTTTAAAAAAAAAAATCATGGGCAAACAAATTAAATGGCCCAACTTTCGAGATGTCGCCAAAATTTCGCTACGACATCGATTGCCAACGTGCTCTTTACTTTTCAATGGAATTGCAGATCCAAAACAAAGAATAACCATGTGGGATACGTCTTTGGGTTTTGTAGTCACGTACAACTAATAGTTTGTTCGTTTTATTAATTTGCTGGCCAAAAAATGGTAACATTTTAAAGGTGTGGAAGTCAAGGGTGGAAAGCCTTCGCAGTAATGTACTACTCCTAGCACTATACTTAGTCTTGTGAAAGAATATGCCACAAGTTTTTGTGGGTCGCTCTTTGTCTGGCTGATTGGTCTCAGTTGAGAATTGAGAGAGAGAGAGAGAGAGATATATTTGGACTAGTTCCCCACATCTACTTCGTCTAGAATTGATGGATTACATTAATCTGGGTAGTACTGCCAAGACCTTTCTAAATTCTAATAGACATTGCAGTCAAGTCCGCCACGGATTGTGGCAATGATGAGAGAGAAATAAATGTATCACATAGAAGGTTACGAATGAGAAAATCTTTTTAACAGAGAATTTTGTGAACAGTTGTCTACGGAGATGAATCACGACCATCCAAAAGTCCGATATCTATTGGAACTGATTTTTTTCAGGACCCCATAAAATAATATTCAAAACTTTAAGGATATTTTTTTAAATTTTTGTGGAATCCGAAATGAGTTCAAACGCATTTTTCCTTGCATAATTCTCTGCATATCTTTTTTGCTCTTAGAATTTCCGCATTTATTTTAAAGGTGTGGAAGTCAAGGGTGGAAAGCCAAAGTCTCGTAGTAATGTACTTCACCTAGCTAGTGCTATGCTTAGTCTTGTGAAAGAATATGCCACAAGTTTTAAGAGAGAGAGAGAGAGAGAGAGAGAGAGAGATTTGGACTAGTTCCCCACGTCTACCTCCGTCTAGAATTAATATTGGTATTACTACCAAGACCTTTCTAAATTCTAAGGTCTCATTACAGAAACCTTCTTATTTTATAAATATTTATTTTGGAACTTTGTTCCATAAAATTCAAATAAGTAGTTTATTTTCACATTTTCAAACTCAAAAATAATATAAATGAAAAATAATTTTTCAATTTTTTTTGCACTGTATTAAAGATCTCAATGAGATCTATCAAATAAGATCCATAGTGATAGGAAAATTATTTGCGTAAGCACATGATTTTTGAGCTTGAAATTACCTTTTTAAAAAATAAGTACTTATTCCCCCTTTTGTGGAACACACCTTATTATTAGACAAAAAATAACTTCTTATTCCATTTCTGGAACGGGCCCTTAGACATTGCGCATAAAACTACAGTCAAATTCGCCACGAATTGTGGACTATGCGTGTACTCTTATGCATTTGACAAGGGTGCCAAACTTCACTAACTTAATATAACAATTAGGGGTGAGCATGGTCTGGTTTGGTTCGGTTTTATAGTAAACCAAGAACCAAACCAATATCTACGGATTATAAATTTTGAGAACCAAACCAACCCACAAAACGCACAGAACCAAACCAATCCAATCCATTAGACTACGGTTCGGTTTCGGTTTTAACCACGGTTTGCTTTGAACTAAGCTATCATCTCCAAAAAAATATTTGAAGTACTTAAAATTACGAAGATAAATTAAAAAAAATTTATATTAATATCAATTTCATTCCGCAATTGACATCTAACAAGAAAAGACAGACGAAAAAAGTTAGAATCAAATAAAATATTGTTGATCTGGAAAAAAAATAGCAACACAAAAAATCAAAGCAAGAACAAGATTTGTTTTCCCTTACATTCTCGGAAGCCATGCAGATTGCAAAAAGAACTATGGGTAGAGAAGATAGATGGCTTATTGTGGCTGGGTAAGAGATGGATGCTACGTTAGTACATTAGGTTTATGTAGTATAGGAATATGTTTTCTTATATACAAAGTTAGGGTAATTAGTCTTGGTAATGGTAGTAGAGGAATTATAGGAATATGAATTGAAAAACTAAATATTGGTGGATTTAATAGGATCAATAAATTAGGAAAGTAGGCTCCTATATTTATTTGGTGAATCATAATTAAAATATATATAACTATACATATTATATATATATATATATATATTATACGGTTCAGATCGGTTTGGAACCATAACCGTGAATATGAATCCACAAACCAAACCATATAATGCGGTTTCTAATTTTTTTAAACCATGACCAAACCATACTACTAAAAAACCAAACCAAATCTTTCGGTTTGGATTGGTTTGGACTGGATTCACGGTTTGACGGATATTTTGCTCACCCCTAATAACAATGTTGGTTTTGGCCGAGCAAGACAAAAAAAAAATAAAAATCAATAGACGGAGTCTCGGAGATAAAGACCCAAAAAAAAAAATTACATATGAATCGCTAGACAGATTTTGTTTCCTACTATCCCTTGAAGCTGGATGGCTTCGGGGCATATGCCAGCAAGAAAATACAAGAGGAAATTGCTCTTATACGTACCTTTTAATTAGGCGCTCCTTGAATCGTTTTGAAATTTCCATATTGTAGCATTTTTAGTGCGAGATAGTACTTCGTACATCTAGAAACTAAGTTCATATGAGCAACTTGAAATCGAGAAGTTTTTTTTTTTTTTTTTAAATTTCATATCCAGACCATGAATGTCAGTGGTCTGACGGCCACTTATGCATGTGAGAAAATGAAGCTTTTTTTTTTTGGTAAACCAGAAAATGAAGCTTTAATTGATATCAAAGATTTTTTTTTCTCCGACGAATCAGAGAAGCTATCAAAGAATTGAATGGTATTCCTTCTTTCCAGAATACATTGACCTTGGAAAGTTGTTAACCTTTTATAGAAGGCTAAATCCCTTTTTCACAATCAGACAGCATTTAGCTTTTTACATGAAGTAGGTGGAGATCGAGAACATCTTTTCCCCAAAAAAAAATATATATAAAAATAAAGAGAACAGATTTGATGGGTTCCAAATTTTCCGATCAATGGTTACGTCTATTCTGTTATCCCATGTTTGGTTTCCGAAATAACTATCGAGATTAATAGTTCTAGAATTAATTTTGTCGGCTTATTGGTATTTTTGGTCCCCAAAGTATTCAACCCGTTCCATTTTGGTCCCCAACGTATCAATTGCACAGATAGTCCCCAACGTTTTCAATTTGACTTTAAAGGCTCCCTAAGTCTAATGCCGTTTCAATTCCCCGTCAAACTGAGGCGAAAGATGCTGAGCAAAAAAAAAAAAAAATTGAGGGGAAAGATTTAAAAACAAAAAATTAAGTGTTCCAAATTTCAATCCGTTTGAACCGATGGAAAGATTTTAGTTTTCTGATCATTTTATCCTAAATGGTCATAATCAAATTTTGATTCTAAGGCTCTCGTTGATTGGGCCTAAGGAAGTCGTAGAATCAAATATCTCTTAGAGCTAATCAACGAGAGTTATAAAGTCAAAATTTAATTATGACCATTTAGGATAAAATGATCAGAAAACTAAAATCTTTCCCCCTGTTCAAACAAATTGAAATTTGGAACACTTAATTTTTTTTAAAAAAATTATTTACCCCCAGGTTTTTTTAAAAAAAATTAAATGTTCCAAATTTCAATCCGTTTGAACGGGTGGAAAGATTTTAGTTTTCTAATCATTTTATCCTAAATGGTCATAATTAAATTTTGATTCTCGGGCTCTCGTTGATTAGGCCTAAGGAAGTCGTAGAATCAAATATCTCTTAGAACTAATCAACGAAAGTCATAAAGTCAAAATTTAATTATGACCATTGAGGATAAAATGATCGAAAACTAAAATCTTTCCACCCATTCAAACGGATTGAAATTTGGAATACTTAATTTTTTTTAAAAAACCTGGGGGGAAATATTTTTAAGAAAAAATTAAGTGTTCCAAATTTCAATCTGTTTGAATGGGTGGAAAGATTTTAGTTTTCTGATCATTTTATCCTAAACGGTCATAATTAAATTTTGACTTTATGACTCTCGTTGATTAGCCCTAAGAGATATTTAATTCTATGACTTCTTTACGCCTAATCAACGAGAGCCCTAGAATCAAAATTTAATTATAACCATTTAGGATAAAATGATCAGAAAACTAAAATCTTTCCATCGGTTCAAACGGATTGAAATTTGGAACACTTAATTTTTTTTTTTTAAATCTTTGCCCTCTGTTTGACGGGGAATTGAAACGGCATTAGACTCAGGAACCCTTTAAAGTCAAATTGAAAAGGTTGGGGACTAAATCTGTGCAATTGATACGTTGGGGACCAAAATGGAACGGATTGAATACTTTGGGGACCAAAAATGTCAATAAGCCTAATTTTGTCTCTATATGTGGGGTATTATATAATCCCAAGAGGAGTGCAATTTTGTTCATCCTCTCTTAAAGAGGGTCAACATTATCCTCTCTCTTATTGGTTGAAATGCCGTGAATCCCACCACAAAGTGATGTCATGCTTACCGTGCATACACTTTTTAGTAAGTATGACATCACTTTGTAATAGGGTCCACATCATTTCAACTAATAAAAAGGAGGGTGATGTTCATCCTTTTAACTCTTAAGTGGAGGGGAACTCCTTTTAACAAGATATGAAAAATGACCAAAATACCCTCAAATGTTCCCTAAGCAGTAAAAGTCTTGAAAATTTACAAAAATACCCTCTCTTCGGGAGGTACCCCATGTCTTAAACTTATGTGGTGGAATTAGCATGACTCTAATACCATGGAGAAATTTTGAACCCAACCCAAAAGATAAGTTATTGGAAACAAGTTATTAGCTAGGTAAGAAGATTTTGGACTACGAGATCCTGCTAATTAACCACAAAGGTCGGCAGGTGTGCTGTTCCCAAAAAAACGACACTAGTTTTTCTGTAGAATTCTTTTGTCTTCGGTCTCAAGTTATGTTCTTACGAACTTTAGTAATTTGGGGTATTGTCGAAAGATGTTTTTACGATGCTCTCGCTCTTGTTCTTGTGGATGCAAAAACACAATTTTTGTGGCCTATTAATTTGGCCTAATAAAAAAGCCAGATTATTTTTTTCTCTCTTCAAATTTTTTTCATACATTTATTAGATTCCTCCTGTCTGGAAAAATCAATAAATCACGAAAAGAAAATTAACTCAAAACTAACAAATGTGAAAAAAAAAAAAAAATTGAGTACTGGCAAATCAATAAGTGGTAGCGGTACAGTTATGGACCACGTCGATCGTCTCAAAGTCTAGACCTAACTCGACTAGGTACAGAATGAGTTTAATTGGAGTCTTGTTTGGTGTCAAATTAAACAACTATTAATGCAGACAACGAAATTTGAAGAAAACTACATGCAAATGGGCCACCCTATAATGGTGGCAAACTAGGACATGGAACTAAACTCTGCCGTATAAAATAGGGGGAAAAAAACCCCTATTTATCTGTACGCGTGTGTGTGAGAAATTATAATGTCAAAACTATATTCACGGTTTTTAGTCGTTCCCGATTGGTCGACGAGTTGAGCGTAAGCTAGCTAGCGCGGAGTTATTAAAAAAACTTGACATTAATGTTATATTGCGTAGCCTTGTATCCTACACACGGCACCATTCGAAACTATATTTACCTTTTGTGTAGGTTATTTTCATGGATTACCGAAACGGGACCGTGGCATGTTCATGGGAGATGAGTATGTATGTGATTTGTCTGAAAGGAATCGCCTCTGCTCAACTACATCCTTTGTAAGCACAAAAATTTGGACGGATAAATGAACAGATCCCAAGTACAATGAATTTTTTAAATATTACTACAAGTTATACGTACGAGCCGAGCAGTGGCTTGTTCAAACTTAGTTTGAAAAGCTTCAAGAGCTTCAAAAAAATGATCAAGCTTTGTTTCGATAATGAAACAAACAAGACCTTTTAACCAGAGCTTTCAATGAGATAGCAAACACGAAGTTATAGCTAGCTTGGTTTGTCTATCAAACCCGAGTTAATTAGCATAGTATTACTCTCTTTTCTGTAAGAGTAATTCTAGCTCGGACTAATTCAAATTTGGAAAAGTATACACACCTTTTAAAATGGTGTACCATATCACCTATTTTATGGTTCATTCATAACATTTTAGTATATTTCGTAACTTTTGTTCTAGAATTCATAACATTTCAACAGTACGATTCGTAACATTTTCATTATGATTCATAACGAATTTGGTGTATCTCGTAACCTGTATACGATTCGTAACTTTTTAGTAATACGATTCGTAACATTTTCTCTACAATTCATAACATATTGGGGTTACATATGATACAAACCAAATAAGAGTGGTGTATTGTAGTCTTTCCGTGCAAAATCCTAATGGTAGTAGTTTCAAAATAAGGAAAAGTAAACTATGGAGTGCTTGACGGGGGAAGAAGCTAGAGTTCGCTTAATTAATTCATCGCCTCTCTTCTACTCTATAAAAGGGAGGTGACATTATATTGCTTTTACATAACTACTTCCATATATACCAAGCTTGCTTTGCTCATTTCCTCTTCGATCTAAATGGCTGTTTTTCTTTCAACTATGTTCTACAAACCTCCTTTTCTCCCTTCTCTTTTCCTACTCGTCCTATTTCTTCCTAATCTCCACATAACAGGTCTCTCTCTCTCTCTCTCTCTCTCTCTCTCTCTCTCTCTCTCTCTCTCTCTCTCTCTCTCTCTCTCTCTCTCTCTCTCTCTCTCTCTCTCTCTCTCTCTCTCTCTCTCTGGTGTGTGCTCATTTAAAAAAAAGACATGCATATATAAATATATATTCGTTCGTACATTCTAAATGGGTGTTTGACAATAGTCTTATATATATTTCTTTCTCTTTGTGGATAGTACCCATAATGCAAAACAAATTTGGCGGTTTAGAAATAAAATTTGAAAAAAAAAAAAAAACATTTTCTTTCTAATCATATCAAGATTGCTAAATATTGACATTTTTATTATTGATTGAATTGCTCTTAAACTTTTGATTTGCTAACATAATTCAAGCAATTGATTAGTTTTGGTAGTTTATGTTAGTATTAACTTTCTTAGTAAATAAGTTAGCTTTTATATTACTGTTATCACAAATGTTTTTATTATTCTTTTGGCATTGCTTATTATAATTCTTATTTTTGTTAAAGCGTGCGGTGAAACCATAAATCAACGTTAGCGGAGGAAAAATAAATTTGATTTCTGGTTCCACCACTAGGGTCAAGTGACTGTACTTGCCATAATATATGTTATGTGGCTTTGCCATCCTTGACAATAATGACCGATGTACCTATTTTAATTTCTTGGGATGCATGATACTAAGTTTTATGGTTACCAAAATTTCGTATATTATGTGATATGGTCACATAGATGACCTAATTATATCAACATTAATTAGGCCGTTCTAACTTCTAAATTTGGGGCACAAATGTGATGACCATGTTCAACATTAATTGATCAAAGACTCTAGTTCAGATTATTTTTGGCTTAAGTACTTAAATGGTCCTTACAAAATAGAGTCGGTTTCATTTTCGTCCTTATAAAAATTTTTGTGTCAATTTCGTCCTTCCAGTTTGTGAATCAGTTCAATGTCACCCTTGCCGTCAACCAGTGGATGGAATTTGCTTACTTGGATAACGGAAGCCTTCTTTGGTACTTACCTGGCTCACGTCTCTTCCCCCAATATTATCCACATCGTTTTCTACCAAAAAAAGGCGCACAAGATCAATCTGTCATTCAATTACATTACGAACGTGCGACAAAAAAATCACAAATGATAAAGGTTTAGAGAAAATGCTCTCTAGACTCTTTTCATTCAATAATAATCAATCACTATCTTGCCCCGAAGGCTTACAACTTGTTAAATAAGTAGAAAAATCCTAACTCTAATTGATTCACCTCAAAACGGAGCCATGAGGGACTAGTGGCGGCAGTCGCCACCACAACGATTTCAAAGAAAGTTTTCAACACCACAACGATTTCAAAGAATGTTATTAGTATATAAAAAAAAAATCGCCAAATTATATATAGAGCCGCCACCATTAAATTTTTTTATTATTTTTATATAAAAATGATTTAGTTATCAACTTTCTTTTGTAGTAAAGGAGGCCCAAAAAATAGTTCAAAACCAAATTTAATGAGCAAAGTGAAAATATTATGAAACATGCATGGGGCCCAAATTAACTCAGTGAAATCAAAATAATAGAAGAGAGCTTTTTTGTTTTTGTTTTTCGAAAGTGAAAAGCAGAAAGCTGAAAAGGTACAATCTGAGGTACAATACGTTCAATGTTATTAGTACGTACTCTTTTTGGAATTCATTTATCTTTTTCTTTTTTGGTTCAACATTTGCATGAAGAGCCCAAACTTGAATGTATTCATTTTGGGCCTTAAAAATATCGAATTTGATCTTGATTTACGTTTCATTGTGTGATTTCTCCGGTTTATACATAGAGCAATACTCGGTATACAGATTTATGTGCAGAGATCAATAAACAACCTATACAATATGCATGTGTCCAGATTTGTGCACCTAAATCTATTGAAAATAGATTTTTCCTAAATGAACTCGAATTCGTGCAGATGCACAAGTAGGAGTGTGCAACGGAAGACAAGGCAATCTACCGCCCAGTCAAGAAGTAGTCCAACTCTACAACTCCAATGGCATTCGAAGGATGAGAATCTACGATCCGAACCCACAAGATCTCCAAGCCCTTCGAGGATCTGGCATTGAGCTCATACTTGATGTCCCTAACGACAAACTCGGGAGTCTTGCTAACGACGCTGCCGCTGCATCAAAGTGGGTCCAAGACAACGTCCTGAACTATAACCCGGACGTCAAGTTCCGGATCATAGCCGTTGGGAATGAGGTCAATCCCAACAATGATGCGGCTCCATTTGTGCTCCCTGCCATGTCGAAGATCTACGATGCAATTGCCTCTGCTGGCTTGAAGGACCAAATCAAGGTTCTCTACTTGATATAACCTTTTGAGTACCATGCCACAGACACACATGTTCAGACATGGATACAAACAAAAATGCATGTGTTCAGAACCGTTCGATGATTTTTGTGATCCTTTGTATGTATGACTCTAACCTAATCATTATCTAAAATTCCCAACAGGTTTCCACTGCAACATACTCGGCGCTCGTAAGCAACGCGTTCCCTCCTTCTCATGGCTCTTTCGATGGCACCGCAGGGACATTCATGGGACCGATCATCAACTTCCTAAAGAACACCAACAACCCGCTACTCTTCAACATATACCCCTACTTCGCTCGCACCGGTGATCCCCAAAACGTGCCTCTACCGTACGCCCTTTTCACTGCAACAGAAGGCTTCCCACAAGATGGTCAGAATCAATACAAGAACCTTTTCGATGCCTTGTTGGATGCCGCCTACTCTGCTGTAGAGAAGGCAGGCGGACCCAACGTCGAAATCGTGGTGTCGGAGAGCGGATGGCCATCTGAGGGCGGCAATGATGCTTCGGTGGAGAATGCAAAGACTTATTATAGTAACCTTATCAATCATGTGAACGGAGGGAGTGGGAGTCCAAAGAGGCCTGGGAAGGCTATTGAGACTTATTTATTTGCCATGTTTGATGAGAATCAGAAGCCTGGAGACGAGAGTGAGAAGCATTTTGGGCTCTTCTTACCCACCAAGCAGCCCAAATACCAGCTTTCTTTCAACTAAAAGACATATAGTTGTGAGTTTTATGCGTTATGAAGAAATGAGAAATAATAATGTCAGGGAAAGGTCCCTACTTGTATTTAATTAATAAATAATGAAACCTAGGCTTCTATGGGCCTGCCAAAGGAAATAAGAGAGAGAGAGAGAGAGAGAGAGAGAGTGTGTGTGTTAACACTCAATGTCATATATGTACTTTCTTCTGAAGATATCAAGTATTACTTTCTAATATGAGAAACCTTTCTTTTATTATTCACACTCCTTTTATTTGTCACTCGATGCATATGAGAGGAAGAGCTCATTTAATGGTATAGTGGACTGAGAAGAGCTCTATCGTCTAAATTATCCTTCGATGGAATGTCGTCTTGTCAGCATTGTGGCTTTAGTGTGAATTATATATAAAAATTAAAATATAATTTCAATTATAATGCTTTATGATTGAAATTCTCTTTTTGCTACCCAACCAATTAAAGCACAAAAAAAATAGAGATTATAGAACAAACGATGAACAGTGGATATATGTGGACAATCCTAAACGAGAAAAAACCACAGGAAGGAATCAAGCACTATAAAAATCATTGTGTAGTTACAAGCAATCTTACCCTAAGATTTGAGTCCTCACAATCACTCTAAGACCTGCTTGTTGAACCCTCATTCACCACACTCAGTGCTTGATTGCCGCCTCCTTGAATTCTCAAGTCTTCAAAATATTCTTCCAGAAATCCATCGTAACCAACTCTGCATATATTGGAATGAACCTCTTGGAGTTATGAATAACCATTCCTTGTACTCCTAGATGCAAAGCAATAGCCATTGAAGCTTAACGTGTGTTTCATCTTTTTTCCTAATCGAGTCAAACAAGCCAAACACAACATTGTTCAGGCTTAGCTTGACTCCTTGTTACCAGTGTTCAAGCTTGGCTTGAGCTTGAGAACTTTTTGGGACTAATTATTCAAGTTTGGCTTGCGTTTGAAATTTGTGTTTGTGAGAAGCTTGGCTTGGCTTGTGAAATATGCCTTTTCTCTTCAGAGTAAAGGCTCATGAAGTTTCGACGTGTGTTTAGTGGGTGCGCTCATAAATAAATAACCAATTTAAGGAAGATTCTCGCATAATATGAACAATACGCAAAATGAGATTCCCCACCTGCTTAATTAGGTAAAGAACGCACCATTCAAATTAAGTACATGTACAAAGGATTTTGTCAAAAGGCGACAAAAATTGTTATAATACCATCTCTATCCAAAAGTAAACCAATACGAGTAACTAAAATCATGTTAGCTTCCAAAAATCCTCGTTTCCGAAAATACCAAGTCATACCACCTACTGCCCTGCGTTTGAACCTGAAAAGAAGGATTTTGTTGAGCTATACAAGCCCAGTAGGAAATTCTCTACAAAATCTATATGTAGTGAGATGAAGAACATGAATGCAGCAAACCAAATTTAACAGCTCCAAAGAATGTAAATTAATACCCGAGATATCATAACATGCTCCTACACATATTCCCAAAGTCCTCCACCCTTTACGAAATTGTGTTTCCACACCTGGCACAATAAACTCCACTTCGCGACAGCTTGAGAACTTTTTGGGACAATGTACTCCATCGCGATATTGTGTTTCCCAAGACACAATATTCTCCACCCCTCGCGAAATTGTGTTTCCCACACCTTGCGACACAATATTCTCCACACCCGCTTCACATCAACAACCAAACACGTCGCGTATAACTCATGAATCATGACACCCAAGTCCATAATACTACTTTCAAAGAATACGTAATCCTCGAGTCATAAAACATTCCATTCAACCATTTACGGCAAATAAACACTTAAAATCACACATAATCATCACACATGTAGAAGAAGAGAGAAATCCCTACCAAAGTGGGTTTTGAGCAAAACCCTAAGTCCACTAAGAGGAAAAAGCTCAAATCTTCCAAGAATAAGCTACTTCCAAGCTTAGGTGCAAGATCTAGAGAGAATGTTACCCAAAAACATGATAATAAGCAAAGATAAACAAGTGATTGAGAGAGGAGAGAGAAAAACGTGGGTGAGAGCCAAAAAGTTGGAAAAAGAACACCAAACTTACCTCTAGTTCACCAAATGTGAGATTCAAGTAATTTTGAGGTTGGAAACCCTTGGATCTTGAAGATTTGAGGTTGATCGTGGGTTTTGAATGTGGGAAATAACGTGGGTTTTGAATGTGGGAAATAACAAAAGGGGGTACTTATAGAGGTCCAACAAACGTGCTGAAAGTTGCAGAAAAACACACTATGTACCGATACAGGAAAATCCCGTACCGGTTCAAGAGCCTTCAAAATGCCAAAAAATACAAGCTCTGGGCATTATGTCTACAGGAAAAAAGTAGGTTACATACAGTTTAAATGGAAGAAGGGAAGTTGAAGTATGTTACCACTTAATTACTTCGATCTCTAATCTTTGCCAAGAAAACCCTAACTAGAAGAATATGATCGCCCTATATCCTTAAATCCTAGCTAGAGTATGTTAAATCCTTTGAATTGCTACGTGCAAGAATTATATACGATTTAATATAGCCCTAAATTTTCATATCTCACCTAGGAAGTTTCCTTTTTGATGCAATAGTACTATGTAAAACTTGTGAAATATCTATAATGAACGTAACTCGTATATTATATTTTAGAATATTTATTAACGTACCCCTATATGTTTATTATTTACAGAATAACCCATTTGTTCACGAGCCTATCGAGCCAAACACCCTTATACTCAAGTTTGGCTTGAATTTATAAATAAACGACAAAACATGATTGAACTTGACTTATATTTTTTATAAACAAGTTTGAACAAGTCAAAATTCAAGCCAAGCTCGAGCCGAGTTCGAGCTGGTTGGTTCATTTAGCAGCCCAATATGGGGGCTGTTCAGTATAAAGCTCTCAGCCCCATTGTAATGATTAAAATTGTTCAATTTTTATAGATCTCGTAGCAGGGAACGTCGACTATTTTAATAACTAATATAGATCATATATCGCTTGATATATTCTTGTTACACATTGTTTAGCAATTTTCCGCCTCACAGGTGTGACCGAAAATCCTCAAGGCGTGAGGTGTGTGAGCGCAGACGTATTAAGACTTGTCGCGTCTAATGTCGAATGGCTGAAAGCCTTTAATCAAACTTCTAATTAGGACGAGTGCATATGATCTAAAGATCGAGATCACGAAGTGGTTTAATTGTGGTTTGCCACAACAAAATGGACTTGGTAATTTCCTAACCGTGTAGAAAAGAAGAAGAAAGAACAAATGTAATAGAAAAACTAATTCAACTCCATTAATCGTTAACAAAATAATGAAAGGGCCCCGAGAGAGAGAGAGAGAGAGAGAGAGAGAGAGAGAGAGAGAGCATGCCCAATTTGACTTGTTAAGAGAGAGAGAGAGCTAGCCCAATTTGACTTGTTAGTTACCATGTGTATGGTTTCACGTTTTGTGACTAGTTATGGGCCGGGCCAGTCCCTCTCAAGTCTAGGCCGGTCTGAGGTTGAACATGATTTAATTTAGAGTCTTGTTTGCTGTCAAATGAAGACTTCTATTTTGTCATAGGAAAACAAACAATTAATGCAGACAAAGAAATTTAAAAGAATGCCACCGATTGTGGCAAACTAAGACACGGAACTAAGCTCTGCCCTATAAAAATAGGGGAAAACCCTATCATTAACACGTTGCCCTTTGAGAAAATAAGATATATCTTCTAGAATTAATCGAGATGTGCTCCAGAGTTATCAAAAACGTATCGACGTTAATGTTATAAGAGTCCTACACTTGGCACAAGTCCTTTATGCTCTATAAATTTTGACACTAAAAATAATAATTCTAACCTTATGATCGCCCGATCAAAATAGAATTTTCCTTTGTGTTAGTAAAGACGTGTGCGTAAACAATTGTTGCAGAGTAACCGGACGAATTTTAGTTTTTTCATGGATTACCGAAACTAGACCGCGGTATGGTCATCGAAGACGAGCATGTGATTTGCCTAAAATGAATGGCCTCTGCTCAACAACATCATCATTCGTAAACCAAAAAATAAATAAATTTTGCTTAATTTGCCTGTATAAAAGGGAGGTGACTTTTGAACTAGAGATTAGATACTTCTAGTCCTAGCTTTGCTAGTTGATCCTTTTCCTCTTCTAAATGGCTGTTTTTCATGCAACAATATTGTTCTACAACCCTTTCCTCGTTTCTCTGTTGCTTCTTGTGCTATTTCTTCCTAATCTTCACATGATAGCAGGTCTCTCTCTCTCTCTCTCTCTCTCTCTCTCTCTCTCTCTCTCTCATTTGGTGTCCTTTGGGTCAAGCAGCGACGGAGGTAGAGAAGGTCTAATGAGAGACTGTACCCCGAACCTGAGGACCCTGTACTGTGAGGGTGTACTACAAGGGTGTAGTTCAACATCTCACCCGTCCATCTCAATAATCAAAATTTATTGTACTATCACTCTGTCATGTTTTAGGTGTCCATTTAAAATTCAACTTTTCAAGAAAACAATATCATCACACTTTAAAAAGTTTAACTTTTCAAAAATACCCTTGAGCATTTAAAGTGATCATTTGAAATCTACATACTTCAATTCTCTAAAAGATGGGTAAAATAAAAAATTTAGCAGGCTTCACCCGTTTCACATTTGAAATGGATATTTTATTTTGAGACAGCGAAAATAGAAAGGTGAGCACTTAAAAGAAACGAATGAAATATCTCTAGAGTACTAAACAAGATACCTAGGAAAAAAGAGTTAAACCAAAAGAAGTAGATCAAATACAGAGTCCAAATTAACTCAAAGAAAAAAAGAAAAAGGGTCTAATTAATATGAGGTAACTTTTGAATTTTTGTAATAATATGTTCAATACGAGTAAGTTCTCTTTTTGGAATCGATTTATCTTCTTTTTTTAAAAAGAAATTATGTTCAAACATTTGTATAAAGAGCCCTATCTTGAATGTTATCAAACTTATTCCGATTTTGCATAGAGATAGACTTTTTACGACCGCTCCGTGAACAGGGTGTTTACGGAGTGGTACAATCTCAGTAGTCCATTCACGCAATCAATGGCTGAGATTCGTTTTCAATTATGACCGGTCACAATTAAATTTTTCCGGAAAAGTTTCATTAAAATCTAGACCGTCCAAAACACTTTTGGACGGCAGCGATTCACTTCCGTAAACTTTCTTTACGGAAACTTCCGCAAAGAAGTTTTTCTCATTTGCATATCATTGCTTGATTTCTCCAGCTCATATACAAAGCAATGCTAGGTACACAGATTTATGTGTATAGATCCGAGCGCAACCTGTGCAAATAATCTATATCCGGACCTATACACCTAAATTTGCTACAAACAGATCGATTTTCTCGAGTGATAAACCTACCATATATATACTGGCTAAATTAAATCGATCAAATGCATGCAGACGCACAAGTAGGGGTGTGCTATGGAGGACTGGGGAACAATCTACCGTCCGATCAAGAAGTAGTTAACCTCTACAAATCCAACGGCATCCGAAGAATGAGATCATATTATCCAGTCCCACAAGCTCTCCAAGCCCTCAGGGGATCCAACATAGAATTGATACTTGACGTCCCTAACAGCTATCTCGAAGGTCTCGCAAACGATGCTTCCGCTGCAGCAAAGTGGGTCCAGGACAATATCCTGAACTATTATCCGGACATCAAGTTTCGGATCATATCCGTTGGGAATGAGGTCAATCCCAACGGCGGTGAAACGGCTCGCCTTGCTCCGTTTGTGCTACTTGCCATGTCAAAGATCTATGATGCAATTGCCTCGGCTGGCTTGAAGGACCAAATCAAGGTTCTTTTCTTGATATAACATTTTAACAATGCTAAGGGACACAAATATTCATATACGGATCCAATCTAACATGAGTTCGGAATCTTTTTGTGGAACGTCAACACATCAAACGGTTCTAAATCCATTTATGTCCGAACACGTATATCCGAAGTATTTCTTGAACCTTATCATAAGATTTTTGTTAATTGCTAATCGATTTATGTGTTCCTCTCTCTGTATAGTAGACTCTAAATCATTCAATGTCTAAATCCCCAACAGGTTTCCACTTCAACATACCCAGTACTCGTAAGCAACTCGTTCCCACCTAGTAAGGGCTCTTTCGATGGTGCCTCGGGGTCATTCATGGGACCGATCATCAACTTCCTAAAGAACACCAACAACCCGCTACTCTTCAACATATACCCCTACTTCAGCCACATCGGTGATCCCCAAAATGTACCTCTACCGTACGCCCTTTTCACAGCAACAGGAGGCTTCCCACAAGACGGTCAGTTTCAATACAGGAACCTCTTCGATGCCATGTTGGACAACGCCTACTCTGCTATAGAGAAGGCGGGCGGACCCAACGTGGAAATCGTGGTGTCAGAGAGCGGATGGCCGTCTGCAGGCGGCCCTGCTGCTTCAGTAGAGAATGCAGGGACTTATTATAGGAACCTTATCAATCATGTGGAAAGAGGGAGTGGGAGTCCAAAGAGGCCTGGGAAGGCTATTGAGACTTATTTGTTTGCCATGTTTGATGAGAATCAGAAGATTGGAGACGAGAGTGAGAAACATTTTGGGCTCTACTCACCCACCAAGCAGCCCAAATACCAACTTTCTTTCAACTAAAGATATATAGTTGTGAGTTTTGTGCATTAAGAAGAAATGAGAAAGCATAAATAAGGAATAATGTCAGGGAAAGGCCCCTACTTGTATTTAATTAATAAATAATGAAACCTGGGCTTCTCTGGGCCTACCAAGGAAATAAGAGAGAGAATTCACACTCAATGCCATTTATGTACTTTATTGTGAAGATATATTTCTTTCTAATACGAGAAACCTTTCTTTTATTATTCACACTCCTTTTATTTGTCACTCAATGCATATGAGAGGACGAGCTCATTTAATGGTATAGTGGACTGAGAAAGCTCTATCGTCTAAATTATCTTTGGATGGAATGTCGTCTTGTCAGCATTGTGGCTTTAGTGTGAATTATATATAAAAATTAAAATATAATTTCAATTATAATGCTTTATGATTGAAATTCCCTTTTTGCTACCCAACCAATAAGAGCCCAAAAAAATATAGGAATTAAAGAGCAAATGATGAACACTGGATATACGTAGAAAATTCTAAACAGAAAAAAACCACGGGAAGGAATCAAGCACTATAAAAACCATTGTGTAGTTACAAGCAATTTTACCCTACAATTTGAATCCTCGCAATCGCTCCAAGACCTGCTTACGAATCCTCGTTCACCACACCCAATACTTTATTGCCGCCGCCTTGAATTCTCAAGCCTTCCGAATATTCTTCCAGAAATTCACCGGAACCAACTCTACATATATTAGGATGAAGTTATGAATACCTCTTGGAGTTAAATTGAAGCTTAATCATTCCATGATTGAATGGATACTCCAAGATGCAAAGCTATAGCCATTGTGTGCCTTTTCGATCTCTTCCAAAACGTGTGTTTAGTGGGTGCGCTCTTTTTTCTCTATAAAGAACGTTATGGTTGTGGGGGTGCCAATCGAGTCAAACAAGCCAAACATAGCATTGTTCAGGCTTGGTTTGACTTCTTGTTACTAGTGTTCAAGCTTGGCTTGAGCTTGAGAACTTTTAGGGACTAATTGTTCAAGCTTGGCTCGCATTTGAAGTTTTATGCTCGTGAGAAGCTTGACTTGGCTTGTGAAATATGTAAGCCAATCTCGAGCTTCCAAGTATGAGGTTAGGCTCATGAAGTTTTGAATAATGGACAGCTCGGATTAAATCTAAGTCGTTCGTGCCGAGATGGACGGCCGAATCAGCCGCACTAAACAGTGTAGTGTGGCTGGTGCACTACAGCATTTCTCATTCCAACCTGAGGACCTGTAGTATATGGGTGCACTACAAGTCTACAAGGGTGTAGTGCAGCATCTCACCTGTCCATCTCTATAATCAAAATTCATAGTACTAATACTCTTTCTTGTTTTAGGTATCCATTTAAAATTCAACTTTTTAAGAAAATATCATCACACTTTGAAAAGTTAACTTTTCAAAAATACCCTTGAGCATTTAAAGTGATCATTTGAAATCTACATACTTCAATTCTCTAAAAGAAGGGTAAAATGAAAAATTTAGCAGGCATTACCCGTTTCACATTTGAAATGGATACTTTTATTTTGAGACTTTTATTTTGAGACAGCGAAAATTTTCGGAGGGTGAACACTTAAAAGGAACGAATGTAATATGTATTACCAAAAGAAGCATATCAAATACAGAGTCCAAATTAACTGTAAAAAAAAAAAAAAATTTAAAAAGGGTCTAATATGAGGTAAATTTTGAATTTTTGTAATACTCCTAATATGTTCAATACGAGTAAGTTCTCTTTTGGAATCGATTTATCTTTCTTTTTTTTTTAATTTTGTTCAAACATTTGCATAAAGAGCCCTATCTTGAATGTTAGTATCAAACTTAATCTGAATTTACATATCGTTTTGTGTTTGTCATTTGTTCTACTTCGTTTAGCTTGATTGATAATATGAGTATAACCCTCAGCTCATTTCATGATTCTCTGTCATCGATCTCAACCGAATACGTGAGTAACGTATAGGGTAATTTTCAAAACCCACCCTCCATCTACCACCAAAAATCAAGGACCCCCCTCTATCTACCAAATGAAACAAGGACCCTCCTCCATCTTTTTTCAATTTGCAATGTCCCACATTTTAATAATTCTGTTGACAAAATTAACGGAAAAAAATCATTTCACATTTTAACTCTCTTAAATGCCCCTCTCCCCATTATTCTTTTTTGGGCAAAGGAAAGAAATATATCTATTCTCCTATATCTACGTACCATAGTCTTCTTCCTCCATGTCTCTCCCTTCCCCCACGTCTTCTTCCTCTGTTCGATCTCCAGCGTCTGTCCATTGTTGGATCATGTCTTCTTCAATGACAAGTAGCAGCTCCAGTAATAGCAAGCAATGTTCGAGCCCTAGTCTGATTGTGCTCTGAACATGTGGAATTAGGGCTCCACTTGTTACATCAAAGACAGATGACAATCCCCCAAAAAAATTATGAGGTATGTTTTCACTCTTTGATTTCTTCCTCCATTTCTTGATAATCACGACCTTTGAACAAAAGAAACACAACCCACCCACACACACACCCCACCACACCCCCCCCCCCCCCCCCCCCCGGCCCAAATAAATAAATAAATAAGTTTATAAAAGGTGTGGGTTTTCCTCTCTTTTTTTAGTGATATATGTATTGCTAATTTTTGGTTTTTGATTACTGTAGAAGCCGAATTGTTCTACCTTTTTTAGATGGTATGACCCCCCCAACTTGTGCTAGAGGAATGGATTATGGAAGGCCTGTCAAGGAAATTGATGAATTTGCAGGCTGAAAATGAAGAGCTGCTTAGGAGAAATGAAACAATGGTGATGAAAATTGAGGAATTGATGATGTCAAATGAGACCGCGGCCAAAAAAATTGAAGAGTTGTGCGACAACAAAGGAAACATATTGTTCTTGCCATGAGGAAGAGGTCAAATGTAATGCAACTATGTAGATGAATGTAATGGTCGTTTTCAATTTCCGTTTGACCAAAAAAAAGAAAGAATGTAATGATTCTTTTGATTAGGTTATGAATGAAATAGAATGCCACTGTGGTTTCAAGCACCCGACTTCTTTTTATATTGTGTCTACATCATTTTTATGTAGCAAATTCCTCGCATATCATTTAAGGATACAAATTTGTTTCGTACCGGTTAGAATCACTAGCAAAAAAAAAGAACGAGAGAATCACTAATTACTTTGAAGACAGCTTCAGATTTAGGAAGAGGATTTTCGATTCTTCTAGGAGAATGAGAGAAAAACAGGGCTTGCGATTTCTTTCTCAGCTACTCATTAGTGTGTCACGTATGGAGCTCAGATCTTCTTTTCCATCACGTATGAGAGAGAAACAAGAGAGCTCATGTTTCTTACGAAGGGAGGCGGATTGGAGAGGACTTCAGGAATTTTAGGGTTATAAGGATTTTAGGGTTACAAGGGTTAATGGGAGAAAACGAGAGTTGTTCCCTGCCCAAATGATTTTAGGGTTAGGGGGTAATATGGACCTTTCGTGTTCTCCGTTGACGGTAATATTCATAAAGTGGGACGTTGAAACTTGAAAACAGATGGAGGGTTAATGATTCAATTGGTAGATGGAGAGGGGTCCTTGATTTTTGGTGGTAGATGGAGGGGCCGAGGGGGTTTTTGAAATTCACCCTAACGTATATCTAGCGTCGTACTCCCTCCGTATCACACTGATACTCGCTGACACACTCTCACGTTGATTTGTGGGCTGAAGGGCACATTGAGTCCACGCATAACATAAGTGGTGTACGTAAATTGTGTACATATGTAGTAGTAGTTTTCTTCCTTGACAAAAAGAGGCAGGAGTATAATTTTCCTTAGGACAAGTGATCATCTCCAGTCCCATTTTGTGATTTGAGGATCCAATTTGGACTTTTTGGATCCTTCTCAATTCCATTTTGATGATCGAAATCATTCATTTACCTGATTTCGCAGGTAGACAAAAAATCAATTATTTCGAAAAACATGTTGCTCATTCAAATGCAGGTGGTGCTCAAGTAGGGGTGTGCAACCGGCAACTGGGCAACAATCTACCGTCCAGTCATGAAGTAGTTCAACTCTACAAATCCAATGGCATTCAAAGGATGCGAATGTACGCTCCCAACCCACAAGCTCTCCAAGCCCTCATGGGATCCGGCATTGAACTAGTACTTGACGTCCCCAACCGCGATCTCCAGCGTCTCGCTATCGACGCTCCCGCTGCAACAAAGTGGGTCCGGGACAATGTCCTCAACTATTATCTGGACATCAAGTTCCGGATCATAGCCGTAGGGAATGAGGTCAATACCCACCGAGGTCAACCCACGTATCACCTTGCTCCGTTTGTGCTCCTTGCAATGTCAAAGATCTACGATGCCATTGCCCCAGCCGGATTGAAGGACGAAATCAATGTTTTGTTCCGATTTTTTAAAAAAAAATTCACACTAATTTGTTGAACCAAGTGAGATCTATCTGTTATCATCTCATAGTAATTTCATGATTCATACAGGTTAATTTGCTTGTTTATACATTTACTTTAATTGCTTATCAACTTTTGACAACGTTAGTACATGTTAATGAAAATGGTTTTCTTTCTTTTTTTTGATGGAATAATCTAAATGAATGTCTAAATTCCCAACATAAGAGGTCTCAACTGCAAGTTCTGCAACCTACTCAGCACCTAAGCAACTTGTACCCTCCTTCGCGTGGCTCTTTCGAAGGTGCATCAAGGTCATTCATGAGACCGATCATCAGCTTTCTAAGGAACACCAACAACCCGTTGTGCTAGTCAACATATACCCCTACTCTGCCCACATCAACAATCCCCATCACGTTCCACTTCCCTACGCCATGTTCACCACCCCAGGAGTTGTCGTTCGAGACGGTCCATTTCATTACAAGAAGCCTTTTGATGCCATGTTGGATGATACCTACTCTGCCCTCGAGAAGGCAGGCGGGCCCAAAGTGGAAATTGTGGTGTCAGAGAGCGGATGGCCCTCCGCAGGCAGCCCTGCGGCTTCGGTGGAGAACGCAGGGACTTATTATAGGAATCTTATCAATCATGTGAAAGGAGGGAGTCCAAAGACGCTTGAGAGGGCTATTGAGACCTATTTGTTTGCCATGTTTAATGAGAATTAGAAGATTGGAGCACAGAGTGGAAGCACTTTGGGCTTTTCTCACCCAACAAGCAGCCCAAATACCTCTGCTCTTTTGGACTTAATTTAAATTTGAAAATTGTTCTCGTTTGAATTTTTTTCGCATTTGTTAGTTTTACGCCAAACTTTTTTGGGGTATTGACTCATTTCGACGAGAAGAATCGGAAAAGAAATTTTTTTTATTTTTACCCAAGTATTTTGAGAAATTTTTGCGCTAAAAAATGATTATTTCTCAAAATACTTAGTAAATGTGCCAAAATTTTACTTTTCGGATTTCTCTCGTCGAGACGAATCAATACCCCAAAAAAGTTTGGCGCAAAACTAACAAATACGAAAAAAAAATACAAATAAGGACAAAATTTTCAGATTTAAGTTAAATCCAAATCCAAAAGAACGGAGCCATTCGAGAATTATGAACAGTATGAAATGATGTGAAGGGGAAGGCCTACATTTATCTCCGGAATAAAGAATCCTAGGCTTGCATGTGCCAAGTACAAAGGAAATTAAATTAAGACATGGAAATGTCTTCCTTTTTTTGACTACTGATTACTAGAACTAGTAGGGGCCTCAAGAAGCTTTTGATATGGGGTGACTTACTCCACAGGACCATTCGAGGCTTTGCCCAATCCATGCAGCTTTGTCCCAGATTAAAATTGAACTCCCAATCGCCATCAATGGACGGTCGAACTTAGTGCATGTAGAGGGTAAAAACTGGACCGAACCGAGATATTTGTCCTAAGCAGATTCTATATAGCACAAATGTCCCTACCCACTCCGTCCCCATTTCTTAATCCCTTTCGACAAAAATTGTCTCGGTTCAAAAGTAATCGAAACGTTATCCTTCTCTTTTGAAATTAATTCCTAGCAATAAAAAAATAACAATAATAATAATAATAATAATAGCACTAATGTTTCTAAAAGACAGGACAAAAAAAATACACCTCAAAATATGACTAATGCAGCGATAATGTTCCCTTGATAAGTTGAAAGGCCCAAAAGGAACAAATGAAGGGAGCATTTTTCTTGCATGCCAAAATGTACCAATTTCCACATTTTATGATGCACCTTCGAAAAAACCAAAAAATTAAAAACCGACAGAGAATCAGCAGGATCGACAGGATCCCTCCAGAGGGACCAAGCTCCCATGCAGTGTTGTTACCCTCCATTCCAGCCCAGAATCGGGCCTTGAGTGTGAGAACCCCAAAAGGTCCCACATCCACAAAAATAGGAAGCATCAAATGCTTTATATGCCAGCTACTATTTATTTGAGGTTCGTTTTTTGAATCACGTGATAAGACTAAGGGTTCGCGGGTTAGCGGGAATTGTTACAGTTGGTATCAAAGCACAACCTTGATCTACATGGTAAGGGCGCATCATTGCTATCAGAGAAAGGTTGATGGGCCAATGCAATGAAGACGTTGCATCATAAAGTAGGAAAATTGAGAGCACCCCAATAATGTCAAAAAGAAATAGGAAGCATCAAGTGCTTCATATGCTCCACCAACTACTAACCTGAAGTTAACCTTTTGATTCACATTAGGCCCCATTCCGGAACTAAAAAATAATTACTTATTTTTTAAAAAGACAATTTCAAGCTCAAAAATAATGTATTTACTCAAATAATTTTTCTAATAATATAAATCTTGTTTGATGAATCTTATTGAAATCTTTTATATGATACAAACAAAATTAAAAAATTATTTTTTATTTACATTATTTTTGAGTTTAAAAATGTAAAATAAGTAATTATTTTCTAAAAATGTGTTCTGAAACGGAGCCTTATTAGGATACGAGTTGGCAAGTCAATTGGCACGGGTCATTGGCGCATAATAATGATTGTATTCGTTTAATTTTTAAACTTCATTGAGTAAAATAAACGTCAGAAAAATTAGCTTGGTTTAAGAGCAATATGAACAAAGCAGGTTTGTGTAAGGAGAAAATGAGAGATATAAGTTTCAAATCACATTTTCTCATGCCTTTTTTCCTCACTAATCTGTTTTGATCATATATCGGCCGAAGTTCGCTCAAGTTAATTTTTCGTGTGCACATACTTCTCGACAAACTCTACAAAATGAACAATTCTGATCATTATATTGGACCCAAACTGGACCGGAAACTGGACCGAACTGGAGGGCAACAACATTGGATGGGAGCTTAGTTCTCTGGTCCCCTCCAGAGACTTCAGAGGGGAGGGAAACCCAACAAACCCCCATAACTATTTTAACATAATTGTACTAAAAAACTACTCAAAGGCCACACCACTCTGATACTTTATTTCTGCTTGGCCACAGCAGCATTGGTCTAAGTGAAATTTTAAACACAAATGGAGGACAAACAAAAAAAAATCCTAGTGAAAGGGAGCACATGTACCACTAGCAATCTAGCATAATAAAAGCCATACCAAAACACAAGGGGCAGCAATACCCATAAAACAAAAGGCCAAAGCCCTTATATTATACTACTGTACATTTAACTGACTGAGGCCATGGGGACTGAAAGTGAAAGGAGTGTTTTGGTACTCTAGTACCATTCAAAATTGTGTCAGCACCCCATGTGAGTGTGGCCCTCTTCCTTTCATGTCCACCTAAAAGAAACCACAAAATGAGACAAAAGAGTCCTCTAAAGTAACCTTTAGTCACTGGAAAAGAACCACCCTTTTCTTTCTCCCCTATTTTCTTTTCATCTCTCTCCAGAGTTTCCTTTATTTTTTACCTCAGTGCTCATCCACTGGATCACAGTTCACAGATGCCTTACTATATTATTAAAAGCCATTGAAAAAAGAGAAAAAGAGTAACAGAAAGACCAGCTTTCAGCCACCACCTCAGTATTTACAGTACTTACCCTTTTTGTATTGCTTATCAGCATAGTAGTTATACTTCTTTTTCAGCTCCTTTGAACTCTATATGGGTCTGCTTTTCTGAAAACAAATCTCTCTTCTCTACATTTTCTTAGGGATAATCTCTACCCCCAAACAGAAACATAAGCTCTATCTAACTTTTCTTTCCTTGAGTTTTTTTCCTCCCTTCTCACTTACAGCACAAAAATATAAGTGGGGTAACAAAAGGTAGTACTAATAAACAAGGTAAATCAACAATATATTAGAAAGTAACTCTACTAGCTCTTTGTTATGCTACTGTTCTGGTGTGGTCCAGCACACAACTACAGAGAGGGTACAAAAGTAAAGAAACAGAGACCCCACTCTCATCAATTAGTTCATCTGTCCTTTATGTATGCATTATATGTATAGTTGTAAGTAGTATGGTATTGATGATGACAGTAATCTTGAGGAGATCTTCCTTACAGATCTTTTTGTTGTGGGTATGGTTTTTTGGCTATACAGCTAGAGGACTTTACTTCCTTGTATATGCCCCCTACTCAACCTTCCTTTCTGCATAGATGAACGAAAAAAGCAAAACATTAGCAATGATCCATACAACTAGAAATTCAACAAACTTTCGGAAATTGTGGCAACATGATTGACGAAATGCAACATTGATGGCCTCTCTTACCAAAGCTAAGTCAATCCCTCCATGCTGTCCATGGTCCCCTCTATCACCTATTTCAATGGCTTCTAGCCCAAAAGGAGACTTTGTAAAATAACAACTCAAATTGGAATAAACTAGAACCTTAGTTATGGCATATAAAAAGAGAAAGGACCAGCAAAATACCTCGGCATTTGGAAGTAACAAGATTTTAGAGAAGCCATAGTGAGGGTAGAAGTGGAGGGAAGCATTGGGATGGTGTTAGATGAAGTAGTAGTAGTTGTTATAACTGAGGAGTTATCATCAGCGTCTGGCAAACCAGTAGAGAAGATAGAGCCGTGGTCACCGGCTGATTTCGTAGGAGAAGCAAAGAGGTTATCCGGTAGAATATGCTCTAAACTGCTCTCACGACAAAACCAAAAAATTAAAAGACAGTTGGGAAATAAACAATGCGAAACAATCCAAAGACAAGCAAAAGGAAGAACCAAATATAAACAACAATGTAGAGCTGAAATACTAAAAATTCTAAGCAAATAGAGCTTGCAGTATGAAGGTATTTGCGAAAGCCTCAGAAGAAGAAACAGAGCCAGCATGTTTGCCAAAGTTTCTGCTCCTACTTTCGCTTCGGGGCCAAAAACAATTTTTTCAGTTGCTTAAAAATTGATTCAGAAAAATATCATTTTAATGCTTTTGGATTCTGATTTACAGAAACAACACTTGCTAAATCCAAAGTTTTGACAAACACCCTCGAGTTGTTAACCCCCCTTTTAATGAGAAATTATAGCTTTATACCTCTCATGGAAATCATCATTGTCAAGGCCATTGCAGTCGCTGGATTCAAGGCCATTGATATCATCACAAGCTTCTTTTACTTCTTGCTGATGATCAGTAGCAACAGTTAGAGAGTTGACTGCAGCTGGGCTACTGTTTTTCTCAGCAACTAGAGAATAAAAGGGAAAAAAGAAGAATAACAGATCAACCTCCTGAAAACAGAAAAGATCTAATAAAACTAACAAAATGTGAAAGGACAGTTTCTTATTAGTTCAACCTTCTGAGGCATCCTGATTGACCACATCGGACCGAAGCACGAGACTCTGATTGATATCGAGGCGAGATTGCGGAGGAGAGGGAATGGGAATGGGAATGCCGGAAGCCATGTTTGGCTGTAATTGATGACTGAGGTTGTGATGATGATTCCTCAAGTCCATAAGTTGCAAATGCATCAACCTTCTTCCCTGGAGTTCAATGGCTTGCTGCAATTCAGCCTGTTCTTCCATTTTTCTCCTCAAAATCATCTCTTTGGTATTGTAGAACATAGTTGCTCCTGCATAAAGTAAGAATATGAGCTTGAATACACATGATTAGACAATGCACGTGGAAAAGAAAATAAGAAGAAATCTTCTTTCTTTCTTTACCAATGTGATCAAAGGGCTGCTCTCCAGAGTCGAGCCCAGGCGGACTTAAACACGTTGAAAATTCTCCTCTGTCCAATGGATACTGCTGATGCTTCCTGAAAATTATTCAATCAGAAATGCATCCTCAATGCACGAAAGTGAGCAATAGAACTGAATCTAACCAAGAATAAGAGAAAAATGTAGAAAGTCTCTACCTCTCTGGGACTTTCCCCTTCTCCTTGTAAGGTTTAACAAGCACGCGAGAATCACAAACAAAATGAGGGTTCCCTTTGGCCAAAATCATCTTCACAGTCTCCGGGTAAACGAACGTGACAAACCCAAACATACGCTTTTGCTGGTATGGAATCCTTACATCCTGAACTGGTCCAAACTTGCTTCAAATATTTCAAATCAACAAAAAAAAACATCCTTAGCAAATTACTCAAAATTTCATTCTCAACTCTTTTAAGAGACTGTTGAGCAACAAAACAATCAATTACCTAAAGTAATTCGAGACATCTTCTTCCTTAAACGTACTATCTGCTGGAAACGTCAAGTAAATCTGTCTAGAGCTAGAGTTTCCATTTCCTCCGAAACCCATTGCCAAAAAATCGTTTCTTTCAGGCCGGCATCGCCCGAACTTGTGAAATTCTTCCCCAATCATCAATGCCGCTGCCGCAGATCTACAATGCAGCATAATGCCGTAAAGAAAACCACAATAATCAATCAAAAACCCAACATTTCAACATCTACGCAAAGTTTTGGCCTACAATTTCGTTGCTCCCCTTTAGTCCATGTCATCTTTACTTACATAGATACATAAATATTCAAGACAACCCAAGAACACCATCCAAAAAAGAACAATATCAAAAAAATAGAACAAAACCAAAACACGCTCAAAACCAGCGAAAGTGTACTCCATAATAAAACAACTAGAGGAAAAAGGTAATTTCCCCTCGACTCGACTAATCTTGGGGACCAATCCCACCACCCACTCGCGGGATCACAATTAAAGCCATAGCAAAGCCCGGTATCTTCCCCTTTCATTAGCAAAAAAACCCAGAACCAAAACTACTCAAAAGCAGTGAAAAATGCACTCCTGAATCAAAAATCGTTCCTCTCTCAAAATCTGTGAAAATGTACTCCATAATAAAATAATTAGAGGGTAAATAGGTAACTTCCCCTTTCAGAAGCGAAAAAAACAGAACCAAAACTACTCAAAAGCAGCGAAAAATGCACTCCAAACACAAACACTGAATCAAAAAGGTATACCTTGGGGAGTCAAAGTTCATGCCTTTATACGGGAAAGCACCACCGCCACCGGCCATGAGCTGAGAAGCCGCAGCAGCGTACCTCTGCTGCTGAATTGCCTTCATCCTCAGCAACTCATCAAACCCATCAATCTTCCCGGGCGAACAAGACCCACCACCACCAATGGGAGCAGCATCGTTAATAAACTCACCACCAAACCCACCGTGCAAAAACTTGCAACTGTCCCCGTTCTTACAAAACCCTCGAGCAAAGTACATACACGGCCTCCACCCACCCCCCACCAGCCCACCCCCTCCCTCTTCAAACCCACCACTCAGAAACTCATCATTCACAGAATAACTCCTCCTATGAAAATGCCCGTGCGGGGCATTGTTGTTGTTAGTACCGTACGGTAACAGCATTGAGTCGCTGCGCCCGCTGGGGCTCATCACGGGGTCCATAAAGTCGAGGCTCTTCGACGCGGCGTCGTCGAGGAATGAGAGGTTCTGTTGTTGGTCGTGGCTGTAGAGCGCGGGGAGAGAGAGTGAGGAACTAATCGGCGACGGGTTATTCGTAGTTGATCCATTGACGACGGCGGCGTAGGAGAGGGAAGAAGAAGGGGAGGGTCTAGGGCTGGGGCTGTTGAACCCGGAGACGGACCAAGGGGAGGAAGGGGACGGCGAGGAAGAAGAGGAAGGGTTTATGTGGAAGCCATTGTTGTTCGGGATGATGATTCGGGGCCGGGTCGGGGGCGCGGACGAGGCGTTCGACGAAAGCCCCAGGTGGGACTTGGCTTGGTTTATGAGGGAGAGCAGGAGGGTTTCGGGTCCGAAGGCCAAGCGGATCATTTCTTTCTCTCCGGGGTCTTGTATGAAGATGAAGCCCATAATTTTTGAGGCGTTTTCGGGATCTAAGGTTTGGATTCTTGAGAATACGGTCTTCGTTGCTTCGCTTGAATCCATGGTGATGTTTGTGAGAGAGAGAGAGAGAGAGAGTAGGGTTTTTAATATTGCGTGCAAAACCTTTTGATTGTGGGGAGAGAGGGCGAGAGAGTGAGAGTGAAGAAGGAAAGGTTGGGAGGGATAAGAAAGGTTCTATTATTATTTAGGGGAATTATTAGGTGGGTACTTATATTTGTATAAAACTCCGTTTGGCTCACGTTCCTCCCGTCTCCGATTAGTGGGAAAAATTACAATCTTTGTGGGCAATTTTTTTTTAACAGAATTTTCGGGTCAGTTTGCGCACAACTCAACTAATTTTGAAATCCGAAGTTAAGAATCGGGTAAATTTTCCAGTGACTCCAAGAAACTGGAATATTTGGACACCGCGGCCTTGTGGACATTTCCAGGCGTAACGAGCTCGAGAGTCAATTATTTCTATAACAAACTTGAATTGTGAGTTGTAAAAATAGATTTTTTATTATACTAAGAATTCGTTAAAACAACTGGATGAAATATTTAGGACTTCACCGGCGAGAGCATAATCGGAAAAATAAAAATAATAAGAATAAAAAAAATTTAAATTTAAAATATAAAAAAAAAATTTAACGGAACTTAGCCTTAATCTGATCCTATTGTCATAAATATACTCCTATATAGCAAATTAATAACGTACTTTGTTGTTAAAAAAAAAAAAAAGGAAAATATGGACTTAAAGAGTATTTAAGTTTTAACCAAACTGACGGAAATTGTGCGGTAGTACAGATATGGACCAATAAATTGATGGACCGAATCGTCAAAATGAAAACGAGATGCGGAAAAATGACGTCCTGTCTTTCTCCGATTGGAGAAATTGATTGACCCGTTTCGTCGGATAAGGAAATGATGAGCTGTGCTTACTACCCGTCAGAAAATTGGTTTTATATGCCGTCCCGTTCATATGATTTCTGCCTTGTTTTCTTCACTTTTTAAAAAGAATTTTTTAAAAAATATCTTTTAGATTTTTTCTATTTCTAATATTTCTCTCTTTATTTCTTTCCACTTATTATTTCTACTATTTATTTAAAAAATTTTCAAAAACCAAATCAAACATAACATTCGTCTTTTTAAAAGTGTTTTTATTATTTAGATTTTGTTCAAAAATATTTTTACTATTATTTAGATTAGAATTTGTTCAAGGGCTTTTCGTGAAAAGAATAGTTTCTTTTTGCAAGGAGTCTTTTTAAAATCTGAATTATTGATTGCTAAAATAAATGGACGAGATGAGACTGCAGAAGCTTCTCTGAAATCCAGTTGCAGAGAAGCTAGATCCATACTATATAATCCTCATCACCTACGTAGAAATTTTTTTGACCAATAGGTTAAAGTTCGGAGTAAATTAATTAAGTTATTATTTCCTTTTCAAAAGTTCGGGTCAATTAGTTCGGAGTCTTTTTTCGTTTAACGGTAAGAATTGGGGAAGCAAGAACGAATCCAAAAACAAATGAAGCCAAACGATCGTTAAATTTTAAAAATTCTCTCGAATTATAGAAATTATGTGGGCAGAGTGCCCTTTCAGAAAGGATTCCGTTCCTTTCTAAAAATGCCGGTTCAAGGGAGTGTTATGCTGGACGGCAAGCGCTCGATGAAAATACAGAGTCACCACTCGGGTTTGAAGGTCCGACACCCAAGGAACCGTATTCGAAGCATTTGTCGCGTTGTTTGATTTGAAAAAGTGAAGGAACCAGTCCGTCATAACCATATCTGGGTTCGAGAGCCAGGTTACGAGAGGGGGAAGAGTTTTATGGCACCCCTCTCGCCCAATCCGAAGATCGGTCTCTACTTAGGCATTTGCGAAAACATTTATTGTTTGTTTGCGATTCTGTTTGATTAATCAATTCTTTAGCCAATTAGGACGGGGAACAGTTAAAAGGGGTTTAAACTGTAACATGTTTGCAGGATGTGAATGATAGCACGGATGAGCAGTTAGTATAGGATGAAAACAGACTGCTGTGGGAGTTTAAATAAATTGGGAAGCCCCTGTTTTGGAGTGATGTGCGCAGGGAAAAAACCAGCATGCACTGAACAAGTCACTGCATGTCGTTCCTCCTGCGCATGCAACTCCAAGACACGCGCACGCCGGTGAGCTCAAATCCACAGCTCTTATTCTCAAACCCTCTGGGTTCTGGAAGGACCAGGGCAAACCAAGCAGTTTATATAGCATCATAATATGCAGATCTAAGTAGTTTAAAGGCTGAAAGTCCTACAAATTAATAAAACATCCCATAAATAGTGTGGGGACAAAATAATGGCTTAAGGCCGAGCTACCCGTGCAAGGCCACTCACTGGTCAGAGGCATTCTGGCGCGCGATGGAGCCCGTCTGTCGCGCGACAGTCTGAACCTTTTAACCAGTGTCTGGTTTACACGTTTTTGGGTTTTGGAATAGGTCCAGAATGATCCCAGAGGTACTCCAAAACAGCAAAAATGAATATTAACTACATACTAGCAGTTTCTAACAAAAGAAAGCAGTAAACTTGTTTTTAACATGTTTAACAAAATGACCAATATGTAAATAAATACACAAACAACAAGACACCAATCCCCACGTGGACCGTCGTGCGATGATCGGAATCGTCGCGCGAGAGAGTGGCTCCATCGCGCGCTGGTTCTTACCATGACGATTTTTGAAACCTTACCAGCTTTAGGACCAGGACTGGTATTGATTACCAGCCTTGGCCTTGCCAGCCCCCCTCAGGGATCACAACAGAAAATAAAACAAAGGTAAGCTATACCTAAACTGAGTTTGACAGAGCGCTTGAGCTTCGAGGTTTGAAGTTGATTGAGTGGTTGGATATTTGAGTGGTGAAGTTGAAGAACAAACTATGTTCCTTTGTGCCTTTGTATCTCTTTAATTTGCTTTAAAAAAATACAAAGTGAACCCTTTTGAAAATTGTTTACCCTTTTGAAAAACTTGAACCATTTGAATGAAAGAACCATGGGGGTATTTATAGGGAGAGGGAGATGAATCTGGTTGGAGCTGCAAACAGAGGAGTTCAGCCAGTCCACGAGGCCTGGCTGAATTTGCATTGGTGGCCAACTGTCCTCCTTAAGAAAGGTTGGTGGCAGTTTGGTCCATTGCGTGATGGAGTCACTCTGTCGCTCGATGGTCAACGGTCAAACTTTGACTATTGATCACCACTTGGCAGGTTGACCATTGCGCGAGGGACTGGAAGCAGCACGCGACAATAGGGTTTTTGGCCTTTTTAAATGGCTTAGAATTAGGTTAGGTTTAATGGTTTTGCAAACACTCAAAACTCAAATACTTATCATTCCCTATGTGTTCTTAATCCGTTTCATCATCGGAGAATCAGAAACCGTAAGTAAACTAATCTGGAAGCCCAGATTGGGGTGTCTACAAATTATCTTTCAAGAAAATTAAAACATATACTATATAAATCCATCCGTCCAACATTTTGAAAAATCTCACCCCACTACATTCCAGATTTGTAAAAATAAAAAACCCAAAAAATTCTCTCTTAAGATTGTATGCATCTACTAACAAATGTAACACTAAATTTATGTTTTTGTATTTTGAAATAGATATAGTATGGATATGGTTTCATAATTGTTTAAATTGATAGCCAATCAAAAATATTTGTTTCAATTGATCGAAACTTTTGTAATAACGTTTTCGTGCAGTATTTTGCAATGTGTATGGACAAAATTTATACCATCTTTTATTGTTATCACCCATCAATTGTTGCAACCATGTGTTTGTCTTAGTTTAAAAAAAGTATAAAAATTATGACCAAAATAAAAAAAATTAGTAAAGGAAAAAACAAGTCCAAAAAAGTATTTATTTTGTTTTATTTTCTTCTTTTACAAAATTTCCTAATTTTAATTGATCTTTTTGAACTTTTCTGATTTTTATCATTGCAAAGAATGGAAAAGTATTTAAAAGTTTTTGGTTGTTTCCAAAAAATATGGGTGAAAGTCATAATTTTTTTTATTTTTTTGATTACTTTCATCTAGACAAACCAATAATTCACCAAAATTTAAACGCGAAACCAACAAATATGATTTTTTTTAATAAGAACAAAGCAGAAAAATGTCCAATTTTTAAAATTTTCTTTTTTAAACTAGCCATGATCAATACCTATGGGGTGCGTGAAAATCCTATAAACCGAAACTATACTTCACAATCAGAATTAAGCATTTAAGATTGAATGAAGGAATTAGGACAAATTTAATATTAACTCTAGAAAAATTGGTTGAAATTAAGGTAATTTAGACGCTCATCAATCAAAAATTGAAGCAACTTCTAGGGGTGAAACCTAAATTAAATCGAGATTATTTGGTTGTCTTAAACTCATTAGTTAATTTACATATTATTATTGTGTGTGATTTGTCAAAGCTTGTTTGTTATTCTTGCTAGTAATTATTTTTTATTTCTAAGCTTGTTTATGGAGTATTATTAGTTTATTTGTGTCGCGGCTCCTGGCACAAATTTAGCTGGTGCTTAGAGCAAGTATATCAAATGAGGTAAAGTGGAACAAAAACCATTTTAGCTAATCAAAGGAGAAAAAGTACTCGTGCAGCAACATAGGTAAACACAATTGTAAACTGCCTCTAGCTACAGTTCTTCGATAGAAGAAGCTAAGGACCATCAAAAGCTATCCAATTTTTTGTTGTTTTTTTTTTATCCGTCAATTTTTTTTATTGTTTCCTCCTTCTCTCTCTCAACCCCCTCACCATTCATCACTGGAAAAAATATAAAGTAAAAGAAAAACTGATATTTTAATAATATGTAAGTAAAATAGATAGTATTGATGTAGTGTTGAAAATTGTGGTTAGCAAAATAGGCACCGTTCACTAGCTTGTTTAGCTCAAATTTTAGCTAAACTGGTGTACTTGCTCTTAATCCCTATATATCATCATCGCTTCTTCTTTCACCGAAAGAGCTTCATGACCCGTAGGCCTTCTACCACCACGCAGCATTGTTCCCATCAGACTTTCCGCCCATTGTGAAAAAGTTCCCCGCTGTTGTCTCCGGGGGGGGTTTGGGTTTTTTTTTTTAACAATGCTACGATCACCGCACGATAGGCCACCGCATGCTTATTGGGCTCCAGAATCCACAAAAATACAAAAGAATATTAATAAATTTTAAAATAATATTTGATGAGGAACCTGAAAAAAATCAGTTTTAACGAGTATCAATAAGTATGTTTTTCAAAATACGTAGGGGTGAAATTGCAAAAATTTTGTGGTGTGCGGTGGTAAACTTTTACAGTGTTTTTACCTGTTACTGAATGCTTATTTTAAAATTTCTGAACCAATATCATTAAAATTTGAATCGCATAATCTTTGTTGTTGCAGCAGATTGGGCCAGAATTTGTACCTGAAAAGCAATTGGATTTGGCAGGAGGAGTCAAAGGGTTGAGAATCCGAATTTGACCAAAAAGTGGATGGGAGCTGTCTCTCTCTCTCTCTCTCTCTCTCTCTCTCGCGGTTAAGAGTCAGAGAGAAGGGTTGGTGGGATGTGCAGCCACAGAGAGCAATATGGTTTGGTTCGGGTGCATGCCTCACTTGCAACCACAAATTTTGGGGGCACCACCACCTCTGCAGTGGCCTTGGGGAGAGGGTAAAGCTCCCGCTCTGTTTCTCTCTCTCCACTTCTCTGGTAATACTGACCTCCTTGGTTTGCTAATTTTGGGTATTATAGTTTTAGTAGTTGATAATTAGATAAATAGAGTAAAAATTGAAAAGAGGAATAATGAAAAGAGAGAGATAAAAAGGGAAATGAAAGTAATAATTTGAGGAAAAAAATAATGATTGGAATGAGAAATAAAATATAATAATTAAAAACAAAACTAAAACAAAGTTAAAAAGAGAAACAAACATAGTAATGTCTCTTTCCCTCTTCCGTCCAAGTAATTATTTAGTGGTCTTGGGTCATCACCATGTAGTGCTTCAATATCATAATTTACCAGTTACCACACATTTCAGTGGGTCCATATACATTGAGAGATACAGACCATTGAAAATTGCATGTAAAACTGTAGGGGACTAAGAATTTGGGACGGAGGGAGTAGAAGTATATATTTTTTGAAATTTGAAAATGCACAAAAAATCGTAGAAGACATTTATATTGGGAAAAAGGAATATAAAAATATGAATAAAGGTGTTGAGGACTACGTGATGGTGCCTCGAGACCGTTGTTTTCTTACCAAAAAATTATTAGTTGCTCCTGGAGCACAGCCTAGTATCGCTCTAGGCCCAACCACCAACAAATTACTATGTAAGTCCACAATTAAGTGCATTGACCTCACCTGCTTGTATGGTGGTTAAGTTTAGAACATGTTCCAGAACACCTTAAAAAATAAGTACTTATTTCACATTTTCAAACTCAAATATAATATAAATGAAGAATAATTTTTTGATTTTTTTGTACCATATAAAAGATCATCTTCGAGATCTTTCAAACAAGATCCATATTGCATATTTTTAAATTTCATCAAACCCATTAATTTTAAGTTTGAAATTGCCTTCTTAAAAAATAGGTGTTTAAAATTCGCTCCAGAACAAGACCTTAGAGCATGAACAAGTTTTGAAGTACCACTTGGTAATGCTCCAAGAGCATTAAATGATGAATCGTCAAAGCCAGAGATATAACAACATAGTCTCGGAATGACAATTCGGTGGCCAGTTCCAGATTTCCAAATAAGTACTTACAGTATTTTTTAAGAAGGCAATTTTAAACTAAAAATAATGTATTTAGACAAATAATTTCTCCAACAATATAGATCTTATTTGATAGATATTATAAATGGTGCAAAAAAATTAAAAAATTATTTGCATAAACACATTATTTTTTAGTTTTAAAATGTGAAAATAAGTACTTTTTTTTTAAGAAGACAATGTAGAACAAGTATATGCACAAAAATTACAGTATTTTTTAAATATAGATAGGGAAAACTTAGACGAATCGACAAGTAAAAATATTCACACAAACTACAAAAGTTTCACGGAAATCAAAAAAGTAAGAACAAAAATTTATTTTGGGACAAAGGACAAATTTAGGGCTGCAAATCAACTAAGCACTAGTTCGTGAGCTCGAGCTTGAGTTTTCAGCTCGTTAAGGGAGGCTCGACTCGATTAAAGAGGTTTGTTTAATAAATGACTAAACTCGGCTCGTTAAGGGCTTAAGTTTTTGGCTCGTTCAGTAAATGAGCCAAGCTCGAGCTCGACACGGGCTATAGACCTGCGCCTGGATATGCACCTAGAATGGGCTCGGCTCAGGTCATTTAATACTACTCCTTTCGTTCCAAAATGAGAGTCCCTTATTCTATTTTGGGATGTTCCAAAATGATTGTCCCATTCCAAAAATAGAAGTGGAAATTTGATAAAATTTCAAAAATGTCCCTCTTATTTGAATATAAATGGTGCAAAATAGATAGAATATAGGGGTAACGGCGGAAGATAGGTGTACTGATTACATGTCCCCTAAAAAGTTAAAATTCCAAAAATGAACTCTCATTTAGGAACGGAAGGAGTACTTACTAGTTTCCGAGTAACTATTTGGACCCTCGGATAGGATGTTTGTGGGGCTGTCTTGGAGGAAATGGACAAAAGAAGGCCTATGTGGGAGTGCAGATTCGGATCTCCTTCAACAGGAAATATTTACTCCACTACCCTCTTCCACATATGAACTCTCTGAGTTACTCTCATGTGTTTTTTTGTCCCCTGCTTCAATCAAAGACTTAACAAAGATCGGGTTGCATTATTAATTTATTACACAATCCACGGCTCCAGCCATTGCACGAAACGGGTCGGGTCATCAATTATTGCCAACAATTAATAAAGGATGTTGCTACTGGTACAGCAGCTTGGGCACAGACAGCGCGTACAGCGCGCGTTTGGACCCGTCTCGTGTCCAACAAAAATAATCGGAGTCGCTCATTTTATTTAATATATTTTGCTTAAGGTCCCCTATAAAAAATAAGCTCCATCCAATATCGATAAGGGCATTTACGAAGCGTCCAAAATCACTTTAGAAATTTTCTTAATCAATTTTGACACTTCGTAAACGCTCTTATCGTTGTCGAATGGAGCTGATTTTTTGCGTGAATGTTAAACAAAATATATTGAACAAAATAAGCGGCTCCGATTAGTTTTGTTGGACTAGTAGTATTTCTAATTAATAAATGGGGTTTTACATTTTTTTTTTGATACAACACAAATCAAAGCCCGAAGGCAATACAGATTTCATCAAATGATACAGGAAAAAACCAAAACTATCAAGACTTCGACACAAGCACCCTCTATAAAAGTAAGACCGACGAAACGCCTAGATTAAGAACCAATCTAGGTCCAGGTAGTAGATAAAGAATTCCAATCAAGCTATCAGCTCAAACCTGAGAAAGCGCATATGAAACCTGGATGGTTTCACGGCCGTGATACCAGTACCCACCGGTGGACCAGCGGACAGTGCACTCATGGCTACTAAATACCACGACCGAAAAGCCTAATTCAAACCAACATCACTCTAGGAACACTGTCACCGGCGCAAGTCCAGCTACAGCAGCCACAGATGGCGTCCAAGCACACTTGAAAAACAAACCAACTGGAAAAGAGCTGCAGAGCTTAAAGAACAAACGCGTGCCAGGTGCAACATTGGGCCCCATCGTCACAACGCGAATTTCTTTTAATAGAAGCTCAAACATCTACAACAAAATTACAGGGAAAAAAAAAAGCAAAATACCACAGATCCACGTTCGAACCCTTATGGCAAAGCTCCGAAAATAGATCTGACGCTCCCAGAAACCCAAAGATTTACCAACTCACTCCAACCATGGCTCGGGTAAACAGTGGACGGCGACGGGGGCTGTAGATGGGGACGTTGGAAAAGGACATGGGTGGAATTAGCAAGGATGGTCTGGAGATATAGGGAGATGGTTGCGGAGGTGGGTGTAGGCAAAGAGGGCGACCGAATAGCGGATATGATTGTTATGATTATTTGAGACAATATCCAAATTATGATTCAGTCCTGAACAGGGCCAGCTGAGAGGATAGGCAGGAGAATCATGAGCTTCGGGCCTCAAAAAAAGGCTAAAAATGGGAGCCCCCAAAATTCTAGGGAATTTAGGACCCGTGTATATATGCATGCATGTACATATGGCCCCAAATTTTTTGGCACTAAGCCTCCTTTACACAAAATAGACTCAATTAAAATTTAGAAATCACAAAATAAGCCCAATGGTGGAATTACTAATTAGAAACACTGATAATCAACTCTCATACCCATTACCCCATTACAGTCACATAGAAACGCTAGAGGCGATAAAAAAAGAAGGAAATGCTTGATGTCGGTCACAAGAAAGATTAAATGGATTGGTTATATTGTCTATCGAGAGGGAGTTGGTGAAACAGCTTGACTATGGAGATTTAATTAGTATGTTTGCAGCAAAAAGTGCTAGAAGACTAATGTTCAAATGATAGATTTTGAGATATTGTAATAGTTGTATTTTTTGGACAACTATATGCTTATATTTTGTAATGGTAAGTCTTTTGTAAAGTTTTTTTTTTAATGAAATTTTGTGTAAACCAACTTTTGTATGAAAAATATAAGGAGATTTCATTCAAAAGGTTCGCTTCCGGCCTCCAAAACTTATAAGTGGCCCAGGTCTTGAAACTTGAAGTAGTAGTAGTATTTTTTGCTCACATTACAAAATACGGTCATGTTGGCGTGGTTGGCAAAGATGCTTACTGGGAGTACTTTTTTATGCTTTTGAGTTGATTGTCTGTGAATCTTTGGGATTTTTTTTTGAAGAAATCTAGACAAAATACTCCTACTGAAATAAAAAGTCGAAGCAGGAGAAAGGGCCTTCCTGCACTTTGCCCAGAAAATTAAGTTGATCCAACGCCAACCTAATTTATGTGTCGATTTTGAAAGTTTGTGTCATTTTTTAATTGATTATATCTTGTAATGTATAATTTTTTAGTTAATTTTAAAAATATTATTAAAAGAACTAATTAGGATATATCAAACAATATTCATATTGCATATAAAAAATAGTATTATCAATTGAAAAATATAAAAAAAATTCTATCCGACTAGGCCCTGGTTGATAAGGGCTAGGATGGGACGATCAATCCCAAGGGAGTCAAGGGACTACTAATATCTTGTTTTTTTTTTTTTTGAACAGTACTAATATCTTGTTTGATAGCCCAAAATGGGTTGAGACTATTAATCCCAAGGTGGGCTTTAGGGGTATACACAATACCCTCTCACACTTGATAAGTTGGTATTGATAATCCAATCCAATTCCAACACAAGCCATGCGAAATTACTTTCCTATCCTTGTTTATTGAATAAATCAGTTTTGCATAAGGGCAAAAAATGGAAATATATACCATCAATCCAATCCTATTCCATGCGAAACAAACATGAAATTAATAATCCGATCATATAATCTCATCTCACACAAACATATTCATTACCAATCCCTTCTCATTATCAATTCCTTCTGATTACCAAACCCTATCATAATCTCATTTCCTTACAAATTCCAACAATCTATCATTATTATCAAACAATGCCTTATGATATAACGAGCGACTAAAGATTTAGAACCTACGGATGGAGTACTAATCATAATACACTATTCTCAAAACTACTCACACGTGACATCGTGACATCTTGTCCTGTTGTTGCTGGGTTTTTTTTTAATCAACTTACGAGGCATTTTCGCTAAGCTAAAAGTTATAAACTACTTCTTATGGTATTTTGTATTCAAATTGTTTTCACTGAACTACAACTTAAAAATGGTATATGAGAAATGGAGAGGAGAGGTCAAAAAGGCATAATGGACGTGGAAAAAAGTTTGCGTAGGACAAATAATTTTACTTTTAATAGTAGATTATAGATGAAAAAAATAGCGAAAATGGGACCTTAGTTTTTGTATGAGTGCTCTACTCATTGAGTTATATAAACTGATATGGTTCAAATTATATATATTTTTTCTCTCCGTCCCGTTTTGTATATCGTTTTTTTTTAAAATCTTGTCAGTTTTCAATCGTTTATATAATATGAATCATATTCGAGAGTTGTTGATTAGGTATACAATACAAACTTTTAAAAATTATGAAAAATATTATACATTGATACATATAAGCATTTAAAGAATGAAACGAATAACGAAAATGAATAAACAAAATGAAATGGAGAGGAAGTACATATAACGGAGGCTAAATATGGCTAGCCTCCAAGACTGAGACATTATTGGGTAATCATGTTCTGCCACGCACTAGCACTAGACAATTTTGTAGGCTCTATACACTTAATAAAAGATTCCAATAAAAATGTTTGGTATTAAGCACCCGCTAAGAAGTGTTGGGATACAACGTCACAATGCCCAAGGGCCCACTAAATTTTCTCCAAGCGGGCCAAGCCCTGAAAAGAGTATGACTACATACATGGGGTACATCAGACATACAGTCATACACGTCTTCGAATCTGTTCGAGGTCTCGCTAAGTTATTCCAACCCGTTCATCTTGTTAAAAAAATATGGGTCTAAATTCTGAAGTGAAGTTGAATTTTGCTTAAGTGTTTTTACCGATATTCGATTGAGTTAATATTTTACAGAGTTTGCAAACATATTATATTGAATAAAATGGGCGGCTCGGATCATTTGTGTGAAATTCGAGACGGAACCTAAAGACATACTACCTCTGTCCCAATTTAACGGTCTTTTTTTAGAGTTCGTGTCACTTTTCAATTGATTATATCTTATAGTATAATATTTTACGTGACTTTGAAAACATTGTACAATAGAACTAATCGACATCTATCATACAAGATCTATATTGGATACTCCTCCAGTCCCAAAAAGGATAACGATTTTTAAAATTTGTGTCATTTTTCATTACTTATATCTTTCAATGTATAATATTTTTCATGAGTTTGAAAACATAGTATAGTAGAATTAATCGAAAATTATCAAATAAGATCCATATTGCATATTTTCTGATATTTATATTGAAAGATATAAGGAGTTAAAATTGGAACAAATGTCAAAAATTGTCATCCAATCTGGGACAGAAGGAGTATAAAATTCATTACCGATTAAAAGATATAACTAATTTTTTATTCAATTAAAATAAAATGAGAGACTACTAAATTAGGACAAAAGGAGTATATATACAAAGGTTATGTTCCCATGTTATGTAGTCGTAGAAGCCCTGAGCCAAGCCCATAAAGTAGGGGATAATAATCCTCCCAGCTGTAATTTTTTTTCTTTTCCTGGCTCAGTTGGCCACGTGCTAGATTGTACGCGTGTGGTCGCTATCTTTTCTGAAAGGTGCACGTTCAGTTTGGCCACCGGTCGGAGACTCTGACATACCCCATTACCGTACTCTGTTATGTAGAGTAATTTATTCCCAGAAAACTTTTACTCGTTCAATAATTTGGACCGTTGGATTTCCTCTGCAAATCACACTGTCAACCGTGTAAAAGTTGACGAGTACGTACAGATTATTCAGCGGGCTTTGCTAACGGAAGGTACTGTAATATTCAGCGGGCTTGACGGAAGATAATATCTCAATAATTTCAAAAGAGTTTGGATATCAATACACATATTACGAATATTAATACATCTTTATAACTATTAATACTTTTTTTCAAATGTCAATTCATCTTTTTACTTATTATCCCCCACCTTGAGGGCCAGCGGTGATTAGCATTTTCCATTATTCAGTGCTACTTAGTGCCCCAAGTGTCTCGGAGTGTGTTGTACTGCTACTTATTTTATGAAAATTAATGGTGATACATTATGAGAAAATGTCTTGTCTTATAAAACAAAAAATAAATATTTTAAAAATAAAAACATTTGCGGAATGGGGCCTCATTCAGCCGGTCCATCAAAAGCGCTAAACAAGCAAAGAAAATACTCCTATGTTTGCACACAAAAAAAAAAAAGTTCTTATCGAATATTAATAAGGGGCGGCTCCACTAGGGTTTGAGAGGGTTCAAGCAAACTCCCTGGATTCAACAAATTATTAAAATTTTGTATATTTTTACATATAATTTAATATTTCTTTTCTATTGTCGGCACTAAATCAGTTGTGCAAAATAAAGTAAATGAAAATTTATTGAAATTTGTGAGTAAATAGATCAAGATACACCAAATTGTATTTTCTTCTATAACTGTAGGATTTAAGTTTAAAATGCATTTGTCATTCATTTTTCATAACAAATTATTACAACATGTTACGTATGTTACGGTGTGCATTAACATTTGATCTTATTGAAATTTTATAAACATGTTTTTAATTGCGTGTTTTGCAAGATGAACAAGTCGTAGGACCTACGTATAGAGGAGTAAAGAGAGGATTGGGGTACAGAGGAGCTATCCTCAAGTTGATAAGATTGGAAAAATTGAACAGAAAAACTAGGTGACAATTTGGTAGGAGAAAAAGGAAAATGCAAACCACAACCCTTATGGGGCGGATATTGTGTAAAAATGTACGAATCGACATCTGAAAAAGTATGTTGAATTTGGTGAAAAGTGATTACCTAGTTGACTATGGTTAGCAAGACTATGATGTTAAAAACAGTGAAAAACCATGAGGAAAATGCTTCCAAAAAAAATTAGTACATTCAAAGGGCCCTTACAAACTTCATAGAATTTGGTCTCCAGCCCTTCAACCATGCACCTAACCTTCCACTTTTTATGCCATACATATTTTCAGTAGCCTAGCCTCGTTACCAGGGAGGGAGAAATGGAAATTACAAATTTACAACAGCAGTCTGTCTGATTAGCGTGAAAAATATAATGGAAAGTGAAAATGAGAGAAAGTGAAGTAAAAGAAAAGAAAAGAAAAGGGAAAAATATTTTTCTTTCTCGCATCCGTTTGATTAAGATGTAAGTTTTGCAAGAAAATACAGAAGTTAGAGTAATAAATGTTCATTCTTACAAGAAAATAAAATTTTCCTGCACTTTTTGTAAGAAAAATAAAGCACGCTTTCTAGCTTTAGAGGATTGTACGGGAAAATTTGTTTTCTATCACTTTTTATGACATTCTTACTAAGTGAACATCCAAAAAGAATATATATTTTTTCTCTTTCTTGCACTTTCTACCATTATCTCTCTAATCAAACGGACCCTTAGGCTCTGTTTGGTTGAATGTAAAATATTTTATAATGAAAAATATATTTCGGCTTCGTTTGTTTGGGCGTAAAATATTTTTCGGTAAAATATTTTACCTATTTTCCGGTGTTTGGTTGCGTAAAAAATGAGAAAAACATTTTATATGTAAAATATTTTTCATTAATTGGATGAAAATGACATACCCTTAAATCTTCCGTAAGTTATTTTTCGAAATGAACTCGCTGCCCTCTACTGCAATTTTCACTGCTCATTCTCTTCATTTGTCGGTCTTGACCCACATTCAATTCCAATATTTTCAGATTTCTCCACTGATTAAACCCCCCATCTCTCTCTACACTATTTTTTCAATTTCTAAAAATATTTTAAGTGCCAACCAAACACCATAAAATAAAATTTTGAAATTTATTTTCAGAAAAAACATTTTACGTGGAAAATATTTCATATTGTAAAACATTTTATATCGAAACAAATGGAGCCGTCATGTCAAAAGTTTTACATGAAAATGTTTTCTGAAATTATTTTCTTGTGTTTGATTGAAGTCCAATTTTAGTGTTTCCAAATCAATAACTCATTGAATTACTTGGCCTATTTTAGTTTATAACCTTGGAAGCAGGAGCAATTCTAAGAGAAAGATGAAAGAAATTTCTAAGAGAGATGAAAGACATTTTGCCCAGCCTTGATTTGTTAGAGACAGAATCTTGCTTTTACTATGAGAGAGAGAGAGAGAGAGAGAGCACTCATGTGTTCACGTGGAAGTCGCACCGTTGGATTGAGACAAAAGTCTTCCAACTAATCTGACCGAGGTGATCGTGGAGTGGGCAACCGGGATGGGTATGCGTTGGAAGACAACTTATGGGCCTTTGGACGGTAAATCATTTTAGCCGAAGAGGTAAAATATTTTCCCAAAAATTCATTTTCAGGGTTTTTCAACAACCAAACATCGGAAATCATGTAAAATATTTTTCGCAAGAATATTTTACGGGCAAACAAACAGAGCCTTAGTCAAATGAGGAAAAAAAAAAAAATCAAAACAAGGGGAAAAAAAACTGTAGAAAATTAAAGAATTATCCACTTGACTGTGACTATAAGAAACTTACGGTTCCATTATATTTGGGCTTGGGCAGCCCATATCCAATCAACATGGTTGTGCTTGGGCTTATCTTTGAGAAATGAAAGAAAAGCTAAAAATAAGGGAATGTCTACCGGATTTGTAGACGAACGGTGTGATGTAAAAAATTTGAACCAAATCTAATAGAATAGTGTTTTTAAAAAAACTAAAAATGGTAAAAAGATAGGGCAAAGGAAGCCACACATATGTATGAAAGGTGCGGTCTCTCAAAATTGGAGTCTCTAGGCATTAAACTTAATGGCCTAGTACTTGGGCTGTTCCCTTTATTTTAATTAATATAAATAACATTTGATTCAATTTTTGTATGCTAACTAATGTACGAGAAAAATATGCATGTGCAAAAACATAAGTACATTGCATAAACTTCAAGAAGTTTGTAATTTCCAATTATGACCCTCTAATTTCGAACTGATCTTTTAAATTTCCCTTCCTCCTTGAACAAACCATAAAGCAAGGCAATTCTCTTTTCTGTTAGGACTTCCAAACACTTTAGCAAACCTAATAAAACCAGGTCTCCATCAGCTTTTTGGGTCATGGGACTCTGTTTGGGAACATCTTAGAACAAGTTTACCAGGTGAGCTAAAACCCCTCTTGTAGCTATTTTACCGACAAAAACAACAAAAAAAAAAAAAAAAACAAGGTGTAGCCGATGAGGTAAAAGGAAAGGGAAAATAGATTTGTTGAAACGTCTTGGTAGAAATACCGACACCCTGTTCATCATCTTTCCATTAAACAATTATTTTCTCTCTCCTTTCTCTCTCTCTCTCTCCCCTATGCCTTTAGTAGAAAAAAAAATAAATGTAATAATAATATTTTAATAAAAAAAATAGGTTAAATAGATAGTATTGGTGTAGTAGTGTTACAAGAGATGTGAGTAGGTAAAATAAAAGATATATACTATTCACAAGCTTTTTTAGCAAATAACTGATGTACTTGCTCTTATACAATCTGGGAATAGCATACACTTGCTCAAAACTCAGCTTGTATTTATTAACTAAAAATAAATACTTATTTTTTGAATTAAGGTGATACTTCCTCCGTTCTAATTTGAGAGTCCTTATTGGAGATTCCAACTATTTTAGGGGACATATAATGATTACACCTATATTGTCTATCATTTCCATCATTACCCCTATGTTATACCTATTTATAACACTTAGATTCACTTGTGAGGGACATTTTTGAAAAATCATCAAATTTTTCTTTTCATTTTTGGAAAAAGTTCATCATTTTGGAACAACCAAAATGGAATAATGTACTCTCAATTTAGAATGGAGAGAGTATATTGTGAAAGAATAATCTGTCTCGTGCAGAAAAAATTTTATACTTAAAATAAAAGATTTGGTACAACGTAGCCTTCTGCCTTGTTTGGATTGGAATTCGAAAACTTTTTTGAAAAATAGTAGGAGTAAGAAGTGGAGAGAGATAGAGAGAGAAATGTTAAAAGTATAGGGAATTTAGGAGAAATCTAGAGGAAATTTTTTAAAAAATTCTTTTTAAGTTTCAAGAACAAGGCATTCAAGGCTCCCCAGACCAATATCCAAACAATGGGAAGAAACAGGTAAACAGAAACAGAGATACAACAGCATTAAACCCTTGGTTAGAATCTTGGAAATCTGAATAACTTTCTGAAAAGTAGTCAAATCCAAACTCTGTCTTCAACATGTCTGTCAACTGTCAAGTGTTAACCCATTTTGGTTATCTAGGTCTTGGGTAGTCAAATGATCAGTGTGGCTTTGGTGGTATGCTCCCTCTTTGTGGACAGCTATTTTTGTGTTCTTTGGGTAATGACACTGTTTCAAAGCTTCCCAAGACAGGAATTGGAGAGTGACAGAGAATCCAATTTATTTTGGAAAATTGTTCATCTAGGCTTTTTCTCCAATTAATGGTCAATGGTGTCTGAGCCAACTTACATACGCGTCGACTAATTCTCTCTCCGATCTGATCAAATACAGGTCATTCACATCGTAACTAGAGAATTCACAAGAAAGAAATTATTTTGTTGCTGCCTGACTAATACTTCGGGGCTAAAGTTGTTCTAACTTTGACAAATCATGAATATAACCGCTGAACACATCAGACTATCAGAGCAAGACAGCAACAGTATTCTTGTTATTAAACAAAACATAATGGTTTTTTCCTTATCATGCTTCATGAACCAAGTACTCAATTGATCTAGCTTCATAAACCAAGTACTTATCCACTAACTCTAGCTCGTATGACCGCTGCAACATATTAGAGCATCCGTCTCTTTAAATTTTAGATCAAATTATACCTTAAAATGTCACTTTATTACTTTAGCTAGTCACTTTAAAATGCATACTGCATCAGACTCTCTATTCTAATTTATGGTATATTAATATAGTATTTCCTTCTTTTTTCAAAATAATGTTGAAATCTTATTTTTTTATTTTTTCTCAAATGTATTACTCTATAGCGGTCTATTAAAATTAAAGCACTTATTTTTTTACCCATATTTTTTGATATATAAACAGTCTAAAATAATTAAGTGCTTCAATTTTCAATCCGTCTTGAACCGGTATGAATATCTTATTTTTTTATCATATTATTTTAAAATGTAATAATTATTTTTTGTCTTTAGGACTCTAAAACTTAAGAATTTGCTCTTTATTTAGGGTCCTATTGAACAAAAACTTGATAATGAGAGCAAGTGCAAGCGGGGATAAGTCAATAAGAAAAAGTGGGGACAAGTTAACAAATTAAACAATAAAATATTGTAGTAGATTGTGAATAATTCCTCGCCTCCTGTAGTGAGGAACTGTAGCAAAGTTAAAATCTTTGCAAAGTAGCGATCAAAGCTATGAGGCTGATGTTGACTTTTCAAAGTCTTGCTCGTCACTGTAGCAAAAGAAGAGGAATAACAAGAGTGATGCAGATGCTCTTAGAGCAAGAGAACAACAATCTTGTCGCTAAATCTCTATCCATTTTGACTCATAAAGTTGTATTCGAAACGAATACAAGTGATCTACTTTTTGCGATTGACTTTTAAATATGTGATTGTGAATAATGGAGCAACATCGGCCCATTTTAGTGTGATATAACTCACTAAAGGTCAACATCTTATCCTATGAAAATATGAAAATGGAAAGGGGAATTTAAATAGGGGTCCTATTCTACATGATACTTAAGTCCTAATCCTTGTAGGTTTGAAAATTTATGTTTTCATCCTGAAATTTCAATAATACCCATTTAGCCCTTAATAAATTTTTACATTTTAATAGAGCTGCTGCGCGGACCAAATTAAATAAGGGATATTGACTTTGTTAATTTGGTCCGCACAGCGGCATTCATGACAAAGTCATCTGAAATCACGACAAAATCATCCGGGATGTAAAACTAACTTTTTAAGTTAGTTTAAGGTCCTAAATTTTTTTACTATATAGGTGAAGAAATTTGGGATAGAGAACTAACTTAAAAAGTTAGTTTAAGGTCATAAAATTCTTTACTATATAGGTAAAGAAATTCGGGATGTAGAACCAACTTAAAAAGTTAGTTTAAGGTCCTAAAGTTCTTTACTATATAGGCAAAGAAATTTGGGATGTATAACCAACTTAAAAAGTTAGTTTAAGGTCCTAAAATTATTTACTATATAGGTAAAAAAATTCGGGATGTAAAACTAACTTAAAAAAGTTCGTTTAAGATTGTCATGATTTCAGATGACTTTGTCATAGTTTCTGTATTTTTCATGATTTTGTCATAATTTCTGTATTTATCATGATTAAGGGTGTTTTAGGTATTAATTAAATTTCAGCATGTCGACTTAAGTATTCAAACCTAAAAGGATGAACATCTAAATAAGTAGGATAAATAGGATGGCTAATTAATTTCTTCAAAAGGGAAAAAGAAAAGGGGAACTTAATTAGCCATCCTTTTTACCCTGCTTATTTAGGTGTTCATCCTAATGTGTTTAAATACTTATCTTTCCATCCTCAAATTCAATTAAATCCTAAACTACCCTTTCTTTATCCTAAATTTTCAAATCTTTCTATTTTCTATTTTCTAATTATCTCAATTCTCTCTCCTCTTTCAAACATTTCTCTCACCTAATCTTTTGAATTTTTTCTCTCTCCCAATCTTCTCTCTCATTTTTTCATTCTCCTAAAATCTAAAAAGAAAACGACTCTTACAAAAACGAATGTGTAAAAATATGATCAAAACCTGATCGAAGTAGATGAACAAAACAAGAACAATTAAAAAACATGACAAGGTCGAAAAACATGACAAGTTTTGAGAAGTGTAGGTTTCGATCGAGATAGATGAACAAAACATGATCAAATAAAAACATGACAATATGTGAACATGCATTTCGACAAACATGATAAGTTTGTCACCTACGTACATTACAACAAACAAGATCAATTAAGCTATCCCGAACATGATCAATAGGTTACAAACATGAAAAAATTGTTAAAACCATTACTGCCCATTCAGAATAAAAGAATGTTGCATTGAAACTCAAACAATCCCTTTTTATATGCACTGTCGACAAAAAAATTGTACCAATCTACCATTAAACTCAAACAATCCAAAAAAAGATAATACGGAGTAACTTGTATCGCATAATAAACTTTTAGAGTCATGATGAAATTTAAAAAATATGACCGAGCGATCTTCCATACAGATTATGAAACATAACATATAGCACAAGGAATTTAGGTAAGGAATAAATTTTGTCGTCCGTGGGGAGAGAGAGAGAAAGAGTGAGAGAGGCTGTTCGAAGGGACGAGAGAGAAGCAGTGGACATAAAATTTGGTTCCAGAGAGAGTTTTATGGGCGAGAGAAACCTGAAAATAGGGGCAGATTTGCTTCAATTGGGATTACCCAATCCCTGTAATCGTGGGAACATAATAATGGGTATAAAATATTTATAAATAAATAGCTATATATATATATACACACACACTAGGGGTATAATCGGTCAAGAATACATTTTGAGGATGTGAACATAAGTATTCAAACTCCTACGGACGAGCACCTAAATAAGTCTTCTGTATAGGATGCCTATTTAATTTCTTCAAAAGAAAAAGATACTAGTAGTTATTATTGAGAGCTAGTCCACTTGTTTTTAAAAATGACATTGTCATGGTCATTTTTTTAGCTTGCTATAGTGTCAAATAGCCAAAAAAATAGCAACGTCACCGTCACCTCACCGATTTGATGCCATTTGATTAGATAATCTCTAAATTAGACCATTGAGTTAAACCCATCTCGATTTTCAATGCAAACACTATGGCTTGAATGATCAGGCAAGTTTGGCAATTGTTAAATTGGAAGCCAAATTTGGGCATCAAGAATGGCATTGTCAAAAATCGACATCCAGAAATTTGACATTGAGTTTGGTTCTTGCGGATCAAAAAAAAAGTTTGGTTCTTGAGTGAACAGGGTTTTGCCATTGTCAATTTCAAATTCTGACTTTGACATGAAATTTGGCAATTGGTTGGACTTGCTCCGACGAAGTAATCAATGGGTGGATTTGTAATGCTAACTTAAACTTGGAGTAGGGTTCTGTGATAAACGAAAAACCTGAGGGAGGTCAGTGTAATATTTCCTTATTCCAAATCTAAATCCTCTCTATAACTACCGAAGTACGAAGCCTTCGAGTTCCGACTGCAGAAACCCTTACCCGCCCACTCCGCGCTCCCACCTGGTTGAGACTTCTAGCGAGAGAGAGAGAGAGAGAGAGAGAGAGGATGGCTAATACAGAAGTAGAAGCGGTGGACTTCGAGCCGGAGGACGACGATCTCATGGACGAGGACGGCGGCGTCGACGTGGACGCTGCTCCTATGCCCAAGCTCAAATCCGCAATCACTGGCGGCGCCTCCGAGCCCAAGAGGACCAAAGGCCGTGGCTTTCGACAAGAGACCGACGCAGCCGATCGAAACACCCGCTTGGCTGGTCGATTCGACTCCCTCGACTCCGATGGCGGGCCCGGTCCTGAACGATGTCAGTTTCTCTCCCTCCCTCCCTCTCTCTCCCTCTCTTTGTGCAGCTTTTTATCGGTAAATTGTGTTTACTTAGGTTGATTATTGTTCTCTACATGGACTTTGGTTAGTAAAGTTGAAGTCTTGGGAAAATATAAGACTGAGATTTGTTGACAATTGAAGTGTTTCTCTAGGAAGATTAATATATGCGATGTTTACGATTATTAAGTTTTGTGGGTTTCTCCAAGTTGTCTGTTTGATTGCTGAAATTGAAGCGAAAGAAGATGAAACTGGATTCTTGTTTCCAGTTCTGCTAATGATGCTTTTATGGGTTTTCTAGATTAGATGTACACAACTAACAAAGATTGGAACAGGAGAGCCCATCATCTTAAGTCAGACTTTTGGGGAGAAAATTTGTCTTCGCTTGTTGCGAAAATAATAATTTGCTATTTGAGAAACTGAGGATGGGACGAGAATCAGTGTTGGAGACATAGAATTTTGATTTGTAAAAATTGCTATTATTATCTTAGGATTGCAATGAGTTTTTAGTATTATCTCAACTTGGTCGGTGAATTCAATGTGTGGAAACAATGTGCTATTTAAAAACTGAGGATGTGACTGTGTGGCACTGAAAATTGGATTGTTGAAGAATGAAGACGTTGAATTTGGAGACTCGTAAAACTGCTAGTCCTATCTAAGAACGCAAAAAAGTTTTTGAGTATTCCTACTATCTTAGTTTGGTCACTGAATTCAAAGTGTCTCTCGGAAAACTCTTTTGTGTGGCGCTTTATATGTTGTGATATTCTCTAAGTGATTTGGGCAGTTTTGCTCGGTGGATTTGTAAAAATTTCACTTCTCAAGGACTTTTGGGCACATAATTCCAAGTTACACTTGGGTGTTTTGTTTTTAATGTGTAACTGCATGTCTACTTTGATATTCACGAATCCAATGTTACATGATTCACATGTCCTCCTAAAATTCTGGTATCTTGTAGTTTTGTTCTCCATTGTACAGAAACATGCCCAGATAATGAAAGATATCGCTCACCCCATGCGTGTTTCTATATAGGATCCCACCAATTTTTGGTTGTCTTGTTTTTCTCCTCCTGAAATACGGTTATTAACATGACTGAGCCGACACTTTTCATTTTCCTGGGAAATGGTACTTCCTAATTGAAAACATTCTCATATGTGATGTAAATTAATTGCAACAAACTGTAGCAGCTTTGATGAATGATGAGTGATAAGCACTATGGATTTAGAGAGGAGAAAACCCACCAGCTCTCATTGAAGCAAAGAAAAATGAAAATCGGGTGAGAGGTTGTTCATAGGGGTGCCAATAAGCCAGTGAATGGGGGTTCCACATCTAGTCTATGCCTTGCTGATAGGATTGGCAAGCCTGGCTTTGTGGTACAGTCATGGTAGGACTCATAGGTCGGACAGAGAGGAAAAAAGTCTGTTGGTATTACTCTGGCATGATTTTCATGAATGTATACCGGTATATGTATATGCTACGATTAGCTTATGTAAAGTTTTTTTCCCCATTAGAGGCTATTCCTTCCTTACCTGTTGACCTTTACCATCTACCAACAAATAGGTGTTTATTATTGACAGTGAAGAAAAATTAAGTAGGGATGAGACAACTTCATACCTTATTAATTTCTAATAATTCTTGCTGGAATCTTCAGATGTTCCCAAACTGCTGACTTTCTACCGTCTAGCATAGAATACTGTTCATTATGCACAGTGAAGAACATTAATTAGCAACTCGTACCTTCTCTCTTTCTAAATTCTTGCTGGAATCTTCAATTAATGTCGAATTTTTTTTAGATGTTTCCCAGTATTGTCTTGAATTGTTAACTTTGTATCCCCAATTTCTTATCTAGCAGTTTAGATACTTCTCTCATTCTCTACTTAATATGTGTATTGTCATTCATAGTTGATGTATACATATATTGCTTTCCATGCCTGAAGTTCTAAACTGTAGTTTATGAAAAAAATTGCGTCAAATCCACTTCTAATGGGGGTGAACTTTTCCAGCCATTGAAGGATGGATTATTCTGGTCACTGGAGTTCATGAAGAGGCACAAGAAGATGATCTGCAAAATGCATTTGGTGAATTTGGGGAGATAAAGAATTTGCATTTGAATCTTGATCGTCGAACTGGTTTTGTCAAGGTAATATAACAAATATTCAAACCTGTTGGATAGGGTGAATTTTAATTATTGCCCATAATAGAGGCAAGAGGCACATACAATGATATGGTACACAGTTGGGTCAAGATATGGATACCTTGGCACGATACTTTCCATTCTTTCTATTTACATGAAAAAGAAACTTAAAAGAAATGGTTTCTGACACATGGCAATGAATAACTTGTAGTGAATACATATTACATACTCATATGATGGACATCTAAACAAGCCACTTTGTCCACAAACGGATTTCTCTTTCTTTTATGTAAAATTATAACACATACCATAGCTTCCACTTTATGCCTAACTTTTTGAATCCTCAAGTTTTTTACAAACGTGTATAAAATTTTAAAGGCCTGATGTGGATAATGGGTGGTTACTGGTTAGTACTTCTGAGAAAATACTTTTGCTTTCTAGAGATTGCAAATTTGTTAACGGACATGCATGCCTGACATGCGTCAATTTGTGTTGGATGAGTGTTTTTAGTCTCAAAGGCATGTTGGATGCAGAATAGTGATGCATTAAAACTATTTGATGCCCTGTTCTCCTTGAATTCTTCACCAAATTCCCAGGAGCTGCATCCCTATTCTGGGTTTTAGTATCTTTGGATCTGCATAATTGTGTACAATACATTATGTTTGGGTAGCTGGTAAGATACTATTTTGGATAGTTGATTTAACTTTTCTATAGTCCTGCATTAACTGTGAATCGGTTGATTTAAATCTTCAACCTACTCTTCCAGTTAATCCACACCCCACTTGTCATTAGGACCTGTTGCCTCTAACTCTCTATTATGTTCTCTTCATCTCCGGGAAATAAGCAGAAAGTTCTGGGTTTTAGTATCTTTGGATCTGCATAATTGTGTACAATACATTATGTTTGGGTAGCTGGTAAGATACTATTTTGGATAGTTGATTTAACTTTTCTATAGTCCTGCATTAACTGTGAATCGGTTGATTTAAATCTTCAACCTACTCTTCCAGTTAATCCACACCCCACTTGTCATTAGGACCTGTTGCCTCTAACTCTCTATTATGTTCTCTTCATCTCCGGGAAATAAGCAGAAAGTACAAGAGGCTACTGTAATGGATTTTTAAAATACGGAATCCCACACTAAGAGCATCCACAATGGGAATAATCAAAATCAATAACCAAAATATGCCACATCAGCATTTGATTATCCATTTAGTTCATAATTAAGCTTAACAATCTCTACCTCCACATTGGTTATTTTTGCATCCTTAACAAAAAAAAACCCATAATCTACAATGCACATATGTCCAATCGCAAACGAGTTCCAATCACGCACTCGACCACACCAAATTATTCGTCTCGATGAGACGATTCCAATGTGGGGTGTTTTTAAGTTATTAAGTTTTAAGTTTAGTTATTGGGTTTGGTTATTGAGTTTTGGTTATTGGTAAAAGTTGTTAAATTTGGTTATTGAATGGGTGGAATTTGGTTATTTGTTAAAAGACTTGTAATTTGCTTATTACAATGAGAGGTATTTTTTGAGCATTGTTGTTAAATTTGTTTATCCACACCCATTTGCTTATTACAATGGAGATGCTCTAATTGCTCTCCAAATGCTAGAAATAAAAATGATGGTAGGTCATAGTTTCGAAGCCTGCCTACCAAAAACCAAAAATAACAAATAAACTTGAAAAACAATAGCTGGAGGCTTGTGCTGAATCTTTTTCTGTGAAATGTCTTACAGGGCTATGCGCTAATTGAATACGAGAACCGTGATGAGGCTCAAAAAGCTATCAGTGAAATGGATGGAACCGAGCTGCTCACCCAAAACATCACTGTCGATTGGGCCTTCAGCAGGGGTCCGTTTAAAAGGAGGAACATGAGGAGGAGGTATGTCTCATGTGAAATTACTGTGCCTATAAACAAATCCACTTATAGTTTGTATTGGAAAATGTCTGAATGAAATAAGTGATTTTTAAGGAAACTGAATGTAGTGATGGATGTAGAAATATTCTCTCTGTGATTGTATTGACATTTAACTTGCTTGTAAGGTGGGACTCGAAGCATATAAGTTCTCTTATCTGAGTGTTGGTTGCTCACGAGTCCGAACAAAATTGTCGTCCTTCGCATCCTATTTAGGTTGAAGAAGCATTGGAAATCAACAGCTTGCACACTCATTTTCCTTTTGTGATGTTCTTGGGATGTGACTTTACAACTAATTCCAGATTTTGTTTCTTGGTTGCACCTCCTTGGTTCCTTGTTTACGTAATATTTTCTTACCAAGAAATTGGATACAATATACGTGGACAAGATTAAATTGTGATCGTGACACTGCAAATCCGAGAAGAGTAGGATAAAGACCATAGATGTATGAATACAGGAGATGATATGAGTTCTGATGGTTGTCAGATTGAAAAATACAATAGATGATCTTTGGTGACAAATCCTGTAACGTATTTTATTGTCATTTCAGTTCTTGGTCGATCTGAGTCCTATCCGCTCATAAAGTGCTGTTCTTTTCCTTGCTATTGCAGGTCACCACGTGGACACCGATCAAGAAGTCCCAGGAGGAGATTCTAGTTATGCAATTGTTTTGAGGATTTCCTGCCGGATGAAAAACTGGATGTTTGGACAAGTTTTTCCTTTTCTTAACTTGTTACAGACTGTATGAATGATGTTAAATCTATTTGCTGTGGATCTTTTGCTCTCACTCACTTTGCCTGTAGTTTTCCTCGTCTTTTTCTTTTTTCTTCCCTCATCCCCAGTTTTAAAGTTAGCAGAGGAAATGGGATTGATTTCAGATGAGTTGCAACGGGGCATTTGCTTGTGCTTTAGGATTTACGGAACATTGCGATGTATTGAGGGGACTTGTTTATTGATTATATATTATGTATTTTGTGTTTGTCTTGTTAGAAAGCTTATCCGGGATCGGCTTATATTCCAACCACACTTTTGAAGCTCTTCAAATTTTTAAATCAAGTGTGTTCAACTTTATTACTTGCTTAATGAAATGATGCTGTTACTCAAATTAGCTCATCAAATTTTTAAATCAAGTGTGTACAACTTTATTACTTGCTTAACGAAACGATGCTGTTACTCGAATTTCGACTCGTGATTGGGAGCACAGGATTAGATTCAGGCTCAATGGAAAACAAACAGAGCGCCTAGCAATGCATCTTCGCATTACTCTGTTAACTTCATTTGAGTTTACCCGAAAGGGCAGGAACAAAGTTTAAATGCATTAGCATTCTTGAAGCTAGTTAATTTTTAAACCAAGGCTAAAGAACCATCCAATGGGCACAATCTAAGCCCTCTCCTAACCTAAGTCATACAATTTACGTGCGGGAGTGTTAGGGTGAAACCGTCATTCAAAAACATCCCAACATATTAAAATTTGTGATTGAGAGCAGGAGCGAAGTGCAGGGCATATTGGGTTTTTGGTACAGCTGAGGTGCATAAGATAAAGAGTTGCTTTAGTACCAGGCTTGTTTGCGGGATGTGGGCCTATTCCAAACCCCCTTGACAATTGAAACTGATTGATGTATTATTCAGACTTCGCCAAAATTGGTTGATTGTAGTCTTTTAATACCGAGGCTGAGTTTTTTTACGGAGCTAAATGGGTTAAAGGAATTTATTTTGCGAAGCAAAAAACAAAGAGAAATAAGCCCATTAATACCATCGGGGGGGGGGGGGGGGGGGGGGGGGGGGGGGGGGGGGGCTAAAACCGACTTATTTTCCTTCACAAAATATAAAGAGAAACAAGTCCCTTTAGCCCCATAGGGAAACTTGCCCTGAATGATGTCTCTGTCCTTCAAAGGCTGTCACTTCGCAAGGGAAGTGTTCATCGGGAGTATTATTAAGTGATTTTGGGTTTCATTTCGTGTACTGAATTCTAGATCTACGTTAGTAGTTATGAAGGGTGTTTGGCATCGTTTGTCAATGTCCCATAAGCATCAAACTTTTTATGAATGGAACAGTCATGAATAGGTACGGTTCAAGTTATTTCATCTTTGACATAATCAAAAATTAGTTATTTTACCAAGATTGTCGGGAACGAATCGTTCAAACTATCATTTTAATCCGATGCCGGTCAATGTGACATTAAAGCATTGTAAAAAAAAAAAAACACAATTGACACAAATTTTGAGATAAAGATGCTGCCATCATTTTTTTTTTATAGGCAACAGTAATATTTTATTAAGAAAAAAGGAAAGAGAATTCAACCAAAACATATTGCCATTAAGTTAAGTTTAAAAGAATGCAGTCAACTGTTTTCTTAAAACCCTGCAGTTTTTGATAAAATTAAGGGTGGTTTTGGATAGTTTGTCTTATTTTAAAAAAAATTGCTTTTGTTTATTTTGCTTTCTACTTTTGTGAATTATTGATTCGTCTCGACGAGAAGAATCAAAAAAATAAAAATTATCATCGAAACTCATATTTGTTTAAATAAAGACAAAAATTAAGGGTGGTTTTGGATAGTTTGTCTTATTTTAAAAAAAATTGCTTTTGTTTATTTTGCTTTCTACTTTTGTGAATTATTGATTCGTCTCGACGAGAAGAATCAAAAAAATAAAAATTATCATCGAAACTCATATTTTTTTAAATAAAGACAAAAATAAGTCAAAAAGTTTGATTTTTTGACCTTTTATTTTATTCTAAAAAATTTAAAATTTAGTTATAATTTTTTACTATTTTAATTTCTCTCGCCTAGAAAAATCAATATTCCAAAAAAAATGCGACATAACATTAACAAGTACTGTTACTACAAATGTTTTTGAATAAATTTTGTACCAATAAGTTAAAAGTGACTTATTGGTCAAAAACCCCAAAGTTTTTCTTAAAAAAAAAAAAAATCCCCAAAAGTTGAAGAGCCCTAATTTTCTTCTTCCCTCCTCTCTTCTACCTCTGCCCATGCACGCTTGGAGGCACAGCCACTAAAGTAAGTCACTCTCACTCTCTCTCTCTCTCTCCCTCTCTGGAGCTACAAGCAAGACAGCCATTGTTTTCTGAGAAAGTAAAAAAAGAAGAGAAAATACCGAAAACGAACTGACGTCTTCTACTGCTTTTGTTTGTTTCCAATAAGCCGAGTCGACGTTTTATTTCATAGAGTTTGAATTTGCGTTTGCTTTGCACTCACGATTCCGACCGCATAAGCTCTACCATTCATTACCTGTTTAGATTACTGCTCAATTTCTTAGCTGTACGTAGGTTCAGTAAGTGGATTTTAGTTATGTTGAGGTTTTCTTGTTTATTTTTTTACTCAAACAGCGAAAGATTATGTCTTGGGTTGTAATTTTTTAAGTAAATTTTTACTTGGACTTATGGATAGTCTGGTTAAGGTTGAAAAAACCCAGATTGCATGATTTCCCTTCACACATTGAGTGGTCCTATTCTTAGACCTCCACCCCTGCGCTTATTACCAATTCATACAACTTTCCTTATATATATATATATATGCATATATCTATATATACATAGGCAGATATATATGTTTTATCCCGGTAATGGAACTAATCGATATCTGCGTGTTGTAAGGTACTAGTGGACTAAATAAAAGTACGAAGGAACATGACTGTAGAAATGTGTAAGGGATGCGTGTTTTTTTCTGCTGATGAGTGTATCCGAGGCTTTTTGCTTCAACTGGTCCCCCGAGTACATGGAGTACCTGCGATAATTCCATATGGTAACTATTGGGCACAACCCTGGATGTACCCCTATGGGAGTGACTTACGCTTCATGGAAGTCACTTATGCTTGATGAGGCACTTATTACGGATCAACTTACCACTTGGCAACAGCATTAGTTGTACTGGAAGCTTGTTCTTATTCTTTCTTGCTGAATTGTTGAACATCTTTCTGGTACTTTTCTGAACAGAAAAATGGAGCAGAGATTGGCTAATACATGGAAGATGACTGTGAATGAGAAGAAATTCATTGAGACTGCTTTGGTAGCGGACATTAGAGTTGATGGTCGGCGTCCATTTGATTATAGACGGCTAACTATCAAGTTCGGTAGGTAAGAATTGTAAATGTGACTGTCAATGTTAATGGAATTGAATGAGGTGCAGGCATGTTTTAGGTACTTAACTTCTTTGAACCCCAATCTAAAAACAAGACTGAACTTGAAAACTGTCTGGTCATTCGGTATAGGTGTGTGGACATCCCATGCACATGGAGGCACAATTTGAGTGATGATGCATATAGTTCACCGCAAAAGTATGTAGCATGGGGGAGAAGGATGTGTGCTGTGCACCTGTTGTGGGGTCCAATTATTTGTTCTGAACTGTTCATTTTGTTTGTCTTGTCGAGTATGTAGTCCACATAAAAATTCAGGTTGATCGGGATTGGTGAACAATGAACTTACGTTTTTGTAAAAAATAAAGATCACCTACAGCTGTTTCTTTTCCAAGAAAAATGCATTCTGAAAACACAGTTACTGACACTTGTCCGACACTCAAATCCAAAGTGTCATTTTTTCTCAATGTTTTCCGTTTTGGACACTCCGGGGACACTCTAAAAAATGCTCCGGACAGTCTTGGGACACTCTCAAAACAAGTCGCGGGTGTTAAACAAAATATTATGATCTGATTGAGACTTAAACTTACGGAAGTCTTCTTTTTGTGTGACGAAGCATAACATTATTGATTGTAAAGACAAATAAACAATGAAATGCTTTTGTTAATTTTTTTTCGTGATATTATAAATCTGATATAAGGTACATATTGGTTTACATATTTACATTAGTGCCATATTTGGTTATTTTTTTATTCATATATCTGTATACATTAAAGACAAATTAAGGGTGTTCCCTGACGTGTCGTGTCCTTCAATTTTTTACAATTTACTTGTCCGAGTGTCAGTGTCGTGTCGCGTGTCCATGTCTGTGCTAAAGGCCGCATAAAGAGTTTGGTGAAATAACTCTATAACTTAAGCGGATGTCCTGAAAAAAGGAGGCGCTTCTACATGTCTCATCATGTGACTATTTAAGAAATAAGAGACTCCTCTACTGTCAATTTAGCTACCCATTCTTCCACTACCAAATGTTAAGGATAGACTTGTCTAATTTTGGATGTGGGTTTGGTACGTTGGTTACACCCATATCCAATTACCCTTGTCGCTCTGTTTAGACGTGGATGGTAGCTAGATCAAGTGACAACAAAGTTCCGACAATTCTTTTTACTGTTTTTTCTTGTCTTTTACCCTCTGAATATTAGTCTGCCATTATATATCTAAATTGTTCAGTTTCCTTTATAGATTTTGTAGACTTATTAGTTATTACAGTGCTTCTGTTTTGTGTATGTTAATTAATCTAATGAGTTAATTACCTTAGATTTATGTTTGTCTACCTACTACTACTCCTTCCTGAATTTTTTAAATTTTCATTGGGATGGCTAATATTATATACTCTGATGATAAAACTTGGACTTGTAGTTTAAGAGCCCCGTCTTTTTGTTCGATAGTAACTTAAAACAACATTTATTTACTTGTTGGCAGCAGTTTATGTTTGTATAGTCCTGTCAGTCTCTAGCATTATCCACTCATTGGCGCCAGTTTATGTTTGGTATGAATCATACAATTTGTCTATATGGATGTTATTTTCTTTCTCAAATTGAACTGGCACAGTTTGGCTGATTGATGGTACATTCCAGTGTTTATCATATTTGTTGTTGTCGTTTTGGACATGCCCCTCTGACTTGGTAAAATGATGTAGCTGTGCAAAGCATTTAAATAATGGCTTAATGTGCAGAGACGATGGTTCATCAGAGGTGCAGCTTGGCCAGACTCATGTTATGGGTTTCGTAACTTCCGAACTGGTTCAACCTTATCGAGATAGGCAAAATGAAGGGACCCTTTCGATCTTCACCGAGTTCTCTCCAATGGCTGATCCTTCATTTGAAGCAGGTCGTGCTGGAGAATCTGCTGTGGAGTTGGCACGCATCATAGACCGTGGTCTAAGGTGATTTTTATGTTTTTTTTTTTCTCTCTTCTTTTTTAGCGATCAAAAGGATTGGCTACGGCTTTGTTTCATAATATGGCTAAGGAGCCTAAGTTTTATGAACTTCAGTACATGTTTTTGGCTCATATTCTACCATAAGAACATACTGAGAATTTTTGCTTTTGTTGTTTCCTCTTCCTCATTGATTATTGTTATTGTAGTGGAAATCCCACCTATACATACTTGAGATCTTAAACATATCAATGTGATTTTGAATTCCCTAAGTTCAATGTACAGCTCCAGAAACATACTTTAAGCGGTTACTCTCTACTGTGACCAGAGTCGGATTTTAGCAGATCCCAGAGGGTCACGTTCCCGTCCTGCAATTTTTAATACTTGCACTAGTATCACTGTGCACTAATTACATCTTTCATTTACATTCCACAATAATTATATCAGTGCCCCTCAAAATTATGAAGCCAACCCCTCCTTATACCTCAAAACTATTGCAACATGTCACTATATTCTGGTGCTAGTTTGAGTGGATTAGGGGCTTTTAGTCTTTAAACATGCATGGAGATATACTTGGATACAAAATCATCTGATTATGCTTGATTGTGAGAAAGAGTTTTCAAGGTTATGACTAATAGGTGTCCCCTCCGTGCCGAATTCCCGGATCCTCCATGCCGAATTCCTGGATCGTCCGCTGACTATCACCATTTTTAGAAGGATCCGTAGCACTCCATCAATCTTTATTACATAAGATGAACGGTGGGTGTTCTCAGAGAATAAGAAAACAGATTTGGTAGGGCTTGATAACCAAACCAAACTAAGCATTGTGTCCTAGTAATAAATTGGCTTGGCTACATGAATTTCTTTTCTCCATTCTGCTCCGTGTAGGACTTTGTCTTGATATGAGATCGATTGTTTTTTTTGTGTGGATAAGTAGTGATACAGATGTATATAACTTGCAGGGAAAGCCGGGCAGTAGATATGGAATCACTTTGCGTTATTGCTGGGAAGCTAGTGTGGGCCATTCGCGTTGATCTCCACATTCTGGACAATGGGGGGTAAGTAGTAGTAGAATTGAAAATGCAAGGAAATTTCTAATGTGTTTCTTGAGCAATACGTCAGATGTGTCCTTTTCTCTTTCTTGATTACGGGAACAGAAATCTTGTTGATGCTGCCAACATTGCTGCTTTGGCTGCTCTGTCGACATTCCGGCGGCCTGAATTTACATTAGGTGGTGAAGGCGGTCAGGAAGTGATAATACATCCACCCGAGGTAAGATGCTTTACTTATTCCTTTAGGTGTAATGGTTTAAATAAACGTAATGGCGTAGACATTAATCTTAGTTCTCTGGACAATAGTTGTAAACCATCTGTAGGAATATTCTGAAGTACTGGACAAGGTAAATAGAAAAAAAAATGTTAATACTTACATAGCTCTTATTTCCCATTATTATGTAATACGAATTTAGAACCTTATATGGACAATTTTGTAGCTTTCTTGTTTGATAGTGTATGAATATACTTTTGTGTTGTGTGTGTAGGACAATTTGTTGTTTCCTCATCCATCATGAGTAATATCCTCCCTGTCCAGACTCCAGACCTGTGAGGTCGATAACAATCTTATCGTGTCATGTCCATGCCTTGTCCAGTTCTTTCCTTGTGTTTCTAGTTGTAACAGATACTCCCCTTTTGTGCCTCGTCGACTCTGAATCCTTTGACTTGATTTTACTACACAGATACTCCATTTGTTTAAGTTCTTTTGTGTTGTGCTTGTGCCTCGTGGGGTGCTTTAGTAAATATTTGCACTTAATTGACGAAGTTATGATGCAGGTTATCTGTCCAATAAAGGCTAATATGTTGTCTTGGTCCTTTCACGAATTGTTTTTCCTTATGGTGAATTGCGATTCATTAGCTGATAGTTTAACATTTGTTTCATTTTGACAGGTGAGGGAGCCGCTTCCTTTGGTAATCCATCATTTCCCTATAGCAGTAACCTTTGGATTTTTTGGTGATGATAACATTGTGGTAGGCAAACTAAGTCCTAAAAGTATTTTGTTCTCTATTCATTAAAGAACACCGTTCCAAGTGTCACATTCACTTTGTAATTCATTTGGTGCTGCCTAGGTAATAGACCCAACCCATAAGGAAGAGTCCGTTATGGGGGGAAGAATGATTGCTACACTCAACACAAATGGGGATATTTGCGCCATTCAGAAAGCTGGAAGAGTGGCCATCATGCACACAGTCATCATGCAGTGTTTGAGAATAGCTTCTGTGAAGGCTGGTGATATAACAAGCAAGATAAAAAATGCCGTGAGTTTTTCCTTTGTGTGGTTGTTTGTTCGACATTGTGTCTGGTATCGTGTCGTTAACTCTTAGAACTATACAACATATCTATCTACTACTTATAAGACTGGGGCATCCTACTGTTTTTCCACCAATGGATGGAGCCGAAAGAAATGTGCACTTTCCTCCTTAGGCCAAGAGACTTCAGAGCTGGTGATCTAGTCCTCAGGAAGGTTGATCCAACTAGAAAGAAAGTGGGCAAGCTGGGAAAAAAACTATTGGGGCCTCGGGATTAGTTGGGGTATGCCTATTTTGACGTGAACGGGTTATATAAGAAAAATAAAATGGGGAAATAAATATTCATATCTCATGGTTAGGCATCTCCTGGGCCTTGGATGTAAGCTCAATAATGAGAAGGGGGCATCTTGTCCTTTAAGATGAGCAATAAAGGGTGCATCTAGCTATAGAGTCGGAGCTAGTTGGCGGGGTGTGTGGCACACTTGCCACCCTGGTTTTTAAAAAAGTTGTATTTTACACTAACGGAACTTGCTGGTATCCAAACAACTTGGTTTTTCACACAAATGATGAAAAGACAGCCATTTAAAAGATGAATGGTTCGGATCATTAAAAATATCTGAATGACTTTTATTCAAAGACCACAGGAAAATTGAATCAATCTTTGTTTTGTTTTGGTTTTTTTTTTTTTAAACAAAAAACAAAACCCAGGACAAAGCCTAACTTTACAAATTATCCTTTCTCGTCATATTGTTACTAAAAATATACGATGATACCAGTGGACGCCCGTAAAACCGCGCAATCCCTAAACCTAATCCTGGCTCCGCCATGTCTAGCTACCCAAATGGCAAGGATGAGGTTATTTTGAGTTGGGTATGTGTAAAACTACTGATTTTCGGGGTTGAAACTAATTCAGTCGATCCTTCTTCTATGTTGGGAAGAATTGATCTTGCACGACTCTAGTGTTCTGATGGAGTTTGTCCCACATCGGTTAATTATCTCCTTCAAAACTACTATATATGAGCCTGGGCGGCCTCTCCACTTATTGCCAATTGGTTTTGAGTTGGATGTTTTAACGTGCTCCATTATATCATTCACTAAGCTTGAGTGGTGAGTACCATTACTAATGGCCTATGATATTACTTCGAAAAATGGAATTGCTTACTCTTTGACGTCAGAACTTTTTTTCTCCTGTCAAGAATTATATAAGGATGTTATGTGTAATGGCAACAGTTGGCACTCAGCAGTTAATTTTATGTGTGAAGTGGAAGGGAGGTCATGTTGATGACAATCTAATTGTTTTTTTGTTGTTCGATAAGTAACTATCATTCTCATATTGAATAGACAAGGCATGTTCCACGTATAATTTCCTGTTAAACTCTGAAGGTTGAATCATACAACACTGAAAGGGCACTGAGGAAGATCAAACGTCACTCTTCTGCTGCTTTGGATGTTCATAAACCTGTTGCTGACTGGGAGACCCAGAACCAATCCGTTGATCAAAAGCGAATGAGTGATTTGCCAGGGCATCAAGAGAGGTTAAAGCTGATATCAAAGGAAAGCGGAGTCAGTCAGAGCAATAACATGGAAGGTGAAAGTCAATCATCTTAAAATGTAGAGATGCGGTGAAGAGCCACTATTTCGGTGTTTCCTATGCTCCGTCCTCCCACTTTATTTGTCCATTTTCACTATTGCGGAAAAATCATCTTTGTTGTCTCTTTAACATCTGTTATGGAGGATGCTCAAAACTTTGAGTGAAAGAGCTAATTGAGATCTTTTGGTTGGAGAATATCACGACAATACCGATCAAAGTGCTTATTTCCCAAAAATGGACAAACAAACTGGGATAGAGGCAGTATATGTATTTTGATTCTGAATTAGGTTTAAATCCTCTTTCAATTTGCTTGCAGGAGTGTTGACACCCAATAAGCTGCCAGAAGAGTCGACAGACGAGAAGCCCTCTGAAACTGAATCTGACCAACTTAATGCTGATATTATGCCAGCCCATTCCCCAGATGGGGCAGTGGGAACTGTAGTAGAGACAAACAGAAAAAATACTTTAGCGGATGCAGTGAAGCCTAAGCACAAGAGGAAAAAGAAGTCATCCTCCAACATTGATGCAAGTTAGCTGAACAAAATCTTTTCTAGGTATGTTCTTTGTAGACTTTCTTGTGCTGAATTTCTAAGCTTGAATCAATAGAGTAAATGATTCAACTGGTGCACCCCACGAAATTGACAGGGTTGACCTGGCCTTCAAAATGGGGGTAGGGTGTGATTACATCGAATGCATTTTTAGTATGGGCTTAAGTGAGATCGGATTTACTACGGATCAAACACTAAGTCTTCTGGTTTCATATACTAGTTGTAGAAGAAAATGAGTTGATCATCTATGTTTATAAAGATGAGTTTGAGAAATTTTTGCTGTTATTCGACTGTGATGCATCGATCGAAAGAAACACCAATCTAAGAAGTCACTTTCAGTTGACTCATGGGGCCTTGTGTTGAATTCTTGTTTTGTGTGCAAGCTCCTTTTTATTATTTATTTTGAACATCGCAAGCTGTTTATTTGATCAGGTTGTTTAGTCTTTTTTCTTTTTCTCCTTGAAATCATGTGATGATTTTAAAGTGAGGTATGATGACAACCTAAGAAAAACCTAAGCACCTGAGGAAAACATAAGCTCCTGTCTCACATGTTTATTAATCTAGCTCAACCTTGTCATTTTGGTGGATTATGCCCTTTTGTTTTGTCAGAACTCCATTAAAACGAAACAATCCTTTGATAATTCTGTTTGCTTCTACCTGAGTAAACATCGTGGAAGATAGTCTTAACTACAGAATGAGATCGGTGATAGAATGAAACACTTTCATAGTACAAAATATTTGCACTACGGTTTCTTACTATGGTTCTTCTGCAGGTCCTCGCTTATGTTTCTTTGCCGTTCTGTTATACCCTATGCAATCCATGTAGAGTTATAAATGTTTCCGAAGTTGCATGGAGCGTTTAGTCTTGTTTACTTTGAAAAAGACACCATAGAGGAAACGCCTGCAGTATTAATCTTCATTCGGGGTTTTGTTTTCTGCAAACTCAAGGATTGCCTCGTCTTCGAAAAACAGAAGGGAGTAGTTCTAGCTGTTGGCATAACCCTAAGTTACATTTTGTAGCATTATTAGATGGTGGTTTTACGATGAAACATGCTTGTTTTTTTATACATCAAACTGCTGAACGATAGTTTGAATCCCAGTTGAAACATCGACATTGGTGTACAATTTAAGTGAGAAACTATTAGGTCAGTTGTTCGGTTAGAACATTAGTGGGCTTCCAAGTTAAAATTTCGTTGTTCTAGTCAGGTACACCTGTATGATCTGATTGAGTTTGTGTTGCATCTTTTGCTCTCTCCCTCTCTCTCTCTCATTATGAATGGACATTTGTTTTGGGTACACCTTGTGGTAATGGGTTCCTCCTTGCTGTTGGAACTTCCTCACAAATGATTAATACTAACAAGTTTCTAATCTACGAGAAGTATACAAAGCTTCTTGTTTCTGGTTAGAAAATGTTCTATTGCAATGGTTAAAACTTCAATTATTATTATTATTTTTTAGAACAGGAGTAAGTTGATCAAAGGGATAAGTTCTTTCTTAAAATAAAAGGCAAGTAATAGTATGTAGTAGGTTTGAACACTCAACTTTTTCTCATATAGCTGTGAAATGACATTCATTGATTGTTACTAATAAGGGCTCTTGAAAAATGAGAAAAGTGCAATTTTTGTTTTTTAAAGAACGTGAAAGTTGCCACAGTTCGAGTATTCTGCCAAGGATCTTCTGTATAGTCGGAGACTGAAACTAGTCAAGCACATAAACTGTAGATTGAAGGCCACGACCTGGAGCAAGTTCATCCAAAATTTCCTCATTTCTGCAATGGGGAAATTTTGGATGAATTTCTTCCAAGTTGTGTCCTTCATCAAGGAGATCTTTTATCCCCTTATCTGTTTGTTTTGTGCATGGAAAGACTGTCTATATTGATTAATAACAAAGTTGAAGAAGGATGTTGGAAAGGGATTAAAGCTTCTGAGCATTAACCACGTAACTCATCTATTCTTTGCTGATGATCTGATCCTTTTGGTACTGTGAGTACTGATAATATGAGTACTGTTAAAGCTATAATGGATGTGTTAAATGAATTATGTGTGATTTCTGGCCAAACCATCAATATTAACAAATCCAAAATTTTTGTTTCCCCCAATATTTGTAGAAATAAAGCTAAGAGAATAAGTGATTATTGTGGTATCCAATTCACTAATAATATGGGCAAGTACTTGGGGGTCCCTCTATTCCATAAAAGGGCTAGCAAACAAGATTTTAACCACATTATTAAAAAAGTCCAGAACAGGCTTGCTGGTTGGGTGTCAAACACTCTTATGCTTTCTGGTAAGGCCACCTTGGTGCAATCTGTTTCCTCTACTATCCCCAGTTACTCTATGCAAACCATGCTCCTACCTGCTTCAGTGAGTGATGGACTGAACTGGATTAACATAAACTTCTTGTGGGGTGACACTCCTGAGTAAAAGAAAATTCACCTGGTTAAATGGGATAAGGTGTGTAACAGCAAGGAGTGTGGTGGACTGGGTATCAAAAAGGCTAGAAAGCAAAACCTAGCTCTTCTGTCCAAACTTGGTTGGAAGGTTTCTAACCATGAAGAAAGTTTGTGGGCTAATATCCTCAGCGATAAGTATTTGAGGAACCACATCATCTCATCCTGGCCTAGAAATAGACCAGCATCCCATGTTTGGAGAAGTATTGTGGATACTAAACATGTCCTAGAGAAAGGGGTGAAATGGATTATTGGAGATGGTAAAAATGTGAGCATATGGCATGATTGATGGTGTGGGGATAAACCTTTAGCTCTATCTCACCCTAGGGATCATGTCACTAGTAATCAGTAAGTGGAGGATCTAATTGTTAATGAAAACTGGTATCTTGAGGATATTGCTCATTATGTGGATGATGCTACGCTAAAAATATAAGGGCTATCACTCTCCCTATGTACACCCAAAGCTCTGACCATCCAAGTTGGGTAGGAACTGAAAATGGCTTGTTCTCCACCTCTACTGCCTATGATGTTGGTATTAACAAGGAAGACACGGACTTGAAGGGTTGGAAATTGAAAACTCCCGCTAAATTTAAAACTTTTATTTGGCTCATTCTGCATAACGAACTTCCAACCAATGAACTCCGTGCCAGAAGAGGCATTACAACCTTGGATCTTTGTCCAAGATGTAATACTTGTTCTGAAACTACTCAGCACTTATTCGGGGGATGTGACAAAGCTAGGGAGCTTTGGAATCATATTCCATGTTATCACCTGTTAAGAGGAAATATGAATGCCTCCTTTTCCGAGTGGATTTTCTTAAATCTGAAATCCAAGAGACTGTCTGCCGATGGAAATAATGTACAAGGCACACGATTTTTATAACCACTTTGTGGCAGATTTGGAAGGACAGAAATAAAAAATGTTTTGATAATGTTGATATACCTCCTTCTGTTAGTGCTAGGTCAATTATTTCATACTCTTGCGAAATTGTGGAGGCTTTCAAATCCCCCCTTTTAGGTGATACCCTTATTGCTCATACTAATACATGGACTAAACCACTTGCAGGTATCATCAAGCTTAATACGGATGGATGCTGGTACGAGGCTAATGGAAAAGGTGGCATTGGATGCATATTCAGAGACAACAATGGAGACTGGATTTTGGGCTTCTACGGCAAACTTACTTTTACCTCCAGCTTGGAATCTGAATTATGGAGCATTTACAAGGGCTTGGAGATCATCTTTGAGAAAAAAACTAGCCAGTGTGAAAATTGAATCAGACTCTCTCAATACGGTGAACTTGATCAAAGAGGGCAACCCAGGGAATCACCTACTCAGTGTGGTTATCAATGAAGCTCACTACCTTATGAACAGTACCAACACCTCGATAGACCATATCTATCGCTCGGCAAACCAATGTGCAGATCACTTTGGTCGAGTTGGGGTAGAACAAGATGTAGACTTGGTAGTTGAAACTCATATGCCTCTCTATTAGAGATAGCCTCCAGTTAAGGCAGGTACTAGACTAGTTTGGTACTCGTGGCGAATCTAGCTTTTGCTTCTGTTTTGTTTGGTCTGTATGCTAATATGTATGCCACTATGCACTCTCACGTGATGCGGAACTCTTTTCCTTAATGTTCTTTATGAATTTCCAATTGACCGAAAAAGAGAAGAGGTTTGATAGGGAACTTGACATGAAATATCCATGAAAGTGTAATGGACGGTCCAGATTCACACTGTATTTGTCATGTACTCTAACATTTTCCCAGATGAAAATCAGCAAGTAAGATCAGTTTGTCCAATGGGTTAGAACCACATCCAAGTAGTAATGTGAAGAACTCTGAACTACAATGTAAAAAATACAAATCTATGGCACAACATCAATAACAACATAAACAAAATTTTGGATTAAAAAGAGAAGAAGGGGCCTGCTATGAACAAAAACATAGCCTTTAAGAGTTCTTTTAAAATTCGGATCATTAATTGTCAAAATAGACGGTGAGATGAAGCACAGTTGCACGCTCTTGCTCACAGCAGTCAGCAACCCCCCCTTCCATTAAAAAGAGGAAAATTTTTAGAGCCACGAACTAAAACACACAAATACACACTCACAAAGATGTGGGCCTCACACATTAGAGATGTTTAGTGTGTGTGAGCTCTACATGCATTGTGAGTGTGTGTTTATTTGTACTTGTACTTCTTGTAAAAAGAGTCATTGTAACCTAAGTCAAATAGTACACACGGATAAGCCAAAGCAAAAGTGAAAATGAGAGCGTGAAAATACCTTCCAAAAAAATATATCTTACTAGAATTTATGAGAGCAGAAATTTAAGAGCACAGGTGTGTTTTCCTAAAGAGCTAAAGGGGCTTACGTCCCTTTGTGAAGTGTAAAAGAAAATAAACCCCTTCGGCCCCATAAAGAAACTCGGCCGTAAAAGCGTAGAAAAGGAACTAAGAACAGGAGTGTAAAGTACATCGAAGGATTAGGTTAACATGAGTTGTAATTTCTAACTTTACATGGATTTTTAATGGAAAATGATACACCCACCGAACCAATTCCACCACACCGCCCACCGCACGCTAGCCGGGCCCACTCTGGCCACCGGAAGGCCGATCTGAACCGTCCAAAAATTCTAAAAAAAAAAACCGAGTGGGCTCTCGCGAGAATCAACAGCATCCGACGTGTATAAGTGCTCGATCTGAACTTCTATTTTTAATGGCTCGGATGATCTGATTTTTTGAAGTTCGGATCGAGTACTTACACATATCGGATGCCGTTGATTCTCACGTAGGCCCACTCGATTTTTTTTTTAAGAATTTTTGGACGGTTCGGATCGGCCGTCCGGTGGCCGGAGTGGGCCCGGCGAGCGTGCGGTGGGCGGTGCGGTGGAATTGGTTCGGTGGATGTATCATTTTCCATTTTTAATACCAAGAATAAAGGTGTGAGATATGTGTCCGATGACAATACCCAATTCAAACAAGTTAATTACTCTGGTTTTTATGATATTTGAAAGAAGAGAAGCTCGCAATGACAAGAAAAAAACCATTTCTATCGGGGGGAGAGAGAGAGAGAGAGAGAGAGAGAGAGAGAGAGAGAGAGAGAGAGAGAGAGAGAGCACATTGGAAATATAATTTCACATGTTATCTTTAACATACGGTACAATACAAATTAAGTATTTAGGATGTATCCCCTTCCTCATACTCAACATTAGACACATGTTCCCACATAAGATTTAAGTTTACAACAGTACAACACTTAATAAAAATACTTGTGTTAAGGGTGGCACGGACAATATCTACAATACCTCGGTCAGCTAATGCGTTCCACTTATAGGTCAGGGTTCTCGGGTTATACCCGTGACTCTTTGGATGCCAAGGACGTGGTGGTGATCTTCTAGTGCCTACGAGACGGAGATGACAAGGCTGGTCCATGGATTTACCTTCTGTTTACCGCATTTTGCTCAAAGGGTCGAAGGAACAGAAGAACGTTGAACATGTGGACGCTGGTGTAAACCTCAACTACCTCGGTACAATCCTTAACCGCTGCAGAAATTCAAAGCGTCTTCCTCTGCATACCAGCTTGGCTTTAGCCGAAGTATAGGGATAAGATAGATCCTTAAACAAATTCTGTATTTTCCCTTCTGCCACTCAAGTCTGAAGGGAGATACCTGCACCCGAAAAGTATATAAAAGATTAGGTAGGTCATAGGTGAGAAAAAAAGGAAAGAGACATTGTATGGATATACTTCCTATTAGGATAATTTCAGGGAGGGAAAACGACGGAAAATGTGTTATTGTCCCCTCTTATTTGAGGCGGGGACAGGATGAAACCAAGAAAAGAGAAGATTTATATTTTCTTTTCTTTTTGGGATAGAAGAAGGGCAGAGAGAGGAATCTTCGAACCTAAGGAGTCCTTACCCAATAGGGACAGGAGGGGCCTCGCCTCGACTTGCTCGGTAATGTTGAACCCGGGGTGTGTGGTGTGCACAAGTGCACAACAGGCGCCCCCAATTTGGTAATGTGGGAATACAGCACAGAGAAGATCTGCAAGCTCCCTCTAATCGGGTGTTTTACAGCTTGATCCCAAAATTGGTGCTCTAGGATTATTAGTACTCCATGAGTCTTCTCAAACGTCATCCAAAATACTAGAAACCATGTGAATCTATGCCACTGAAGAACCAACCATCCTCGGGTACAACATGAGGTTTTCTTATGGAATATAATGGTAATTATGAACACCACTAATTGACTAAAACTAGGAATAAAATTGATTATAATTAAGTCCCATTCCACAGCTTTCCAAATTGAGTAACGGTCATGTTGCTATCAGATTGTGAGTCATGTATTGGCAGTCTTATTATCAGAAAATAATTTCAAGCATCTGTGGTCATGAGTTATCAAGTCTTCCAGTAACAATTATAGCCACATAATCTCACAAATGCCATGAACGCTCTATATTCAGCTTTTGCATTTGATCTTGGCCAAAATTGTCTAGTTTTAACTTTGAGAAATAATAAGATTCGCTCTTATAAAGTCACACAAGTACATCCCAACATTCTTGTCTCTTTGAGAAGGTTGAGAATATACTTTTGCTAGGAGGTAAAGATGCCCTTAGCAGATTTGACAACATCAATCCCAAGAGAGTATCTTAATGGTTCTGGTGGGGTGTTTATCCAGCTCTCCTTCTGGATCTTTCGTTGGATATGGACGGAGCTAAACCTTCTCTAACCTTGATCTGCAAGACAAACACCATTTACTGCCTAACCTGCCGTGGTTAGCCGGAAGGCACTCCAATGCTTAAGTCAGGCTCAACTCCAAGAGAGGAAAGTACAAAGCTCTGGGTGAACAATAACAATGTACCATTGTGCCTCTCTAGGGTTTAGAACTATACTTTACATAGAATGACTTGATTTAGGTTCCAAGTAAGCTTATGCCAGGAACACTGCAACTGCTTCTTGGATTGACGCACCGTACGGCCACGTGATCAATACTGATCCACCACTAACCATGCAGACTTTTCATCTTCACCCGGGCCTGGACCTAGCTCTGCAATACAACAGACGTGGGCATATATGCCTCAGGCCACACTCACATCCCAGTGTGCTGGCCAAAGCGTACTGGTTTGGCCCAAACACTCAGTGCTTTGGGTTGCCCACTCGCCAGGCACAATAGTGTTTTGGGTGGCCCACTGGCGGGGCCCAATTGGCATTCTGGTTCAGCCCACCACAGCCCCGAGTCCTTGATCTTCAAATCCTTGGCTAGAAGAGATTTGAGATATCCTCCATATCATTTCCAACCCTTTTTTTTTTGGTTAAGTACATATCAATTCCATCCTTACTATATCATCAAGGTACTTGATTTGAATAGTGCTCTCAACTCGCAAACTTTTCCTTTCGTAGCATCATATCATGAGACGAAAACCCTAGTGGGATATCCATATACGAGTGTCCTAATTAACATGAAGAATGCATTCTTCACATCTAATTGCTTAAAATACTAATTGTAATTAGTATCACAAGAAAGTAGAGCACGAAGGGAGTTTATCTTTGCTACAGGAGCAAAGGTCTCCTCCTAATCAACATTGTATAATAAAGTCCTTCCCTAGCCACAAGTCTTGCCTTGCAACTCTCAATTGGTCTTCTATTTGCCTCACAACAAACATTTTCAGCCCCTTCATTTCTACCCCTCCTAAAGAGATACTAATTCTCAAGTGTCATGTTCTTTAGGTTTGTCATTCACTATACCAGAGCTTCTTCCCACTTATGATCGGTGAGACGATACAGAAGGAAGAGACGATACAAATACCCGATATGAAGGCGATAATTAAGTATTTGAAATTACCATACATATGGGATGTTAAGCACACTTCCTAACTCCTTTCTTTTCGTTTTCTTAAAGAATAGAAAGATGAGAGTAATCAAGCACAATAGTTTGAGGTACATTACCAGATGGATCAATTGAAAAAATCTGATATTGGAGAAGGAGCTAACGACTGGTTTGGTAGCCCATGAGTAGTTTGATCCATCCGACGTTGAGATAAAGTCTTCATGTCAGTCATATCCTATCGTCCACTAATGTCTTGCTCCGTACCCCTCTCAACAAAATTTTTCTTCCTCCCGATCCAAGAGTAGGACTCATTCTTCTCTCCCTTTCAGTAAAGTTAAGCCTGAGAAACAAAGACTCGCAAAGAAACGATGTCAACATCTCTCTTCATCATTGTAATACTCCCCAAAAGAAATGTCTGAGGTAAAGAAAAGATTCATTTTCCTCCATATTTATTGTATTTAATTTACTCCATTCAAACTTTCTGCACCCATAAAGTTTCTTCTTTTCTCCCTAATGTTCTTCAAAGCAAAATTTTTATTTATAAAAAGGCAAATTTTCGTAGTTGTCTCTCTAGTTTTACGGTTGTCTCAATTTCATCCCTCTAGTTTCAATTGCTACGAAATAAACCCTGTAGCTTGTTTTACGTTCCAAATTAGTAAAATCGTTAACACTGTTAATGAAACTAACAGAAAAATATGATTAAAAAATTAAGTGTTCCAATTTTCAATCCGGTTGAACCGGTATGAAAATCTTATTTTTTTGATCATTTTATCCTAGATGGTCGCAATGAATTTTTGGCTCTAAGGTCTTCCAACAAACACCCGAAAACTCCTTATTTAGTTTCAGAGCTCTCTTAGGATACTCATTGAAAAACTTTAAAGTCAAAAATCCATTATGACCATTTAAGATAAAATGATCAGAAAAAAATAAGATCTTCGCACCGGTTCAAACGGATTGAAAATTAGAACACTTATTTTTTTACACCGTTTATATATTAAAAAATATAGTTAAAAAATTAAGTGTTCCAATTTTTAAACTGTTTGAATCGGTGTGAAGATCTTATTTTTCTCATCATTTTATCTTAAACGGTCATAATGAATTTTTTGCTCTAAGGCCTTTCAATGAGCACCCTAAGAAAGCCCTGAAACTAAATAACGAGTCTTTGGGTGCTCGTTGAAACAGCCTAGAGGCAAAAATTCATTATGACTATCTAGGATAAAATGATCAAAAAAAGTAAGATCTTTGCACCGGTTCAACCGGATTGAAAATTGGAACACTCATTTTTTTACACCGTTTATATATTCAAAAATATAGTTAAAAAATTAAGTGTTCCAATTGTTAATCTGTTTGAATCAGTGCGGAGATCTTATTTTTCTGATCATTTTATCTTAAATAGTCATAATGAAATTTTGGCTCTAAGGCCTTCAATGAGCACTAAGAAAGCCTTGAAACTAAATAAAGAGTCTTTGAGTGCTCGTTGAAATGGTTTAGAGCAAAAAATTCATTGCGACCATCTCGGATAAAATGATCAAAAAAATAAGATCTTCACACCGGTTCAAACGGATTGAAAATTGGAACAATTATTTTTTTACACCGTTTATATATTAAAAAATATAGTTAAAAAATTAAGTGTTCCAATTTTTAAACTGTTTGAATCGGTGCGAAGATTTTATTTCTGATCATTTTATCTTAAACGGTCATAATGAATTTTTGGCTCTAACGCCTTTCAATGAGCACCCTAAGAAAGTCCTGAAACTAAATAAGAAATCTTTGGGTGCTCGTTGAAAGGGGTTAGAGCCAAAAATTCATACCACCATCTAGGAGCACTAAATTTTTTAATCATATTTTTTCGTTAGTTTCATTAACGGTGTTAATGATTTTACCAATTTGGAACGTAAACAAACTCCAGGGTTTATTTGGTAGCAATTGAAACTAGAGGGACGAAATTGAGACAACCGTAAAACTAGAGGGACGACTACGAAATTTGCCCTCTATAAAAAAGCAACTAGGTCAACAAAATTTAACACAAATCACTGTCTTCTATTAGCATGTTACAAAACTATTTGTTATGTTCCATCTACATAATTAATGTGAGGTATCTTTTATTTACTGGCAATCTCAAGTTACTGAAGAGGTCCTCTAATGCGATAGAGGGCTTGAGGCCTTCGGGCCTAAAGCCAACCTGAAATGTAGGCACAGTGCCTATTTGTTTATAAATTGTGTTCTCATGGTTTTATTGTTGTTTTCCTTTTCTTTTGTTTGTGGGAGATTGATTCATTATGTCCTAGATTAAAATATATTGCACACTTGAGTTGCTCTTTTTTTCTTATCAATTTATTTTAGACAAAACTCATACAAATCTATTAGGGTGTTTTAACCAATATTTTGTTTTTTTCATCAACAAAAGAAATTTCATATACATGTATATACCTCTAACAATATGAAATCATTACAATAGGGAAAAAAAAGGCATTGAGAGAGCTTCGAAGAGGGACAATGACTCTTCTGGAGCTTCTACTTGCAAAAATCAATCTACCCTCTTAAGCCTGTCGATTTTTTAAAAAAAAATTAAAAACAATCTAACCAACAAAAAACAAAGAAAATAAAAGAATAATTGTCAAGGTGTCAGCATTGCTAAACAATAAAACCCAAAAACACAACCCAAAAAAATAAACACAGCTCGAGAATAGCTAGTCATGGCACTGCACGAGAACACCAGCAGTTCAGCAAAAATGAGTATTTTGATGGTTCAATTTGGTATGTCTTTCTTTTCTCTTTATTTTATTTTCTCTAATTTTTACAATGAAAAACTTGCAACATCTACATCATTTTACTCCTTAAATGTTAGGGAAAAAATTGCAATTAAATAAAGCAAAACATTTTGGTCCTAATTGATCCCTATATATTCTTGTCTATATTATAAGATTTTTGATTAAATATTTTTGTCGAGAAATATCACAACATACTTTGACTCTTTATTTACTTTCAAGTTTCAAACTCTATGTGTTAGACTCTCTTTTTCATCCTACATTTTAGTCTTCACCCGAATATGAATCTAAATGAAAGAATTGCATAAATTCAATGACAATAAAATTTAGAGTCACCTCATAAGCACACTATGCTTACAAGTGTGGTAAACTCCGCAACCAAGTATCTAGTAGGGCCCCTTTCAAAAGAAAGAAAGAGTATCTGTTAGGTCACCACACTTGTGAGTATGTGTGATATTTCAAGGTGCGTACCACCAGTGTTTTAATAATGCGTAGTTGAATTACTACCTACCCATAGGATCCAAGTGGGGTGGTTTAAGTGGAAGAGCGCTACTGGTGTACTGTGTGACAAGACGGTACCCAAAAATTGAAGGAAAATTTTTATGGAACTGGCATCAGACCAGCGATGCTTTACGGGACAGAATGTTGGCCTATTAAGGAACAACAGGTGAACAAGATGAGTGTAGCGGAAATGAAAATGTTGGTGGATGTGTGGCAAGACTAGAAGAGACATGATTAGAAATGAAATGGTTCGTGAGATGGTAGGTGTAGCATCCATAGAAGAGAAGTTGAGGGAAAATAGGCTAAGGTGGCCTGGGCATGTCTACCGTAGACCAGGAGAAGCAGTAGTTAAGAGAGCGGATAGGATAACTTTGGGTAGCAAGACATAAATTGAGATTAGATGCTGTGGTGCGCAACGATATGAGTATAGTAGATTTGTGTGAACAAGTGGCCATTGACAGAGCTCAATGGAGGAAAAGGATTCATGAAGCCGACACCAAGTGATTGGGACTTAAGGCTCAGTTTGGTTTGGTCTGTGTAGTTGAATTACTACCTTTTAGACATACTCTTCATCTTAGAGCATTTTTGGCAGATTATTTAACACCAGAAGTGTACTTTGCTACCTCATATAACATCTTGATGGGTGACTATTTATGGTGCACTCTTAGAGATCCCATCGATCCTTCAAACACTATTTTGTCAATAAAAACAATAACCATTGCAAAAGATGAAAAATAAAGCACAAAAAACAAGAAAGTGAAAGTTTTATGAATAAATAAACAATCCTAGTCTGGCATTTGAAGGGTGGGTAGTAAAATTTGAAGGGTGAGATAGTGTTTTGGAGTCTGTTGGAGCATGTAAGAGCGTCTACAAAGCCCGTGGAGCTGTAACGAAAAGTTTTGGCATACTCTCTTAATCCAACCATGTGCCAATTTGAGAGCCAAACACAACATGGATTTGGCTGCCGCCCAATTTGCTTCAAATTTGAAGCTTGCTGCGGAATTGAAGTTTTGACCTTTTGCAATTTTAAAAGTGTCCTTTTTGTATTTTTCCCTAAAAAGTGCATTTTTTCCCTATAAAATTGAACTTGAGAAATATATTTGTTTCATTCACGCTATGGACTCCCATACTCTCAATTTAACCTCTCTTTTTTTCTTGACAACAATTTCAAGTTTATGGTGATGTGGATGAAACCACAAACAAGAAGACTAGTATTTATTTGTTTCCTTCACACGATCGATTTATTGTGATTGTTATTTACTATATGATGAACCCGAATTTTAATTCGTTTCATCAATAAAATAAAGTATTTTTCCGCATAAGTTGTTTTTATTTTTATTTTATTTTTTATGTTCTTATGGGAAAAAAATTAGTACCAAATAATTTTTAGTGAAGAATAACAATTTGACTCAAGGAGAGGGAGGTTTGACTTAATTATGGCCAAATATAATTAAGTTTCAAATTAATTTACTAAATATAATTATTGGATTTCAAAACAATTAAAAGTTGAAAAGAGTATAGTACAATACAATTTGACTCAAGGAGAGGGAGGTTTCTTGATGTCAAATTTGAAGATGTCACATAAGCCTTCAAATAAATTTGGCATCTCCAAATTTTGACATCAAGGTTGGAGATGCTTTAAAAAATATAAAAACCTTCAAATCTTTTGATATGAGAAGTTTGAGAGGTCTACTAGAGATGATCTTATGTTTTCTTCTTCTTTTTCTCCTCATTTCTATGTATGTTTGTTTACAAAACTTAATATTTCTCAAAAATATCCCATTCTTTATACTTTTTGTTCATCTCTAAGAGCATCCACGGTGGTATAATCAAAACCAAAAGGTTGCTAAGGTTAGCAACATTTGCTCAAAAAAGAACTCACGTTGGAATAACTAAACTTAACAACCTCTTAGTAATTCATTAAATTTTGGCCATTGGATAATCAAAAGTATAGGTCTACTAGTCATAGGGAGTTGAGTTTTGTTCACCCTCCACTTAAGAGGGTGAACATTATCTTCCATTCTATTGGTTGAAATGGTATGGATCCTACCACAAAGTGATGTCATGCATACCAAAAAGTGTATTGCATGGTAAGCATGATATCACTTTGTGATGGGATCTATACTATTTCAACCAATAGGAAGGAGGATAATATTCACCATCTTTTACGGAGGGTGAACAAAATTGCACTCAGTCATAGGTTGATATGCTGTTAGCTCTACCGGAGATAGGTAAATAACCAAATTTAGTTGTTGCAACAATTTCAATCAAGTACACCATTATTACACAAAAACCTTATCTCTCTTCCATTTTCAACATGTTTATAAGAAAAATACTTTTAAAAATATATATTTTTTTTTTGCAAAAACTGTTTATTTATTTTTTTGCGAAAACTATTTTTTATTAAGACTGTTTTTTATTGCAAAAACTTATTGCAAAACAGTTTTTTATTAAAACTTTTTTTCAATTTTTTTTTTTAACTTTTTCCAGAAAACTTTTTTTTTTTTTTAAATCAAAGTTTTCAAAAAACTATTCTCTCTTTTTCTAATCACCTGTTTTTATTAGTTTGAAAACTATTTTAAAAAAATTGTTTTCTATGTCACAATTTTTAGATTTTTATAGGTTGAAAAGGTGATGTGGCAAATTTTGGTTATTCAATTTCGATTTTACCATTGTGGACAATTACATTGCTAACCTTAGCAACCCCTTAAATGGATAACTAAAAGATGATGTGACAACTTTTGATTATTGACTTTTTGGTTGTGCCACTGCGGATGCTCTAAGGGTATTTTCATTGGCATAACCAAAACTTATCACCTCATCTTTTGGTTATCCATTTAAGGAATTGCTAAGATTAACAATGTAAAGTCCCACAACGGTCCATAATCAAAAACTCATTTTTAGAGAGATAGAGAAAGTTGGGAATAAAATGTAGGTAGGTGTGTCCATTGATCGTCATAGGATGAAAGAGGAAGAGAGAGAGTGTAGTTCCCTATTAAATTTGGTTATTCAAAGAGAAAAGATTGCAAGTTTTGGTTATCCAAAGGTCAAAATTTGGTTATTGGTTAAGGGGTTGCTAAGTTTGATTATACCATTGTGAGTCACATTTTGGACCAACATTGCTAACTTTAGAAATTCTTTAGTTTTGGTTATGCCATTGAGGACACTCTAACTCTTCCACTTTATCTTCTTGTCTATTAACTTATGAAAAAAACTAAAAAATTGATGATCCCAGAAAAATATTAAAAACTCTTCCACTTAAGGCCTTTTCAATTTATCATTACATGATAACAAGTGTTTTTATTTCGTTTGTAAACTACATTATTGATTCGCTTCTAATTAAGTTTTAGAGAGCTAAAAACTATGATTGTGAAAATGAAGATTTCCTGATTTGGATAGTCATTAGCACTCCTAGATGATATGTTAGTAATTATTTTCGCAATCTCTCTCCCTCCCCTTTTTCTAATTATAGATTAGGTCCTTCTAACTAACATTACTAAAACAAAGATGCAAGAACTTTCATCTTGAATAAAAATTGTAATTAAGTTGAGATAATTATGAACTTTTCTTTTCTTCTTTTTCTTTTGAATAAATTTTGAATGATTTGACTAGTTAGGAAGGATTAGGGTACATTAATCGATATAACATTTGTTTATTAACATGTCTTACATTTGAGCTTTATTTGAATTTGAACAAAATGAAGAAAGATTATGCAGTAAAGTGGACACCTAGTGAAGTGGCATTTGAAAAAGGGCAAATTCTTTGACCCCCTATGGTATGGATCATGTGCGGATTGCGTCCCCAACTTCAATTATGACCGCTAAACCTCCATGTGGTTTGTGGACCAATGTGTACAGTAAAATCCGTTGATGAAACTCGCAAGTTGACTTTAAAATACTTATCTTCTCCCTCTCACACATACCACAAAGGCACAAACACGTATACAATTACCAACAATCAAGAATTAAATCACTTCAAACTTTTAGTTTCACAAAATCTATCATATCGATGTCTCCAGAGCAGATTTTGACCTGACCACTCACAATCAAAATCAATTTTTTCACAGAACCGGAATAAAATCACCATTGAGCTCTTCCATACTCATCCTAAGCAAGACAACCAACACGACCACCAAACCCGGATCAAAATCATGCAAGGATGTCGTTGAACCAATGAACTCCAAACCCTAATGGATCTCCTAATAACTATTACTTACACAATTCTTAGGTTTCCAATTCAAATAAAAGCCCTAACTAGATTGAATTAGTCAAAATTAGTGCTCAAAATAATCAATTAGGGTCATTGATGAGTGTGAGTTCAATATAGATCACTTACAGGAGCGGCGATGTAGATCATTTAGCATGTCCTTTAATTCGAACTTGACTTGGTTCAATTAGGTCTTATTCGGGATTCACTCAATTACGGCTTCAATATTTTGAAGTGAAGTATGTGGGTGTTGGGGCACACAAATTAATAAACTTAACCCGTGCGTTTATAATTTCTCAATTAATACATTTTTTGTTGGTAAAATAACAAACTGATGAGTATATTTGTAATTTCATCTTCTGATCAACAGAAAGGGATGTGTTTGCACAAAAAGATGGTGTGAAAATTTAGTACTTAAAGAAATAGATGAGACAAATATAATAATGAAAACTTAGAGTAATTTTACTGAAACTATCACAAAATTATCGGATATAATTGAAATATTCAAAAAAATAAATCTAATTTTAAAAAATCGAGTGGGGGCCCGTGCCCCCGCGGGTCCCCACTTGCCCTCAAGTATGGTGGCGGGTCATCCAAACACATCTTATTGTTGGTGAAAAATTCTTACGAGATTAATCGCCCACCATACAAATGTGTATGTCGGTGAAAAAGATCAGAGGAAAAAGTTGAGAAGTGGAGGAAGAAAAATGGTGCTGTTGTAATCTTCAGGATAGATAAGGGTGATTTTTGTGCCATTGCACTCATACCCACTTTGTTGCCCACACATCCGAGAACTTGGATGGAAATTCTGACTGCGCACATTGTCCACAAACCACAAGGATGTTAAGTGTGATAAATGAACGAAAAGGGTAATCTGCACATTGCTAAAACCAAAGTGGGTTAAAGTAAGTTTTGGCCTTTCGAAAATATAAAATCATAGGGAGCTTTATGTAGGCGCCAGTAAAGAGAGAGTAAGAATATGGGTAGACACTGTATTTATAACTGAATATTAGATTAGATGGCACTTGGCCAAATTCAACCTAGATAGCAAGTATAAGCATTGCAAATTCAATAACCATGATAAGCAACCAACCTGAGCGTTTTCTTTGTGCCTAAAGGTCCATGTGTTCCATAACTTCAGTGTCCTGCTCTTTCACCAGTTTCAAGGTTGTGCACATTCTGATGGAAAGCCGTGATTTACCTGCCATCAGAAAAAAGGAAGCCAAGGTTATGCAGAATTTGACTACCAGAAAAATTAAACCTACCCATTTTTTAAGGGCAAAAATAAACCCCAAAAGGGGAAAAAGATCAAGGGGACAAGGACTTTTGGTGCACAGGCTGCTTAATGAGAAGTTTCACTTTCCTTACACAGCCATGTCATCCCCCTTCACACCCCACAGGCTACACCCCTTAACACCTCCATCACTCTCACAGTAAACAAATAATAGCATCAAAAGAAAGTACAAAATTGCATGCCAAAACCATTTTGACAATACAATGTAATAGGATTAACGGTGTTAACTAACAAACAGCAATAAAGGCTTTATCATTGAGTAAATTAAACAAAACCTAGTGCAAATGCTAATGTATTCTACTTAAGTAAAACTAGCTAAAGGAGCATCATAAAAACTCAAATAGATTTCTCTCAAGTATGGAGAAAATACTGATAAGTTCCCTTGATCGTATATCTAAAACTGATATCCAGCAAACCCATTATCCAGCTTAATAAAAGATGCACATGCAAATGAATAGCAGGCGTACACTAAATTTAGAAGTAGATAAGAATATCATTAGAATCATGCAATATCTTTCTAAAAAAGTCGCATGCAGTCCACTAATCAGGCTTTTACTCGTCTCATAAAAAATTTGAGTCTACAAAACTCACTTGTTCATTTATCAGAAGTAGCATAAACATTTCCGAAGATTACATAAAAAGTCGACCGTGAATCCATCCATAACTTTCAATAGGTTCTAAAAGAATTGCTAAAAGATTCTGAATTGCTAATGTTTCTTCTCATCTGACGCACCATTCTCAACCTTGCCGTCAAAGCCATGATAAGGAACTTCAATCATGGGTCTTGGAACAGGGCGTTCACCAAAGTCTTCCGGAAAGAATTCAAAATCAGGGCCGAAGTTGAATTTGACAACGCAATTTGGTTGATTGGGAAGAGTATACATGGAAGCCGCTGGGTAGTATCGTCCACCGTAAAGATCCGGAAAAGCAACACCTTGGCAAATCCCATTTTTGAAGAAAGATATTTCACTTCCTGCAAAGAAAAAGAAATGGCAAGCTTGGAATATTACTCAAGGTACAGAAAGAGAAGATTGCTAATCAACATCAAAACCAACAATTTCATGCTAAGAATACGAGTCCCAAAAAATTCTTCATGAAACACGAGAATTCCCAAACAATTAAGATGGTATGTAGATATTCACTTCCTTAAAACGATATACCTATATGCAATACTTTGGATTAATTACCTCAGGTCCTCTACTAAGGGAATGAGCTCAATGTTTGATACCAATATTTATACTCCGTGACTTGAAAATTTTGAACAAACAATTGGCATAAACTCATAAACTAGTCTAGTCGTCTCTCTTTTTGTGACATTGCATTATGGACCCAGGAACAGTGAATTTCCAACTTTCCCGTTTCTATTGGATCAGCAATTTTCAACTTTCCTTGGCCTCTCACAGGCCAGCTCACATCCATTGACTGATACTGACAAAAGTAATACTTATTGTGTTCGGATCTCCGTGTCTTAAGAGAGATTTGAAATTCAGAGGTGCCATATGTTGTTGGCCCATTTACAGTGGGCATTTGCTTTCTAGAGAGCAATGAGCATGCATTAACAAACAAATACTTTCTAGTTAAACCATCGTTATAAAGGATCGGTACGCACTGTCAGCAGAAGGCATGAACTCAAACAAAGTAAAGGGCCCTCGCAGCAAGAACGTTAATTCCACACATCCTACCTCAACAATGAGGGTAGGCTTAAATTAAAAAAAAAACAGATCTTGTCAATTGCATGTACATTCAACTAATTCGATGCACAACTGAAATATTAAATAGCACCACAGCTAATAGAGTTGAGTTGCAGATATCCACTAAGAGGCCATCTAAACTAATGAATGTATGCCTCCAAGAATGTAACGACAACATGCTACCATCACTTTCATTCAAAACACTTCCTAATCAAGCATCTAATACAAAAAGTGAGCGGCAAAAGATAAATATCGAACATCAAAATCAGATATGGTTAAACAATATGATCTCCTATGTTAAGACCTGTGACACAAGTAGCACATATCAATAAATGGCGCTTCAGAAAGGAAAAAATATAAGAAAGGAAGGTGAGGAAAGGGTAAAATAAAAGATGTGATTGGATAAAGAACCAATTGGCACCCCTTTCTCTCCAAGTGATGCACATCTGAATAAAGGTGTCCTGACTAGCAAAAACAAGGCAATTCAACTAATACAAAGAGAAAAAAGTGGGGTGTAAAAGTATCTAGTACTCCTGTTACCCTGTAAGACTCCGCCGCAAGTGGAGTAACAGGAGCCTTGTGCACAGTGACACAGAAGATTTCCCTTTAATTGAGAGCTTTCCTGAGCGCAAAAATGGGCAGGGGCCCTTTTTCAATAAGAAGGCAGAAAGCCCTGATCTGACATTCATTAGTTTCAGATGAATAGTGCCCCTGCCCTGGACCATCTGTCTGATTTCCCTTTTCCCCTTTTCTATTGTTCGAGTGTTCTGGAGAATGTGGAGCCCCGCTTGAATTTCTTGTAGTACAAATGATATGATTGTAAAACTATAAGAAATGGTATTCTCTCAGGTCCAAAACATACAAAAAAACACTCTCAAATGATTTGCACTTCAATAAACGTTGTCTTGCATACTGGATGATGATTAGACCATGCTGTGTGGGAGCCTTGTGCACAGGAATGACATAATTGATGAGTAGCGAACTACTAGCTATCTAGATCACTTTCCACATATGGCTATCCTGGGCAAGTTCATGTAGAGCACTGTTTATTCTAAAAGCTTAAGCTTCCACAATGTGAGTCCAAACGAGGAATCAAGCATAGGCGCAATCGTGCCGTGCTCATGATTTAAAACATCTATACATGAAGACGTATAATGCAAGGGGCAACATACACAGACTAAGAGACTTGAAAATGAGACTTTCCAGAAACCAAATCTCTGAGATCCCGAAAAGGTACCAATCAACTTTTTAGAGCGTATAGTATCTGAATCAAGACTCATAAATGCTCCCATAGGCGCTCCCCTTCGTGATTAGGGAAGTGGCCTTGTGTTCCTCCCTCCCCTCCCCTTCCTCCGTCTTCATTCTCAATCACCAGCCCTTGCTTTTCTGACTCATTTGTCCTACTTTGGAATGTTGGCATATTTTCATTTCCATATTAGCCTACCATGAACTTCGGAGTACTTGCAAAATCAACTAAAAGAATTAGAATGTCTAACGAAGCACCTTTAGACCAAGTAAGATAATGGGGAAATAAACACAAAACAAATTATGTATTCACCAACTGGAAATCATTCCAGAAGAATATCACCATCCAGTTCTCCTTCAGAAATCTATGACTATATGGAATAGTAATCGTCCTTGAGAGAGTAACCTCCACAGACTTCAAGTAATACTCCCAAAATGCCATTTAGAATCCCTGTTATTGCCTCGTTGTCCATGACTTTCTTTGATGACCACGTGCAGAAAAAAAAAAACCCTTGTACAGTTGGAACTGGATTATCACGAACTACTCACAGATTCTTGGCGTTTCAACCGCTCAGGCGCTCAGACTTACACTTTTGTTGAGAGAAACAAGCATTACAACTAAAGAAAAAGATTCTTCTACTTGCTAGTCGCCTCTTTGTTGTGGTGTACCATTGTCATGGAGCACGATCAAGACATGCAGCAGTCAACTAATAGAAAAATTGCTTGGAAACATCTACAGGAAAGTTCATGCCAAACAACAAGCAAGTACGGAAACCCACAACCTTTACAGTTACTTTTGATTAGGGCGTGACATGTTAGAAGTAATGTACAAAGAATATGCTTATCCCTGTCGCCGCCCTCCATGGATGGAATATATAATCAAACCTAAGTTACCTAATGATTTCCCTATTACCTATGCACATGTTATTCAGCTTCTTCCTTCAAATAACACAATCCTTCAAACTGACAGCCATTACCACCAAACATCTCTTTATATCCTCTACACGTCTCAAGCCTGATAATTAACTCGGTCGAACTCATTAGGATATTATAGCAAACTTTGAAATACAGGAACCTAAGAATTATTGTCCTCAACGTTGATCTAAAAATGAGCACTTCCCTGAACTCTACTAGCAACACTATCATAAATGCTCACAAACTTTCTTACTCTTTTTTTGCATGACTCACTGGATAACAATGGCATTCCACCGAGCTGACTATTATAGTGCTGAAAGGGGACTGTATGTATCTATGTTCCAAATCACAAACATTTAACAGGTTTCCTTTAAAGTTATAATTGGAAACAAAAAACTGAACGTTCACTTCCAAAGAAAACTGACACCTTCACTGGTTCACCTTAAAAAAAATAAAATAAAATCAATCAACAAAGCAACAGTTTATGGCTACAACAACCAATCCACAAAACAGATGAAACACATAATTGTAAGCAAAATGCACCAACTTCAATACACAACAGCAAAAATTGTAAGCACGGATAGCAACTTACCCGGTACTACTTTAGGAGGATCTTGCTTCCCATCCGGCGCGCAAACGTACCGCTGCCCCTTATACCAAACAAAATGGGGCGGCTTTGGTGCATACAAGCTTCCCTCAGGCAAGCTAACATAAAACCCAATAACATCCCCTTCCACATACCCTTCATCCCCGTACTTCTCTCTCAAAGCCTTGTGCACCTTACTCCCATCCACATCCCTATACCCAAAGCTATTCCCATCGTACCCAACCGGCGCCTGCAAATCCCCTTTCTCGTTCGACCACCCGAGCCTTGTATGCCCCGTTTCCCCCAACTTCACAACCCTGACCTCGAAATACCAAGCACCCTCCGTTACCCCTCTAGTGGCTCTAACCATTCTGTACCCCTTTGTACTACCGGCACTCAACCTGTCATCACTCAATTCGACTTTTTCGGCTTTGTAAACCCTAGACAGACAGATGGTGGCGTCCGGGGTGTCATCGGTCTTATCGGGGAATCTCTGTATAGGAGTGATTAAAACAGTGTCCTCTGCTTGTGCAGCATTGTGGTTATTGTGGTTAAGGTTGTGATTGTTTTTACCTTTCTTTTTACCTCTTCGCGAAGTCCGTTTGGTCCAGATGCTGTTGGGGTTCTTCTTCTTCGATCTCTTCACTGCTGTGGTGGTGGTGCTTTTCATCCTTTTCATCGACGGTTGTGATGGTGTTTCTTCACCGTTTGTTGACAAAGACGAGAGCTGTTTCTGCTTCTTGAGAGGAGGTTCTTCGTCTTCGTCTTCAGAGACTTTGGTGAAATTTGGGGAATCTGTGGGGTCTTTTTCGTCATTGGAGAGATCTTCGTCTGATGGAATGGGTTCCTCTTTCACGTGGATGAGGGCTTCGGTTTCCGTATCGGGAGTTGAAGCGGAGATGGTGATGTCATTGGTGGTGGTGGTGGCGTCATTGGTGGCGGTTAGGGTTAGGTCGGCGATGCCAATGTCGCCGTTACGGAGGCTGTACCTGCTCATTGTACAGAGGGAGGGAGGAAAATGCGAATGTGTAAAAGTGGAGACAGAGAGAGAGAGAGAGAGAGAGAGAGAGAGAGAGGAATGGGGAAAGATTTGGTTTTTAGGGTTTGGTTAGTGAAATAGCCATGGAAGGAAGAGGGATCTGTGTTTTCTGGGCGGAGGAGGGAGAGGGAGTGAGGATATAGAGTGAGAAGATGTATGTTATTGGGCTTGGGCGGAGTGGGCTTTTGGATAGATTGGGTTTCTTAATGGTCTGGGTTGGTCCAGTTAGAGCAGTGCTACACTGGGCAGCTATTTGCCTTCTTGTACGATCGGGAGGGAGGGATGTAAACGAGCCAAGTTTTTAAAGTGTTCGAGCTTGGCTCATTTACTAAGCTTTTTGTATGTCATAGAGCCGGAATTCCAACCTTGTAATGCAGACAGATTGGCTTGAGTTCTTGTTCCACACCTGTAAGGCTGTAACATGCAGATATCTCATTCTAGATGAACCTTCGGTCGAGGATCTCCTCCCATGGGCACCAACCCTCCCCAAACTAGAAAAATATTCCAAACATGTCGCTGAAAACATGATTAGGATGGTGCTCGTCCTTTCTGACGTACAACTCCTACATTATCGCTGACAATCAGGTTGATGTTTTAGCGAAGTATGATCACACTAAGTACTTTAACATTGGGGGATAGTCTTAGACTTTCATGACAATATGTAATTTTCCTTTGATATGGGATTTGGTGGAGCTGGGAGGATAGCCCTGAGTTACCCTTTGGCTGCACTTGCAGCATTGGTTAAAGACTTAGAATGGTACGTGCATTAGGAGAAAACCATTTGCGCATTCCACCTTATGAGCACCGCCACCGGGAAAGTAGACCGGTCTCTCCAACAATCCATCTTCTACCACAAGCAAAGAAACTTAATTCTTTTTCAGTCTCGTGGGGGTACTCTGCCCATTTCTACGAGAGGATCTTCCCTCGAACGATGCTGAAGAGACTGCTTGGGATGTTTCAACCGTGGATTAAAAACATAATAGCCTCCCGTGTTCATGTTTAACACTAGGTGGCCTTGTGATGTTTTCTACTCTGAATCCATTGGGAGACATTTGGGGAACGAGATTTTGATGACTTATGTTCGATCAGTGCCGGTCCATGGGTCCGGATTGTCCTTGGAAAGGCAATCGTTTTGCAACTGACATAGCTGAAATTCAGGTCTTCTCATCACCATCAAAGCTCACACAGATGTAAGAGTGAAACTTGTTTTACATTTGTTTTCACATAATTTTCATGCTGCTTTCCAATAACTGAGTGAAGCGAATTATGCAAAAGGAATTACTCCACTATTTTTGGTTTCCGTTGTTCTTTTCATTGTGGGAAAGCTGAGAATATTTTGTAATCGAAGAAATTAATTTTAACCTTCGCAAAAAAGGTCAAATCATCCGTACCAAAAAAGTGTCTGTACCTCTATTTCCATGCAATTTCAACCGCATCTCGTAGAGTTGTACAATAGTCTCTTCCCGGAAAGATTCTTTTGTGCAATCATGTAGCTGACATTATATGAGAAAACAAGTACAAACATTGTGAATACTTAGATACCGGTGACATGAGGTGCAAAATGAGTACATTGCTCTCTCTCTCTCTCTCTCTCTCTCTCTCTCTCTCTCTCTCTCTGAGGTTGAAAGAAGTGAATGCTAAGACATTGTGCACGAGGGTAGCATGAACATCGCAGATGTCAAACCAAGGACTTGCAGGGATGAAGAGAGAATTGGATAAATGAAAATGCAGCTTAATTCACATTACTTGAATAGTGTACTTAATGAATAGTGTACTTAAAGTTCTGATTTAAAATTTTATTTTCATATGCTCCTTAACATTTCACTTTTTGTCGTTTGATGCTTAGTCGATTGGTACTTCTTCTGAGGAAGATTACCCTGTTAAGGGATACCTTTTTCCTTGGTAAGTTATGATCTTATTGAAGCAAACAAATCACAACACAATAGGAACTAGTTCTATCGCAAGCAGGGTCGGACGGAAGGGAGTGCCAGAGGAGCCCGGGGCCTGCAAAACTTTAAATATTCTCTTTCATTGTACTAGTTTTTTAATTAATTCCGAAATGTTTTATAAAATTTGCCCCTATAAATCCCTTGGATGAAAAAAAAAAATCTTTTAACAAAAATATGTATGCTTGGAAAAAACTTCCTGTAATTCTAAATTATCGATAATGTTTCAGTCGCATGTATAAAACAACTATGAATATACTGATATATACATTTTGTCATCATTGTAGAAATACATTGGTTTGGGCCCAACCCAACTATGTACAAATTTTGTGTCCTCCACTGATCGCAAGTATTGCTAAGTTCAAAGTGGACGCTTTAACCCTTCTCCAAGAACTGATGCACCCTCGAATGTCTTCTATGACGGAGTAAGATTCTGCAAAGAAGAGCGATCCGTGCATTGGTGCTGAAAAACTCTTCCATTTCTCTCCCTCCACAGCCAATATATTGTTGCTGCCAGAGACAATTTGAGAACAGAATGAGCCATGGAACCACCACAGCTGTGCTGTGGAAAAGAATAGATGGGGATGAGATTCAGTTTCCGAAGGTCCACATTGTTTGGTGATATACTTGTAGACAATGTAACATTTGAATTTGCCCTTGTTTCATGCATATCTGTGTAATTTTGGTTTTAGAAGTTTAATTGTAAAAAGCAATCTGGTTTCGCTCCTTTCCTAGGGAAGTTTCGTCTTATATGCGTTTCTCGTTTCATTTTGGAGCGGAGAGAATATACCCATTTCGCACAAGTAGATTTGCAAAATTCTGGTTGCCCTTTCAAGCCATGCATCCAAACAGGGTGCAAGTATCACTAGGACTAGGTAATGGATTTGATCTTGGACCTGTGCAGGAAAATTTGAAGTGAAAATAAAGTCCCAGATGTGTGAATCCCTCTGCAAATCCCTCTACATATCTAAAATCGAAACACAAGCTTAGTTTGTACTGTTTTTTTACCTCGCATGGCCCTGTTTAACTGCCCAAACCCTCAACTCAATTCAAATTCTAACTTTCGTACCTGTTGTCCGAACGTACCTGTTGTGTGAACATATCTGATCCCACAGTTTCATTGAATACACAAACTTTTACATTATCCAAACAATTCAAATCACATTGGCCAGCGTCTACCAAAGAAATTTATGCAAACTTAGCGTCAATAATCAGAATCATGCTCAAAGCCATTCCACGGGAAATGACATCATCATCTGTAAAGAGAGAAGAAAAATGGATGAAAAGGGGAAAATGGTAACTCATATGAGAGCCCGGCATTTAGCCATTCAGACAGCTGGAGAAAAAGTGGGAAACCTAACTATGCCAATGCTTATAACTTCCCACAAATTCAATCAAATATCCACCGACCTAAAGTGAATGTCAACAAATTGGACAAACGGACGACCAAATTTCAAACCCAGATATGAGGCAATTGATGGCACCCATTATTCTGTTTGATGGGTCTTCGAAAGGCCCATTATACGAGTATAATCCACCCACCTGTTAAAAGTAATTAGCAGTTTTTAAATAGGTCAGGCTTTCAAGATGAAAATATGTTCTAGTTTTCATAAGAGTAAAGAATCTCACATTAATGATCCCAAGTAAGTGTTGCCAGTTCTGACTATGAAGTTGCACAATGTTAACATCAACTTGTGTTGATGCAGCAATGGTTCCAACATCCGTTGTTCAATAATACCAGCCAGTACTTGGTACCTGTTGAACATAAAAAATTCAGAAATATAACCCTCGTAAAACGTTCTGTGTCATAAAAACTTTGATATCTACAGTTCATAAGGGCTACAACAGGCTAGGCTATTCATGGATACTGTCAAACATCTAAAAGGAAGCCGCTTATGGATTCATTGGAAGGCTTCAAAACACAAATTGTGACTTGGCACGAGGAAACCAAATTGTGACTCCCCAAGACCTGCGGTGAGCAGGATACTTGTGCACTATGCAGAAAGTTAGACACATTAACTCGTCTAAGTTCATTAACTGCCTTTTTCAGACGTATGACGGTTGGCAAGGGCATAGACATGCCTTTACGGAGATGCACCTAACAAAGTCTATGAAACAGGAATTCAACTTTATCGCATCAATTTTTTTAATATTTTGTTTGATCCGCAAATGAATAATAGGTACATTATTGCATGGAGAACACCCTTCTTATATTACTTTTGGTGACATCACTGACAAGGTTGCTTCCAAATGGCAGAAGAGCCAATGCTTAATGTTCTATGTTACACGAAACTAACACTTAATCCTACAGAATTACAAAATTAAGAAGTATGAGTATTTCATCCAGGGCAGAGTCCTAATCGTAAGTCGGATTCCTTTATGGGGCATATCTTGTCATTTTATTGCAGGAATTGAGTGCATGTTTATTCGAGCATCGTATCTTCTGAGGAAGTCAATAGAATCAATACCATGTACTCTAAGGGAAACGCAACCCAACAAGCCATATTGCAGTGGATTATACCACCTTGCTATATTGCGTCAAATCCATATGCCAAAGAAGAATCAACCATAGGTTTTTCTCAGCATTGGCATTAAGGATTAGGAAAAGAAAACCGAAAAAATGTGGGGAAATGGGAGTACTCATGACAGCTCAGGACTAAAATCACTGCAATGATAATGCTATAGTGCAAGGAAGAAACTCCATGGAATTGATAAGCAATTATATAGGAGAACCATAAAGAAGAGATGTAATAAGGTGCATAAAGGAGTACTTCAATTGCAACTCCACATACCGAAGGTTGCTAGAAACTGCCATGTAGACACCATAGTTGAAACTAGTAGATAGTATAGGCAAATTCTCGATTTCATCAGCGGAGGTCTTGTCAACAGCCTTCTTCACATTTATCAATGCATTTACAACACTTGTGCCAATCTGGACAAAGAACAAATTCAATGTATTACAGAAATTTTAAAACTAAACTTGTACTTGAATACACTAACTAAACTTGTACTTGAATACACTCATGTACAACCTTAATTAAGAGATAAAAACTTATGAAGTATTAAAAAAATTAAGGGTGTAATTATCATCAAGAAGCTAATCCAACTAACTAAACCAATTTCACATAAAGCTCATTCTCCATCACCTCTATGAGTAGGCTCCCACATGCTTAGCGGAGGTTAGCAGTTCCACTAAAAATTGGACAAAAAATATATTGCAGCCATTATTTTTGAGGGTGTTAAAAGGAACAGATCAGAAACACAACAAGAAGGGACGAAGTAGATACCCAAAAAAGAAGAAGAAGGAACTGAGAAAGGACTCCTACAAAGACATAAATAGTCATCACCAATTAACATATCAACCGACTCACCCTCAAATCTGAAATCAACAGTTTAATCCTGAATTTACAACACAACATGTTAGTTAGTTAAGTTAAGCAAAACACAATCAGAATCTCCACGCCGACACTTTCATGCTTTATTTATCATGTTGCATTCTTCACAAAATTGGTCAATTTCTCCAATGTGCATGCAGTGTGAATTTCTTAACAGAACCTCAATTCATACAGCTATGCAGTCACTATTAAATCCCAATTATGTAATTCTTCTTTGACATTATCAGTTCAAAAGAGAATGAAAATAGACACTTAAAATTCAATAAATCTGTATGAATTTTACTAATTTAGAAGAGAATTCTCGTTTCATTCTACTTAAACCCATAAGCAATGCTCACTACCCTTAGCCAGATGTTGAAGCAACATTGGACGGGAACTACTACTGAGTGAAAACAGAGAAGTTAAATTTACCAGAGATGACACGGTTCCAACTCCCAAAAGCTTTCCCCCATTACGCTGCGACAGAAATACAAACAATGAGGCAGTGGATTGCCATTTGCCTCTGAATATTTGAAACTTTTAATAAAAGCATGGAAATTAGGGGAAAAGCTCCTTACCACTATTGCACCAATTCTCTGTAAAAAGGAATATGAAGTTCCGGCAAGAGCAACCTGCAGCAATAATTTGAGGACCAGCTAATTGATCATATGCACAGGAAACATATATCTCACCTTCACAAAGTTTCAACTGAATACATTAGGTAAATTGAAAAAACTGGTAACCTGAAATGCGTTCTCGGGGCAGCCATAGAAGAATTTAGCCATCAATCCAGCATTGACACTAATAGGTGGACGTAGAGAAACAGTAGGAGCAGGAAGGAAGACAAGCATGAAATCTGCAACTATGGCCATCACCTATGCAAAAAAGGACCAAGATAGATTAACACTACAAGTTAATTTAATAGCTACATAATTGACTTCAAATGTATATGGTAAGGGAAAAAATTCCAAGATTCCAGACATTTATTAAATGAGAGAAATCCACCAGGGCAAAAATACCATAGATGCGAGATAATTTTTTTGACATTTTTTATTGTTAAATTGTTTTGTTACTCAATTGAGGCAAGTGGAGTGGAGTGCAGTTGGCCTTCCTTACATACTCCCATGCACATAGGCAAGGTTCGATCCCCGTAAGCGCCATCTCCCTCCCCCAAGTCCTCTAGGATAGTGTAGATTAGGATTAACAAATGGCAAAAAAAAAAATGAGAGATCATAGAGCCCAAATTTTTAGGAGTCGGTGAACTTGAACAATATCCAACCTATCCCTATAAGGCAATCAAAGCTCCCACTTGAAAATAAGAAACCAAGTGCAAGGAAAGCATCACCCTTTCAAATTTAGTATGAAATGAAACTTCAGGTTCTATATAATGGAAAAGAAGGGCCAACCAATAAGCTCTGCCTTTACATATGTTACCCGTGTGTGCGCTTTCAAAATACTCACAAATAATGTCACGTTTGACAGTACCTATTGGGGACAAGCATCTTCTTGGAATGTCCAAGCGGCCACGTCTCTAAGCTAAAAGTTCAGTTAATGATCAAATAAAGGAAGGGGAGAGCTTTAAAAAAGTTGGAAGAAAGAAAAGAATGAGAAAATATTGCCTTCTTTTGCAAGGATGATTCCGAATAAATATGAAATGATGCCTATGTTTTAGATATGATGTTAATGGACAATTTTAGTGAACAATTATGCTCCATAATCAACATTGAAAACCATACCAGATTTGCCATTACAATTTCCAGCTCATTGAAAAAGTTCTCTTTGCGCTTCGTATACTCTGCAGCAGTCTGGCAGAAAAAACCAAACAAATCAACAAACCGTCCAGTGAGGGATATTTTACAGGAAGAATAAATTGCGGGAGTGGTTTGTGGGAATGTTGTCGGACAAGTGTAAGATGGACTTACATGGAGCAGTAACACCTATGCACTAATACTACATTAACATTTTACTACACATAATTAAGAAAGGGACACAAACAGAAGCCACCAGCATACAAACACTGTTTTAAGAAACAACTTATGTAAATGAGTAAATCCATGCTCAACAAACTCTAAAACGTCCAGAAATTGGTGAATAGAATGCTCACTGCCTTTGAGGAACTTACAATTGTGGAAAGCTATGGGATGTCAGTACAAAAATCATATGTAACAGACTACCAATCTGTCAGTGACCCTCTTATATCAAAGCATGCACTGGCTTGACCAAGGTTTTGGCTGGTACTAGTGAAAGTACCTCATTTCTTTTCTTGTTTTTGAAAGGGGAAAGTACCTCATTTCAGAGAGTACATTCTTTAAACAATTTTTGTCTTATAAGAAAATTAAGTGTCAGAAATTTACAAGCGCCTAAGGACCTAAACCAACTTGACAACTTCTCTCTCTCTCTCTCTCTCTCTCTCTCTCTCTCTCTCTCTCTCTCTCTCTCTCTCACACACACACACACACACACACACACACACACTAGCACGCCTCTCTCTCTCTCCATCTAAGTACCACCATACTCTCTCAAGTCATAGTGCATCCTTAAATCCAATAATTTTTTCATTGCAAAAACCATGTTGCATCTCTAATGACTTGCCCAAGATCCTTCTAATGTAAAAACCACTAAGTAGTCACAAATTTACAGACCTTCAAGCTGTGATTTGAAACAGAATTTTACGTCAAATTCTACTCCTGGTTTAGTAAAGTTCTACGGTTCTACCCCATCCCCAGGAGGTGCCCTGAAAGTAGTTCAAACTTAAACATAATGCTACTTGATTGGGAACACTTTAGCACTTTTGGCTGATTTAAAAGAAAAAAAACCCAACAATTTGCTGTCCCCTTATACATTACCTAATCACATAGCAAACTTCGATCCTTAAACTAGCCACGTTGTCTTTCCCCTGATCCTATTACATGTTAATACCTTTCTTCCCTCTCCGGAGCAATGATATTTCTAATACTTTTCAAACTTCCAACAATAAAAAGGGATTATTTTACAATCAAATTAACATCGGGACTACAGAGCATAACCCGGGTTGAAGATTCCAGGCCAACCAATTCCCCTTTAGCTAAATCTTTGAGTGATCATACAAACAGAGACGCATTTCGTTCTACAAATAACCCAGAGGTCCCAGACTGACGAAAACTGAACTTAACAACGGTAATTCGGACACAGTTCAATGGAGACTACAGATTCACATAGCCAAATAGACTGGAAGTTGCATCAATATATTTGGCACAGTTTCTCTCCTCTTCTCACATAGTCACAATGCCTGGAAGTTGCATCAATCTATTTGGCACAATTTCTCTCCTCCTCTTCTCAAATAGCCTGGAAGTTGCATCAATCTATTTGGCATAATTTCTCTCCTCATCTTTCTTTTTTTTTTTTTAAATTTTATCCGAGAAAGTTTCCATTCAATAAAACGCCATCGGGCACTTATACAAAAGCCCGGAGGCATAACAGAGATTTCATCATAAAATACACCAACACAACCAAAATGTAAGACACGAGCACAAGCACTAACAAGAGGCTCTGCGATGCGTACTGCAAAAGCAGACCAACACAAGGTGTCGGCATAAGGTCTGTCCAAGGTTTAGTAGTAGAGGATCCTAAAGGGAAATTCAGCTGTCGGCACAATTTCTCTCATTGACTAGAGTTGAATACACTACTGACGACAAAATTTTGAAAAGAATCATGAGCGAGAAAAGAGAAACAATATACCTTGGTGAAAACTCCAATGCCGCACTCGATAAAAACTTTGGTCAAAAACAGATCGTCAGCCAACAACCGCTCTTTGAACCCTGCGAACTGAAGCAACCACCGGAAGAACGCCGATTTCTCGAGCTCGAAGAACCTCGACACGACAGATCTCGGTACCTTCCCCGCCTCGATCGCCGCCGCCAGATCCCTTGGCAGGCTCTCCAACGTCCGTTTGGCAGCCGCCAGAGCTAGGAGCGCCGCCGCCTTGTTCCCCTCCCGTCTCTCCACCTCCTCCTCGTTCTCTTCCTCCTCCTCGTCCTCCTCTCCGTCACCGCCACCACCACCTCCGCCGCCGCCGCCGGAGTTGCGCCCATTTCCGCCGTTAGCGCCGCCGCCCCCGGAAAAGGCTAGGACGGGGAGTCTGGGCACGTGATCCGCACGCAAGGCGAGTGGTGTGGCCGCGGAGGTGTTTGAGGGGAAGCTTAAGGTGAACGGCGGCGGTTGTAGGTGAGAGAGGGATGATGGACGGTGGAGATCGGGGTTGGTGAAACGGAGAGAGCATTGGGAAGGTGTAAACCTCGTGGACATCGACATGTTTTTTTCTTTTTCTTTTTTTCGCCGAAGACTCTGTTTCGGGCGTTACTATGCGAGGTGTTTCCCTCCCTCTCTCTCTCTCTCTCTCTCTCTCTCTCTCTCTATGTCCAGCAGTTTTTTCGCTCTCTCTCTCTCTCTCTCTCTCTCTCTCTCTCTCTATATATATATCGTAGGTGAGTTGGTTCGCTTCCTCGTGGGTTTATGGTTTCTCTCTCTGCCAACGTGCCTGGTTCTCGTAAACTTAGTTATTTCTTTTGTTTCGGTGTGTTTTGTTTCGTTTTTTTTAAATTTTTGTTAGATTTGAGTGATATTTTTTTTTGTAAATTAATCATTTGTCTAGATGATAAGAGTCTAAAAAATGCAAAATTACGATGGACAGCAAAAGAAGTTCATTAAAAATGAAAAATTATCAACCAGCTGTCTTATTTATCTAAAGTGTTGTCTTATTTGAATTTTTTAAATATCAGTCCATATTTTTTTCAAATTGTCTTGTCGAGATGAATGATTAACTCAAAAAATTACGATGATAAGATAAACAAAAAGTTATAAAATAAAAAAATACCGAAATAAGTTTCAGACTTATAGGTTTATAAAATTCTCATGCTTATGTGACAATTTGTCATTTGACATATTAGTTTTGACATGTCTAAATTATCCCCTCCAACCCATAAGCCAAATTTTTTATTTAAGTACATTTTCACTTTAATCTTGCTTTTAAATTTTATTGCATTAAGTTTTGAGAAGTACAATAAACAATTGATATATGGGTTGCAGTTGGTTCATATGTCAATTTTCTACTTGGCATAACATGTCACATTTGACATCCATAGTTGTAGATGCTTAGAGCATCTCCAACCCTTGACTTCAAATTGGAGATATCAAATTTTTTTTAAAGGCTTATATGGCATTTTGACATATCAAATTTGACATTAAAACCTCCGTTCCAATCCTTATGCCAAATTCTATTTATTTAAAAAGGAAAAAAAAAAACTCAAACAAGTAGTACGGGAAGGTTTTAAACTTTCTAACAATAGCTTTTTACCTTCAACGGTTACTTAAATTTGGTATGGGAGAGGGTAGCTGCCACGATTGGCATGCAGGAGGTTCATGCCAAAACCACATCAGCTTTGACATGAGTGAAGATAGATGGGTTGGAAGATGAGTTAATGCCAAAAGTAATCGTTGCACCGTCCATGTCATGTTTGACATCTCCCGTTGGAGATGTTGGGAGAGAGAATAGGCTGCTTTGGATACTCCAAGGATTAGTTTTATGCTGATACTACGCAAAACAAAAAACAAAAGTCAATCAATGTCTTTCATCCAAATTCAGACTTATGTCTGACGCACATTCTATCGAAAAATCATAGCTAGAACCAACATTCTCTAAAGAGATAAAGAGCTAGCCAAAGACAAAAGATAACAGGTACCTATACGATTCGAAGGATTCTAACCAAGTACAAAACACTCCAATGAATTCACAAAACTGCAAATCTGATAAGCCACCACGAGTTATCCGCCAAAGACATCATCATGTAGTGTTAGGGCACTATTAGCACGAATATCCTCCAAACACTGAACAAATTACTTTTGAAAAAATGAGGGATATATAACTCTTGCAAATTATACGACGAGACGTTGATATGAAGAGAGACGGAAGAAAAACAAAAGAAATATTAGAGTATCGAAGAAGGGATTTAGAACTAAAATGATGACATTCCCCTCCCGTCGCTATACAAAGTGAAACTCTATGGGGGACAGGGGGAGGGAGTACGAAATTTTATTTGAGGTGGTTAGGGTTGAGAGAGAGACTTATAATGTTTTCGGTTGATTGGTTTGCTCCACACAATTCAAATTTTGATTCTTGGGATTAGACCGCAGGAAAACAAGTAATTATTTGTAAATCCCTTAGTCCTTGCGTAAATGGCCTGCCCAGAAGAGAAATTAGTTAAAATGCGCATAAATTGGTCCAGACATCTTTACCCCTACAAGCCACGCACGAGTATTAGTGTTGGCAACTATAGTGGACTCTTTTAATCAGGTTCTCATTTGTTATCTCATTTTATTTTAGGCTCCATTTGTTTGGACGTAAAATATTTTTCGGTAAAATATTTTACTTATTTTTCAGCGTTTGGTTGTGTAAAAAAATAAGGAAAACATTTTCCATCAATTGGATGAAAATGACTTACTCTTAAATCCTCCGTAAGTTATTTTGCGAAATGAATCCGTTGCCTTCTACTGCAATTCTCGCTGCTTAGTTTTTTTCGATTGTCAATCCTGACCCATGTTCAATTCCAATAATCTTCTCTCCAACGTTTTAACTCCCCATCTCTCTCTACATTATTTTGTTGATTTCTCAAAATATTTTCAAGTGCCAACTAAACACCGAAAAATAAAAATTTGAAGTTTATTTTTTTTAAAAATGTTTTACATGAAAAATATTTTACACTGTAAAACATTTTACATCGAAACAAACGGAGCCTTAGTATTCATTTTGAGGAGTTTGAATTTCGACGCAATTGTATTTAGATTTGGACAAGTAGTAAGCAAATAGTAAGTAGGATGAGACGGGGAAAATCAAGCCAGAACCATGGGTCAATGATTTTTCTGATATTGAAATATTGATCACATCTATTTATGTATTATAATCTTTAAGTAATGTTGAATCATACAACTCACAAACGATTTAGAATTTGAAAATACATTAGAAAATTCAGACAAAGGGCCGGTGACGAACGAATTTTAAAGATCAATCTATGGAAAATGTCATGTTGGATATAATACGCTGACGATAGAGTACTCCCAATTAAATACTATTTACGTAGAATTAATCGAAGTCGTCCTTTATTGGTCATTTGACTCATTGGTGAAGAGCATCACGTGCAAATATCACGGTACTAGTAATACTACTAGCGTCTTGCCTGTTTAATGAACAAAAACAGGCAATGATTTTTCTGATATTGAAATATTGATCACTTCTATTTATGTATTACAATCTTTAAATAATGTTGAATCATACAACTCACAAACGATTTAGAATTTGAAAATACATTAGAAAATTCAGACAAAGGGTGACTAACGAATTTTAAAGATCAATCCATGGAAAATGTCATGTCGGATATAATACGCTGATAGACACTCCCAATTAAATACTATTTACGTAGAATTAACCCAAGTCGTTGTTTATTGGTCATTTGACTCATTGGTGAAGAGCATCACGTGCAAATATCACGGTACTAGTAATACTACTAGCGTCTTGCCTGTTTAATGAACAAGGACAGAAAAAAAACATCAGTGTGCATCAGTGGGTTATGACTCTTAAAATACATTTTGAGAGTATTTTAGCAAGGAGGTCTCAAATACATTTTGAGCTTCAATTTTCACAACTTTTTTCATGACAAATACTGGCCTTGTTCGTTTATTAACTTTATTTTTCAATCATTACCCTATATCTTTCTCCAATCATTATCCTATTTTTTCAATTATTAATTTCATTTCTCTCTATATCTGTCTCCACTCATTACTCATCTCTCCAATCATTATCCTATTTCTCCCTACACCCACTACCAAAACTAAAATACCCAAAATTGCCAAACAAACAAGGCGACCTTCTTGTTGGTTTTTGGCAATATTAATTTAGTTATTCACCCTAATACTTCTCTCTTTTCTCCCCTTTTTCAGGTGCTTTGTTTAAGTAGGTTAAAAAAAAAAAAAAACTTTTGAGTAGATGGTGTCTTGGTAGGTGGTGGTTATACTTTTTTCTTCTATATATGTTCTTTTTGGTACATTAATAGGAAACTAGAAATAGAAAGAAAATTATTATGTTTCAATTAGTTGGGTAAGAAAATGATGGGAGGATGTCTAAAATAAGGTATAATTTGTTTACTCATTAGAACCAAATATGCTTAAATAATAAATGTATGTGTCTTTCATTTTCCTCTCTTGACAAAGAATGGGAATTCTAAAGATTGCTCAGGAGAATTTCTTAGGCTGGGTTTGGATGAACGATATGTGGAGGAATTTCACAAGAGAAAGAAAAATACTACTTAATTAAGAAAAATTTCTAGCCTCTCCATTCCATTATCTTATTATTGATTCTTATGTTTTTGTCCCAAATGAGCCTAAAAAATATATTTATTTTTCGAGTTGTGTGGCAAGAAAATTTTTACCCTCAAAGTTATGTTTTTATAAAATGATTCCTAAATTGGTTGCTCTGGAGAATTTACAATGAAAGAATTATATTTAAACTTCTGTACATGCAAAGAAAGAAAAGAAAAGAAAAGAAGAAGTACTTTTCGAGTACTCTGTCTAATTTTTTTCCTATTAAATGATTGTTATCTAGTTTATTTAATACAAAATCTAGAGGCGGCTGAATTATATAAATAAAGATACTTTTAGACTAAGGTCCTATTCAATTACTGAAAAAGTAAAAGAACGAAAGAAAATTTCAAGTCTTCTGTATTTTTAATGTGGTAGTTTACAGAAGAAAAAATTAAAAAACACAAATTTTCCAAAAATTTTATTTTTACACAGCTGAACTACTATTTTTTTTAAACATTCGTACCAGTGACTTTAATCACATGAATGCATAAAAACTTGTACTTTTCCTTAATTTTACTTTGGTATAGTTTCTCAAGATATTTTGACTTTACTTCATTATAATTTCTCAAGAATAATTTTTTTCATATCGTATTCTTGACAAGTGAACATTTTAATCGACGACTGCCGCCACCAATCTTTTCTTCTTCTTCTTCTTCTCTTTCCTCTATACTTAACTTTCACATGGACTGCTCACCTACCTATTTAATTTGGTGACACAGAGGGAAAACATCGTACAAAAAAAAACAATTAACGCCTTGATGATGCCAATGGCCTAAAACTAGTTGGAAAGGGCATTCAGTTCAAAAAAACAAGAAAAAAAAAATTTGGAAGGGGCATGAATTATAAAGACCGGATCCGGGGGCAGACTTGGTTTAAAAAAAAAATCCTTATCATCAATTTGCAATCATATGGAGCAAAAACGTGATTATAAGAGTCTTATAGACAAAATTTAATTATGTCTCTTTAGAATAATATAATCAGAATAATAAGATCTTCACACCCGTTCAAACAATCCTTATCATCAATTATGTCTCTTTAGAAAATTTTCAATTATGTCTCTTTAGAAAATTTTCACACTTAATTTTTTGAGACCGTTTATATATTAAAAAACATAGTTAAAAAATTAAGTGCTTCAATTTTTAATCTGTTTGAACGGGTGTGAAGATCTTATTATTCTGATCATATTATTCTAAAGAGACATAATCAAATTTTGTCTCTAGAGCTCTCATAATCACATATCTACTCCATAGGATTACAAATTGATGATAATGATTTTTTTTTTTAAAAACCAAATGTTGCCGTTTTAGGGGTTGGGTAGGGCCTACTGTACCCATGGGGCAGCGGAGCCGCTGGGTCCGATAAAGACCATAGTCCAACTTTGTTTTTTTTCCTAATATTGTACTATATATACTAGTAAGAGTTAACGAGGTATTAATATGTTAACTAATAGATGGTCCAAAGGCTGACATAGCCCCGAACTCGAAATTCCCCTCCCGTGGTCCAACATTGGTTACATCGGAAAAGAGTCAAAAAGGTTGTTCGGATGGAGCGTGGAGTAGACGACCATAGAACGAGCGTGGGAGTAGACGACTTTGTCCTAGGGGATTGAGTTAGGAAGGAGTTTGGTGAGACTTGACGAGTGGAGTATCTGAATATTTTAATTAGTCTTGTAGCGGACTGCGGACCCGACATCAACAGGGGCATGCAAAGGGTCTTTATGTCTCTGGGAGGGAGGGGTAGCCCGGGTAGGGGCGTAATTTGAGCCAAATAAGTCAGACACATCCTGCTCAAGTTTGGCTTAACTCTTTATTACCTGTGTTTAAGCTTGACTTGAGTTTGAGATTTTTTTCAAACTAATTGTTCAAGCGCCAACCACACATATGCACAATATTGCTTAAGCTTGGTTCGATTCTTTATTATATGTGTTCAAGTTCGACTCGAGCTTGAGAATTTTTTGAGACCAATTGTTCAAGCTTGGCTCGAACTTGAAGTTTTGTGTTCGTGATAAGCTTGGATTGGCTCGTGGAGTACGCATGTCAATCTCGCGTTTTCAAGCCTGAATTTAAGCTCGTGACGTTTTGAGCTTTCAAGCTTGAGATTAAACTTAAGCTCATTAAGTTTCAAAATGAAATGGTTAATTTAAAGCAATTAAGCAGAACTAGCATCATTTATGAAGGTCAAAAAAACTTACCCCTACAAACATAAAATTCAGTTTACTAGCTACCATTCATTATTCTACCCCTACATTAATTACAGAATTACCCATTTGTTCATGAGCTTACTGAGCCAAACACCCATATGCTCTACCTTGGCTTGAATTCATAAACAAACGAAAAATCTTGATTGAGCTTGACTTATATATATTTTTTAAAAAGCTTGAACCAACCAAAAGTCAAGCCGAGCTTGAGCTGTTTGGTTCGTTTAGTTGCCTTAGGGAGGGGGTAATTCACATAATGGACGTGCGCATGCGCGTCTTTCAAAACTCTACCAACCAGCTAGAATTTGTAAGTGCAATGATTGAGAGTGCGAATACAGAGCAATAATTGAGTGCAAGAGCGAATACCATTATGAGCAATGGACTTTGGGAGGAGTCCACTATGGGATTGTAGTGCACCTCAATGAAATCCTTCGAGATCTCAATATCATAATTTAATTTGTTCTCAATCAATATCCGGGTCAATTTGCATATACCTCGATTAATTTTAAGATTCTAAATTTAATTTTTTTTGGCAGAAGAGCAATAACTTCGACATATAAAACTAAATAAAATGCATCAACACAAAACGGAAAAACAAAATCTAGATCTAAATAGAGACAAACAAAATACAAATGAAAAACAAAATCTAGATCTAAACAAAATACAAATATAAAGCTATCAAGAAAGAAGCTCGAACTAGACCATACTCCCTCATGGAAGCGGTGTTGAAAAAAGCTAACATGGACACCTCCGTTGCTACCTCCATCGTTGCTAAAGAAATCGAAACTCACATAGTGACATTCCAATCCACCAAAACCGGCAATCAACATTCTTAATCACCCAACCTTAATAAAGTAGGCAAAAAGAGATGAAAAAAAAATGTTGAGAACAATGTAGAAAATAACAAAAGAAATAACACAAAGTCAAAATTACCAGAGTTCACAACAAAATAAATATAAAACTTATCTTCCAAACACAAAGACAATAAGAGAATAAATCCATATAATTCAAACCAATTGACAATGAGTAGAGAGATCGCAGATGTTATTAAATGATCACATATTTTACTCCCAGATAACGTGGAATTCATTTCCTTAACATCCCCCTCACATGTAGCCACATTTGAGGTCTGTCACGTGTGACCACTGTTTGGGTCTTATCATCGTGCAGCCTTTTTTGCCAATCTGTCACTGTGGAGTGTGAATTACAAATTTTTAAAATGTGAGGTGGGACGGTCTCGTTCGTATACCATGTAGAAAAGTGTGAACTGAATAGAAGAAGAGTAAAGTAGAGGGAGAAAATTCTGATCTTGATTCTATTTTCTTGAATGATAAACAGACATACGACTTGACTTATACATCATGCCAGCTCAGCACATAGCTCCACTACCTCTCTAACCGACTGAATTAGTTACATGTGATTTACTAAAACCTGATTAACTAACTAACAGCAGCTTAACTATCTCAATTAGTGATTCTGTCGTACACTAAGACACTAAAATATCCAACAACAAATTACATAAAGTAACAATTTTGAATTAATACACAATAAAAATGAAGGGAAAGACTACGATATACACTCATTATTTGAGTGTGTATCATATGCACCTCTAAAAATATTATAAATTATAAAGAAAATGTTACGAATCGTATAAAGGTTATGAGATACATCAAAATGTTACGAATCATAATGAAAATATTACAAATCGTACTGCTGAAAGGTTATGAATTCTTAGCATCTTAATTCCAAAGTTTCATTTGTGAATATTTGTGAACTAGAGGCGCAGACTCTTAACCCTGTTTTTCGTAATTATATTACAATTCTGTTTCGGTTACGGCGTGGTATCATAAAAAATCGAAATCGGAACCGAACCAGCTCATTTTTTAAAATTGAAAATCAAAGGAAAAGCCGCACTTAAAAAACCGGTTAAAACTTGTCTGATTAGTTCAATTCAATTTGGTTTGGTTTGGTTTGGTTAACCATTGGTTTGGATGGGATTGCCATGTAAGGGAAGGAGGGGTAGAGCAATGGGCCGGTTCTGGAAAACCCTAGGTGAAGATTCGAGGAAAGTGCTTCACTCTCCCTTTCTCTCGTCTTGCTTATCTTAAATTGCTATATGTTATATATATAAGTCAATGAAACTTTTGTTTGTATCAAAAAAGTAATATTGATTTGCCATCGTAAGACGTATTATTTAACACCATTTACGTTTTAAAAAAATGGACAGTCAGTATGATTTAGAGAGTAAACTATCAGACAACTTTATCTCAATTGTGCGGTTGTCGATATCTGGTTGATTTCTATAAATGATAGACTCCAATCACCACGATGCAATTTTGATAAGTTCAACATAGGCGCTCTACAAGTCCATGTTTATCTTTTGCGGTTTTGCAGTCTCATGTTTATTGGAATGAGTATGGCTTATTCAAGGAGCCGTTGTAAAGAGGTAATTTACGAAGCCGCTTGATCTCAACCGTTCATTTCGGCATTGGTCCGAATTTTAATAAAACTTTTCCGGAGAAGAGTTTTAAAATTCGGACCGTCCAATACGCTTTGGACGGACGCAATTCACTCCGTAAACCACTATTCACGGAAAGCTTCGTAAAATAGCTTTTTCTCTTATTGGGACATATGGCCTGCCGTTTTCTGAGCCCTAACAGATTTTCTTGTCCCTCTCTAAAACCATGTTGTCATTCAAAAATAAAAAATTTTGTTGGGAGTCAAAATATTGGAACCATTAGAATATTTCAACAAAAATTTCAATGCGATCGGATGCCGCAATCTCATTGTAGAATATAGTAATACAATTCGAAGTGCACTCTTGAAATCGTATTTTTTCTGTCTAATTAAATGAGAATGGTGTACTTTTCTCACTAAGTTGTCCAAATGAATATATTAATTGAAGAGATTTCGCCGTAAGTTCTGCTATTGACACATTCGACTCAAACAAAATCGAGGCGACATTTTCCATTTTCCAATCAGAACGTGATTTTAAGGGTTTCCGTGAGAAATCAGGAAAAAAAATTGACCGGGAAGGGTTTCTTTCAAGCAGTTTTCATTGAACGGTTCAAAAAAAATTGCACGAATAAAGCCCTTCCCGGTCATTTTTTTTCTGATTTCTCGCGGCGAGCCTTAAAATCACGTTCTGCACACATTGATTGGAAAATGATTCTGCATTTTAACAAAATGAGGGATCCCTCACTTGATCCGTGGTGTGTGTGTGTGTGTGTGTATGTATGTAAATATATATGTATATATATGTGTGTGTGTGTGTGTGTGTGTATATATATATATATATATATATATCGGGGCGGTTCAATAGACAACTATTTAGACACCTAAAAAAATACCTCATAGTTTCCAATCAAATTTTGATGATCCGAGCCGCTCAATGTGATCAGAACATGATTTTAAGGGTACTCGAGAGAAATCAGCAAAAAAAGGACCGAAAAGGGCTTGATCTTAGCAGTTTTTAGTTAGATTTAATGAATGGTTCAATTAAAAACTACTTAAAACAAGCACTTCCTGGACATTTTTTTTGCTAATTTCTAGCGAACATCCTTAAAATTATATTCTGCACACATTGAACGGTTCGGATCATAAAAATTTGATCGGGAACTATGTGATTGAGATTTGGGGTGTTTTTTAGGTGTCTATATATATAGAAGATCATACATCTCCTTTGATACTCCTTCAAAAATGATTGGTTTTCAACCCTCATAGCATAAGTTGTGCCCAAACAAGTATCAATATATAGATGTGCACAGATTGGACTGATGTGGATAAATTGTTTTTTCACAACCAACTTGCAGTTGGTAGTTGGCTAAAGGCTTTGTTCAGTTGCCTTCTCTGTTTAGTTTTAGTTTTGAAAACCAATCATTACCCTACTTCTTTCCTCAATTATTACCCTATTTTTTCAATTATTACTTTCTCATCTCTCTCTATCTCTCTCCAATCATTACCCATATTTTCAATCATTACTCTATTTCTCTCTCCACCCACTACTAAAACTAAACTAAACTAAACTTTCAACCAAACACAAACTTTGTTATTGCAACCTGCAACTTATTGGAGGTGTGAAGGCCATTTATGTCATTACAACAGTTTTCGTCCGGACAGGGTGGAGGACATTCGGACGCCCGAGAAGGGATGAAAATCTGGAGGTTTCGTAAATTCCGTTCTGGATTGAGGGCCGTCCGGACAGAAGTGACACGACCAGACTATTTTTAGGAGAGAGGCTGTTGTATCCCTAGAGAAAGAACTTGTGAGTGTTCTCCGTCATTTCGTAGTGTATTGGTGTGGTTCCCGAGTAGAAGGCACATTGCGAAGTACCACATGTTATGTTTGTTTGTAGTCAACAACAGTGAGTGGAGTCTCAAGTTTGCAGAAGACATTGAATCAAGCAATGAAACGTACAAACCAAGCTTGAACATTTTTTTGAAACTCGTTAAGACTCCAAACCAAGTTTGAACAAACAACTTCTCGGCTCGTTCACCTTACGAATTATAAAAAAGCTACTCGAGATTGGCTTGTGTTTGGCTTGATCAAAGTTCAGTTTAGCTAAGCTTGTCTCAAAGGCAAGGTAAGCTCGAATATATTGTTGAAGCTCGTTAAGTTTTCAAGCCAAACTTGATCAAACACCTGCTCATCTAGTGTCACCCCTAATAGAGACTTTATCCGCGACATAAGCCGAGTATGTAGCTGTGACAGAGGCTACTAAGGAGGTGATTTGGTTGAGAGGATTTTTGGGTGAATTGAGTTTGAAGCAAGCACGGAGTGTTTTTTTGCCAGCCAAAGTGCTATACATCTTGCTAAGAATTTGGTATTTCGTGCCAGAAGGAAGCATATTGATTTACGTACCATTTCATTCGCTTGCTTTCGGAGGATGGAGAGTTGTTACTAGAGAAGAGGGAGCAAAAATCCAACACATATGTTGACGAAGCAAGTCACTATTGAGAAATTGAAACTGAGTTCAACTTCAATTTGCCTTCTTGCTTGAGAGATGAATTGGCCCAAGCCAGCCTCACCAAGAGGGGTGAGATCACCATGTCCACTTTGGATTTGATGGAGTCACACGCGGAGCAGAAGTCTTAAAGTGGTACATTAATGGAGGTGTGAAGCTAGCCATTTGTATCATTCCAGTAGTTTCAGTCCGAATTAACGGAGATGAAGGTTGTCCAGAGACGCCTGCGAATGGATGAAAATCTGGAGGTTTAATTTAATACAGTAATTCCATCCGGACGAGAAAGAGGGCCGTTTGGACTGAAGTGTAGTATGTGTAGGCCCAATATGAATGTGAGCATGTGGTTGTGATTTTTTATTTTTGTCTCATAGGACAAAATAGAAGCATTACATCATCTCGTAAGATTCAGGAAAAATTGAAATAGTGGTCAGTTGAAAATTTACAAGCAATTATGTAAGAATCTATCGTATTAATTGGACGAATAGAGGAAATGAGTTGTATGGTTTGGTGTATCCATTAGGAATGAAATAACTAAGCGTTCCGCTAAAGCATTTTTTGGACTTCTTCTTGTTTCGTTCTTATTCAATTTTTTCCCCATTTGTTAGTTTTGTGAATCACTTTTTTGGGTTTCCGATTCGTCTTGACATTCGTTAAGACAAATCGAAAAAATAAAAAATTACGAATTTTACGCAAATAATTTTTGGAAATAACCAAAATTATGACTTTTGCCCAGATAAGTTTTGAACACATCCAAGATAAAGCCTTTTTTACGAATCAGAAAATCAAAAAAATGAGGCGCAAAACTAACAAAAGCAATTTTTTTTGAATAAAGACAAAATAAGAAAAAGCCCAAAAAATTAAAAAACAAAAAACTTAGCAAACGCTACCTAAGGCCCCATTCCGCTAAGGAAAATAAGTATAGTACTTATTTGACTTATTTTTTGGATTAAATGAGATATATTGTGAGAGAATGACTTTTTTCTCGTAAAATAAGAAATAAGTACTTAAAAAATAAGAACATTAGCGCAACAGAGTCCAATCTCTTTCATGGGGTAAAAACCATCATAGAGTAAACTAGTGATAATGCAAATCATGGTTGTCTACTGGCAGTTAGACGGACTATTATTACTAATGTCAATGATTCATAAACTAATTTTGATTATCTCAATGCTGTTATGCAGATAGGAAGGATAAATGGGAGCCTCTTTCCAAATAAAATTCTAGCTAACAAAAGTCTCCCGTAACAATTGTACCTTCTCGCAAAACATTATGTCCGGCTGCGTATATCCGGTGCCGTAGTTACCGGCGCATCCTAGCTGTTTTGTGATAGTCTTCAAGGAGATGAAGCAGTAATTTAGTGTACACATTGTACTTATTGATTTCTTTACCCAGACATCATTATATTTAATTACCCAGGTGTCTGTTAATAATCTTCCAGTATAATTCTTTAATTGGAGTATTATTTACGCAATTTCTCACTTTTCCTAAGAGAAAAGCTAGTCGTGATAAGAAAACCTGATTGTCAAAAAATCCACCAAATCAAAGTAGTAATTTTTATTATATTTTTTTTGCTACATAGGGTAGTACAGTAATAAGTACTGTAATAACTTCCAAGTTGGGCCCTGGGACATAATCAACCAACCCAAGTTATGGCGGCCCACTCAAATGGGTTAGGTCGGTTTGTTGTTGGAAAACGTAGATTTGAGATAGTCCCAAAAGATAATCCAACCTATGGTTTGATAGAGCTACTTTTTTTTTTTTTGCCATAATCGGACAATTTTTTTTTTTTTTTTTGATGTTATAATATGTTAGTAGAGTTTAAATTATTCAGCATATTAGTCTAAGGAGTTTTAGTCCAACCTAAGTTTCTATAATGTGTTAAGTTCATTAATAAAAATATTTTAGAGTCTAAAGTCCGTAAAAAGACAAAATTGCAATTAATGAGACAAGGATTTTGTTTGGCTTACACAAAAAAATATCTTTTTTCATTTAAATTGTCTTAAACGAGATAAGGGCCTTCTTTGGCTAGGGTTTTAGGGTGCACTTTCTTGTTATAAGATTTTAGCGGTTTAGGTAATTTCATAAGGTACCCTAGGATTTTAGGCACTTTCATATATAGGGTACCCTAAGGTCTTAGCCACTTTCATAGAGTACTTTAGAGTTTTAGGCACTTTCAACGCCGGTCAACTTTGGTCAACGCCGGTCAATTTTGGGAGGGTTTTTTTGTAAATCCTGAACAGAATATCCTTTAAACTTTACAGGAAAATATTTGTGTCTTTATTATAGCAAAAATCTTTACAGTATGTCCTCCTACTTAATTATTACACAAAACTAACATCATCCCATCAAATTGAACTTGAGACCTCACACATTCGACCGCTTAAGTTACCGCTCTGGATCGGTAATTTCTTATATAATAGAGGTCTCATGTTTTGAATTTTAAAGTGATGGATTGGTAATTTCTTCTTCTTCTCTCTCTCTCTCTCTCTCTCTCTCTCTCTCTCTCTTTTCTCTATTTGGGTATCAAATTGAAAAAAGATCATCGGACAATAAAAAAGAATACATCGAAAGAGGCATCTTCCATTACAAAGAATATCCCACAACGGGGTAGTGTTGCAACCAGTTTCCAAACACCCAACAAGACCACACTTCCTAGCACATTCATGGCAACTCAAGTTCTTGCAAAAAACTCTCAAGCCTATTTTACAACGGGACGCAGGTGAGATTCAAACCTCTAATCAAAATGACAAGAACAACATATGCAACCCGAATATAGAATAATCCCCAAACAAAAATACAAAAGAATCCAAAGATTCTTGTATTCATTGATTTTGTAACGATGCAAAAGCGAAAATCAAAATTATGCGATCACTTACTAGATCATAAACAAAGTAATCTCGTGGTTTGTTGAACTCAACGAAGGATTACAACCTGTCGTATAAGCTACTTGTTGAATTAATCGATACAAGTTCATCCAACACTATTTGAAGGCTATTTTACGATTAGTTGCTACTATCCAACACCACACATGTAGTACCTAAAATTTCAACTTCTGCTATTCATTGCTTAACTATTTTCACTCTAAATTTTGATCACTTACGTAATATGAGCAATACGCAAACCAGTACTACACATCGAGCAATATGCAAACGATTGTTTCATATGGTAAATGATCGAAACTAAGCTTGCAACGAATAAAACTTCACACATCTAGCTTTACAGTGCAGCACCGCACAAAGGAGTTGCCATCTCAATTTGATCCACCTTCGGTAACATTTGCATCACAATCTACAATGGACACATGTATATTGTATTCAATCTGCATCATCAAAGGTGAGATTGCACCTTGTCTTCGTTTGAGGTGCGACGATTATCGACAACCGTAGCTACTGCCACCCAAAAATAGTTTTCTAACCTCAGTGTAATTTTCCCAAGACCTCCCATTCCGATGAGTAAAAACGATTGAAGCTTTTCTTCTCTCATGTGAACAAACCACTGCCTTTTGAATCTCATAAGTGCATCTGAACTTCCCCATTTACTCAACATTTTAAAACTGAACTCGATCTAGCTAGCTAGGCCTTCTTGGAAATTTCTTTCGAATTTAACCCTTCTCAAAAATGAAGCTAAAAAGAGGAAAGGGAGTTGACTAAACAATAAATACCTTCTCCAAATTAAGCTCTAGCTCTTGTGGATCTAGAGTTTTGACCATCTCCATCACTGATTGAATCTTTGAAGATGAGTACTCCTCTTCATGTCATCTTGGAAGGAGGTAGATACATACAAGGAGAGAAGGGGCGGCCATGGCTAGATATATATATAAAACACAGAGAGAAAAAGAAAGTTAGGGTTTGGCCTCGAAGTTTCATTATTCTATGAGGACCACCTACTTTTTCATGAAATGGAGGCCCGTGACAAATGCTATTGCAGCGGTGTGTGCCGCGGGCCCAATGACATCTTTACCCATTGGGCCAACCGGAAGGTCGAATAGGGAAACAAATTTTTTCCGACTAACAATGCTACTCACATAACGATCCAAATACAACAATATATACCACCTCTCATATACATATGGGGCCCACACATAGTAGTGTATGTAGAGCCCACTTGTATGTGAGAAGTTGTGTTTGGATTATTGTGTGAGTATCATTTTTGTTTTCCGACGGTAAGAGTGTTTGTGTCAGCTTACACGCATCACAACTAAACCTTTCTCCGGTCCGGTCAAAGAAACAACCCATCCACGTCGAGGATAGGGGATTCATAAGATTTTTTTTTTTTTTTGCCGCCCCTAAAAATCGATTGTCGTCAATTGAGTAGGGTGCAAACTGACCAACTAACCGGACGATCCTTGGGCTAAATTGAAAAACAGTTCTGATGGGTAAATCAAGATCTCTCTCATTCGCCATGGATGAAAATTGACATATTGACCCTATTTTATTTCAAATTAGGTTTGAATCAACGAGATGAAAAATGCTAATCACCTTCCAGTAAATTTGTATTGGTATTTGTAAAAAATATGTTTTGGTATTCGTAAAATGCATAGTATTAAAGTTTTTACCTTTTTTTTTTTAAACTGGAAGTTTTACTTGTTTAACATTGTAGGTACTTCGTTTCATGGAAATTTAGTTCTACTTTTTATTGTGATATTAATTATAAAGATTAAACATGTTTTTCTAAGCCTTGACATTGAGGATTTATTTATTTTTAATCTCAAGAACCATTCGCGGTCAATCAATTAGTCATGCATGTGGAAGCGTGGAGCCTTTCTTGGCACTAAGAACGAATAAATAAGAGAAAGCTAGCATCGAGTTCCAAAAAAAATACTACCGGTATAAATTATGCTTTTTTGGCAAATTGTCTTTATTAATTTTTTTTTTCGCATTTGATTCTTTTGTCTCAGATTTTTGTGAATTATTGATACTTTTCGACAGGAAGAATCAAAAATAAAAAATTATCGTCGAAACTCATACTGTAATTTTTAAATAAAGACAAGAATAAGCCAAAAATTACAGATTTGGTGTAGTCCTTTTCTCATGTTCTTTTGTGCATGAGATTAATCGTATTTCTGTGAAAAGTTTGGGACAAGGATTAACGGCTTAATTGGCTGTTTTGCCCTTAATTATTGCAATTTTATTGCAAAATGCCAAGTCAATATCTCTTTACATCAAATGTAATCTTTTGCGTTTTATTTTTCTTTGCCACGTCAAGTCAAGATTGATCAAAACATAGCAATTGTTATTTCTCATAAATAGTTACTCCGTATATTTTTATTAATAAAGTTTGTTTTATTCATTGACAAATGAAAATGGTGAAACATAAATGGATGAACATTTTATGATAATCTCAAATAAATAGTCATTACGAAGGCCACAAAAGTTCATAACTACCAATTTTCTCTACGAAAACTAGTTGACAAATGAAAACTTCCGTGGCTTCCACCTTCTTGATCTAGTCTCGCCCAAAGAAAAAGCATCATCTGCTGAACAATGAAAATTGCACATGCCTCATGTTCCTAGCTTGTGGAACGACCTAAGGTAAAAGCAGAAAAATATAAGAAATTTACCATAACATTGATTGTAAGTTATTTTGAGAAAAATTGAGACGCATTATTGATTAAAACTTTCTTGGATATATTCATTCCACACTTCGTTTTCTACCATTACTCTTTTTTTTTTTTTCATTTTAATCCCAAGAAAACCTTGCACGATTAAGCACATGTTCAAATATTATGTATGTCTTTTTCCATGCCTTAATCTTAGCCTCAATATGATTTTCTCCAAAACTTAATTATTTCCATCAAATTTTCAATTTTGTAGCCTTTTCAAGTAGTCAGTACGAAAGGTTTTGTTCTCAGTTTGCCAAAATTCGGAATCAGGAAGAGGTGAGGCTGTATTGAGAAACCCATCATAGTAAAGTTAGTTGTCTCACCCTCCCCTCTACAGTGGAGGCGGAGGTTGAGTCCCATGAGAGTCGAACTGGAGTTTAGGATTACGGTCAGCTTCTGAAACCCCTACTAACTAACATATTAATACTCTGCTAACTCTATTGATGTATACAATATTAGAAAAATAATAATAACAGCTTAGGCTGTTGTACACACAAACAAGGAGAATCGAAAAGACAAAAGAATATCTTAGCAAGAACAAAAGAAAATCTGTTCAAGATAAGGAGTTTTTGGTGGCGGGCTTGCAAGAACATCTTAGCAACAAAAGAAAATCTGTTCAAGAGGAGATGTGCAGCAGACAATTTGTGTCCCATCTGCGAGAAGGAAGTAGAAACTACGGAACATTTGTTTTTTCTGTGTCCTTGGGCCAAAATGGTATGGTTTGGGTGCAACATTAAACCGATGGGGGATTTGGGTGGTAATGCATCTGTGATCAAATGGGTAGCTGACATGATGGAAAACTTGACAGTAAAGGAGGTAATTATTCTCATGGGCAGAGTGGCTCAAATAGCATGGAACATTTGGAAGTCAAGGAATGAATTTGTCTTCAACAAAATAAAGGTTAACCCACAGCATACAATAGCATCTTTTCTCCATTCTGAGATGAAGTGTTTAAAAGCTTTTGAGATTCCCAGAGTCCAGATGGATAACCCAGCTAATCAGGAGGATTTATCCACCTGAAGGGCTCCGGACATGGGGCAGATTTAAAGCAAATTGTGATGCAGCCATTCCTGCCTTCGGGCTCAGGAGTATCGCTGCTGTTGTGCTTCGAAATTGGAAAGGAAAGATTGCGGATGGCCTTGCAAAGTCAGTTCATGTTGGGACCAGTCTTGGAGGAGAGCTCCATGCCATCAGAGCTGCCTGCGAGATGCTGATCAGTTTGGGCTTAAAGGAAGTGGAGGTGGAGTCCGATAGCCAATGAGCAATCCATCTAAGTGTGTCGGAATTAGTGCCACCATGGGATGTCAGAGCGTTGGTGATGGACATTCGGCATTTTGCAAAGGAAGGAAATCTTCTTTTCAAGTGGGTTCGAAGGGCTGCAAACAAAGTGGCACATGAAGTCGCTTTTCTAGCTTTAAGGAATTCCCTTGTAATTGGATTGTTAATCCTCCCTCTTCTCTTGTACCAGTTTTGGAAAAGGATCTTAATGAAAGCCTTTAAGGCGTGTTTGGTGGATCAAAAAAAACAAAAAGGAAGAAGACAAGTTTAATAAACTGAGAAGAGATGTTACCACCACACCTTAAATTACACACTTCCTCCCGAAACACAAGAGTCCTACTTTGTGGTTGTAAAATTTTTGTAAATGCATAACAAGACTGTCAGACCACAAAAAGGTTGTGGCATGAAAAAGGAGTCCTGGCATTAGCTAGTCCTCCTTTCAAATAGTACAACCTTGAAGAAATTTAATGCAACCAGATCAAATGATGGAAGCAGCCGACGTAGAAAAATGAATTGTACTTCTTTCGTCCCTTTTTAAGTGTCACATTTCGTAACTCTAAGTTAAAAAGAAAACATCATCATTGCACATTTTATATTAACTTTTACCTGTACTTTTTTACTTACTCTATATGGAGACATCACATTATACTTTTATTCACTAATTTTTCAAAATGGAATCTACTTTTATGGGCAAAATAAAAAATGTACCAACTTTTACCCACTAATTTTACAAAATAGACATTTATTAAGGAACAGTCCAAAATAAAATAATGGACTTTAAAAATGGGACAAAGGAAGAAAAACACAAGTACTAGGGGTGGTTTGGCTTCGTAATCCATTTAATTTTTTTAAAACATTTTTCACATTTATTAGTTTTTTAGTTGATGTGTGTCAATTGCCATACCCATTATTAGTTTTTTAGTTGATGTGTGTCAACTGGCCTGGAATTGCCATATCCATTATACAAGCATGCACAGATTTGTGTTCCACTAAGTAAAATAAGTACTTAGTTTTTGAATTAAAAGTGATGTACTGTAAGAGAATGACCTGTATCATAAAAAGGAAAGTAATAAGGGGAGTGATTTTGTCACTCCCTTTTTTTTTTGGTTAATACCACTCCTTTTTGTGTTTTATTAGATGATTTGTTCTGTGAAAGAAAGAAAGTGACATTAACAAAAAAAAGAGAGTAATAAAATCAATTCTCAATAAGTATTTGAAAAATAAGAACCTCAACGGAACTGGACTCCAATGCAACCAAGGAGGCGTTGACCATCTTTTCCAAATGTGTATGAGCCGAGGATCCACGGATACCAATTCTTGCCAAGATAAAATGCACACTTGGCAAAATCCTATTTGTCAAAAGAAGATTGGGGATAAGGAAATGGATGATGGCTCTTGGAACACACACTGTCACACTCCCCATTTGCACTTTTAACTGGGAAAAAACCAATACTCTACCCCAATTCATTTCTTCCAAACCAAAGGAATACAAACCAGCTGAGTCCAGGGAAAATGGCATCCATAGCAATGACACCCACATTCCTCCGCGGAGCCGCCCCCAAACACCCCTCAACCACCACCGGCCGCCAGCGCGGGGTGATTGTAATGTCCAAGGCCTCAAAGGTGAGTGAAGGTGTGAGTTTCAAGAACGAACACGACAGCGGCAGTGGGAGGAGGGATTTGGTGTTTGCCGCTGCAGCTGCCGCGGTGTGGTCGGTAGCGAAAGTAGCGGCGGCGGATGAGCCGAAGCCGGGGAGTCCCGAAGCTAAGAAGAAGTACGCGGCGGTGTGTGTGACCATGCCCACTGCCCGTGTCTGCCGCAAGGGACCTTCGATCAACTAGTTGATTTTTGGGATCATGAGGTGGTTTGTTACCTGTTTGTTTATTCTCTGTTGTGATTTGATTATGTAAAAATTTGGTATGATTTCTATGGTAAAAACATAATGTAGACTTGAATTGTGTCTCTGGTATTCTATTTCAGTTGTCAAAATTTCAAAATATACTAGAATCCTCTCATGTAATCTCGAAAGCGGAGGTAAAATTCGTGTCGATAAGCCAAATCATTCAACTCTCTAAGGAACCACCAGGTTAATAAGAATCGGTAAGTGCATGGTCGAGTCGTATCGGTACATTTTTCTCGTTGAGATTATATATTCGATGCAGGTTATAAAGAATTTTACCCAAAAACTAGATCTGTAGTAGCTCTTTTAGACGTACTCCAATTCGATGCTCGTATCCATTCAAACAAAAAAGACTAGAAATCTCTGAAAGCCTGAGTTACCATTACAGTGATTGCAATGCAACAGAAATGAGGTCTCCATTTTGCAGCATCCTCTACGATCTCCAGGTCTTTACCAGACACAGAACACTCCACTATATAAGTTAGCAATGCAATGACAAATCTGGAGCTGAGATTGAGGCTCCATTTTATTCACATAAATTTACAATCTGTTATTAGCCTATTTGCTTTGTGCACTTAACAAAAAAATTTGCAAGTCTGGCTAATTGACGTATTTACGGAAGGTGAGTAATCTTTGCTCACCTAACCTCATTGGTTGACTGTAACGAGCCATCTCTAATCAAGTTTAAGCTGAGACTCTTAAATCTTTCTCGCGAATATTGCCTGGATGCTTTTCTCCAATCAGTACCGGCTTTCATCATCGCAGCAAATTCTTCTTTACTTATGCGCCCATCCTTTGCAATAACAGAAGGAGACGCAGATTAAGTTAATGTGTCACCGCTGTAACTCATAAAATATGATAGGCAAACTAGAAAAGCAACTCAATTCAAACTATGAAAATATGTAGGATGTATACAAGAAATCAACAAACTCAAAATGATACAGATGCATACAAAATTATATCACTACAAGGATTTCACTGTGCGGTTAAAGAGATCCATGGTCATGCTCGATGGCATAAAACTGTGAGAAGCCAATAGCAGAGCAAGGAAATTTGGCCCAAAAAAGGGTCAATAATGAAGCATCACATCGAACTTGAACACAGACAAATGAGAAAAGTTGAGAAACATCTCCAAAGAATTTCTCGTAAATAACCATCTACAGGTGGGAATGAGAGGTTTTCTTGAATATGTACACTTTTCATGTTGAGTTTAGGCTACATACCAGAAAGGGGTAAAACATAGGCTATGGTGAGCCTTATGAGATATGAGTGGAGGTGCCATGGAGACCTCTGAAAGTATGACTGCAAGGCCTTTGGAACAACAATTTCTTGTCATCACAAAACCAAAGCCCTTGATCAGTTCTAACTACTTGCCTAAACAAGAGTGATCAAAAGAAAGCTTAACGAAAAGATCCATAGTCCAAGACTCTAATGCTTGCTCGAGACGAGCTACAAAAGAAAGCATAATGAGAAGATCCATAGTCTAAGACTCTAATGATTGCTTTAGAGGAGCTATAAAAGATTCGTGGGGCATTAGGAAACCTTACAGGGGGAAATTTGGAAAATTTTACATCGGCAAGGGTAAACTTAAACCTTCCAGAATGCTGTTCAAAAAAAAAAAAGTTAAAACTTCCAGAAAATTCTAGGCATCTCAAGAAGCAAGATATGTTTGTGAGAGGCATGTAACTATTGGAAAGAGAGATATCGAGTGAGGAGAAACCTTCATAAATGCACATCAAAGAACCATAGAGGAAGTAATTTCATCTAAAATGATACGAAAATTTTTACTAAGATTAATTGCACGCAGGGAAACATGAAATGATAAGAGGATTTATCATTAACCAAAAGGGATGAGCACGTACAATCCAAGATCAAGATTCACATGCATCAAGTTTATGGTGGTGAGTAATGACCTTATCTGTATCAACATCGTGCATAATGGCATTTATGACCTCATCACTGTTGGAGTCATCTTCGCCACTTAAGGCAGCCCGCAGCTCTTCGGGCTCTATGTAACCACTCTTATTAAGATCAAAGAATGCAAAAGCTTTATGCAAGTGCTCATCATTGGCCAGCTTCCTTAAATGAACAGAAATTGCGACGAACTCTCCGTAGTTCAGTGCTCCGTCTCCATCAACATCAGCCTGTTGCAGGTTTACAATTCAAGCACTTAAGGAAGAAAGCATGATAATTGTATCGGGGTGAGTGAAGGTCCAAAATTAAATACAAGGGCTCAGAGTCTTAGACTGATAGGACTTAATAGTTTGATGCTACGTTACACGAACTTTTCTTAAGACCGTCCCCATTTGTGTAATCATATGAAAACTGCTGACGTTTTCTAATTGACATTCACCATGCAAGGAAATATTTTTAATTCGAGTTTATTATTTAACGATGGATTAAACTTTCATGTTAGGCATTGAATGGTCTACAACATACTGATAAAAAGAAATTGATGACCAAAACAATAATGGTCTACGACCCGTTATGAACAATATTTACCCAAGAAAATGAAAGAAATATACTACGGAATATGAATATTTTGCCATTTTCCCAAAACCATGGCAATTGATCAAATGCATCTGATACATCAACATGTACCAGCGCTCAAAACTTGTACCTGAGTCCATGCAACATAGGTTTGAACTCACAAAACAAGCTATTCTAGAAAGTCAAAAAGCAATGAGACAACAAAAAATAACATATTTTGTAGAGAAACATTATGATACATACAGCTTCCATTAGGATTTGAAGATCCGCATCAGGAATCTGGTGGCCAACCTTTTGTACCCCAACCCTAAGCTCCTCAAGGTTTATCTTACCTTTCTTGTTGGTGTCCATTATCTCAAATTTTTCCTTTATGGTAGCCACTTCCTCCGCTGATAAATGCTCTGCAATCACCTGTATAAGTGGCATTTACAAAAGTTAAGCCTTAAGAAGAGGTGCCATGGAGATCTCCAAAGCCGAAAGCCCAAACTCCGGCTTGAACAATAATTTTCATGGACTGTTATTGTTCCTAGTAAAATACAGAATTCAAATTCATTAATTACCGTTAGAGCTCTCTTTTTTAGCTTGTTCATTACAGAAAATTGCTTAAGTCTTGCTTTTACAGTCTCGCCAAGTGGGACATTTGGAGCTTTCTTGGCATCTTGTAACCAAGGGTGTTCTGCAACCAAGCAAGAAATTTGGTTTTATAGCTTCATATCTATTAGCCACTAAAAACCCAAGAAAGAATATTGGAACACAAAAACAACATTTAAAGTAAACATTACCAAGCACATCCTGAGCTGTAAGCCGCCCATTTGGGTCTGAATCAAGCATTCTCTTTACGAGATCTTTTGCATCATCTGAAACTTTAGGCCAAGGGTCTCTCTCAAAATCTATTACGCAACGAATAATTGCTTTTGCAACTCCTTGTTCAGTGTCTGTGCGAAAAACACACTTGTGTTAGAAGAAGAACCAACCTTAGAACGTGGTATATTATTTTTCGCATGGGTGTGGGGTGTCTTTCAGTAGGAAATTATTCTGACAAAAGTCATTTCACATTTCATACATATAATAGTGCATTCAGAAATTAATATCTTCCACGTAGCATCCATAACTTCAGATGTACTTATTGTGCCCGACCAACCCAAACACCAAACCTACAGTCTGAACTCCCCACAGTTGCAGAACGAAGGTGGTGTTTAGGATGTCTAATCAGGCATTTGTCATCTTTTAGTTAATTTTTTCAGCTTCTTGCAAAATTGTTACTATTATTTTTTAAAAACTTTTTAAGCTTGTCTTGAGAAGAACTGGAAAAGAAAAGAACATGGACAAAAGATTCTGCAAAAGTCTGTAACCACAAGAGGATACCCAAAAGCCAAAATTCTACTAACTTTTTGGCTATTAATTCCTTAGAGGCTTTTTTCACATTTTGCATATTTTTTTAATTTCCTAATTCCTCCCGTTCATACAGACTGGGAAAGATTTTCTTTAGTAGGAACTGAAAATGTAGACTAGAGGCGAACATATTCAGGGGAAAAACTGATCAAGACCCAAAACACAGCCTAAGTAAGCAAAGAAAATGCTGAGCACCTAGGATATGGAGAAGCATACCTGCCCAGAAAGGGGGAACACCACAGAGTAGAATGTAGAGGATGACTCCAGCACTCCAGACATCAATCTCCGGGCCATAATTGCGTTTTAGAACCTCGGGAGCCATGTAATAAGGACTTCCCACGATCTCAGTAAAGCGCTCACCTGCAGACAAACAGAAATAAACAGGGATGCGTGGAGAAACTATAAGGATACACCACCACCTGATGCTGAAATCACCAAACACAATCACTGCAGAATGCTTTCCATTGCATATTACCGGGTTTGAAGAAAATCGACAGTCCAAAATCAATTGCCTTCAAGGGTGCTGATTCCTTCTTGTTTGCAAAAAGAAAATTCTCCGGTTTCAGATCGCGATGCATCACTCCATGCCTATGACATGTCTGCAAAGCACAGAGAACACCACTATCATCATATGGAAGCATTTGCATGGTATGTATGGACACACAGTACATTTATGTTTATAATCAAACAAACTTTCCAAGAACTCACACGTCGTTTAAAAGAGCCGGCATATATACAAATGTGGTTGAATGGGCAACACTACAAGAGCGTTTGTCTCGTCTCACTCAATATAGCTTATCACAAATTTATGGAGCTTGTTAAGTTTTCAAGTCAAGCTTTTAACAGCCACAACTTGGCCAAAAAGCTAATACTTTTCAGAAATCGAGCTACTCAAGTCGGCTTCATTAAAGATCATTTGAGATAAACAAATCCAGCTGAACACATTTTTAAAGTTCCTTAAGTTTTCAAACCAAGCTTGAACTATACATTATCAGCTCAACTCGGCACATTTACGGCCCTACTATTAACAAACTCCTCAAGAATAAAAATGATAGTATCGATTTGAACAGATCATCAAAACTAAACTTCTACACCTATTGAAGAAATAATTAACCAAAAAGAAGAACATCTAGCCTACTCCAAAACTGTGTAGTCTCAAAAAGCAAACAAAACCCAATCCATAATATCAAATGTAAGTTCACAGTAAGCCAATAAGAATCAAATTCTAGACAATATCATCTGAGCAACACGAAAAATTCAAACTGCAAATACCTCCACAACTTCCACAATAGTCCTCATAACCACCGCAGCCGCCCTCTCGGTGTAATGCCCCCTGGCCACAATCCGGTCGAACAACTCACCGCCCTCGCACAATTCCATTACAATGTGTACCGCACTCTCATCCTCAAAAGTGTCCTTCAAGCTCACAATGTTTGGATGCTTAGGCAAATGCTTCATGATCTCAACTTCTCTCCTCACGTCCTCGATATCCACCGCAGTCCTAAGCTTCTTCTTCGATATCGATTTGCAAGCGAATTTCTCACCAGTTGCCACATCAATGGCCAGGCACGTGACCCCGAATTCGCCTCTACCTACCTCACGACCCAGATCGTATCGCTGCGAAATGTCACGGCCAGTTGGGTTTTGTAATACAATGAGCTTGACTCCACCTCCGAACCCACTGGTTGCACCATAATCAAGTGCAAATGGGTTGGGTTTTTTCTTCTTCTTCTTCCCCTTGTTCTTAGAGGAAGAATTAGGAGCCACGCAGCAATTTCCCATGGATTTAAGGATCAAAACTGCAAATTTTTTGAGTTCCCAGATTTTGGAGGAAACCATGAACAACACAACATGTATCAGGGTAAGAAAATACGTTCTTGAAATCTTTTTTCTTTCAGTTGCCGTGCATAGCACGGTTGATGATAGTATTATAAGATTGCAATGACACCCATCAATTTCTCAAGAAAATAAGGACCGAATCTGATGCTTCATGCAAAATAAACATAGAAAATGAACACAAAAGCGGATTATAGCCATTTAGGGGACAGAGATGTCTTCGGTTGCAAGGCAGGGTTACGTTAAATAAAGGGAAAAGTGGCTTTTTTATGAGAGTACTCTCCAAAAAATGGGAATCTTATAAAATTCTTAATGAACAAAATAGTTTGAGGGGGAGACACACAAAAAAGGGTGGAATTTTAAGATACTAAAGACAACCCAGAAGCTAATGAAGCCAACTCGTAAATCGCACAATGAACATACCTGCGAATTTTTTGTGTAGTCTTGAATTATTATTCTTTTTCAGGGATATTTGATGCATGCAAGAAGATGAGATTTGAGGAAGAACCCAGACGGGTTTGAAGGTCAAGAGCTTCAATTGATGGAATATCCTATAAAAGGTTTGTTGGAGAAATGGTGCAAAATAATGATATCGTGTGAATCCGCCATGTGAGAGAGAGAGAGAGCAGGTCTGGGAGAGACCTTTTTTTTCTCTTCTCCTTCTGTCAATTTCAACAAAAAAAATTTCCTTGTCTTTTGTTTGAGCAATTTTAGCTATCTCTTTGTCGGGAGAAAATCTTGTTTACAGCTGTTTCGTAAAGAAAAAGTTATGGAGCTTTATTACGATCGTCCAAAATATTTTTGGATGATTCAAATTGAAAATCAATTATAACTGGTAATAATTGATTGTTATTGTGATTAACTTCTCCCTAAAAAATATCATTTAAATCTAGACCGTTTAAAACTAAAATAAACACGTGAGATTGATCAGCTCCGTGAAAAAACACTCCGTTTGATAAAATGATACTCTAAATGCAATGAGAGATTCTAAGAGAACCAGTTTTTAAAGTATTTGGTGGGGTCCATCAAGAAAGCTACTACCAAAAAATTGGTGTGAGCCAAATTTCATTTCAAATTGGTGTGAGCCAAAAATTGGGGTCCACCGAATGGTTGTAGTGTGATTTTAGAGAGCAAAGAAGTATGCAATGTGAATCTGTTAAAATGGAGAGGGTGTAAGTAAAATTTACCCTAAAATCCACCTAAATGTGGAAAAACTATTACTTGCTCGTAAAGCACCGTCGCGTGATGCTACAAAGGCCTTTACCACCGCACATTCAATTGGAGCTCAAAACAAATCATATAAAATCCACATAAATGTGTGTTGATAGAGGCCTCTAAAGCATTACGAGCACTGAATGAATAATCAGTCCTAAATGTTGCTATGAGAGACTAGCAGGAGATAGAGGACTGAGGTTACTATCCAATAGGGTGAAAGTCTCAATGTACCGGGTATACATGTGTCCGGAGTCGCTGCAGTGAGGGGAAGGGCAATGCAAGTGCAACCCCCAAAACATCGTCGTTTTGGAATGTGTTGGGATAATCAGGAAGGCCCAACCCGCCCTCTCTGTCTCCATTGAACTGTAAATTTTTGGGTCTTCCTCTCCTGATTAAATTTGGGTCCTCAACCAACACAATCCTCTAACGGTCCTCGTAAAATCCCAAAAAAACTTTCAAATCCTCCTCATTAATCCGAACAAGACGTTCTGCAGCTTTTGATTTTGGTGGTGTATCCTAATCTCATTTGGCCCTGAAAGTATTTTCATCAATTACTGCAATCCCCGATGAACCAAAGTTTGGACAAACCCAGACATACTGTTGGGTTTAGAGGTAGATTAAGAAATTAGAATTGAACGTACAGAATTATTAAACTAAAAAAAACTTATTGATGGAATATGCCTTGGAAAGAGATGTAAGTTTATAGGGTGAAAACTTCTCCCAGATTCCGAATTGAAGAAAGAAGAAGACACCCCAAGAAGAAGGGGGGGAAAAAAAAAATGACGGGGGTCAGAGGGGAGAGAGAGAAAAGAGGGATTCACGTGGTCATTTTCATACCAACACCCCAAAAACGACGTTGATTTGGAGGGCTGCATTTTGCCCTTTCCCTCATTGCAGGGACTCCAGATCCTACACATCTCCCTCTCTTAGTACAATGCAATATTGCACGTGAGAGGAGGAGAATATCCATCCACCCGTCTTATGAAATGAGATACCCCTCATCCACAGGACATCGTGCCTTGTCCCCGGTTACAACCATTCAAATTTCAGGATTTAACAAGTGAGTTATTAATCAATTGATTGAATATCAAAAAGATATCACATTTAGAAATTAAAATAAACTATCGTTATATAACACTTTAGAATGACATCTATGGAAGATTTCTTGAGCAACTTCATTAAAATTAAATCAAGAAAACACGTACGTCTTCATTTCGGAAAATTTATTCCCAAATTATCTAACCAACCACTACCAGTTAGTTCTCATAAAAGAAAAAAAGAAAAAGAAAAAAAGATCTGAACACATGAATAACTTGCCCTCCGAACACAATGGTGCTGCGTGCAACTTGCCTTTCAACTTCACATAATATAGCACACACTGAAATTCCATAGGAGAATATGAGACGCATACGAGGCATAACATAAAGTAGAAACAAGTCTTCCTTTTGTTAAACCAACCTTGTTCCCCAGAGAAAGGTTTAATTTCCGACACCGTAGTACTATAGGTAGCAAATTAAACCCAAACCCGCAAACCCACACAAACCTCCCCACGATATGTGGGTTCGGGTTTTGCTCATTTGTTTAAGCGGGTTTGTAATCAGGTCGCAAAAAAAAAAACCTCTACTCCCACAGACTTCCGTTCAAATTATGATCCGACGTGAACTCCTTTAATTTGTACAAAACACATACAAACCTCTTTCCCTCTATCGTAGTTCTACCCGACCACAAGTGAAGCCAAGAATAATTCGGCACTCGACAACTAAAAAATAGCCAAGAATGATTTGCCACGGAAATACCCGGGTCACAAACAGTTTCACCTCCTTCCGTTTACGTGAGAGACAAATTCTTCATAATAGTTGGCAAGTCCGCTTTGCGAAGATTCAGAACCCACTGAATGTGGGTCCTTTTGCTGCCTGATGACTATTCTGGGTTTCAGGAGCATCGTGGTGCAAACGTTCAGAACCTGATGAACTGGCGGAGTTAGGTGAGATGGCAGAGTCAGTTTTTTTGGCAAAACGACCTCCAGATGCCCTTGCCCTCCTCATAGCATGCTGGTGCCGGGATTCGTGAAGATATGGCTAAAGGAAAGGGAAACAGATTACACGACACCAAAAGTGTTAGTTATACTACTCTGACTAAACGGCTACAACAAAGTTAAGAAACAGGAGGCATTGAACCATTAAAACAAGGCCTATTTGGAAAACCAACCTTTCGAGCTTTTATAAGCTTCCTTTCAAGCTCCTCTTTAGCACGTGATTGCCTTCGCCTCAAAATCCCATGATATTGCTTTGCGTTCACATAAACAGGCTCTTGTGCCATTTCAAAGGGCAAAGGCATTCTCGCATGATGCATATCAAGTAAATGAGGTGGCACCTAACCATTGCAATAATATATCAAAAGTTTGATACATTCGTCACAAAGAAACATATCATAAAGGAACCAATCTATTTTTCGAGCTGGGGGGCGCTGGGGGAAAGGGAATAGCTGGGTGTGGGTATGTTGACTGGGTGGTTTTTTTATTTTTCGAGCTGGGGTGCGTGTTAAGGAGGTGTAACCAGGGATGGCAATTCTCCCCGATAAGACCATACCCGCTCCGTTCCCCACCCAGAGTGGATTAGAGATTCAGGGATCTTTTTCCGGAAATGAGTTGGATTCGGGAAAGGATTTTGGAAAAAATTGGGGAACAAGTTGAAGGCAGGTTTACCACTATCCGTCTACCCCCACCCCGCCCTACCCCGATCCCTGTTTTCCTTATTTAATATACTCTTTGTACCCTTGATTCTGCTTTAATCGGCATGCCCTTTTTTTATTCTGTATCTTTCAAAACTGATTCTAGTGTTGTGAGTTAAAGGTTCGTGAATTTATATTAAAATTTTGAGTTCTGGAAGGTTGATAATGACACTAGTTTTAAAAAGTTCATGATGATGATATTGTTCTTTTTTAGTGGATGCAGATATAACCAGATTTTGGATTTCCATAATTTATCGCTTGTGACATAATTTTTTTTAGTGTCTCGAAATATTAGACAAGAAACTTTTTCATGTTAGGATTAGCCGTTTGGGGGGGATAGAGTATAAAGAGATTTCCGCACTAGGGATCAGGGCGGGGAGGGCAATTGGAGTTGGGTTTGGGGATCGGAGATGGACATATAGATATTCGCCCCACCCCGCTCCGTTCCCATCCTTGTGTGTGTTTGTGTGGGGTGGTGGTCAGTGTGTGCAACTGTGTGGTGCAAAGTAGGAGGGTGTAAAGTCAATTTTCACCAAACAGATATGAAGTAGCTATCCTATAAACATTTAAGACCAGTCAGCTGACCGTTAATATACAAACTTTCAAGCAGTCACCACCAAACCTGATTCTCTAAGCTAGTCCCCAAGACTTTCTTGTAAAGACATGTGGTTAGCCCATACGTTGCATAACAAAGAGTTCAATTTCCAATCAAACAATGGAACATAGGATATTGACTGAAAAGAACTTCACTTTCAGAAAAGCACCTCTTTCAAGTTTCAACAAATAATTCCATAAATTAAAGAGAGAGGACATCAATGAATTGATTGGAAGTTACTAACTAAACCAATCAAGTTTTTTTGGTTCTTAAAATCAAGCAAAAATTGCTTATCGTTTCAAATGGTGGAAGAGAGAGTGTAGACATACCACAGGCTGAGGACCATAAGCTGCCATCATTCCCCCATAATATGGATCCTGATATGGATTTACTGTACAAGCCTGCAATAGTTACAAGAACACTAGGAATATTCTTCTATTTCAATGCCATGATATAATTGAGTGCACAACTAGAAATAGAACATTCACCAATGCAGCTTTGACAGACTGGGCAGGTCAAGAAAAGTGAAAAACCAAACTTACAATTGAGTGTCCAACAAGTTCAAATTGCTGAGGCTGTGCATGGTTTCCATTGCTCCGAGGCACAGCTGATGCTCGATGCTGGAAATCCTGATGATCTTGTCCATTATTTTCCTCTAATGTTTGAAACAAAATCACCATTAGTAGAAAATTGGGAAGTTTCACACAACTGAGCTCACCAAAGGATTTTGGTGGCAAAGAATGCATGCATACAACCTACTGTAATTTTTCAAAACAAAAGGATCTACAATGGGAAAACAGAAGATAGTGTAGAATGAGAGATAAATTCACCAAAGAGAATCATGTGAAATCGTTACATATGAAAAATACATATACCCATGTCAGTATGCATGTCTACTTCTGCATGTGTGGCCTAGCAGCTAGTAAATAGTACTACGCAAAGACTTCTGTGAAACATGCCATGTCCTAACATAGCTGGTATATACGCTCTTCCATCATGTTGCATGAAATATACTCTTTGAAATTACGTGATGTAAGCTACTATTAGAACAAACTTAAAAGGCCAATGATCAGTTACCATCACTATAGCAATGAGTCCCTCCTCAATACCTACACTCACACACAAAAGATATAAAAACGAACCCTTCTATGGGAACCGACTAAGTATGCACCAACAGTGCACAGACACGTGGGGCCCACTTCGGGTCCTGCACGGATAATCCAAGCCGTTCCATAATTTTAAAATAATTTTTCAATTGGCCTTGCGATAAATCAGCTCATCTGGAGGCTTGAACCAATCTTCCAATTTTTCATTATATAAAAAAAGATGAGCATGGTTTCTTTCTCAAGTACATTCAACTGTGCCCCTGGTCAATATTAGATTCTAAAAGATCAGTTATACAGCCAGTATTCGACCCCCGTAATCTGAAACTCAGCACAAGAGAAATTTCTGCACGAAACAAATCCAACAAAGAAATTGCGGCGGCGATTTCCTATCTCGTTAAATCACAATTATTCCAGTATGCTCTATCCAGAAACTGTCAACTACATTAAACTGGTTTGAATAATAACTGGATGTGCGACTTTTGATTCTATGACAGCACCATATCCCCATCCAACTCACCATCAGATAGTGAAGGGCAATCTTTAGATTGCTCCATTGAAGAATTAGCTGTGTTTTGCCCTATCACAGCAGGGGGGATGGAACTAGTACCCGAACTGCGCCACCAAGGTTCTGAACAACCTGTTGATGGAGAAATACTGTATGGATTAGCTTCTATTCGACTAGCACTTCTAGAATTTGACTGCATGCTTGCGAATCCCTGCACAAACTGCATATATCGTAGTTCATTAACAGATACAAGAGAGGTCCACACAAGCATAGATAGTTCAAGGACATAGCAAAAAAGAGAAAATCATTGAAATATATACAAATATTGCTACCATTGCAAAGAAAAATGCTTCTAGGCTCTTGAAATTGCCTCAATTAAATGTCTATAATAAGTATTAAAGGCAGCATGGCTCAACTTGTACAGAATTTTGTAAGGCTCTCATCAGAACTTTGCTCGAGATCCTATACTTATAATTAGAACACGCACTCATGCACGCAAATAAAACAAGGGACTTAGACAAATACCGTGATTTATAGTCTCCTTGGATCTCTACATGTAACATTTGGATCATAGGAAACTCAAAACTATTCATTCTTTTATAAAGGCTTCCTAAATGGAGTAGCAATAAGAAATATCCTTACACTCCTTTATGACTGTGAGTGGAAATAAACTGAAGAAATCCAACTCCAACTACTACAGAAGCACAAACAATGACTATTTGTAAGAGAAAAAATTATCTTGATTCATCAGAAGTTGAACAGGTAAGCAAATTTATGCTCTCCTAGTACAGGGATCAAAGCTTCTGTTTCTATTAGCATCCTGTCCCGTGAAAGATCATGAGCTGCCCAAAATAACCTTCTTTTGGATACGTAGCCTATAGGCCCTATAATTTGTAAATGACAATTAAGCCTTAACTTTTGTGGGCATATGATACCTATGGCTATGAGGTTATGAATTGTCTATTCAATTAGGCCCTCGTCTAGTTTCAAGTTCTTCACCCCCACTACAACTTCACGTAACATTTTTTTGGCATTATTCATGAATCGGTACTTGTCCGCACCAGCCCCATATCGATGCGCATATTTTCCTCTTTTCCAGGAAAAAGGCATACCCAGATTTTTCATCAGGTCAAAACTCAATAGTATCACAATTCGAAGGGTTTTCCAACTTTATCATTCCTTTCCAAGGGAACACCATTCAATATTATCCAAACCCCAACTTCCATTTTCACTTCCAGCCAACACAATTGACATTACTTTCACAACCATACCCCCTTTAAAATCCTAAAATCTGACTAATTCAATGCCACAACCAGATACCCATCAAAATCAAGAATCAAGAAAAAGGACTAAACAGGTGAACAATTTCCAAAAACCCAATTCTCAAAAACCCAAATAGCTAAAAAAATCCCAATTCTTAGAAAACCCTAGAAGTCAAAACAAAAGGCACCCATCAACATCTACATATATGAAGAACGAATCGAAGGCGTTGAGAAGACGACTTACATGTGTGGAGCGAACGACGAATTTACAAAAACCCAAATGAAATTTTTGGCGCTCTTTTTTTGGAGTTCGGTGTTTGGATCATTAATGCTCGGAGAGAGAAGATCTAGGAGAAAAATGGATAGAGAGAGTTGTAAACATCGATGGAGTATAGTATATTTTGTGTTCTAGAATCTACTAGTAGTAGTTGTTAACTGCAGCCACCTGGCTAGGCTAAGCTACGACTCTCCCCACCCCGATGTACCCTGTCCCTGTATGCGTTCCTCTTGCCTTTATGCTGTGACGGCGCTATCAGCCACAGGATACCGATAATTATTGACGGTTTTTTTTTTTTTTTTCCAGAAAAAAAGTTTGAGCTTTTTTTGTTTTGTTTTTATTTAAATTCTTTTTGTACTAAGTATTAATTTTGGGTCAAATTTTTATTGATTTTTGATTTATCTCAATGAGAGTAATCCAACAGGTAAAAAATTATGACTGCTACTCAAATTTGTTTTGGGCCCTATAGGACTCGTCGAGGAGATCAAAGACAAAAAAAAATTCTCTTTGTCCCACCAATGTAGCCTATTTCGGTATAATTTTTAAATAAAAAATTAAAGCACTTTTGTTCATTAACTCTTTTTAAATTTAGTGATATAAAATTAAAGATTTCAATTAGCCTTTTAATTTGGTGTCAAGAATAAGTTTATGCACAAAAGTACTTTAGTTTTTTATCTGTAAATTGCGCGTCTTTTCATGGTAGACTATCTTTGTGAAACGAATGGAGTATTTTTTTTTTGTAATTTTGTTTAAGAGCATTGATCTATATGAGTTTCGATTAAAAGTTAACTTTTTTGTTTGTCTTTATTCAAAAATAAATTGCATTTTTTAGTTTTGCATCAAATTTTTGTAACTTATATTGATTTGTATTGTCAAGAAAAATTGAAAAAATAAAAAAATTATGATCAAAAGCCAAGATGCATGCCAGTTTCATACGACCAGGTGGAGTTGGATTCTCCGGTCGAATTACGGGAAAACTCAAAAAAAATTATTCTTCTGAATCATTAAGTCACAAAAGTTTGACGCAAAATGGCCAAATATGGAAAAACTTTGAATAAAGAAAAAAAAAATACTCGTTTTGACTTATTCCAAACCCAATACTTGCTGAAGGGCGACCTTTATGGGAAAAGTTTTGAGAGCATGAGGTGGCACACAGAAAAAATAATTTAACCTAATCTAAAATCTTATTTAAGACAGTTACTCCTTGAGTCACATAATTTTAATATATCCTTATATTTTTGAATGTTTCAAAAACACGTTCACTTTGAGAAGTCAAATCCAAAATCTTTGTGAAATCTTCCAAATTATATTTTTCATAAGTGGGTTTTCACACTTTGAAAGGTTTAGATAGAGGGACAATTTTGACTATGAGTACCTTCCAATTTGATTTAAAGTCCATTAAAATTTAAACCTATATCTTCTTAGAAAGTTGAAATTTAACAATTAAATGAACTAAAATTGTGCGGAACGGAGCAAGTGTTGTAATTTAAGGGTAATTTTTATTACGATGAAAATTCTAAAAAGCGCCATGTGTCACCATTAAAAATTCTATGTTAAAAATATTTCATCCTTTATCATATGATAATCAAGCAGAGTACAACTAACTAACTTCATTATAGTAATAGAGCTCATTATCTTGTGAATTCAAGTTCTCCCTTCTATTTTTATTATTTTGAAATGGAAATTGATTTTCACACTCTAATTTTTTTTATCTTTTTTATTTGAAATTATCAAATTACCCTTTAAAGTGGACAAACTCTAACAAATTAAAGGGTAATTTGGTAACTTCATGTAGGATAAAGACAAAAATATGGAGTGTCAATAGCTAAATGTGGAGTGCCAAAATTACTTTCCTAAATCATTTTATAATTTCTTTTGAAAATCCAATGTGAATCAAGTTTAGTCATTCTGCAGGCATAGCGTAAAACGTGAGCCGTAAGCAAACAAAGGATGATTAAAAGTGATGTATTGTGAGAGAATGACATGTCTTATAAAGTGAAAAATAAATACTTAAAAAAACCCTTAGCGGAACAGGGCCTAATTTCATATATAGTGTAATAAGGTGCCGTTCCGCTTTCTTTTTAAATCTTCTTTTTCAAAAATAAGGTAATTTCAAGTTCAAATATAATGAAAATGAAAAATAATTTTTTAATTTTTTTTGCACCGTTTAAAAGATCTCAATGAGATCTATCAAATAAGATCCATATTGGTAGAAAAATTATTTGCGTAAATGCATACTCCCTCCGTTCCTAAATAAGTGTCCGACGCGCAAACCTAGACCTTACAAAAGATGAATGTTTTTTGTTAAAAAATCTAATTTTTTTCCACAATCTAATAGAAACCATTGCCATCTATTGATTTGTGAAAAAAAAATGAATTTTTTTAACGAAATAAATGCATTTTTTTAAAGGCTTAGATTTTCGTGGCGGATACTCATTTAGAAACGGATAGAATAATTTTTAAGTTTGAAATTATCTTTCTTTTCTAAAAATTTCTTTTTGAAGAAACCGGAATGGACCCCAAAGCCCATTATCCTGTGCATTCAACATGTCCCATCAATTTGAAACTTTATTTTGGAAATCATAGGTGGCCTTATAGGTTTCATTCATTCTGATGCAGCACAAAACGTGAAAAAGAGGAGAATCTTTGGTCAAAAGCTAACTCAAGGACAAATATGTTACATCAAAATTATCAGGTAAGTGGGTTGGACGTTCTGATTTTTAAAAAAAATGAACTTTTAAAAAATGAAAGTAATTTTAAATTTAAAAATTATGTGTTTATGGATATAATTTTTCTACGAATATAGATCTTATTTAATAGATTTCATTGAAATCTTTTAAATTGTGCAAATATAATTGAAATATTATTTTTTATTTTTGTTATATTTAAATTTAAAATTACCTTCTATTTAAAAAAAAAGTTTAAAAAGAAAGAGAAACGGGACAACTCCTTCCTCTGTACGTGTCTATGGTTCTAAACCCACGCCAAGCAAGGATTTGTTCCTAGCCTCGTGGGACGACTTTGACTGGTTTCGTGTGGAGGGCCATTTTCCATCTAGTACCTAGATAGTGTTGTGGTGACAGCATGCCCTCATGGCCACGGATAGTAGTTATGGCTCGAACCGGACATTCCACAGCAGGTTGGGAAACCCTATAATCACGCCCAAGAAAAGTTGCTCAGTTGATTGCCTCTTCCCACCCAATGAAAAAAATATTATCAGAAATACATGAAAAAAAGATGTTTTTTTAAGATGGTCTCAAAGACAACCTGGAAAAGGTGATTTTGTCAAATCTTATCTAATTTAAAAGTTTTAAAAAATTGTGTCTAAAATAAAATTTCTTCTGATAATTCCAATTTAGCACTGAAGGATTTTTTTTTCCCCACTTTTTATATAGACTGAATATATTAAAGGGTGTATAACGTAGTGTATAGCTAGAGGCACTATTATAATTCTAAAATCCTATTAACTAATTTAAAACGTTATTATTATTATAAAAATTATTTGTGATGATAATGTAATGAAATTAGATGCTATACATATTCCGTGCATGGCACAGGTTTGACACTAGTATTTTTGTAAAGCCAACTCTAACTTTGATATTGTATTGTGGGCCTGTTCCTGTTCGTTTTGGGATTTTGGGTTTAGATTTGAAGGTAATTAGTGTAAAGAGAAATATAGTAATGATTGAAAATATAAATAATAATTGGGGAGAGATAAAGAGAAAAATGAAAGTAATGATTGGAAAAAAATAGAATAATGATTAGTAGAATCCAAAATCCAAAACCCTTAAACGAACCGTGTTCACCCATCAATATGATTTGATTCATTCATTTCCTAGGATTTATCAAGTTGAAATTATTCGTGCAAGAACTCTTGGAGTCAGATCCCATCCAGTATGGGTTACCCTCCAGTTCGGTCGTTTGTGGGCTCGGAAATTGGAACCGTTCACTTTTTAGAACTCGTCTAGACCAACAACCACGACAAAATCATGTTCATCGGATACCGCTTGATATCATTTCATAATGCATTAAGTTTTCGGAGAAATGTGTTGAAGTTTTTTTTTTTTTTTTCCTCAGCAAAAGATATTTTATTAATCTCTGAAAGAATACAATGTGTTGAAAGGGTTGCAATCCAATATTTCACACAATTTTTTATACAACATTAATGCATTTTGAAATGATATCAAACGGTATCCGATTAACGTGATTTTTAGCATGGTTGTTGATATCGACGAGTTCTAAAAGTGCACGATTCCAATCATTGTTTCGATGGGTTACCCTCCAGAACACTTTTTCGTTTTTCTTACATGTATAGTTTATGTGATTTGATCCATTCGTTTCGTAGGCTCACCAAGCAGCTCGTCTGCAGAAATTCCATTAGTCTGAAAGTTTTGTGGTCGAGAGCATATATTTGTACGGTGAACTCTAACTCGGATTTTAATTAGTACTTCCTAGCCCATGTCACGTCAATATGATTTGACCCGTTCATTTCTTGAGATTCGTAAAGTTTCTTTTGCATTGTTCAAATTTTTGGTTAGGAGCATATTTTCAAAAGTATACTCTTTTACTAAATTTATTCTGCGCGCCCAGATCCCATCAATATGATTGGCCAATTCGTACATTTCTTAGAGCTTGTCCAGCGAATCATCCTTCACAAAAAAATTCCCTTGGGTTTCTCACTTTTGGTAGGAGATATTAAATTAAAGCCTAATATCTAACTTAGATTAATTAGGAGCAGGTAAAATTGCTGTTGGGACCCATCTAAATGTAGTTAATTGGGCATCATAGCCCAATGGGCCACTTTGTTATTGCGGTTAATAAGTTGAGATTAAGGATTCGTTTAATTGTATGTAGATTCACAGATTAACAAGTTAAAGTAATCTAATTAACGGTCCCTAAATCAATCTAACTAGAGCATCTGAAAGATTTATCTTATTTTACTTTGAAGAGCTCTCCTAAGCATTTTAATGGTGGCAACCTAATTAGTAGCTAGGTAAGCTAATTACATCAATAGTTGACCACTAATTGGATTCTTTCATCTCTTTTTTTTTTTTTTTTTTCTCTTTTCATTTAAAAATTAGACTCTTTTAGTACTTTCAATAATATTAGTAAAATGTTTTACCAGCTACAGATTAATGTTAATTTATACAAATGGTCCTCCTAATTTCATTTGAGTCTCATTTTCATCCTCCAAGTATCATTTACACCTCTTTTTGACCTTTAAGTTTAGTTTTCGTACCAACTTGGTCCAATTGTTAACTTTTGTCAGCTAAATTGGACAAAAAAATTCAGATTAAGGGAAGACGTCATCAATTAGACCAACTTGGTACGAACTGTAACGTCCAAGTTGTCATCAATTTGATTTTTTCGTCCAATTTGGCTGACAGATATAATCATTTGGACCAACTTGATACGAAAACTAAACTTGAAGGTCAAAAGAGTTGCAATTATTACTTGAAGGACAAAAATAAGATTAGGGTAAAACTGGGAGGACTATTTTTATAAATTTCCCTTCCATTTTTTTTTATATCCGTTAGCACTCCAAACCCCCCTCTTGAAAGCCCATCAAAGAGGGCCTACGGAATCGCACGAAAGAGGTCTTTATGGGGACAAAACTTTCTTCTCGTTAGTCGTGATTGCCTCCATATTCTTTAACCAATCTTGCATCTTAGGCTCTGTTCTGGTTTTTTAAAAAAAATAATAATAATTTCAAGCTAAAAAATCAGATATGGATAAAAAAATTTCCTTTCTTCCATAGGCCTAGCTAGCCTTTAAGAGACATCTAGTCTTCCAAGTGTTATCTTCAGTTTCCTTTCTTCCATATTCTTCAAAACTACCCGAAACTCATCTGTGTTTGTGAGGTTTCAACTCACGCGATTAGAAGGCGGACACTTTTATGGATGGTTCGCCAGAGCCTCTTATTCTCCCTTAGATGGTTCGATTAATTCCACTTGTCTAGTCATGGGCGGAGCCATTAAGAGTCAAGGGGGGGCAGCCGATCCCGCTGCCTCCCAATTGTTTTAAGAGATTGGTATAATTTTCACCCAATTTTAACTCATTTGACTCCCCTTTAAAATTCATTTTTGCCCCAACCTATATATGATTAGAATTCATTTTTACTCATACGACCCCACTTAAAAAAAATCCTAGCTCCGCCCTTGTGTCTAGTTGCGAGTTTGCTCTTTCAACACCTGAACGCCATCAGCATATATCAGTGTTGCCTTTTTGCATGTAGGAATGGAGATAGACATGAAAACAATGCTATCGGGGGTTACGAATTTGCGGTCCAAGTGGAACATGGTCATTTCGAAGCACAGAACACAGGATAATGGACTTCCTATTGCTCTGCTTCGGGAACGGAAGGGAAGCCAAGCATAAGGCTAATTGCCTTTCTATGCTACAATCAGACCAAGCGTAAGCGTGAACGTGTCATAGAAGATAGCTATGGTGACCCTCACACATATCGCATCCGCCCCGCAGCGTCAGGCAACCTTTGATCTGAAGTCTTGCTTGGCAAAAGTGATTGATTGTTTCTATTAGATTTTGTCCCACATAACTCATCTAAGCCACGCAAACTTGGTTAATATATTCTAGAGAAACCAATTGGATTTAGGTTAGAACCCTTAAAGAAATCAGTAGTCTGGAAAACTGGATTATGCGCAAAATGCAATGCTCGGTTCTTCACTATCAACTCCGCTTGATTCTTCGTTGATGTCCCGGATCACAGCGCAACTATACTACTGCACTCAAACACTCAATACATGATTCATCCACATAATCCCTAAACAGGTTCTCTAAAAAGAAAAGAAAAATAAAATACAACTCAATAAACGAGATACAGAGAATTTTGTTAATGGAATTGCCAACACGAAGGAGCTCAACTTTTTGGAGCTTACATTACCACCGATGGTTTTGCTTGCATAAATTTAATTAGGGGTCAAAATGATGTAATTTTATTTGGTTAAAGAAGTTGGGATGATATCATTTTTCAAAAACCAGCAAAGAAAATATTTCGTTGATAAGAAAAAGAGAGGTACGTACTTGAAGCAAAGTTGGGATGATCTTGTACGTCGACCTTAAAATAAATGAGATGTCAGTCAATCTTTACTATATGCAGAATGAAACGGATGCAACTTTCCCATTTTCTATGAAATATCGAATACATGACTTCCATAAATAAAACTCATACCGTCTACAGCATTTTTTTTTTAAAGAAATATTTAATCACTCAAAATTATTTGTCAGTCAATCATAGCAGTCGCTAGCCATGTATAAATTAATTAAGAAGTAAACATAATTCCGTGGAAAATTCAATAATTTTGAGTACATAAATAAAATTAGATCGGCAAAAATGGGGACAAAGAGTTATGTTCAAAATGGAAAATAAAGATGTTGGCAGGTAATTTGACCCAAAAGTTCAAAGTGTGGATTTAATATCTTCTTTCTGAAAAGACAAGAGAGGCAACCTCGGATTCTAGAAAAGTTAGCAATTAACATTAGTGGTGTAATTACGGAGAAAGCAGGATATTTAATAAAGAAATATCGGTGGTGAACGGTAAATTTATAGTCAACGGGCTTGTGGTTCAATGGTATTTTCTGGCCATTCTCTTGTGAGAGGCCAAAGTTCGAGTCTCGTTAGGAGTGTTCGTGGTTCAAAACTATGGACAACCTATAAATTTTATGTGAACTAACTTACTAACTACTCTCTAAGCCTCGTTGATTTATTTCTCTCGAAAAAAAGAAAAGAATGGTAAATATATATTTTAAAAAATTGTTCGTACAATCAAAGAATCAAAGTAAAGTCTATGCTTTGATAAAGAAATTTACTAGAACATCATTGGAATTGAAAAAGCAAAACTCCCTAACTTTATGATAAAGACATCAATCCATATGCAAACTTCTTTAAAGAATCACCCAGCAGTTCACTGCATCAATCCTCATTCCAAGAATTGATTCTCTCTCTCTCTCTGTCTCTCTCTCTCTCTCTCTCTCTCTCTCTCTCTCCTCCCTACGTGTGCAAGCAATGGAGTAGTAACGAAATTAATGCAAATTTCATTCCCCCTTTTTAGTAAACCTTGTTTTTTAACCCAGCGGGGGTAAACCTTGTTTTTTTACTCTAGGTTAGTGTATCAAGATTCTACGACAGTACTCTTAATTGCTTTGGGGAAAATGTTCTACATCTAACTCGTGAACTCATATTAATGTTGCCTAGGGTTGAATGCATCACACTCGCATCTTGTGAGATGGTGAACTATATAGAAAAACATTGTCTGTAGACTGTAGTGCAACGTTGCGACCACAAATGTTCGGGCCTAAGTCACATAATTCTTCGGTGAGACTTTTTATACTCCCGCTTTCAATGTTTGCTATAGTGAATACACAACAAAATATGCAAATGGGACTTACGCACATCGAACTGTTCTGAAAGCATCTGTATACATATCTGAACATTTAAGTTCCAATCATTTCCCTTTCCTATAAGTCGTCCAAGCCACTCCACATGAACCTTGACCAAATTTTTGAAGAACTAATTCTATCGTCTACTAACATAAGGTCCAATTAAAACCAAGGCAAAGTTGAGATAATAGTGTCTTTCAGTTTTGCAGTTCTCTCACTTTCCTTGCTTTGTTTAAGATGATTTTAGGTTGGTGTTGTGCAGTGAGGCACACAATACCATGCTACGTACCTCCGAGCCTTCGGATCGTGTATCTAACGGCTCGGATATCATCTCAGCAATGAACGGCTTTTGATCATTGGTTGCCAAGATGAGATCCTAGCCGTTGAATGCACAATTCAATGGCTCGGAGATGCGCAGCATAGTGATGCACAACACCATCCCCCAATTCGTTTAAGATAATGTTAAAAAATTTTGCTTGGGGGTTACTATATAGGTATGATCAAAACGTGTTTATGATTGCTAGTGAGGTCCACTTTCAACTTGAATATTCTACTAACTCAATCAAATCTCTTTTTTCTCCTCCCCTCCCTTTCCCCTTTCTTTCTCGCAGTCGCCCCCATATGCAAATACTTCTCTCTATCTCTTCAAGAAATTATTGGTATTTTTATAATCGAATGTTCAAGTCAGCTTGCGTGTACCTCGACTTATTATAGAGCTCAAAAGTCAATAATCGAGCAAACCCTTCTATGTCTTCAAGGTTTGGAATGCTTAGCCTCCGTGGAATTCAGCCATCCGAACTCATAGAGGACATGCATTTATTTGTTTTCTCATATCCATGCAACCAAACCCCTTTTTGGGATTATTGCAAATATTAACCGTAAGTGTATATATATAAACTCGAAATGAAATTAACGAGCCTAGGGTGTAGTTTGCCCGCATTATGGGCTCATGCGGATCCTATCGTGATGATTTGAGTTGCTCATATTTGTAGGGCTCCATGAATAGAATGTCCGTGTAATTTTTTACTTCTTAAACTACCCTTGGTCGGCTCATAAGGTAAGCCTGAGAAGTATAGACTTTGAACCCCAAAAAAGACTAAAAATGAGGGCTCAAATTTCTAGGACCCCTTTATATATATATGGGGCCTAAATAAATTTAACTAAACCTCATTTACACAAAGTAGGCCCAATTGGAATTTAGGGATCATAAAATAGGCTCCAATTAGATAGAAACGGTGGAATTAGAATTACATCCCATTCCGGCATTCTGTTCAAGGTCAACGACAGACTACTCGGTGGAAAGAAACTTTTCAAAGTTAAAATTGATCAAAAATTATCTTCGGTTAACTATGTCACAAGAAAGATTAAATGGATTGGTTACATTCTTCATTGAGAAGGAGTGGATGAAAACGCTTGACTATGAAGACTTAATTAATACATTTGAAACAAAAAATGCGAGAAGACTAATATTCAAATGATGGATTTTGAAATATTGTAATAGTTGCAATTTTTGGGGGGATAACTATATATATGCTTATATTTTGTAATGGCTTTTTTTTATGAAACTTTTTGTGGACTAACTTTTGTATAAAAAATATAGAAAGACCTCATTTAAAAGGGTTTGCTTCCGGCCCCCAAAACTTATGAGCCCGTACCGACTCATCCTCTTGTGAGTCGTGACGAATGGCCATTCCACAAAGTGTAACGTGAATTTCTATAAAATTCAGAGAGAGAAAAAAATCTAATGTTGTCGGTATAATATATGTAGTCCATATATATATGTTTCCCCAACATTATTAGTCAAAGTACTAAAGTAATGAGAAAAGAAATGATGGAAATTTCCTAGAGATTCTCTCTGATCACAACCCGCACGAGACTTCACATTGGATTCTCTTATTTTGCTGGCTCAACTTGAGACAGACAGACAGACACCACCAGGCAATTAAAATCCGAAACCCCCCCCCCCCCCCATTACATGATCATTTCATATCCCACCTCCATAGCTAAAAAACAAGAGAGAGAGAGAGAGAGAGAGAGAGAGAGTAGGGTTAAAAACGTACCCCTCATTTTATTTTATGGCTTTTCTGAATGGAAATTACTATATATATAGTACCAGCTTCCCACTTGAACAAAAGCTGTCTTCTATGGCCAAGTCACTTTCACTTTCATTTTTCACTTCAGCAAACTGCAAATGGCTACCCATATGGGAAACTCTCGTGGAAGCCTTTTTCTAGTCTAGCAATGACAACACAAGAGTAGCTAGTACCCCCAAAAGCAAGCCGGTGACAGTCATATAAGTCACATAATTCGGAAGCGCAAAGCACGAAAGCGTCTTTGAAACATAAATACACATGTCAATTTACTAAATTCGCGAGAGGGAAAATTGAGAGCTTGTGCGATAATTGAGAGCAGAGAGTCCAGAACATTTCAAAGGATTATCATGTAACTAATTAGATCCTACGACCAGGAATCAAGAATTAATTGGTTTAATGTATGAGTAAATCCACACGAGCTACCAATTGACTGCAACCATAGGATTGATCAGCCAGCAGTTTAAGGTCAGGCACCTCTGACCAGGGTTCAGAAAATGAAATAGAAGGGGACCTCACGAGTCTTAGAGTTGCGATCAGTACTACTAGATACTCAATTTAATTACTTGCTCAATCATTCATACATTTATCAGTGGGATTTTGGGGTACCCCCACACCAAAAGTGATTCATTTTTAGGATTATAAACAGCTTGGATGGTCCCTGGTTTAAGATATGGTGGTGCATTATTAATCAACTATCAAATATCAATCACTGTCACATGTGAAAAAAGAGAAGAATAGAAGCAGATCAAGAAAAGATACTAAATAAGAAACACTGCTAGTATCTGAAATACAAAAGTAATTAAGTCTATTCTTTTACTTTCTCAGGTTGACTTAAATACAAACACTGGCAACTTCAACCTCAAATCAAACACCCTCCCCCTAAAAAAAAAAAAAAAAAAAAAAAAGGAAACCCACCAAAAAAAAAAAAAAATCTAAGAAACATCCAGCAAATCAGCTATAAACTAAAACGATATGAGCTGACCAAAAAAAAAAAACTTGAGCAAACCCACAACCTAAAATTTATCTCATTAGTATACCCTACAGTACCCTAAGATAGAACTCACAAGTTCTCACTTCTCAGACTCAATCAAACTGAAGAACTCAAACTAAAAAGCTAACGGCACGATATATCATCTCTTACTAAAAAAAAATGAAGACAGGGCAAAAACAAGTCAGGCTGCTGGGACATGGCCGAGTGCAAAGAGAAAGAAGAGCTCTATATCTGGAGGAGCAAAGAAAGCTATTGGACCTCTTCTCACCGAGCAATTCTGCAAAGCTCTACGCTTCATGGGTGCCCGGGGACACGTTAGAATCTCTGGTATTCGGAACCGCTGGCCTTTGGGAGTTGAGCACCCAGTAGTAGTACTGGAAATGACTTGAGCACCATTGGAGCACGCTCCGTTCCTATCGGGAGAAACAACCGACACGTTTTCCAGCTGTGTCTGGTTGCAGCTATTGGAATTGTAAACCGACTTCTTTTCCGGTGTTTGGCTGCAGCTATTGGAATCACTGGGAATTAAAGTACTTGTTTTTCTCTTGATAGTCTTTGAATAGGTGATGATGGAGGAGGAGGAAGTAGTACTGGTGGCTGCTGCCATATCAAGGGGAGTTTCTTGAATCTTGGAGAGCTTCTTGTAATGGGTTCTTCTTCTGGGTTTTGTCGTGCTGCTTCTTCTTCTTCTTACTTTTATTCTTTTGCCTGATGGAGCCATATATGCTTGGAAAACTGGTCTAATCTAGTACTGGTGAAGAGCTTTACTGATGAATTAAACCAAAAGGATTCCGAATAAACCACAAGAAATATACCTAGATTACTTTTCTTTAAAGCTATATATACTAATAAATTTGACTGGAAAGTGATAAAAGCCAAGAGACAGCAACCTCCATGGATGCAAAACTTTTCAAGTACTAAAACGTCTGCAAAAAACAGGGCAGCGTTTTCAGATGAGCTCGGCGAGAACAGAAATTGTGCTTGCGGTGAGGTGAAGAACCGTAATTTAAAAGCAAAAGAGCTTCTAAGAAAACAGACCCCAGAGAGAGACTCCGCTGCTGAAAATCCTGAAAGCCCAACACAAGATTTATCAAGAAGATCGAGATCAAAGTTTCAAAAATGAGAGTGAACGCAGTACCAAACCCGACAAATTAAAGCAGCGCAACCACAACTACTTGAAGAAACCCCTTTGACAGAATCAAGACGAAGACAAGGAAAAGAAAAAAACTGAGGATCGAAGCTAATTGGAAGCAAAAAACACACTTTACTATTGGGCCGACAAAAGGACCTAATCGAAACCCTAGAGAGAGAGAGAGAGAGAGAGAGAGAGAGGAGAGGAGGAGTGGGGATCTTTATGTGATTATTTTGGGGATTATATTGAGAGGGGATGATTTGGGCAGTTTGCCCGCTGCCCGTGGCACTGTTGATTAACAACGTTAATTTATGCAACGCATCATTAAACACTTGTAAGAGAGAATTCAAATTTTGAGAGCTATATATATTATTATATAAGTATGTATTTGTGTGAGTGTTGAAATTGGACTAATTAATTGATAAAAGTCCAAAACCTTTTCATGATTATCCTAAACAGCTATTGTCGGATACAAGGGGACCACATGCACTAACCAAGTAATTACTAGTAATATAATTGTTAAACAAAAAAATCTCTTTCTGAATTTTATTTTTAATTTTCATAAATTTAGCTTCTTATGTCTAACCAAAAAATAAAATAAAATAAAATACAATTGGAAGTTTGGGATGTTATGACACCTATGCATATGTGTTTATCGGAGTGTCCAAATACGTCCCTCCTAGACCAAATAGCTTTGGAAGCAATGATTCGCACCTCTGACTACTACTTTTTTTTTTTTTTTTTGAAAAATTATTCAATGCATTTGGGGTACAATTATGTGGTGCTCCAAACTATTTTTTCATCACATTTGTGTGGTGGTGTGGTTTCCACCACAAAGTGTGTAGAGATAAGAGCTTGAGGCACCGTCAGGTGGTGCCCAAAGGCATTGAATAACTACACTCTTTTTTTGGAATGCTAAATGGATATATATATATATATATATATATATATGTGTATATTGCCCAGTTCAATTTAGGTTTTGAGGCAGATTTTTTAGAGTAATATACAAGTGGAGAGAAATGGATAGAAAATTTTTATTAAAAACCATTCTTAAGGTTTTGATACCCTAAAACAAGCAAGAAGAAGTTACATGTTTGAACAGATGGAGGTACATTTGGTTTGCTATTGTAATCTATACATGTGAATCCATAATAACTACATCTAGCTCAACGCAGAACTACTCAAAAAATTAGTCCCACGCAAGAAAGAAATTAAAGTAACAACAAAAATTTTGTTTTACATGAGAGCTAATAAATGATCAAATAGGAATCCGAGAAGCTACAACCTACAAGCAGCATATAGATATAATGAAACAGAGCATCCAAATCCCAACAAACGCATTGTGGCATCATCCCTTAAATTACTAAAATTTTACATTCAAAATTTTTTGTTTTTTTTGCACAAAATTAATCAGGGAAATGAAAATCTTATACTAGTATATGCTTCTAGGGATTATTATCTTACCCTTTTAAGGGACAGCACCTCCCGCTACCCAAGGGACAGTTAATAGATTAAGGGCAGTGAAGGTTTGTTGCCCCGCGCGCCCTAATTGATTTGGCCGTGAGTAGTGAGTGATTTCATTAAAAATGTCCGATGAGCCTGCCTGCCTGCCTCGATATCGTTGACGTTTTTCAAACCTTATATCTTAGGATACCCCCACAAACCAGGGCTTCGGCGTGATCTTCTATATATGGTCCCAGACTCCAAGGTACTGTATAACTTTAACCACACGTGCATCTCCCTGAATTCAGTTAACTGCTTGGAGCATCCACACAATTAGGCTAGCTAGCTACGTTAATAATAACTTATGGGCAAAGTACGGATTAGCTCCCCGTGGTTTGACGCTTTGGCAGATAACCTCCCTGAGTTTTGCTAATGATCAATTTGCCTCCCTATGGTTTTGGAGTAAAGTGCAAAAGTTACATATTCCGTCCAAAATAACGTTGTGTGTGTTTCACGCGCTCTTAGTGCATCTATGGCATGAAAAACTGTACTTACCTCCAAAAGAAGTATGATAAAATGACAATTACACCCTTCGTTCATCTTCTTCCCCAAATCAATACGTAAACCCTAAATTAACCACCAACCACCATATACCACAGGCCCAATCTAAATACGTGTGTGCATACCCAGCAATTGAGGCCTCCATTTATCACTGGCCATGTTGACCCACTTAATTGATTTATAATCAAGAGAAAATTATCCTCGAACAACCCAAATTTTATTATGAATGTGATATCCTACCCCGTCTTTGAAGTCCCTGTGTTCCATTTCAAGAAGAGACCAGACCAGAAATTTGGGTCGAATTCTGTTGCACCCATTTGGTCCGACTCTTTCTTAAAATCTGAGAAAAAAAATTAAAGACAGGGCCAACAAATCATAAACCCAGCACAGCAACCAAATCCTCTTTCTTATTTATAGAGAGAGAATTGGTAATAAACCCCTGTTTTTTTTTTTTAATAGGCATAATAAACCCCTATTTTTGATCTTGAAGGAAGAATATTGAGAAATTAGAATTGAAAAAAAAAATGCAACAATTTTTTACTTTGCTTGATAGTGTAGCAAAAGTGGAAATCAGTTTTTAAATGTAGGTCCTTGTGATTTTGGGGCATTACTACAGTAAACTCGCATGGAAACGTGAATCAGAGATGTAAATTTTCACACCCATTCCGACGCCACGCAGCCTCTCTAATCGCCCTCTACCATTGAAATTATCATCGCACAACGTCACAACCTTGAAAGAGATATGGCGGCGTGTGGATTGGAGGAGAAGAAGAAACAAGGACCCGATTGTGCTCTCTCTCTCTACTGGTTTTCGAAAACCACTTTAAAGTATAGGGGTAAAGAAGTCATTTAGCATTTTCCGTTAACAGAGTTAAGAGTTGCATTTTACTCCAAAACTATAAGGAGGCGAATTGTTCATTATTAAAACTTAGGGAGGTCATCTGCCAAAGAGCCAAACCACGGGGAGCTAATTCGTAGCCCATAACTTATTCACGGAGCCATACAATCTCAATTATCTGTTTCGGCAATTAATGATTGAGATTTATTTTTAAATTATTATCGGTAATAAATATCTTTTACCAATAATATATAGTTTGTTTTTAGTTCAGATCGTCCAAAAATATTTTTGATGACGCGCGAATTAAATTGGGCCTATGTAAAAAAAAAAGAAAAAAAAAGGTTATTCTCAGCTAGCTACTACTATGTCTTTGCATGGGAAGTGCCGAGCAAAAGTCAAAGAAAGGGTTTAGGTGCTGCCTGCACAAGCCTCTCGGCTTGATTTATTTGAGGACTTAGGAGACGATGTAGTGCGGCCGTGCACTGCGGTTTCGAAGGGCGTCAAAAGGATGTTGTTTTGTAGACAAAAAACATTCATTTGGAGAAATGAATAATCGGTGTTTGTTCTCAACAAAGATTGGCCTCCGGACTTTTTATTTTTGAAGTATGGAGTTACAATGTTATGGCTAACAGATTGGTCAATCTAGGAACCATGTTTTGGGATCTCTGTGGACGAACCTTTGTCCTCCTAAGGTGGAAATCTTTTCGTGGCTGGCAGTACAGGAAAAGGTAGCTACTAGATCGATGCTATCAAGAAGGGATATGATTCAGGAGGATCAACCGTTATCATGCCCTTTATGTTCCTTGCAACTAGAAACCCCTAATCATTTGTTTCTATACTGCCAGTTTTCTTGGAGTATTTGGTCATTGATCCTAGATTGGTGGCATGTTGTGTGGGTATGCCCTCCATCTTTGGCGGATTTAGCTTTATGGTGGTTCGACAACAGGTTTGGAGGATTGGAGTAACAAATGTGGGTAGCTTCTTTTTATGCTACACTCTGATCTTTGTGGTTAGTTCGGAATGACTACGTATTCAACAATGCAACTACTACTATCCAGGAGGTGGGTGAGCTTGTGAAAACCAGAGTTGCTATGTGGATGAAGATAGTGTGTTAATACAAGCATAAACCATGGTATCATAAGAAAGCCTTTCATAATAAAAATGTTTTTAAATTTTTAAACTCAAAAATTTAAATGTAAGAAAGCATTCAAGGTAGTAGGACGTCACCCAAGTCGCGTTCGGATTTGTCTGGCCGTGAGGACCCGGGTAGGGTGATTTGGCCTATTGCTCCGGTAAATCGTTGACAGACGTGCTATCAGGAATGTTCTCTCTCATTTAAAAAAAAAAAGGCTGGATTATGATATATTGGGTTATGTGAGTGCTAACACAATCATCTCAATATGAGAAGATTATTTAGATCTGATGATGATAGAATAAAAAATTCCGAACTAGTAGAATATGCCAATGTGCAAGAACAATTGAATCACTAGACAATTCCTCCAGTGCGCCCTACTATATATGGGCGTGGATTATTTGAATTCAAAAGTTCCATGGCAATAAAAACCATGGAAAGAACAGAGAGCTTAGAGCTCAATGATAAGATAATAAATCTTTTAGATCGAAGAGATCTACTTGCTCACATGAATAGTTATAAATATGTTCATATTGGTTTAGTGCAAATTGCCCTTAAACCTTTAACTCTACTTGGAATGGACACTTGTCTGCAAGTCACTTTACGAGATGGCAGGTGTAACAATTGGCGATCCTCAATAATAGGGGCCGTAGAGACCAGTTTGAGTCATGGTCCTGTATATTTTAATGCTTATCCTGATTTCTCTTTATCTCTTACTGATAAAAATATAGGAGAAGCTTTGAATTGTAGAATTCAGACTAGAGGTTATGATTTCTTACCTGGGTCTGAAGTAATTGCTGTGATTTATAGAATTTACTATAAAGTCATGAACACCACGAAACCTAGGGTGCGAATTATGCGTCCTGCCGATCAGACTGTTTTGATCAAATCCAATATGTTGACATCAAATGTTGCAACAAATAGGCTAATTAATTGGGAAGAAATTACCTTTCCAGATAATTGGACTATAACTAATGTTGTTCCACCTAGACCAACTGTCAATAGGATTGAACATATAGTCCAAGATAATGATGGTACGGTTTTCTTAAACTTTAGAAATACCCAACCTGATAGGTTGCTCAGGAGCAGAAGCTCTAGAAATAACCAACCAACAACTCAAGTGCCATATAGGGTTAGTATTCTGAATACTAGTCGGCACTCGATATCGGAAATTCCGGAGTCACACCAGTCACAACATCCGAGAGAGGATGATAATTTGATTGGAATAAGAATATCTGAAAATCAAATACCACATGGTGTTTATACACATCATAATAATACGGTAGAATCACCTACTGCTAGTGAAATGGCTTTTACCATTAATAATGATAATAACGCCTGAACAGAGAAAAGAGATTAATAAAGAATTTCAACAACCTAAATACCAAGAATTTAGAACTTGGTACTTAAATAAATATAATGCTGATCAATTACAAAAATTCAAAAAAAAATTTATGATTGGCTTGAATATTCAGGAAAAATAATGCCATTTACCCAATGGTTTTATGGAAGACATAAAAAGCTGTACAACTCCAAGGGGAGTAGCTTTTCCTTATTAATTGCTTTTTAAGCAAATTGTCAATTTCATTTTGACACAATTTCAAATATTCTTGTTTCATCTGAGAAGGTCTAGCTTTTATAGGAATTCTTTTTTCATCAAAATCCTTCTCATATGGCAAAGAAACAAATTGGCTTTGTTCAGTTCCCTTTTTAGTTTTAATTTTAGTTTTAGTTTTGTTTCCAATCATTACCCTACTACTTTCTCCAATCATTACCCTATTTTTTCAATTATTACTTTCTCATCTCTCTCTATCTCTCTCCAATCATTACCCCTATTTTCAATCATTACTTTATTTCTCTCTCCACCCACTACCAAAACTAAACTAAACTAAACTCCCTACCAAACACAACCAATATATTTTTTCCTATTCCAGAAAGCATTTGGGATATCACTGCAAATTTCTTATTTGAAATTTTCTTCAATTTGAGAAATTTTTTCTTTTAAAGAAGATTTTTGCAAAGTTTCTTCAATATTCATAATTTGAATTTCTTTTTTAAGAAAATTTATTTGTTTATCTTTATGAGAAACTTTTCTCACAATATCATTTATTTCTTTGTATACAGGTGGAGACACAAATTCAAAGAATATTTCGTGACCTTCTACCTGGGCATTTATACCTGCAGTGCTGGTCTTCATTGGTAACAGCATTGAAAGAAAAGGAGTGCCAAGTATTAACTCCTGTTGAAGATTTCTAATACAAAGAAAAGTTATTTCCAAACAAACTCCTTTGTTACAGATGTAAACATTATTGAGCTTGTATTTAATTATCATTTTTGCTCCACTAGCATTAGTGATGCTTTGAGAAGTTTTCTCAAAATATTGGGTTGGAATAATTCCTTCTTGGATGCAATTCATATCTGCACCACTATCAACCAGAGCAATAATATTGTTGATAGTATATTCTTTGTGAATTACCAAATTAACTTTTATATGCCATTTTTGGTAAACCACTTTATTAATTGAATTTAAATAGGCCAAATCGTCAGTCTTACTAGACTCGCCTTTATTCTCCAAGATAACAAGTCTTGTCTTAATATCATAAAACTCTTGAGCAGCTTTATTCTTAAAAGTTGTTAACAATTTAATTTCTGCTTTTAGAGTATTTATTTCTCCTTTCAATTTAGGAATAGTGACAGGTTTAAGGTTATCTACCTGTTCTAGTCTATCTAGCACAGTTTTTAAACTGTAATTTTCATTAGGAAGATGGGGTCTTTCTTCCTCTTCTTCTTTCATTGAAGATAAGCAAGTTTCAATTATTTTCATTTTTAATTGAGGATCTTCAATGTGATCAATGATCTCTAAAAGACCCTGTTGTTTCTCAGTAAGCACATTGATACTGAGACCATTCATTTCAACTATTGCTTTCCAATAATTATCGGATGTTGAATATTCAATATCATTGCAAGTGCAAATATTGGTATTTTCTTCTTCTCCTGAAGATGTCGAAGAGGTGTCTTCTTCGTCAGAAAGATCATTTATTTGATCTTCGGATTTAGATTCACTAGAATCAAGTAATAATTTATAAAGAATTTGTTTTAACTCATCATCTAACTGGAGTTCATCCAGCTTCTTCTTAGTCTTGCATTTATTAGCATAGTGACCAATTTTACCGCATTTAAAACATTTTGCAGTAATTTTCTTTTTATCTTTATTATTTTGCTTCTTAGCAGAAGTATTCTTTGAACTTGATGGTTCATTTCTATCTTTATCTTTGTGTTTCTTTTTCTCCGATTTTCTTTTTGAATATTTTTGGGTAGCCTTATTACTACTCTTATTCTTTCGGGGTTTGGAATATTGAGGCATAGTGTAACCAAATTGGTCACAAAATTGTCCTAACTCTTACTTACCAGTTAGGTTTTGTTTTTTCAATTGGTTATGTAATTTTATATCATTACATAAAGTTAAACCTTCTTATATTATTCTGGATATTAATTGACCATAGGTATATCTACCATAATCAATAGTTAAACCATTATTTTGGTCTCTCATTTTCTTCCTTATTTTCTCCGCAAAGAAATAAGGTAATACATCGACAAATTTGGATTTCCAATGCTCACTATTAGCATCTAGTCTCTGCATCACTTTTGCAAGAAATACATCTTTATACTAACGAAAATGAGTTAACGTTGGACATTTCAGATTTTGAAGTAATTCTCTACTTCTTTCTCGTTGGTTATCCCAATGACCAACAAAATGTAAAATTATTGATTGGACAAGTGTGTAAATGGCATCTTGTTTTACACTGCCAGGCTCAGGCTTAACGGCATTTAAAATTTCTTGCCGTTGGCTTTCAGTGAGAACATTATCCCACCAACCTTTGATCATGCCAGTGAATCCAACTGTGATCCATCCAGCAATCTCCTTGTCCTCATTTCTATTATTTCTACATATGTGCTATACATCATCATTTGATGTACTACTCCAAAAATTTGGTATTCGGTCATACCATCTATGTTCCATTCATAAATGGTTCTACCACTATAAGACATCTGTTTTTGAAAACCAAATTCTTCATATAACATGTCTTGAGGGGTAGGTCTCGGGTAGTAATACCTATCAGCTCCACTGTAAGGAAATTTTTGAGGAGAATATTGAACTTTATTAATAGTCTCAATTTGAGATTGAATAAAAGAACTTTCTAATTCAGCAATCTCTTGTTGAGACATTTCTTGTTTTTCTGTTATAGTCATAAGAGTTAAACCTTTTTTGTAACTCTTCTATTAATTCAATATTCTTACTAAGATTAACGAGATTAAATCCTGATATTGGTAGTGGTGGTCGGATATTTGAGGGTAAAATCTCATCCTCTTTTTTATCAGTTTTAGAAGACACATTTCTAATATCTTCTCTAGTTTGAGCTATTTGCTCCTCTATATGAATCAACTGGTCTCCTATTGTATTGAGACAAACATTAGTATGATTATTTTGCTTATAAACCTTTCCATTTGGATCTGTGTTTATAGGTTTAACAAAAGCAACAGTTTCCAAAGGTGGTTCAGTTTCAGAATTGCCCTTTATTGACAACGGTATTGTTGGAGGATGGACTGCCCTTATAACATTTCCTGCCATAGACCTCCAATTCCTATGATAATCTTGTATTACATTAATGGACTTATCAATTTCTATCCAATGTCTTCCATAAAACCATTGGGTAAATGGCATGATTTTTCCTGAATAATCAAGCCAATCATAAAATTCTTTTTTGAATTTTTGTAATTGATCAGCATTATATTTATTTAATTACCAAGTTCTAAATTCTTGGTATTTAGGTTGTTGAAATTCTTTATTAATCTCTTTTCTCTGTTCAGGCGTTATTATCATTATTAATGGTAAAAGCCATTTCACTAGCAGTAGGTGATTCTACCGTATTATTATGATGTGTATAAACACCATGTGGTATTTGATTTTCAGATATTCTTATTCCAATCAAATTATCATCCTCTCTCGGATGTTGTGACTGGTGTGACTCCGGAATTTCCGATATCGAGTGCCGACTAGTATTCGGAATACTAACCCTATATGGCACTTGAGTTGTTGGTTGGTTATTTCTAGAGCTTCTGCTCTTGAGCAACCTATCAGGTTGGGTATTTCTAAAGTTTAAGAAAATCGTACCATCATTATCTTGGACTATATGTTCAATCCTATTGACAATTGGTCTAGGTGGAACAACATTAGTTATAGTCCAATTATCTGGAAAGGTAATTTCTTCCCAATTAATCAGCCTATTTGTTGCAACATTTGATGTCAACATATTGGATTTGATCAAAATAGTCTGATCGGCAGGACGCATAATTCGCACCCTAGGTTTCATTGTGTTCATGACTTTATAGTAAATTCTATAAATCACAGCAATTACTTCAGACCCAGGTAAGAAATCATAACCTCTAGTCTGAATTCTACAATTCAAAGCTTCTCCTATATTTTTATCAGTAAGAGATAAAGAGAAATCAGGATAAGCATTAAAATATACAGGACCATGACTCAAACTGGTCTCTACGGCCCCTATTATTGAGGATCGCCAATTGTTACACCTGCCATCTCGTAAAGTGACTTGCAGACAAGTGTCCATTCCAAGTAGAGTTAAAGGTTTAAGGGCAATTTGCACTAAACCAATATGAACATATTTATAACTATTCATGTGAGCAAGTAGATCTCTTCGATCTAAAAGATTTATTATCTTATCATTGAGCTCTAAGCTCTCTGTTCTTTCCATGGTTTTTATTGCCATGGAACTTTTGAATTCAAATAATCCACGCCCATATATAGTAGGGCGCACTGGAGGAATTGTCTAGTGATTCAATTGTTCTTGCACATTGGCATATTCTACTAGTTCGGAATTTTTTATTCTATCATCATCAGATCTAAATAATCTTCTCATATTGAGATGATTGTGTTAGTACTCACATAACCCAATATATCATAATCCATCCTTTTTTTTTTAAATGAGAGAGAACATTCCTGATAGCACGTCTGTCAACGATTTACCGGAGCAATAGGCCAAATCACCCTACCCGGGTCCTCACGGCCAGACAAATCCGAACGCGACTTGGGTGACGTCCTACTACCTTGAATGCTTTCTTACATTTAAATTTTTGAGTTTAAAAATTTTAAAACATTTTTATTATGAAAGGCTTTCTTATGATACCATGGTTTATGCTTGTACTAACACACTATCTTAAGCCATATTGGCTCTGATACCAAGTATATGCACTTACTAACTACTAATGCAAAAGGATCAATTGCAGAAACACTGACCTTGTATTGGAGGGAAAGAGACTGCAAATATTATTGAAGGAGAGGGAAGTGGAAGAGCAACAAAAGAAAGCCTTGTATTCGAAAATTCTCTAAAAAATTCTGCCTAACAAAAGAAAGACGCGTCCTTTATATAGAGGACTCAACAGGACTTATTGGTAAATGAAAATGAAATTACAACTTAAAGCAAAACCTTTGTCGGGTACAATAGAGCCCCATCGACAAAAACATTTTACCAAAAGTTGTTGAACCTAACTAAAAATGACAACACCCCATTATTGAGTGTTTTACAAATTACTCCTTGATTGAGTATGCTCCCCAAATTTTTATTTTCAAGTCTCCATCATTGAGACTTTGGTTCAAAGCAACATCATTGGTGCTTCTCCTTTCCCTTTCGAGAGGACAGTTGTTCAGACATCATTTTTGTCATACTGTCCCAAAAATCACCGAGAGTAGGTGCCTGATTTGTACCTTCATCTTCGTAGGGGTCTTGAGATTCCCCCGCTAGGCATGTGAAGGGATAATTATCTTCCTCGATACTCTTTGCCGATGTCATTGATTCGTCATCGGCTGTAGTCTGGGTAGCTTGGACCGTCTGCAAAAATTGTTCTTTCATGAAATCCATGGTCTTTATTACCACTTCATCATTGGTCAGATTAGGGTGTTTGGCCCTTATCTGAGCTGATATTTCTAGGAAAGGATTTTTGACTGCCATTTTATCCTTTCTTTTTATTTGGATCTTCAATTCTTGGGTAGCATCGAATCTCCGAGAATGTTTGCTCCAAGTCGATACCTTTCCACCATTTGTATTGAAAGGTTCTCTGTAGGTTTGGAAGTCCCAAATTATTCTTTCCAACAATAAGATCCCACTTCCAAATCCAAGGGATCCCAAAAGTAATCATAGTGAAAAGGAATGATTTTCCTTCCGAAGTATTGGTCCCCCTTAATTGAGGATGTTTTTCTTCGAAGAACTCTAGTTCCTTCTGTACCTCAATTGGTAAAATATCTGATTTTGGTCCAAATTTAGACCACCAATTAATAAACCAATTTGGCAATTCATTTTTTCCAATCAATTTTGGACAAATTTTTAGAAACCATGAGTGTTTCCTTTTCTGATTTTGATAGTAAAAGGCCTTTGACCAAGCCTCAACGTAATCCCAGTAGTTAAAATGAACTGGAATTCCATTTTCACTTTTTATTGTCAAAGTTTTTGATTGCTGTGGGTGAATTCCCCACTTGTGAATTGGAATGACCATCTTTATTATGGCTCTGCTATAACTAATGGGACTCTTTTGGTCCACCTTGCTTTCATATGTGTGGCGGAATTCCACTGAATTAGTTTCAGAGAGCATTGCCTCATAGATGTATCTGCATTTCCCTTCTGGGACCGGATACCCCATTGTATCCATATAGCGGGACTTTATTTCCCACGGATTATTGCTATTGTCCTCATCCTGAGATTCCAGGATCATAATTGTTTCTCGGTTTTCACCCAATTTGAAAACCTCTTCTGTTTGAACCACCTCCGCCATTGAGGGGGTTGATGATGCTGATGCAGCATCCTGTAGTGATGGATATTGTAATTTGTGAGCCTTTAAGTAGGCTTCCACATCGGCTTGCGTAACCCTCGATTTGCCACGGCCTCTAGAGGAGGTTCCTCTACCTCGACCACGATCTGGTGGCCGATTCATCCTGCAAAATTATGCACAAGATAAAATATTCAGTTTATTTTGGAGACGTTGTATTGACAACTAGAGCATTTCTATTTCCCATTCTTCATCATCATCATAACCATAACATTGATAATGCCGAAGCAATGCTTCCCTAGCATTTATCCATCTTATTAGAGTAGCCCTATTATGTGGCCTTCTAAATATTGTCATCTCCGTATTTGTTTGGAGAACTCTTCTTCTCAATATTAACCATTGTTCAAATTGTGTTCTTTGTTGAGCAAAATTATCGCTCATATTATCCCTGCAAAAATTCACGGGTGAGAAAATCAGGAAGAGAATTATTTTCTCCCTTTATATATTCTATATCAATGTCAAAGGCAGATAATTCCGATTGCCACCTTGCAAAAATTTGCTTTGAAGCTAAGTTTTTAATGTCTTGCTTCAAAACTTGTTTTGCTGCACTGCAATCAACTCTAAGCAAAAATTGTTGATTGAGTAAATCATCTTGAAATTTATTAACACATTTTATAATAGAAAGAATTTCTTTCTTCACAGTACTGTAATTGGTTTGAGCATTTTTAAACAAACCAGAAGTAAATCTAACCAATTCTTCTTTATTAGAATTCATATTATATTGTTTCAAGATACCTCCATAACCAAAATGTGTTAAGAATTTAAAGATGACTTGCTCAATCAACAATTTTTGCTTAGAGTTGATTGCAGTGCAGCAAAACAAGTTTTGAAGCAAGACATTAAAAACTTAGCTTCAAAGCAAATTTTTGCAAGGTGGCAATCGGAATTATCTGCCTTTGACTTTGATATAGAATATATAAAGGGAGAAAATAATTCTCTTTCTGATTTTCTCACCCGTGAATTTTTGCAGGGATAATATGAGCGATAATTTTGCTCAACAAAGAACACAATTTGAACAATGGTTAATATTGAGAAGAAGAGTTCTCCAAACAAATACGGAAATGACAATATATAGAAGGCCACATAATAGGGCTACTCTAATAAGATGGATAAATGCTAGGGAAGCATTGCTTCGGCATTATCAATATTATGGTTATGATGATGATGAAGACTGGGAAATAGAAATGCTTCAGTTGTTAATATGTCAACTCCAGAGTAAACTGGATATCTTATCTTGTGCATAATTTTGCAGGATGAATTGGCCACCAGATCGTGGTCGAGGAAGAGGAAATTCCTCTAGAGGTCGTGGCAAATCGAGGGTCGAGCAAGCAGATGTGGAAGCCTACTTAAAGGCTCACAAATTACAATATCCGTCTCTACAGGATGCTGCATCAGCATCATCAACCCCCTCAATGGCGGAGGTGGTTCAAACAGAAGAGGTTTTCAAATTGGGTGAAAACCGAGAAACAATTATGATCCTGGAATCTCAGGATGAAGACAATAGCAATAATCCGTGGGAAATAAAGTCCCGCTATATGGATACAATGGGGTATCCGGTCCCAGAAGGGAAATACAGATACATCTACGAGGCAATGCTCTCTGAAACTAATTCGGTGGAATTCCACCATACATATGAAAGCAAGATGGACCAAAAGAGTCCCATCAGATATAGCAGGGCCATAATAAAGATGGTCATTCCAATTCACAAGTGGGGAATTCATCCACAGCAATCAAAAACTTTGACAATAAAAAGCGAAAATGGAATTCCAGTTCATTTCAATTACTGGGATTACGTTGAAACTTGGTCAAAGGCTTTTTACTATCAAAATCAGAAAAGGAAACACTCATGGTTTCTAAAGATTTGTCCATAATTAATTGGGAAAAATGAATTGCCAAATTGGTTTATAAATTGGTGGTCTAAATTTGGGCCAAAATCAAATATTTTACCAATTGAGGTACAGAAGAAACTAGAGTTCTTCGAAGAAAATTATCCTCAATTAAGGGGGACCAATACTTCGGAAGGGAAATCATTCATTTTCACTATGATTACTTTTGGGATCCCTTGGATTTGGAAGTGGGATCTTATTGTTGGAAAGAATAATTTGGGACTTCCAACCCTACAGAGAACCTTTCAATACAAATGATGGAAAGGTATCGACTTGGAGCAAACATTCTCGGAGATCCGAAATGCTACCCAAGAATTGAAGATCCAAATAAAAAGAAAGGATAAAATGGCATTCAAAAATCCTTTCCTAGAAATATCAGCTCAGATAAGGGGCCAAACACCCTAATCTGACCGATGATGAAGTGGTAATAAAGACCATGGATTTCATGAAAGAACAATTTTTGCAGACGGTCCAAGCTACCCAGACTGCAGCCGATGACGAATCAATGACATCGGCAAAGAGTATCGAGGAAGATAATAATCCCTTCACATGCCTAGCGGGGGAATTTCAAGAGATGGGTTCCGATCAGGCACTTAATGATATCCAATTAAGTTGATTTTTTACATAGTTGTTCTACTCGACGAGCTCTACGAAGTGAACGCTTCCGATTATCGGAGCGAGACCGAAGAGGGCCCAGAATTCGGGGACAGCAGCCCCCCCTACCAATAGCACATAAAGTGGAGAGGTTTTTTATTACTCCCGTGTTCAAACTAGCTTATGCACATTTCGTCTATTTTCGGAGGACCAACCTCATTATCAACTAAGGGTTGGGGAGGGGAGGCAATTACAATTAGGCCAAAGCCCCACATGAACTGGTCCCAAAAGAATTGATAGCACCTATAACATTATAGGATCAAACTCTTAAGTCGCAGGTCTTAGCCACCTAGCCAAAGTGACTCACAAAGTGGAGCGTTAAAAAAAATATTTAACCACGAATAAAAAATAATAATTATACATAGTAGATGAAAATTTTGAGTTGAGATAAATTATTTAATTCAGTCCTTTTAGCATAAGAGCGGTTCTTGATTCATGTGAAAGCTCTAAATCGCGCACAGGTTTTGGGAAGATTGTTGTTCCTTGAGAGGGAGCGTCATTCAACCCAGTGCAAGAACAAACATGAGTTCTCCTCTAAAGAAAGTGCTTCACACATGGCACAATATCGCAACAGGGTATTGTTGTTGTCATCCGTTCTTTGAGTTACATGCATGAATTCTAACGGATACTTCCTACATTTTCCTTCATCAACAAAAATTCGTGTATCAATCGACCAAAATATAAGTTCGATCAAGACTTGGTTTCTCCGAAGTACCAAAGGCTTTTTTATGTCGCTCACAATTGATCGAATATGGTTTAATATATTTTCGGAATACATTTATAATGTAAATCTCTTTTTTATTAACATAATTGTGTTCTAAAAGCATACCTAGACTGCTGTGTGTGACGTCAATATGTGAAGAGGGATGTTTCTGTATATTCTGTCCGGACAAGACAGAGCCGTCCAGAAGGTCGATGCCGCGAGTTAGTTTTCTAGGGTACTGGAGTCCCTTCCGGACGGGCTTGACGATCGCGACGCTAAACAGCTAGCTCTATATAAACTCGTTTTGTCCAATTTTAAGATTTGCTTGTTTTGTTTTTTAGTGAGAGATGTTGGTGCAAAATTCGTTCTAGTTGATAAAAGAGGATAAATAGAGATACTTCAAGTCACGGTACATTGTCGCTGTCCTTAAGACAATATTCGTCCCCACCAATCCGAGAGAAACTGGTGTGCACCGGGTTACAGCGAAGCCGCATCCAAGATAAAATGAAATCTAGTCTCCAACTGTTATCTAATTGCGTTATGCACAAATGATGAGAGACCCGAATACCATCGGATTTTGCGAATTCACCAAGAATAAATATAGGAGATAATTCTAGAGAGAAATAACAATTAGAATTGTTCTAATTCTCTTTCACTAACTAAATTGGTAGAACTCTTTGCCTTTTTATAGGCATAGATCATGACCGCTAACCAAATATTACACCTCTTTGATTAAATTCAATAGTCATGTCTTATAGCCATATTTATTCATTCAACTCCAATGATAACACCTTTTGGTCTGATTATGTCTATTCATTTAACATGAATAGACACACCTTTATGCTCAAATTCAATGTTCACATTTATTCATTTAACCTCAATAAACAAGCCTCTTGAATCAAAATCGTTCAACAATTATTACATTTAATATTTATTAAATATATTTTGGAAATGTTTCAACAAAAGAAACCCAAAAATATAGAGAGATGCCTGGAGTTAGGGGAGATTTGAGCTTGTAATCCTTGTTGATTATAGTGGATTCATTCGTCACTTTCCCCTATACAGTAGATACATAGACTGTGTGTCGAACCACGTATAAATCTTTTGTGTTCTTGTGTGATTATTTCTTGCTTGCGTTTCGTTCTTTCTTCTTTATTGTTCACATTTATAGATTGATTGTGCTAGTTCGAAACGTTATACCTTTTTGCATATCGTACAACACAAACAATATCTGATCAACATAATTTGAAGCATGGCCTATGTTCCGACAATACAACATGAGCCTGAGAAATCCCGGAAGAGACCAAACTGGACCGGCCAACCACAATGGAAGTGCATATATTTGTGTCCTCACCGTTGTTCACTTTTTTTGTCGGCAGCCGTCTTTCCCTTCCCAAAACTCTATATTCAAACTTCTTATTTGGACAGCTCTACAGTGCTCATGAAGGGAGGCTTAAGAGTTGTTTGGCAAATGTTTCGAAGTTTTTAAAAAATAAGTGAAGAGAGATAGATAGAGAGTTAGGAATCATAAGTGTAGAGGTAACTTATTAAAAATTATACTAAGACACGGTCAAACAGGGTGGTTCTGGGACTTCAAGTGAACCAGCCTTAGGCTTAGTACCGTGGGTGAATAACATCCGCTTTGTCAATGGGCTCTAGAGCAGTTGTTATTTCCTAATCCTCCCCCTACGGAAGCTAGGCCAAGATTTGAGCCCTATCGTGAGCATTTGAAATTCAGAACTATAGATAGCCTCTAATATCCATTATGGACTAATTCTCCGCTAATTCCCGCTGATGTATATAATATTTGAGAGGAATAAAAGAAAAACATCGGCTTGTAACCCCTAGCATGGTAACCATCTGAATCTTCAAAAAAAACATGCTAACTATAGCTGTAAAAAGAAAAGTAAAATGATTATACACTCTTTTTTTAGTTATTCACACTTTTTTTTTTTGTTTTAATTCACTTGAGTTTATTATTTTGTTCTTTTCTCAATACACTTATTCACACATTGAAGGACAATATCGTAAATTTATGTGAATAAAGAAAAGAAAAAAAAAGAGTGTGAATGACTAAAAATGGAATATAGAAATCAATTCAAAAAAAAAATCAAAAAGTGTTTCGAGAAGACGTCGGAAAATTTCACACGTCAATGAGCCTTCAAGATTCCCGCACGTGGCAAAAAAGCCTCCAAATTGGAATCCCCCGTCAATTTGGTTGGAGAATTTTGGACCTCAGGAAATTTTATGGTTCGTGATTGACACCAAACCCCAACAACTACTCAACTTACCCAATTCTCTCACTTCACCCATTTCTTGCCCCAAAAGACCTTCCCTCCTTCACGTTTGATTCACCTTTTAAACACCCTTTCCGTCAAATTGCATGAATGAATCTTTGACCACAGTTCCCAATTCCCAATTTTCTTAGATACCCACCAATTCTTTCTTGATTTTCTCAAGTGGGTATCTCCTGTTTCTCCAAATTTCTGGCTCAAAAGTTTGATCTTGATCTGGGTATATTCCTGTTTTGGTGAAAATTTTCTCCTGTGAGGATGGTGGGATCTTTATTCGTGGTGGGTTCATCAGTTGTGGATTCCCATACTTCTCCATTCTTGTGTGTGGATGGTTTGAATTGCAAGGGTAACGGAGCCTTGATTTCACAGAGGAATTCAATTGTCAAAACCCAAATCTACTGTTCTTTCACTGGTTCAGGGCGTAAGTGCAGGCTATTCCCTAATGCCAAGAAGATTTCAAGGAAACAGCAGAAAGGTCGGAGGAGCCTTGTTATTGTCAATGAGCTCGGCGGGCAGTACGAGGATAGTTTTGAAGATGTTAAAACTGTAAGAAATCTCATAAAAAAAATGCTGAAATCAATTTCGTTTTCCTCTTTTTTGTGCTTTTGAAGCTTTGTGAAATTCCTATTTTACTATCCAACCAATAAGCAATGAAATAGGAACTGCAGAGTAACGATAAACACAAGGCATACGTGAAAAATCTCGAAATGGGTAAAAACCACGAGAAGGAATCAAATGTAGTACCGTATATTTAACATTGTGTCATTAGACACCTTAACTTTTAATTGAGACTCCTCACAATTGACTAAATTCCAATTACTGACTCGTTGTTCACCACACCAAACGCTTGATTGTGTTTTTTTAGTCCGCCAAGCGCTTGATTGTTGATGTCCTGAATCCTCAAGCATTGCGAAATACTTCCAAAAATCCACTTAAAGTCGATAAGTTGTTGAATCTATGTTTGTAGAAACTTCTTGGAGTTGTATTTCTTGCTCAATGATTCATAGATCTCATTTGTACTTCAAGATCCAAACCAAATATTCCTTTTGAAGGTTTCCAAGCTTCAAAACGTGTTTGGGCCAGCTGTGATACGCTGGGGACCTTCCCAGACGTGACTGATCGTTATGTATAGTGCTGCTGTAATATCGCTAGTCGCTCGAGCTCTTTGAAAGTTGCTCAAGCAGTTTCTGAAAAAATTGCACACTTGGCTCTAAACTACAAAGCCCTTGAATTACATCAAATTCTCGTCCACTAAACAATGACACATTGATTCCCCCCCACATTCCTAAACAGAAACTCTAAAATAATAAGGAAAAGAAATCACCTCTATACATGGGGATATACGCAATTTCTCTACCTGGCTGGAGAGACCAATGCTCGAACTCTACTGCATGATGCCGAAACTAAAGAATAATGTGTGTTTTTGACATGAAATTGCCAACCAAGAGAGAGCTCGGCCTATGGAGCTTACACTTTGCATTATGTATTTGTTCAATATGGTGTGATTTGCTTGTTTCTTTTGTAGAAATCCGATTGGGAACCACAAATTGGTAGTAGATTTTAAGGTTTGGCTGCTCTTGCCTTGTGTTTTATCATGAAGTTTAATAGTTTTTCATCTTTTGTCTCTTAAAATTAGAACTTCGCCTTCTGATGAGAGGAATATAAGACATTTGGGGTTAGATCTAGTGATTAGTCCACAGTTGATCCGATGGTGACTTATTGGTCAATTCTTTTTAAGCTATTGTTGTTAGCTATCTCAAGCATGTATATGCCCGTCCACATATTCCCAAGTGCTATTAACTCTTCTCAGAACTTTCCATACGGGGGTGTGTCTATGAGATGAGTACCTTATGTTTCGCTGGCCTAGCTAGTGCTCTTGTAGGGTTTGAGTTTTGAAGAATTTGAACTAATGACCATTAAGTTCAGATTTTACGGGGGTGCGTCTATGAGATGAGTATCTTATGTTTCGCTGGCCTAGCTAGTGCTCTTTGTATGGTTTGAGTTTTGAAGAATTTGAACTAATGACCATTAAGTTCAGATTTTTGCAGGGAGAACAACAGGCTTCAGGTTTGTTGTGCTTTAAAGAATTTTATCTTGGTGTTTATGTGTTCACATCATAAAATATTGGAGCACATGTATTTCAGTTCCGCAAAATCGTTGCGCGAATCTGTTTTCTAATTTCGTTGTTGGTTTGATTCAAGTGCTGCTGTGGTCCTGAATTTGACCTGTATTCTCTGCTTGCAGCAAATAGTGAATTATTTCACATACAAAGCCGTGAGGACTGTTCTAAATCAGCTTTATGAGATGAACCCAACGAAATATAGGTGGTTTTACGAGTGAGTAGGCCTTCATCCTTTCTGAATCAATGTAGATGGTTTCAAGGCATCTCATAGTTACAATCATGTTATTGTCCATGTTAATCGGTGGGTTAGTTGACTTGTGATCACAAGCACTTTCAATACATTTTAGAGGCCTTCTGATGTTCTACCACATGAACAAATCTCGTAATTTGATTCGATAGTGAACAAATCCCGTAACTCGACATTAATTGGACAACAAATAATGTATTGGTCCAAGACCCTAAATAATTGCTACTACATGTCGGTCCAGGACAGTTACAGTTGTTTTGATTCGATAGTTAACACCCAAATATACCCAACTCAGATTTTCTTGATTCTGAACCATCAACCCAATCGCAGCCTTCAGAATCTACATATGGTAGAAAATCTGAGCACGCTAGGTTTGCACCACTAGTAACGAGGCAGCATAGCATTGCCCTGGACCAAGTCCTCATAGTTGTGAAATCGTTGTTGGAACTATTGCAGCTGGTGTGAATCGTATCAGACCACTATTAAGTTTTCGCTAACTTTGGTTTCGTTTCTCCTTCTACTAGTTTTATTTTGACAAACAAGCCCAGTGATGGGAAACGTTTTATTCGCACCCTTGTCAAGGTACTTTCTCATAATTCCTTAGAGGATAACATATCGAATTTGTTGACAATCTTGGTTTTTTATGGTACATTCCTATAATATATAAATTTGTTCATATCCCTTGGCGTTATGTAATGACAGGAGAAGCAAGATCTTGCAGAAAGAGTGATGATAACCCGGCTTCACCTCTATGGAAAATGGGTTAAGGTGTTAATATCAATAGCATTAGTTTTTTTTTGGTGCTTCACTAGCATTAGTCCTTGACTGACTTCTGCATGTGATCACTGGAGAAATGACTTCTTTGTATTTTGTTGCAGAAATGTGACCATGCAGCAATGTATAAGGAGATTTCTGATCAGAACTTGGAGTTGATGCGTGAGCGACTCATGGAGACCGTGATATGGCCGTCAGATGACACAAATACCGAGAAGATAGGCTGATGGAGTGGATCTTTGCCTTGGATTTGATTTCCTTTCCGGTGTCTGCTGTTCTTGTAGCTAAGGTAGATGAGATCCCTCCTCGATGGCTGAGAAAATTAGGTATCTCGTTCACATTATTTTCCACTATGTAATAAGGTTCACATTATTTTCCACTATGTAATAAGGATCACCGTGCGTTGTATACGCAGGTTGTGCATATATTAAATATCTTCCCTCAATTTAAGATTTTTTAGAAGGTTAGGATTCAAATCTGGAACTTGTCTTACCAGAATCCTAGTAAAAACATCCAGTATTTCTATGTATCTGTGTTTGAAGTGGTTCAAATTACTTAATGACTCAATAGTCGGATCAAATTGATTGTTCGCGCAAATAGTTTTCTCGGAGGAATGTATGAATCAAAGATTTGAATAAGTCTGGTCACTATATAAGACATAAAATGGTCTGGGTAATTTTCTAAAGCAATTTGGATTGCAAGCTCAACTGCTGGTCCGGTACTTGTTATCTTTGAGCGAGAGCTATTGTAAATAAACAAAACCCAGATGAATTGAATTGGAATTCTCTGAAATGTACCAAATGAAGTTGTTTTGTAGCCGTTTAAAACTTCCACTCGCCGGAAATCCCATGGGACAGGAAGTTTTTACATGTCCTACTCGACACAATCCTCTTGACACAAACGCAAAAGAATGACAATAAAACGGGATGGTGTCCTGTGGAGATAGCGAACGGATCTCGGGCAAACTCAGATCATGATCCTCTGGATGAGTCACAAACACTACCATTCTTTATGTATTAATGAAACACAACAAACATCCAAGATCAAGATGTCATCATGGTAGGTAGGACGATAGGAAGCATACTCCCTTTACACTTGTTCAAGGCAATTCATGGACAGTCCAACCTCTAAGTTCTTCTTCCACACCTTACGGTACGCCAGGATGATACTATAATCCTATTTTTACCGTATCCCCTCCCAGTAGCATCCTCTCAGAACTCATTTAAAATAAAGTCATGAATGTCCATGGACAAAATTGACAAAGTTGCAATAACTCAATATTTACATCTACGAATCACGTGACAAGCACAATTGTAAACCCCGAAAAGAGGTACATATTGTACAAAGAAGAAAAAATCATGATTACAAGTGAGATGGCAGGATATAACTTGATCGGTGGTGTACCCACATAACAAGCAAGCTCCCGGCATGCTTAGAATTGGAAAATATCGAAAGCAACGCGTCAAAACTGCAGAATGGAACGGTTGCAGTACAAGCAGAGATTTGATTCACACACTCAAAGTGGGACTTCCAAAGGGGATCCAAAGCCAAGGGCAAAAGAACAATTTTCTTGCCATAGTCTGCAAGATTAAACTAATTCCACTCCTAGTATAACACTTGCGCAGAAGTTGGTAGTTAATATACTTGAATCTGCACCCTTAAATGCAAAAATTATCATAACCGTGGGTGGGTGGGGGGCACAAATCTTATTCAACGATGGATTGCACTCCAAAGATATAACCATATTATTTTCTTTTCACACGACGTAAAACAAAATCTCCTATTGATTGTTGGATTGGTACAGAACATTTGGTATGAACTTGAGAAATGGGATCATAAACCTTGACTGATCATACCATCTTGTTTGAGGGCCAGCCGTGGAGGTGACAATGAAATTGCAGAAAAGCCCAAGCACCAAGTAGATCTCTGGTATTGGCTCTGAGTGGAACAAACGACAAATGATGATAATCACGTTGAACCATCACCAAAAGTCATGAATTGAACAAGTGCTGTTTTTACGCGAAGCTGAAAAAATCGAAGTATTAGCTAACAAGAGAAAATGACAAGTTCAAAGCATCTCAATTTACTTCATAATAAAGTAATAATCACCTTTACATCCAGGCAGGGATCATTGACCATATTCTTTAACTGGGAAGTTACACCAGCATTCCGTAGTTTTGCAACCCGACTGGAAGCACCCGGATTGCTTGGAAAGGTGAGATTTACTAAAGCCCAGGCAGCTGCTGTACGTAACTGGCTGTTTTTATTCTGCAAATGCTTGATCATTATTGGTTCGGTGGTGCTTGCATCTTGTGGGAAAAGTTGGTGCATAACTGCTTCCTTGTGGATTTCATTCCCAGATGCCACATTGCTGAGCACGTACATTCCCTGCTTCAGAAAAATAACTATGATCCATAAAAGCCACACAAACACAAATGTACCTAGAATGTCCTTGTAGACTGACCCAACATGGGTCCAAGGAAATCCTATCAAACCCTATTAATCCATGATGTTGGGATACGCTTAGAATTCTAGCAACTATCCTAGTAAGTGTTCTATTATAAAGCTAACAATCAGAGTGATTACTTTCGCAGTCATCTTTATCGTATTCAGCTATAGCTCACATTGACGATGAACACAAGATTACTTCTGCAGCCAATATTATGGCATGAATCCAACTGCTGGGAATCAGCCTTTCCACAGAAAAAAAGAAAAAAAAAAAGAGGGGGGCAAGGCTGACCACATACTCTCTCTCAGACCTACCAAAAAGTGAGAGCCTTGTTCACTGAGTTGATCTGATTATGTGATAATACTAGTATAGCTGTTTGCAGTGTCATGTGTCAAGACTCAAGAGTACTTATACCAGAAACTGGACACTTCAAAACAGCTGTTAGTGCCGTAAAATTTGCACAGTTCGTAGACATACTGCACTTAAACTCTACCAAAGACAACATAACATGCTAGAATCCTGAAACTGAGGGAAAAAGGATTAAAGACATGAAAGAGACAAGGAAACACGAGAGACAGAGAAGGTACGTTCCTGTTATTCATTTCTACTTTGCTTCAACCAGACATGATCTTTTGTAAGGTCAACTAGGTTTCATCAGAACATATTCCTTTTGGGTGGATTTTCTCCACAATCAAATCCCGTTTCGCGTAGTTTTGTGCTTTTCTACCGCACAACCTCCAATAAAAACAAAGCCATGCCTCTGCCTTTTCTTCTCCATTTTTTAAACTTTTTGCAGCACATGAAACAAAAAATTTCCCAAAGGGCATAACAAAAATAAATGAGCACTGGATGCTTTCTAATAGATTACCACTGAAAAACAGGAAAATGTGTTACAGTACCACTCCATTCCATTACTCCTGTAAATATTTATTTGTGCACTAGCACCTCTCAGTAGCTTTATGATGGAATCACATCGCACAAAACTCATCATCCTCCGAAAATACCCCCTTCTCCAAGCTTCAATTTGATTGGACTCCATATTAGCGGTTTATTTGATTGGAGTAGGACTTTTATGAATGCAACAATAAAGATACCAAAATATGGTACTGATCTGAGTTCAGAGGCTAAATTTTTTGTTGGCTAGCCATACGGACAGAAGTTATGACCTAACCAACACTAATCATGTCATACATCAACGTCAACACATACCACAATAATGTGATTTTTTTCTTCTTTCTAAACATTTCTTAATTCATTACTTCTTTTTGAACTTGGCATGGTGAAGACTTTTATTTCCCATTAAGACGATTAAAAAATATCACAAAGACTTTTCATGCCAAAAGAGGGATTTATATGCAGATTTGTGGAAAACCCTTGAACAGACTTGATCGGCTAGGAGTGGGTCTTGACATCTGGAACATATGCTCTGATTATGGATCATGAGTTCTTGGGAAGAACTTCTTGCTAGTTCCTTGGTCAAGTTTCAGAGAAATTACACTGGAATTGTCCAATATGTCAAGGTTTGCCGTTATCAATAACAATGAATCACAACAATCATCAAGTGAATCAATATGGACATCACCTACAAACTCTTGATGTCAAATGAGGTGGTAAAATGTTAACTATAAGGTATTTTCACTACAAAAACAAAGAAACAGACTTCTAACCTGAACTAAGACCTCAGCTTTCAAGGCAGACTGCACTTGTCTTCCAATAGCATGCAATATAAGGCCATCCTCCGAAAAAACATACTCAATTGAGTCCACACAACCATCCACAAGGTTGCGAACAAGAGCCAGAGCTTGCTCTTGGACAGAAGGCTCAGGGTCTGCGATGTCAACACAATGAAGAAGTTGCAAGGTAAAAAATATTGAGGAATATGCATATAACTATGATTGATTACTAAGAACAATGGACGTGTTATCTACCACAAATTAGGCTTGTTAGTGTGGATGCTGTGAGCTCTAAGAAAATCCCCTCTTTGCATCTGTTGTCTGATAGGAACATCAAGTTCCTCAATGCCCAAACTGCATTTAACCTAATAGCTGATTCCATTGATTTTGACAGCTGAACAAGCTGTTTCACTCCTCCACATTGAATGAAAACTGACTTATGCTTTGAAAACTCAACCACGATGTTGCTAATAGCACCAAGGGCAGCAACCTGGAGAAAAGGATCGAACGAAACCTGTTAAACAATCTTATGGGTAACAAAAGTCCAGAAACTTTGTACGTGTTGCAAAAAAAGAATAACGAGAGCTTTTCTAGCAAACAGTGAGTTGCAGTGTTGCATGTAGAAACTCAAAATAAATGACACAAAGACAGAAATTTTCAGTAAACTTGTCATCCTACCAAGTTTGTTCTTAATGAATATTATGAGAATCAAGAATTGGAGAAAAGCATGTTAGGTTGTTAGCTAGGCTGGCAAACCTGGCATCATTCCTGGACTTTATGGGAGTAGAGAACCAATCTTTTGCTGAGCTTGAACAGAAGGCATAGAAGATTATGGTTCCCACTTCCCACAGTCCAACCATTACACCAAGCGAACTTTGGGTTTCTCCTTGATGTACTTTAAGGTGCATTCCTTCTTTGATATAGTTTTAACAAAAATACAATGCAGAGCATGTTGCATTGAATACCCAATATCCCTTTTAGAACAGCATGGAGGGATACACACATTTGAATCAAGGTAGAACCATATCTTCAAGAAATTGGTGTAAAACTAGTACTGTTTTCAACTTGTAAACCATTTGACCTCGTATATCATCTAAATATGGGAAGCTTTGATCAATTTCCACAGGTAATAAAACAAGAAAGATAAATAAGTTGTACTCCTCGATGTGATCACAATCCCGGTTACCAAAATGATTTTATGGAGGGGAAGTCATCATCTGGAAGAAATAAAAGGCATACCTGGACAGAAGTAGAAGTATCATGTAATAGCTGAACCAATGGAATGACAATGACTTCATTCATAAAACTACCTGCACTCAAATTCTGAATGATAACCTGTTAGCAAAGCTAGTAATTGGCGAAAAGTAAATTAAAACTATCATCATTCAGGTGCTTTGCAAACCTTGACAGATCGAGAGACACTTTTCATACAACTACAAGCCGCGGCACGTACGTCGGCACTATCATGAGTTAGCGCATCAGTAACCAAGTTCAAGACCTATATTCAGAAGTAGGAGGTTCTAGTAAAAACTAATGCACATTAACTTTCAAACACAAACCACGACTCATTTGATTTGATTACATAATAAGTTGTTTATATTACTATTGTCTGACAGACAGTAAATCCAAGGAAGTTTTTCTGCACAAGTTTGAAACCCACATTTCTAACTAATCCATTATTTATAAAGCAATTGGTAAGTGGTAAGCTAACCAAACACCCACATTCATTCATCAGACAATTTGTTTAAATCTGTATTTAACAGAGCTAAATTTGCATCAGCAGCAACAGATGATAATTATATGAGCAGGACTGTGCACTTCAATCCACTACAACCGTTAATAAAGCAATCAGATACACAGAATTTTAGATCTTTTAGATAACCAGAGCAAGTGGTCAATTTGCAATTAGGTCATTATAAAGCCTATAAGTGGCATGAAGAAATGATGAAAACTTTAAATGGTAGAGCTAATTATGGTTTTCATGGTAGCTCGTAATCTTATAAGCCATACGACGTGTATTTTTAGTGCAGAGGGTGGTCTACATCATTATCCATCAATAAGCGGTTAAAACCAAGTACTTGGGAAGTTTCACGAGTTAGATCAAGATCCAAGCTGCTTGCTGTGGTGGCTACCATAATAGCCTTAACCAGTTACAGTACAGAAAATAACATCAAAAGCTAAAATCTAATAAACACAAATAAAATAAATATGTAAAAGAAAGTGGTCCATTCATTCTTCCGGAGTCTTTTCTTGTATTTCTCTAGATGATGCTATCGGCAATGATTCAAGGGTACCACCACTTTTGATCCTCACAAAATGATTTGGAGTGCGAACGTGGCCCTAAAGAAAAAATTTTGCTAGGCCATAAGGAACTTAAAGAGGTCGAATTCGTAACTCCTTTGTTGCTCCTACAACGAATAGATAAATAACCAAAACTACAGCATAGTGCATACAATATCGTGACATTTGCAAGTTTATCCATTCCATGAAACGACAGACCTGCAATGATAAGAGCCTAGACCTGCAGCTTTCCAACTTTGAGCATAGATCAGCCAATGCCAACAATATACCTTGAATTCGTTTGGCTTGTAACGGACCTTTCTGCAAGTGGTTGCAAAGTTTATTAACAACATTTGCTTCAAATGCTAACTGATGTAGATCCTCCTTTTCTGCAATTAAACTAGACAAAGCAAACGCAGCTTCGTCTCCAACTTGACCAGGATCATCAAGAAGCTCAAGTAATATCAACATTAATTTGGTTTTTTGTCCTCCATCTTGCAGATAGCAAGGAGATGCGTTCCTTATGGTAATCAAGCACATGCAGGCGAGCAATCTTGTCCGAGGATACCTATCTTTTGTTAACTCAGTTACAGCACTCAATGCCCTTCCACTTTCAGATTCCAAAAACATCGAGACGACTTCAGGATTTCCCTTAAATACTGTCGCTAGAGACTCTAAACTAGCATCTCTCTCGCAGAGAGAACCTCCAAGGAGACTAATAAGCCTCTTCAAGACCCCAGCGTCACTCAACTCCTTCTGCTCATCATTTGTCTCACAAGAATGTGATATGATACTTGCACCAAGTCCGGTAACATTTTCATTCTCATTGTTCAACAGTGAAATAAGAAACTCCATGTTTTTCTCTTCAAGAAAATTGTACTTTGGAGCCAGTTTCGATTGGTATATCATTTTAAGAGAACGAGCACCGGCGTCCACAACCTGTAGAACAGAAGTACAATACAACCAACATTCAGGATAAAATAGATGAACACTTGAAAGAGGCAAGAGCGAATATCAGCGATTTAAGCACTTGGATATAAATTAAATAAGAGTAAAACAAAAGTGCTGTGTGTTTAACTTTCCAATGCATCAAAGGTTAAATGATAGACCACAAACAAAAACAAAAAACAACGGCCAGTTGGTACCCACTAACGGGTGTTTGGGAAGGGGAAATGTTGTGGACAAGCCTATCCTTTGGTAATAATACACAAAGTGGTTGTGCTTATACTCGAACCCATGACCTTAAGGTAAATGGGCTGAGTCTTTACCACTGCACCACCAGTCTTTACCACAGAGCACAACCAACATGGTGCAAATAATTGTTTAGATTATATGTTTCAATCATATTTTTTTGGTACTTCGGAAAGTACATGTTTCAATCATATGATGCTACATAACTGTTGATAATCTAACAGGTCTCATACTTGGTAGGATTTGAAGTCTTGACGAAAACAGTCAATGCATATACAAGACCATAGATGGTTATCAAAGTCCAGCAAACTTGGTCTGTCGTTTTTCGTACCAAAAATATTATTTGGCACATTTACGCACCTATCAAAACTTCACTTCAATTATTAACATCCTATTCGAAACGAACTTTTCCGATACAAGTTGCTTTTCATGAGTTGGAAAATGATCTCAAGCAAGATTCAAACTGGCTACGAGTTGTTCAACGGCCATTCAATTTCAAATGATCCTCTGTGACCCTCAAAATTTAACTTTCAAAGGAACTTCAAGCCCGCTCAGTTTCAAACAATTTTCTCTCTCCATTGGAATCCCAATCAAAAATTGCTTTACAAACTTCTACAAGCAAAGATGATCACTAAATATATAATTTTTTGGTTGACATGCTTGTGATAATGGCAATACTTTAATACATTTAAAGTCCCAGTAATGACAGAACCAGTGTTTGGTTTCTAATTGGGTTCAAACACCTTTGTCTTCTAAGACAACACAATTGAATAGGGGCTGTTGCAAGGGATTCTTTCTGATTAGTTAGGGACTTAGGGTAGCTTTCAAGAGGTAAAAAACTAATTAAAAGAGGGTAGTTGATAAATATGGAAAGAATCATAGCAACTACAGCAACATGAACATGTTACTACAAAAGTTCTTTAACTTCCATGTCATACTCTTTTCACAACACAATTATTGTTCTTCGGGTTCTCCTTCTCCTAAGTATGGCTGTTACTTCCTTTTAACAACCAATCGCATGATCCACCATAGAATAAAATTCATATCATACCATATCATATCGCATAATGTACAAGTAAAGTGAAAGCTCATGGGTAAACTCGTAAAAAGTGCCATCATGTCTTGTGATTCTTTGTAAATCGCCACGCATCCTTTTCAGAATCAATCTTCCCCTCTCTCTAAATATACTTTTGTTAAGTGTATTATACCATCAAATATCCACAAAAAGTCTTGTCTCTTTCTTTTCTTCCATTCATGTCACTTTGGTTGTAAATGAATGACTCATTAGTAAGGCAAAACTTCCTCTTATGTTTTCTTCTTAAATATTTTCTACAAAAAATCATGTCCCTTTATTTTCTTGCACTTGTGTCACTTTGGTTCCAAAGAAATAAGTTTCAAGTGATTTTAATGGTGGATAACTGAAATTTCTTTTAGTCTTCTTATATTCTTCTCTTCTATGTCCCTCATACTTAGCAAGTTAGCATATATGTTTCTAGATCTTTATGTTCCACATTTGTGTCCCTCGCCTACATTTCCACTTCTCCTCATTTTTACACTCCATAAGTTGTACTATGTCCTTGCACGTTTGTTTAGAGGTTGATGAAAGGTATGTATTTACACAAGAAGAGCGAGGCAAGATCAGCAAAAGAGAGAGAAAAATGGAGGTGATTAGAAGCAACCTGGGGGCCCCATGTCTCTAATGGGAAGATTTACTGATGGAAAATGGCAGCACCCAATAACAGTCTATAAAAGGCATGGATTGGATGGTTCTGAGGTCCAAGCCTTGATTTGGCGGATGCTAGATGATGTAGGGCCTACTTGGGATTTAACTAGACATTGGCTGGAACATTAAGGCCTTATTCGTTTTGGGGTCTCAAAACTTCTGGGCATGGTCTCCTAGAAATTTTCTCTGTCTATCTCTCTTCACTCATTACTCTCAAAAACCTTCCTCAAAACCCAAACCGAACAGGTCTAAAGGTTGTGACATTTCATTAGCCTTGTGACTTTTCATTTAGGGAAGTTTGACCACATATTTAACACATGCAACCCTTGAAAACACATTCATCCTATCCATCCATCTTTGGATTATGAATAGTTTTTTGCATTCACACACATTCATTCTACATATACCTCTTGGAAATAGGAATAGTCATTTGCTTTCACACATGTTATGGAGACTATATAAGTGAAGTAATCTCAATAGTTTGAATTATGATTGAATGAATAAGAATTTACAAGGAGGATCAAAAAACTAATAAGAAGAAGAATTTACAACAGCTTTAAGCTTCTAAGATTGTGTGATGCAATCCCATTCTTTGGTGTGATGCTAAAGAGGCCTTAGGTGTGATGCCTTTGGTAACCTAGGTGTGAGGCCTTGACTATCTTCTTAAAACCCTTCTTCTTCTGTTCTCTTCTCTTCACTGTTCGCGTCCACTGTTCACAGCCTCAAAACAGGCCAATTTCTTTTTGTTTTGATCATCCTTAATCCTCTACAATTCTGTCCTACATCATTTCCCCACTTATATGCAGTGTATTCAGAAGTGCAGGGAAGCCACGGCCCCTTGGAGTGAACCAAGGGTCTGTCATGGTAGTTAGCAATTTCACAGTTAAGAGGACAACAATGTTCAGAGAGCGGTAATTACCGGAAGTAGGAGATATTCTATTCCTTTTTTCATCACCCACATTTTCAATGTGCACTTGGTTTAGGTCCGAATTTCTCATACACCAACACATTCTGTCATTTTTCTCTTGAACAGGGAAAATGACGGCCAAGGACGCGTTTTGATAATTAATACCCGCTAAGGACATTTTCAGTATTAACAAATGTTCTTAGCTCGTCCTTGATGGGTATTAATTATCAAAACACGTCCTGGCAGTCATTTTCCCAAAATTGATAGCTGGGGAAATTTCCTTGTATAGCTTGTTTTCTGTATTCTTTTTAAACCATGAATATGTAAAAGCAAAAGGAAGAAGAACTGCCAAATAATATTATTGGCCATCCCTCATCACATCGCCATGTCAGCTACTTCAAGTTCTGCCCCATTGACCACTTTGACCTCTTCCGGCCTTTCACCCATCTACAAACCTTTAAGCTTGAATGGTTATTTTCTACTAAGAACAGTTCCAGTTAGAACGGAGAATTGTAGTCATGTAGTCAATATTTTCCAAATCAAACATCATTGAAAGAAAGGTTCGTATAATCCATAAACTTCCCTGAAGTAATTACCCAAAACTCACCACATGACATTTCCTAACACTCTAAAATATGACCTAGCAAATGCAGGTATGCTTCCTCATGTTTTAACATCCTTCAAATGTCCCACTGATTATCCCCAATCTTACACCACTCACAATAGCCTCCCCTTCTCATTTCATTCAGTAACCATTCAATCAACTAACAAAACGCCAATTTAAAACAGAAATATTTGCAGCTCAGGCCCCAATCAAGTTACATCGCAGATTATGATAAACCAATACCAAATCAATTAATCACAATTCATAAACATGTGAATGTCTATAGTTTGGTTATCCAGATAGATCTAATTGTCATGAACTTACTGCTAATGATACAAAATAAAAATAAATAACCTAACAGAGTTCAACCGCGTCAAATTGATCAAAATTACCTTGTTATTGGAATGAGAGATAAGACTCAAGAGGTGAGGGAAAGCACCGGCGTCGAGAACGGCCTTGACGCCGGCATCGAGGCCGCAGGCGAAGCTCCCGACGGCGGCGGCCGATTGCACGAGGAGGGAGGCCGACAAGGCATCGTCCTCCGCGGCGGCGGAAGCGGTGGAGGAGAGGATGGAGACGACGGAGGGGACGGCGCCGAGCTTGATGTAGGAGAGCTTCTTGGTCCGGTTGCCGATGATCTGGTTCTTGAGCTCCCTCAGGGCCTTGAGCTTGCCGCCGTCTTCGGCGGCGGCGGAGCTCAGCCGCGAGATCAGGTCCTCCGGGCGGTGAGCCGACGACGCTGACGAGGCTGGCATGGTGGTCGCGGGGCGACGCGGAATGTCATGCGTGACCCAGCGGGAAGCAGTGTCAGATGAGAGAGAGAGAGAGAGAGAGGATGTAGTAACTATTTGTGTCTGTCTATCTATCTTTGTGTTTGCTTAAAGGTAGGGAATAATTAAAGCCTAGATCAAAGGGCACCCGAATTAATGGAGATGATGTTGAAAAAAATAGAATTGATGGGGAGGAAATGGACATGTATTGGGATTAATTTAGAATATGATATGAGGGGTAGGTTGAAAAATAGAATATAGTAGGATGATGAGCATAATCATCGGATTATAATATATATATATATGAATTCAGTTTATGTGTATCTTTACTTATTCTACGGGCTCAATCGTACTGTCTCATTTAATAGAAGTAGTTTATGGTACGATATTGGTTGTACTTTGAAATATTTTACAGTGTGATAGTAACATTGCAGTGGTGATAACAATGGTAATAAGATAGATGATGCTAATGGCGATGATGGTGGCATTAACGACGATTAGTGTTGTTACTTTCTATTGGATATGCGTGCAATGGTGGCAATATTGATGCACTAGCAATGGAGTTATGGTAATGTGACATCAAGAGTGCTACGATCGTGGTAAGTGATAAATAGTGATGGCGATAAAAATAACCGTAATTACTCGAGGCAACGGCGATGCTAGTGGCGTGGTCATAGTGGTGACGGGTTAGGACGATATTGGTATGGTGGTGGTGGCGGCGTGACATGAAGGCAGTGTAGTAGGATTGAGTGATATTGGTATGGTGGATGTGCTATTGGGGTGGTGAAGTAGCCATGAGAATGGTGATCATCTCTGTAAAGATCTAATCACAAATGGAAATGGGGCGAGCGCCGCCAACCAAAGGCAGAATGGAGTGATTTTATTTTGTTCCCAAACTGAAGTATTTATAGCTCCAAATTTCCTAAACGATAAATTTTGGGCCCGTTCCAATTTACTTTCTTTTTGTAAAAGTTTTTTTTTAATTTTCAAATTTAAATATAATGAAAATGAAAAATAATTTTTAATTTATTTTGCATCGTATAAAAAATCTCAAGGGGATCTATCAAATAAAATCCATATTGGTAGAAAAATTATTTGCGTAAACACGTAATTTTTGAGCTTAAAATTACATTCTTTTTTTAAAAAATATTTTTTTCACAATCCGGAACACCCCCTTAATCTGCTTCCCATCCCAATCGGCTAAAATCAAAACAAAACTTTTGCATCATCGCAGTCAATAATAATCAAACACAAATGACAAAACATTGAAATAACATAAACAAATAAAGGAATCATATGTATATTTGGATATATGAACACTATTCTCAAGATTAGTGTAGCCTAGCGGTTATTCCTGGTACTCCTACAAGAGATGCTAGGGTTCAAGCATCAGTAGAGATGTTTGGGGTTTAGGATTGTGAACAGTTCAGGATTTTCTGTAGACTAACTAATTAATTCGTTTGTTAATCGCCACCGGTGTATACAGTACAATATAGGCAAAGACAAATAAAAAATAAAAATCTCAAGATGATGGACAAAAGGGGAATGGGGAGCATGTAGGCCCATGTCTTTATGCATCGGTGCATCCTAATCCTTCTTCCCTCCACTCTTGTTCCAAATGTAAAGTGATTCTAGCTACCAACAAAATTGTTTGATACAAATTCAAATTAATAAGATATCAAATGCCAAAAGGGTACCCTGCCCAATAGTGGACACATGGTTTGCACTTGCTGGGGCCAATAGGGAAGGATTTTTATTTATTTATTTATTGCAAAGCTATATTAGAAAAATTAAAACTTTGGTTCTTCTGATCTTTTTAGAAACTACTTGCGTTATGATCATAATGCAACATTAAATCAACATTTACGTAGATATAACTCTGCAATACTTAATCTACGAATAATAAAACTAATCCATACATTTTCTTTATGGTCAAATTTCTTTGCATTTTTTCGAGCATGTGACAAAAAAAATTGTTTGTTACGCAAATCCAAACCCAAAATGATGAAAAACATATGATAGATACTACCACGGAGTCATTTGCCTCTCAAAAATATCTACTCAGAGGGATAGATATACATGGGGTCACGTGTCCCCTCTCAAAACTAAAAACTTATGATAATACTCTTATGTATTTTGCATAATTATATGAGTTTTCAATTATATTTAGCACGCACTTGTATACATCTCGCTCATAGAGACACAAGATTAATTCTATGGTTTAATTTTGGTTGTGCGGTTGATTTATGATAATTGGTTTATAAGGTGCTTGTCTTTTGGAACACTACTTTTATTAAATCTCTTTATTTTTAACCATTGTGGAGAATATTATAAATAAAAACATCAATAAAACTTTTGTCATTCTAAAAATATGTCGATGTCAATATAAAACATACTCTAAAAATTTTGTCTAAGATTTTATGCTCATTTTTAAATACTTAATAAAATGCATGCACCATAAACTTTTGTAGTAAGTAGTGCATATGTTTTCTTTTATTGGTAATACAGAGTGTTCTTGGCTAGTTATTGCGCACCTCGGACCAATCCCTACAGCCCTTTCCACAATCGTTTCACACACTTACGTGTGAGGGTGAGGTGATCCCAAGAGTTACTGGCAAGAAAAAACAAACCTGAGACTTTAAGAGAGAGCAGAATCCTGAGTAACAAGCCAAGACCACTAAGCCAACCCATTGGCCGGGGTTAGTAATGCACATTTTAAGTTAGTGTACTTGATCTTAGTTTTGTTGACTAGAAAAATAAAATTTAACGATTATGATTGACAAATTGCTCCACTATGCTAGATTTCTGAATCCGTCCAACTACTCCTACCCCACACTGCAACATGGAATGGTTTTAGGGACCAAATATTTTGGTCACAAAAGCTAAAATTTTGGTTGCGAAAGACATTTCGGGACAATATTCCATTGTCACGAGGTTTGTGCTTAAAAAGTGGTCCAGAAAAGTCAAAAACTCAGTTTAGGGGACTATATAATAGTTTTGTTGCTAAAAGGGATGAATTAGCAACCAAACCTACAAAAAGTCTCCAATAGTTTCATTTTCTTGACAAAAAAAAAATGGTCCCAAAAGACCATCTAAATTTTGTCCTTAATAAACATTTTGTTGCTAAAAACTTATGTCAACTACCAATAAATACGGTATTCAAATGCCTTTTACTTTTAGGAACCAAATTACTAGAATTCAATAACCTCATAATTTTGTCAAAAAAAAAAAAATGCATTTGGTTGCTAAAACATTACTAGAGTTTGAAAGCCTTTCTGTTTTCTTATACTTATTTGGGAAAATTTCAAAATGACACCTGAACTTTGCACCAAATGTCACAGAGACACCTGAACTTAAATTTATTTCAATTAAACACCTGTACTAACAAAATCTCCAAATTTAGACACCTGAACTTAAGTTTATTTCAATTAAACACCTATACTAACAAAATCCCCAAATTTAGACCCCGTCGTTATATTTCGTCCCAAAAATTGCTGATATGGCATCTCCAACCCATTTAAGTTGCCCTATTGCACATGTTTTCAACAAGGGACGATGCACCCAAGCGAAATCCATAGGCAAACTTCATCGTCCCATGTTGGAAACAGTGCAATGGGGCAACTTAAACAGGTTGGAGATGCCATGTCAGCAATTTTTTGGACGAAGTATAACGGCGAGGGTCTAAATTTGGGAATTTTGTTAGTACAGGTGTTTAATTGAAATAAACTTAAGTTCAGGTGTCTAAATTTGGGATTTTGTTAGTACATGTGTTTAATTGAAATAAACTTAAGTTTAGGTGTCTCTGTGACATTTGGTGCAAAGTTCAAATGCCATTTTGAAATTTTCCCTACTTATTTTTATCATTTCTCCGTCAAAAACTGATTTACAATTTGAAATCGCGAACTTAACACGAACACATCAAACAACAACAATTACTATGTTCATTCGAAATGACATAGAACCTCACAAAGTCATTGTACAGATGAAATGAAATTTCCAAAATAAACAGATTTTTTTTTTACCAATAATGTGTATTATGACAATGAATTGGGCAGTTAATATGTCACGCCCTCGATTTTCAACATAAATATAAAGGGATTTTCATAAATAAAACCTCACCTTAGTCCGTACAATACCCCAAAATAATTCGACATTTCCACTTTCACAATTATACTTCCAAGTCCAAAGGATTTCCAAATAATACATCATCGGCTTAACGGCCCCAAAATCAATAAAAGTATCTAGTGTTCAAGAGTTAAGATTTACAATATCCTCATATCAAGTAATAACAAATGGAGTTACAATTACATCTTCCAAAAAGTGATTTACAAAGATGACAAAGTAAATTCTTTGAGCTAGCTTTCAAAACTATGTCCACGCCCAAGCACTCCAAGCATGCAACTATTGTCCTGGGTTAGTACCTGAAATGATGTAAGGTTTGAGCTACACTAGACCAGTAGAGAGTTCTAATCTAAAAATGTATGCATATGAGATGTAGGAATAATCACAGGATAAGCAATGGCAACCAAAACCAATGGAAAGAGCAACAACAATGATCCAATTCCAATTTTTCATTTCCAAAACCAATCATGTTTTTCAATGTATAACCTTTGAAAACACCATATGTCATAACGTGTCTCGTGCATATGTCATGAGCCGAAGCTCTTACTGGGCCAATTAAAGGACCCCAATGTCCTCTGTCATGCGCTTTACCCATTCGGGATGTCCTAAAGTATCAATTACGAGCAAATAGCTCATGCCGGGCCAATTAAAGGACCCCGATGTCCTCTGCCAGGCTCTTTACCCATTTGGGATGTCCTGATATGTTCTCTTTGTGTTTGTAAGTTTCAAAATCCTTTTCCACCAAGTCCGCACCATTCAAACCGCACGTTGAAACGTAAAGTATTTTGTGAAATCGTGTCCAAACGAGCATTAAAGTTATGCTAAACGTCTGATGAAATCATTAAACACGAGTAATCAAGTTAAGGGTCATTTGGCAGATATTTGGATGAGTTGGAAGGGATCGGAATCAAAACGGTGAAAAATGGAGCAAAATAATGAAAACTGGAGATAAGCAATAGGTATCGATATCAAGAAAATGGTATCGATACCATTTGGTCCAAAGACATTCCAGACGCAAGGGTATCGATAACAAAGGCTGAAGGTATCGATAACGAGTGAATTTTTGGCTTTTGGAACACTGAGGTATCGATAACAATACTAAGGGTATCGATAACAATGGATTTTCTAGGCTTTGGAACACAGTGCTCTCGATAACAAGGAAAATATTATCGATAACAATGGCCTTCGAGTAGATTTTTGATAGATTCTCATGGGTTTCTCGGCAGTGATGCCATCAACAACAACAACGATCACAAATGAGAATCAAACTACAAGAAACATGTCATAAACATATATTGCAAGTTAGAACTCCCTACCTCAAGATTAACGAATGAAGTCAAAGGATCCTACAAGCCCTAGCGTCAAATCTCGGAATCGAATGGGATACGCTTCCACTGAGCTCAAACCAATGAGATACGGACCACAATACACGAAGGAATGAAGAATTGAAAGCTGTTTTTGCATGGGTTTTGAGGTGGTTTGGCGGAAAATGGGTGAGAGTGAAAAAGAGAGGGTGAGACCGAGAGACAGAGAGATGGACGGGAGAGAGGGAGTGAGGGGTGTGAGTGTGTTTCTCACACTCCTCCCTATATATACTCATACAAATGCAAATTACACATTTATCCAAGTCTTCTAAACCCTTGCACATCAAACCCTCAAACATATTTTCCGTTTTCCTGAATTTTAAACATTGAAATTTAAATAAATTACACTTGGATCTCTACATAATAGCTCAAATGCTTTAGAAAAAAGAACTGCAAAATTACAAAATAGAATACCTAACAAATCATCCATCTGTCTTAGCTAGAAACAAATTTGTCTCGCTCCAATATCAGCATATACTGCATTAAACAAATTTATAAAAAAAAACCATTACAATTAACCTCCTATCATGAAATAACTCATCGTATTTGACCAAAATATAGAAAGAACTTGGATTGCCTAATATTCACCAGCTGCCTTACTTCCATGAAAAAGAGCTTCTCATTGTAGCAGTTCAAGCACAAACAACAGCAGCCGTGACAATTTCCCTAGACTTCAAAATCAATTTCCTCCTACGAATGCATGCACAGCCGTTTTGACAAAGTTTGATAACCACATAAGACACAACACAATGCAAACAGGGAGAACATCAGAGTTTGCCTTATCAAAGATTGCACCCGCAATAAGATCTATGTACCCAAAGACCTTACATTTCTTACTAATTAATCCAAACCCCTCTTAAACCCAAAGGATAAACACAGATAGTTATATACGCAACATCAAAATAGATGAAAATATTTACAGACATAGTGTGAGGCCCAACCCTTAAGACCTTTGCCGTAGAGACATTAGTCAAATTTCACTCCATCCAATGAAGGAACAGGGAGTTTATTACTTGTCCAAATAGAAAAGAGAAAACCAGAACTGGAGAATAGCGCAGTAGGTTGTTCAACTCCACAAAGCTTTGTTTGCCATTTCTGATAATCTTTGCCTTTTCTTTGACCTTCGACAGATCCTGTTGGAACTTAGGTGTGTATTTGTAAAACATTATATTTTTCTCTAGTCCCACATTGGCTAGTCACAAACCTTCTATCTACTTTAAATGACTTTGCATACAAGTGGGTTTGTGAAGGAGGACCCAAGGAGAGGTCTCGCGCGCTCAGGAAAATGGGCGGCAATTTGGAAAACTAATTCGGAAACTAGTTAACCGGGTGCGCGTCACGGGTTATTCGAGTGCAAGGGGGTGCAAATCCGGGATTTGAGCCTCGTGCACGTACTAGTTAAGCCCACGTTTTTACTAAAAATTCTGAAACTCGTTTTTTTTTGTTACAGAATATTCAATCAACCAAAATCCTTTTCCAAATGGAAAGTTCTTGTTGATTAAGAAAAACGTAAAAACATGTGCATAATCAGCAGGATCTGATTTGTTGCTGATTAAGAAATGATTTCAGATTGATTAAAAAAAACGTGTGCTAAATCAAAGCAATTTGATTTGATTTGATTTTTGCTTCCAAAAATCAAGCCCAGCCTGCACCTATAAATTCAGAGTTTCGGAATTGGTTTTAACACAGAAAAAAAAGCAATTCTCTCTTCCACCCCAAAAATGTTTTCTGAGTTCGAGCAATAGGTCGATTGTGTGTTTTATTTTCAGTTTTCTTCCGTGCAGAGAAGGCCGAGCAGAAGTGGTGAATTCTAGGCTGATTTATCCTGGGGACGGCAGGGCACTGACGAACTGCTTGCACAATCTGGGCAGAGCCGCGAAACATATTAAAGAAAGCGACTTAGTCCACGACTCAAGCCAGACGTCGTTTTACAATTTGGTATTCTGTTTTTCAATAGCAGAATTTTGAGGTAATCTGTTCTTGTTTTACAGCAGTTAATCCAACAATTTTAAGACGATTTCAATATGCCATGGATTCTGAAAACAAGATCTCTGTTACCACCGCTGATATCAACAAACCTTTCCGCTTTGAGGGGCTGCATTTTGAACGTTGGAAGCAAAAGATGTTTTTCTTTCTAACCACTCAAAAACTTGCTGCATACTATGATTCGACTAAACCTGTTCATGCAAATCCCCCTACTACTGAAAACACTAAAGAGATTTCAAAATGGACCAATGATGATCTTTTGTGCAAGAACTACATTCTGAATGTTTTGACTGATGAGCTTTACGATTACTCTTCTAGCTTTGATACTGCTAAAGAACTTTGGGATGCCCTCTAGAAAAAGTATGATACCGAAGAGACTGGGACTAAGAAATATGTTGTTAGTCGTTACTTGAAGTTTTCTATGGTTGATGAAAAATCCGTGGTTTCCCAGGCACACGATTTACAGAAAATTGACCATGAAATTCTTACTGAGGGCATGTCTATATGTGAACAATTTCAGGTTGCCGTTCTTATAGATAAACTGCCTTCTGGTTGGAAAGACTTTAAAAAGGATTTCATTACAAGTCAAAAGATTTTTCTATGGAAAACTTGATTGTTCAGCTCCGTATTGAGGAGGAGGCTCGAAAACAGGATCAGGAGGATGAGGTTCTTTTTGTTACAAACAAAAGGGACCATAGCTTGGCTGTGCTCAAGCTGAAAGGAGGAATCAGGAAGCCAAATCAGAACCAGAACCGGAATGAAAAACCGAATCAGAACAAGAAGTTACCCCCTTTTGGAGGCTAGGCTCAAAACACGAATTCTGTCCAATTTGTGTGTTACAATTGTAACAAGTATGGCCGTATGGCAAGAAATTGCAAGAACCCCAAGCGTCGCGCTCCATAGGCGAACCTGGTGGATGGGTGAACCACTAGTGGCTAGTGGCTCTGATATCAGAGGTTAATCTGATAAGTGGTTCAGAAGGGTGGTGGATAGACACTGGTGCTTCTCGCCATGTTGATAAGCGCGTAAATGTTCACATACGCGCTCCCTAATTTATCTTTGCTAAGTCCGTTTTTATTATTATTCCAACACTTAATGCTTGATTTTTGTATTGTAGGTATTTTGAAGAATATATTGAAATACATTCCTAATCATGGTTAGAGCTACAAGGATTGGGTTTAAAAAATGTGCTTACTGTGCACGTGATCGTGGAGGCATTATTGGTAGCAGAACAATACAAGTTATACATGCTTTCGGAAGGCCCAAAGGGCTAATATTCATTACTTTATATTTTAACTTAGTCTGTAACCTCGCAAGAGTATGAGGCCTAATGACCATGGCCCACGGCTCTGACGAAAAGTTGAGGAAAAGTGTTTTATTTATATTATAAGGGGGACATCAACATATATATAAAAGGGAGAGACGAAGGAAAAAAGGACGACTGGATTTCGATGGACAAAATGAAGAAAGGGGCTGCCGTGATAACTTATTGGAATCATGCGGAAAAGTAAAATAAAAAAATAAAAAAATCAAGCGATACAGTAAAAAAGAGACAGAGGGCTGCGCCGAGAGCACTAGATCAGTTTTGATGGTAGCAGTTTTTTTTTACTTACATTGTTTTTCTTAAGAATTCTTTTCTCTTCAAGTTGTGAAGCTTTGTTTAATTACTTGCGCTTCGATAACTCATTTTAATTTTCATTCTTTATCAAAATTGTTCGTTGGTTCTTGTTTAACTTAGATCTTTTATTTATTTTCTATCCCGTATTTAGAAGCATGTTTCAAGTTAGGGTTTCTTTTATTTTATGCACAATGATTAGTGAGTAGTCATATAGGTAGGGTCGCGGGGTGATTAGCACACCGTGACTAGTTCAGGCACTACTCCTTTTATCAAACAATAAAAAAACGATTTTAGATTGAAAAATATTTCCCGTGGACGAACCCGGACACCGTCGGAGCCCATGTGAATAGGGGAATGGGGGTCAAAAACTCATTCTTCGCTGCGCATGGGTATACAGCAACCATAGGGTCTCGCATCTTGCGGGGTATCTTTTTTAATTTAAAATTAAACGTTTTTAAAAACTCCAAACAGAGCAGGTTAATCTGGACTGATTGCAAGTGCTATGAACCCTACGACTGTAACTTCTTTTAATTTTCTGAAAAAGTACAATCAATTTCTTGTTTTAGTTAATCTCTCAATCAAACCGGAAAGGGGTGGCTACCTAAGAGCCCGTTAAACTAGTTAAGCCCGAATTTTTAGTTAGCCCACATCACCATCTCTGTGGATTTGACTCCGAACTTACCAGATATTATGCTACGTCGGTCTCCGCCCTACACTTGGGGCAACCCATTAATTTAAGACTAGGAATCAGCCAAGCATTTTTGGTGCCGTTACGGGGAACGGTAACGTGTGGTAAGAATTCGGGTAGTTATTTTTATTTTATTTTCTTTTTAGTTTCTGTAGTTGTTTCGAGTCAACATAGGTAGAGGTAAGCAATCCTCCATCATAGGAAAGCAATCACCACTAAAGCCTAAGTACTATCGAGATAATACCAGACGTGTCGTAGCCATTGAGAGAGAGTTCCAAGAGTAACCGTGGAGGAAGAGTCTTTTAGCGGTGACTCGTTTGATATCGGCGGCCTTTTCGTTAATTTAATAATCGAGCCACCGATGTCGATGCGTGCACACATGCATCCTGAGAGGACCACTCCTCTTGGTCCAATTGTTTTACCAACCAAGATAGTGGAAGCTCGTAATGCTTTCACCATAAAGCCCGATACGCACAAGGCCCTTCCCCTGTTTTATGGGAAAGAGAATGAGGATCCGTATGAGCATGTCCGTTATTTCGAGGGGTTGGTGCGCACCCTTGCCACCACTCCTCAGTGGGAGAATGTTTGCCTTAAGCTTTTCCCAGCCTCGCTCAAGGACAATGCGGATAAGTGGTTGCGGATGTAGAAGTCACAGTCTCTTAGGATGTGGGCTGCTATCCGAGATTTATTTTACAAGAAATATTTCTCGAAAAGTAAATCGAAGTACCTGACTCGCCAAATCCAATCGTATAAGCAGAAAGAGGGCGAGTCATTTTTGAGGTGCTGGGAGAGGTTTAAGGACTTGCTTTTATCCTTGCCACACCACGGGTTCGTCAAACCCCAATTGGTGTCTTTTTTCCACTTGGGTATGAATGTTGCGACGACTCAACAACTTAAGTACCTCTGTAAGGAGGAGGACTTCCTAGACAAGACCCCAAACGATGCATGAGACTTTCTAGATGAGTTAGCCGAGAAACAACGAAGTTGGGAATCTTCCGACCTCGGTTATAGGGTCATGGCTGCACAGGGACCAAGTGGGTTTGGCATTTTTCTATCGAGCGTGAGAGAGCATAATGTCCAGTCTCAACTAGACAGAATGGCCAGGCAATTAGAAGACTTAAAGCTTAAGCAAGTCCATCAGGCGAATGAGGTGAGAGTTGAGGAGGTTTATGCCTTATGTGAGTGTCCGGGGCATCTAGTTACCGCTTGCCCCGCTTTTCCTATGGTGAAAGAGGCCTACCAAAGCAATCAGACTAAGGTGAATGCAATTAACCAGCGTTGGGATCCGTATTCAAATACCTACAATCCAGGGTGGCCCCAAAACCCACTTTTGAGTTGGAGGGATCAAAAAGCCCCGGTGCAACCCCAGGCACCACCTCAGTCAGTCCAGTAGTTTCGGCTTCCTCAAGGCCTAATGACCCAATTTCGTTACCCGCCTCGGCAGCAGCAGGGGTTCGGTCCTTCATCTTTTGGACCACCCCCCGGCATCAACCATCTCCCGCGGATAAGCAGACTGATGAGATGATGAAGGCTCTCATGCAGTCTTAAATTAGCTTTACTGAGCAAACCAAGCAGGTAATTGGTGACATTAGGACCCAATTGACCCAGTTGACAGCGGCAGTTGGACAAGTCCAGCAGGAGAAAGGAAAGTTTCCTTCTCAACCTTAGTCAATGCCGCCGGTACTCATTATGTGGGCGATTCTTTCTGGCCTAAGTAATTTGAATCTTAGTCTGGAAGAGGCTAAGGCAATCACCACTCTCAGAAGTGGGAAGGTGATCGACAAGGACTTACCTCCAAAGCAGAAATTGGTGCCACTCCCGGTGCCGGTAGTTACAAAAGGAGTCGTCCCAGACTTGGGAAGTGTTCCTGAGGAGGAGAAAGAGGCGGAGTCTCCTGAAGTGGTGGTGCCTGCTCATGCAGCGCCTACGACTCCAACGCCACCTGTTTCTCCATATCCAAATCTCTTGGTGGCGAAACCTAAGGTCAATGTGAACTTTCAAATGCTTGAATTGTTCAAAAAAGTTCAGTGTCCTATCTCTTTGATGGAAGCCATTGACGCAATTCCTCAGTTTGCGAAGGTCTTGAAGGATCTGTGTACGTCGAAGCGGAGAATTAAGAGTCAGGACATCGTGCTTCTGACTGAGCAAATGAACTCCATTCTTCAGGCTGAGATCCCTACCAAGTGTAAGGACCCTGGTTGTCCCACCATCTCTATTGCTATCGCGGGTCAAAAATTTGATAAGACTTTGCTGGATTTAGGAACAAGTGTCAACTTGCCCCCCTATTCGGTATACTTGAAGCTGGGCCTAGGCGATTTGAAAGCCACACCCGTCACGTTGCAGTTGGCTGATCGGAGTGTGAGAATTCCCAAGGGAGTGGTGGAGGATGTTATAATTCAAGTGGACGAGTTCCTATTTCAAGTCGATTTCATCGTCCTGGATACTTGCCCGATACCGAAGGTCTTTGAGAATAATCCTATCATCCTTGGCCGTCCATTTCTAGCCACCTCCAGTGCTATCATGGATTGCAAAACTGGACAAGTCCAATTGTCGTTTGGGGACTTGAAAATGGAGGTGAATGTTTTTAACGTGAATAGTCGGGTCGAGGATGATGAGGAGGTTTATGAGGTGAGTTTGATCGACACGTTGGTGCAAGAGTATGTCGATAGTGTGTTGTACAAGGATGCTCTGGAGATAGCCTTAACTGCCGAGGAGGCGTCATTTTTAGATTCTCCAGAGGTAAGAAGTTTAATGGAGATGCTTGCAGTGGAAGATGTGTGTGGTGCCGCTAGGAACCCAGTTCTTGTGCCGCTGGACGCCCCACTTCCAAAAGCTCTCCCATCGTCTATCCAACCGTCGAAACCAGAGTTAAAACCTCTGCCGGACACTCTTAAGTATGCATTCCTTAAAGGCGATGATACTTTTCCGCTTGTGATCTCCTCATCCCTTGAAGCGGATCCAGAGGCTAAGTTGCTTGCTTTGTTGAGAGAGCACATGGGCGCGATAAGCTGGACAATAGCAGATTTGCAGGGTATTAGTCTAACGGTGTGTACACACCGCATTTTTTTAGATGAGGGCATGGAGCCTTCTAGGCAACCTTAGCGTCGTCTGAACCCCAATATGAAGGAGGTGGTTCGGGCTGAGGTGCAGAAGCTCTTCGATGCGGGTATTATTTACCTGATAACCCATAGTGAGCGGCTGAGCCCGATGCAGGTAATGCCTAAGAAGGCTGGAGTGACCGTCATGAGGAATGGCGAGGGCGAGCTAGTGCCGACCCGTGTTCGAATCGGGTGGCAAGTTTGCATCGATTAGCGGAAGCTTAATGCGAGCACCCGGAAAGACCACTTCCCTCTCCCATTCATTGATCAAATTCTGGAGAGAGTGGCTGGCCGGGCATTTTATTGCTTCTTGGATGGGTACTCTGGTTATAATCAAATAGAGGTAGCCATGAAGGATCAGGAGAAGTCCACGTTCACGTATCCTTACAGAACGTTTGCCAACCGTCGTATGCCGTTTGGCTTATGCAACGCTCCCGGAACCTTTTCAAGGTGCATGATGGGAATATTTAGCGACATGGTAGAAAAGATAGTGGAAGTGTTTATGGATGACTTTTCAATTTTCGAGGGTCGTTTGACAAATGCCTCGAGAACTTAGGAAAGGTCTTGCAACGGTGCGAGGAGAAACAACTTGTGCTTAATTGGGAGAAGTGCCACTTCATGGTGACCCAAGGGATTGTGTTGGGACACATTGTATCATCCAAGGGTATTGAGGTGGACAAGGCGAAGATCAATTTGATTGCGAATCTTCCTTCTCCCAAGACTATCAAGGATATCCGGTCTTTCTTAGGTCATGCCAATTTTTACTGGCGTTTTATTAAGGATTTCAGTGCCATCTCCCGACCGTTATGTCAGTTATTGTCGAAGGATACCCCCTTTGTGTAGTCCGACACGTGTGAGGAGGTATTCAATACATTAAAGCAGAGTCTCACTACTCCTCCGATTGTTCAGCCTCCGAATTGGAGTTTGCCCTTTGAGTTGATGTGTAATGCCTCCGACTATGCAGTCGGATCGGTTTTAGGGCAATGGCGAGGGAAGAATGCTTGCGTTGTGTACTACACGAGCAAGACTTTGAATGAAGCACAAATGAACTACACCACTACCAAGAAGGAATTGTTCGCAGTGGTGTTTGCCTTAGACAAATTCCGGTCCTACTTGGTGGGTTCACAGATTGTGGTGTATACCGATCATGCGGCCTTAAAGTATCTGATGACCAAGCAGGATGCGAAGGCTCGCCTTATCCGGTGGATTCTTTTACTGCAAGAATTCCACCTCATCATTAAGGATAAGAAATGGGTTGAGAATGTAGTGGCTGACCACCCATCTCGTCTGGAGTTTGAGGATCCCACCTCTCATCTCCCCATTGTGGATACTTTCCCTGATGAGCAATTATTCGCTGTTAATACGTGCCCATAGTTTGCAGATATCGCCAATTATTTGGTAATTAGGCAGATTCCACCTCATTGGTCCACATCTAAGAAGCAGCAGTTTTTAAGAGAGGTCCGGCAATATATCTACGATGATCCATATGTGTTCATGTATTGCGCGGACCAAATTTTGCGCCGATGTGTCCCCGAAGCTAATCAAAGGGGAATTTTAGAGTTTTGTCACACCGAGGCGTGCGGAGGTCATTTCTCCACAATGAAGACCGCCGCCAAGGTCAATGAGTGTGGTTTCTTTTGGCCAAGTCTTTTTAAGGATGCATACGTCTTTTCTAAGTCAAGTGACCGGTGTTAGAAATTAGGGAAGGTTGGCCCACGGAATATGATGCCCCTACAGAACATTTTTGTGATAGAGGTTTTCGATTGTTGGGGCATTGATTTCATGGGCCCGTTTCCGATGTCATACGATTATGAGTACATCCTCCTGGTGGTGGATTGTGTTTCAAAGTGGGTTGATGCAATTCCCACTAAGACCAGGGATTCTAAGGTCGTGCTAGAGTTCTTACGAACTAACATTTTGTTGAGGTTTGGCATGCCACATGCCATTATATCTAATCAGGCCACACACTTTTTGTAATAGGTCTTTTAGGGCTTTAATGAGCAAGTATAGCATCTCTAACAAGGTGTCTATTACTTATCACCCTCAATCAACGGTCAGGCTGAGCTAGCGAATCGTGAGATTAAGGGGATTCTCGAGAAGACCGAAAACCCGAATACCAATTGATCGATGCCTTGTGGGCCTACCACACTGCTTACAAGACCGTGTTGGGTGTTTCACCCTACCGACTTGTTTATGGTAAGGCCTGCCACTTGCCCGTTGTGATGGAGTATAAGGCCTATTGGGCCATTAAGTTACTTAATGCCGTTTGCCAGAGGCGAGTGCCCAAAGGAAGCTCCAGTTGTGTGAGCTCGAGGAGATTAGGAATGACGCGTGTGAGAATGCTAGTATTTATAAGGCTAAGATTAAGGCGTATCATGATAGGACTATTCAACGCAAAACCTTTAGTGTTGGTCAGAAAGTATTACTGTATAACTTACGCCTCCATCTGTTTCCTGGTAAGTTGAGGTCCCGGTGAGACGATCCCTACGTTGTGAATAAGGTTTATCCGAATGGTTCGGTGGATATTTGTGATCCCAAGAATAACAATGTTTCTAAGGTTAATGGGCAGCATCTTAGAGTATCCACAGTGCTATAATCAAAAGTAAAATGTTTTTAAAGTTAACAATGTTTGTGCAAAATATGGCTCACAATGCTATAATCAAATTTAACAACCTCCATAGAAATAATCAAAATTTGAACTCTGGATAACCAAAACTAGCAACCTTTTTTACAATAACTAAATTTAATAGACCCTACATATTCTCAATCAAATACGCCAATCATTATACAAAAATATTCTATCTCTCTCCCATTTTCCTCTCTCACTTTCTTTTCAACAATATCTTTGAAAATAAAATTTTTAATAATTTTTTTATTTAGAAAACAATTTTTAAAAATAGTTTTTTCAGAAAAAAAGTTTCAAAAACTATTTTCTATTTTTAGTATATAGTTTTTATTAGTTTCAAAACTATTTTTAGGGAAACTATTTTCTACTATTCACAGTTTTTAACTTTTTATACTTTGAAAAGATGATGTGACAAGTTTTGATTATCCAATTTTGATTATGCCATTGTAGACATCTACATTGCTAACCTTAGCAATCTCTTAAATGAATAATCAAAACCTGATGTGACAACTTTTGATTATTAATTTTTGATTATAGCATTGTAGATACCCTTAAGCCATTTTTGGAATATGTGGAAGTAGGTGGACCGGATGGGGTTTTGGTCGATCCTGTTTATTCAGACGACCCAGTTGTGTAGCCGTTGGGCTACGTTCCAACGGGTAGCTTTCGCGTACCACTTTCTTCACTAAGAAGTGGACCCGGCTCCTAGCAATAGAGGTACTCATCATTGAATTAGGTTTCGGGCACAATATTTGTATATTTGTTCTTTTATTTCTTGTTAAGCAATAAAATCCAAAAAAAAAAAGGGAAATTGAAAGCAAGAAAAAAAATTAGAATAATGGTCTGGTATAGTCACCTGGTCGAAGCTATGTATGTAGTACTTATGAGGTTGGGTCTGACGGCAGACGTGTAGTTAGCAGCGAGAATTCTATCTGAACCATCTGATTTTAATGTTACAACTCTGTGGAGATTGTTTCACAAACGGAGTGGTGGGTAAAGAATCTGGCAGCCCCAGAGGGAGTGACAGCCTATTAGATGATGGCACCACTTCTCAAGATATCGTTAAATCCGATGCATACCATCCTTCTAACAAACAGGGAAACAAAATCTTTGGTCAGGGAAAAAAGTAGTACCCGTGTCTTTCGCGTGAAGAAAGTAGATGATTTTTTTTTGTATTTCATTTTATTTCTGGCTTTATTTATTTCTTTTAGTTATTTTCTTGCTGTCTTGGAGGCTAACATTTTGCAGGTTGTTCGATCCAAGTTAGGAGGTTTCCCACTCTCTATAGTTTACTCTGCTTAGCCCTCTTTTTCGAAGTGATATCTATCGTCTCTTTTACGTTTTTGTCTGATCGTTATTTTTCTTGCTTTCAATGAGGACATTGAATAGTTCAAGTTGGAGGGAGGAATCATTTTATTCTTTATTTTGTTAGATTCAAAAACAAAAATTTGAAAACATAGTGAGATTCTTTTTGCATGAGACTTGAAAGATGTTGAGATTGGCTCGTGATTGATCGAGTTTGAGATATGATAGTCATTCTTTTAATATTGTAGTGACATTGTAATTCTTCTTGCTAGCTTGTCATGAAGAATTTTTCATGGCATTTATTTTTAGCACATTTGCACTTCACGTCTGTTTGGGCTTTGGTTACTTGTGAGCTATAACTTGATCATTCTCGATATCTAGTTTAGTGGAGACTTATAACCATGTAAGTTTAGAGCCTTAACTTTTCTAGGAGTGGTGTCAAATAAACTCTTCTTCTCACAAAAGAGTAAATTTGTTGTGGAACTCATTATTTTTGTTGTCAAGTGTTGGGAATATTTTGAATTACCTACTTATCTCTTGGGTTTGAAAAGTTGCATGGTTGTATTGCCCCTTGGAGAGGATTATAGGTCATCTTTGCTATTTTGAGCCAGTTCATTTTTTTTATTCATACATTTATCTCTTGTGAGCCTATTTGAAACTCATGCATACAGTCTTTTCTTGTTAAGCTCCACCATCTATATTGTGTCTTGAGAAGGCTTAGTAATTATGTGGAGGTGAACTATTCAGAAGAGAGGGTAAACGTTGTGAGAATTGAGCTTTGATTGCTGGTGATCTTTTCCATTCAAAAACAAAAAAAAAAACAAAAGAAAAATAAAATAAAAAGGGAAGACACCAAATTATTGTGGAAAGATGAAATATTTGTTCTAAATGTGGGAATGAAAGGTATGAAAGAGAGATGAGGTAGAGTTGAAAAAAAAAAGAAGAGGAAAAAGAGGACACGCATTGTTGTAGTTGCCTATGTGAGTTGTTGTTGGCCTATTCTCGACACTTGAATGTTTACCCTAACCTTGAAATGCTTTCCCTTACCTAGCGTTAGGGGTGTGCAAAAAACCCGCAACCCGACTCGACCCGAAGCATCTCTGACGGCTCCGAACATAGGCTTCGGTCGGGTACGGGTTGGGTTCTGTTAAAAAAATGAGTTTCGATTCGGATTTAAGGTCTGTGCGTTTTTTTACCTTCGAGGGGTCAGACCCGACCTGACCTGACCAACTTCAACCCGATCAACCCGACCCGACTCGACAAAAAAAAAAAGGGCCTCGCGAAAGGCCTATACCATCAGTCGGTTCGGTTGCGGGCCTGTATTTTCGTACCCGACATGGTCGGGTCGGAGTCGGGTTGCGGGCCATACCCGACCCGCCCTACTCGTGCACACCCCTACCTAACATTATAACCTAATGAAAGTCCTATTTGATCCTAGGGGCAATGGGCTGTGAATTGGTGGATAAAAAGAGTTTTCAATACTTGGCATTCCGTTCATGAGATCATGTATCCACTTTGTAGAGCTTTCTTTTTGTGTCAAATTGTGCAGGGTACTTTGCTTTCATTTATCTAATCTCCGTCTACACATATTGAGAGTAATATGCACCTTGTTTCGAGTGAATTCATTTGTTGAGTGCATGACACGGTGAGATTTGAAGTCAAGACTTGGTCCGGAGAGAACTTTTGGTTATTTTTCACTTATGGCCGAAGCTCTTGTTCACACACGTTGGGTTTAGGTGCCATGACTCGTTTTTATGACTTGATAGTATGTAGAACTGCTTATACCCATTATCTCATTGTGATGACTTCATATTCTTTTCTTGAGATATCATTGAGCTGTCTTATAGGTTTTCGGGTTTCGTGTGAAAAGAATTCACAGTGTTTGTGGTGTTCATTGCTGTAAACCCTCACGAGACTCCACTCGTCCTCTGGGGATCGCCTAGGGGTTTAAAAGGTTTGTTGCACGGGCTAAGTGCAATCGTGAGTCCTATGAAAGTGGCGTAGTTAGAATTTATATTATTTATTTTCTTTTCTCGGGACTAGCAAATTATAAGTTGAGGGATGTGATAGGCGCTTAAATGTTCACATACACGCTCCCTAATTTATCTTTGCTAAGTCCGTTTTTATTGTTATTCGAACACTTAATGCTTGATTTTTGTATTGTAGGTATTTTGAAGAATACATTGAAATACATTCCTAATCATGATTAGAGCTACAAAGATTGGGTTTAAAAAATGTTCTTACTGTCCACGTGATCGTGGAGGCGTTATTGGTAGCAGAACAATACAAGTTATACATGCTTTCGGTGGGCCCAAAGGGCTAATATTCGTTACTTTATATTTTAACTTAGTCTTTGACCTCGCAAGAGTATGAGGCCTAACTGGCATGGCCCACGGCTCTGATGAAAAGCTGAGAAATAGGGTTTTATTTACATTATAAGGGGGACATCAGCATATATATAAAAGGGAGAGACGAAGGAAAAAAGGACGACTGGATTTCGATGGACAAAACGAAGAAAGGGGCTGCCGTGATATCTTCTTGGAATCATGCGGAGCAGAAAAAAAAGAAAAAAAAGAAATCAAGCGATACAATAAAAAAGAGACAGAGGGCTGCGCCGAGAGCACTAGTTCAGTTTTGATGGTAGCAGTTTTTTTTACTTACGTTGTTTTTCTTAAGAATTCTTCTCTCTTCAAGTTGTGAAGATTTATTTAATTACTTGCGCTTCGATAACTCATTTTAATTTTCATTCCTTATCAAAATTGTTCGTTGGTTCTTGTTTAACTTAGATCTTTTATTATTTTCTATCCCGTATTTAGAAGCATGTTTCAAGTTAGGGTTTCTTTTATTTTATGCGCAATGATTAGTGAGTAGTCATATAGGTAGGGTCGCGGGGTGATTAGCACACCGTGGCTAGTTCAGGCACTACTCCTTTTATCAAACAATAAAAAAATGATTTTAGATTGAAAAATACTTCCCGCGGACGAACCCGGGTATCGTCGGAGCCCATGTGAACGGGGGAATGAGGGTCAAAACTCATTCTTCGCTGCTCATGGGTATACGGCGACCATAGGGTCTCACATCTTGCAGGGTATCTTTTTTAATTTAAAATTAAACGTTTTTAAGAACTCCAAACAGAGCAGGTTAATCCAGACTGATTGCAGTGCTATGAACCCTACAACTGTACATTCTTTTAATTTTCTGAAAAAGTACCATCAATTTCTTATTTTAGTTAATCTCTCAATCAAACCAGAAAGGGGGGACTACCTAAGAGTCCGTTAAACTAGTTAAGCCTGAATTTTTAGTCAGCAAACATCACCTTATCTCTGGATTCGACTCTGAACTTATCGGATATTGTGCTACGTCGGTCTCCGCTCTACGCTTGGGGAAACCCATTAATTTAGGACTAGGAATCGGTCGGTCAAGCACATGTCTGTTATGATCGCTCCTTGTTCAAAAAGTATTCTGAGGCTGATGATAAGAAAGTTTTGTTGGGAGACTCCCACACCACTAAGGTTTTTGCAACTGGTGAGGTTGATCTTAAATTCACTTCTGGAAGGACTGTCACTCTTAAGGAAGTCTTGCACACTCCAGAAATGAGGAAGAATCTTGTATCCGTCTACCTCCTCAATAAGGCCGGATTTACCCAGACAATAGGAGCAAATCAGTATACTCTTACTAAAAATGGCATGTTTGTTGGAAAGGGTTATGCATCTGATGGCATGTTTAAGCTTACTATTGATATGAATAAAAGTGCATCTTCTTCTTACATTGTTTGTTCTGTTAATATGTGGCGTGCTAGACTTTGTCATGTTAACAAGAAACTAATTAAGAATATGAGCAACTTAGGTTTTATTCCTAATATCTCCTTTAATAATTTTGAAAAATGTGAATCATGTAGCAAAGCTAAGATCACAAAGAAGCCTCATAAATCAACTTTTAAAGAGACAGAATTGTTAGATTTGATCCATTCTGATATGTGTGAATTAGATGGAGTTCTCACTAGAAATGCACACCGATATTTTATCATGTTTATTGACGATCACTCGAACTACACCTCTGTTTATTTGATGAAACATAAGAGTGAAGCATTTGATATGTTTAAAATCTTTCTTAATGAGATTGAAAACCAGTTTGATAGAAAGATTAAGAGACTCCGTAGTGATAGTGGCACTGAGTATGATTCAAATGAGTTCATTGTTTTTTACAACTCTACTGGTATAATACATGAGAAAACTGCTCCATACTCACCCGAAATGAATGGAAAGGCAGAACGCAGGAATCGAACTTTATGTGAACTTGTAGTTGCAATCATGCTTAGTTCCGGTGCAGCTTCACATTGGTGGGGTGAAATTTTATTGACTGTATGTTATGTGCTGAATAGAATTCCTAATTCTAAGTCTTTGATTTCACCTTATGAATTGTGGAAAAACAAGAAGCCCAATGTGTCATATTTTAAAGTTTGGGGCTGTTTAGCATATGTTCGTATTCTTGACCCGAAAAGGTCAAAACTTGCGAGTAGAGCTTATGAATGCATTTTCATAGGTTATGCTGTGAATAGTAAAGCATATAAATTCTTCGATATTAACAATAAAGTGATCGTAGAATCTGTAGATGCTGATTTTTACGAAGAAAATTTTCCTTTTAAATCCAGAAATAGTGGGGGCGCTAAATCTAGTAGTAGTGTGCCTAGATTAGAAGAATCTAGAAACAAGAACTCTAGGGACATTGAGATTGAACCAAAGAGGAGCAAGAGAGCTCGAATTCGCTAAGGACTTTGGTCCGAACTTTGCATTCTCTTTAGAAGAGGACCCCACTACTGTTAATGAGGCCTTGACTTCCCCAGACGTTGATTTTTGGCAAGACGCCATAAATGATGAAATGGACTCGTTGGAGTCCAATAGAACTTGAGAATTAGTAGTCCTACCACAGGGCGGCATAGCAATAGGTTGCAAATGGGTGCTTAAAAAGAAAGTGAAACCTGATGGTTCTGTGGATAAATATAAAGCTAGACTCGTAGCTAAGGGATATAGACAAAGGGAGAACATAGACTTTTTTGATACCTACTCTCCTGTGACAAGGATCACTTCTATTCGAGTCTTGATTGCCATAGCTGTTGTTCATAACTTAGTTGTACATCAAATGGATGTTAAAACTACTTTTTTAAATGGAGACTTAGAAGAAGAGATTTATATGGATCAACCCGAGGGTTTTGTTGTCCATGGTCAAGAACATAAGGTGTGTAGATTAGTTAAATCTCTTTATGGCCTTAAATAAGCTCCAAAGCAGTGGCATGAAAAGTTTGACAGTCTAGTTGCTTCAAATGGTTTCAAAGTCAATGAGAGTGATAAATGCATATATTACAAGTCTGATAATCATGCATGCACTATTATCTGTTTGTATGTAGATGACCTTCTGATATTTGGTTCAAGCTTATCTGCCGTGAATGAAACCAAATTATTGTTTAGCCAAAATTTTGACATAAAGGATTTGGGTGAGGCTAGTGTAATCCTCGGAATTAAAGTTACTAAATCTGCAAATGAAATTTCTCTTGATCAGTCACATTATATTGAAAAGATTTTGAAGAAATATAATTACTTTGACTATAAACCTGCATGCACTCCTTTTGATCCTAGTATTAAATTGTTTAAGAATACTGGAGACAGTGTTAGACAATCTGAGTATGCTAGCATTATTGGTAGTCTTCGTTATGCTTGTGATTGCACGAGACCAGATATTGCTTATGCAGCGGGGGTATTATGCAGGTTTACTAGCAGGCTAGGAATGGAGCATTGGTTTGCTATTGAGAGGCTCATGCGGTATCTGAAAAAAGAACCATGAACCTTGGATTACACTATCAAAGGTTTCCCGCTGTTCTAGAGGGATATAGTGATGCCGATTGGAACACCCTTTCGGATGACTCCAAAGCAACTAGTGGGTATGTGTTCAACATAGCAGGAGGTGCACTCTCTTGGAAGTCCAAGAAACAAACAATTTTGGCACAATCCACTTTGGAGTCTGAGATGACAGAGCTCGCTGTGGCTAGTGAGGAGGCAACTTGGTTGAGAAACCTCCTGTCAGAGATTCTGTGTGGCCCGTGATCCTCGTTCCGTCTCCTTCCTCCGCTGGTCCAGTGGTTGCCTAGCCTTCTCCGCCTAGCCTGCACAATGAACGCACGACTAAGACCTAGCCGGGGGTTGCCCGGCAAGGCCCTCCGGCGAGAGGATGAGTATGTGCAGAGAGAGAGAGGGAAGAGACTAGGGTTTTGAGTGTGTATTCACATTTATCAGTGCGTACCTTCCAGAGGTGCTATCCTTTGATATTTATAGAGTCTCCCTGACTTGCTCCATAAGCACAGACACGTGCCTTGCGCGGGCCAAGCGGCGTCATCGTGATGTCACCAGATAGATCTGGTAACTGCTTCAGGGGGGTGAGCTGGCATGACCCATGTGCGCTCACGATTATCTGACATAACCGCCTCCGCACGTAGGCAAGCGCGCGGCCACGCACGCGGCCGAACCCAGTAGATGAAGAGGTGAGCCGAGCACAGAGGAGAGGCCGAGCCCGGATGGAATCGGGCTAGGTGAGTGTTGCTAGTGGAGCCACCCGCGGATGGTGGCCGAGCACAGGTGTAGATCTTTCCCGACACCGGACGCAAGATAAAGGCGAAGCCGACGACCGGAACGCCCCGGTTCAGGCCGAGCACAGGTGGCACTGGCCATCTGCCCCTACGGTAGCCGAAGGTGGCATGGAAGTGGAGGTGGTCGGTTGTGGAATCATAGTTGAGCTCGGACTGCTACAATAGCCCTTCAATTTCTGCCGTCGCCGCGCGCACGGCTGACATTGATGTTAAGCTTTGGCCGAGCGTCCCTCACGCCGAACATACATGTGATTGCTTGGATGAATTTGGTCAAATATTCTGAATACCGAACGTGAACCGCAGCTGTTGAACAAAACTTTGCCGAACATCTTCAACGCCGGACATGCGATACAGTTGATAGGTAGGATTCTGCTGAGCCCCAGCGCTTTTCAACAAACTATCATAGAAGTCCAATGGAGGTGCGCCAGGTGTTCCTCTGGCTGCGTACGGCTGTCAGAGCAACGGCTGGCACGCGTACGGCCCTGCAAGCCTATCCTGCCACCGCCACGTGTCGAGCTCTTATTGGCCACCTGTTCGGCGGTGTAATGATTTGGGCGGGAAACTCACCCCCAAACCCTAGTTCTATTTAAAGGGCGATGAGGGGAGAGAGAGAAGCTACAAACTCTCTCTCTTTAGAACACCATAACAAGAGCTCTGCTTCACGCCCGTTCGTCTTCTGCTCTTGATCTTCAGCGGATTCAGCATCAAATCTCGTCAGAATTTCCAGGTAAACGCTCGAATCTTGCTTTTCGTTGCTTTTCTGCGATTTTCACGTCTTTTTCGTCGTTTTTCCTGGGTTTAAGGGGGTTTCCTGTTCTGAGTGAACAGTACGAAGATGGAGATGGACGACTGTTCATCTTCGTCTTCAACCTGTTTTTCCGAGCCCCAGCAAAGACGCTAGTTGGCTTGGAAGGCGTTGGGATGTGCCGAGCCTGTCGCAGCCGAGCACGATTCTATAGTTGGTATGGTTTGGCCGACGCCTAACCCAGTAGTTAGAGTCTTAGACTTCTCTTGAGCTTGAGTCTCCGTAGGATGAAGATAGGGTGGGCCAGTAGCGTAGCCGAGCGTAGGAGATCCTCATCCGTCGTCGACGATAAGGTTTCTCATTGTTTGTTTGTGTTTGATAGGTCTGGCTCACCCAATCGTAGTCATCTCTTCCGACTCTGAAAGCTCGGGGGACGATTCTGCGGCCTCGCTAATTCGCGAGTGCGTGGAGAGATACAGAAGCCGACACCAGAACTCTTCCATTGCTTCAAACATGTCCGACACCAGTGACTCGAACGCCGAGCGCGTGTACGAATATAGGGATGACGAGTTCATTACCGAGCCTGAGATCTCTCTAACGCCGTCGACCCATTCTAATGCCAAGCCCCAACTTGGGCTTGAGGCCGAGTCTAGGCTTCACGAACCTGCTGACGCTGCCTCCCCCAGTCACAGCGAAGCCCAATCCGAAAACAATGAGGTTGCTGACCTCTATGAGAAGGGCCAGGTTTGCCCCCACGGCCATTTTTTCAGTGGACACCCCAGGGAATATCAAAATTTTTGCCGAGAGTATGATATTCCCGACGATGTTGTCGTCAGCCAAGTGGCGAGCAACAGGATAAAAGACAAGAAGGAGCACCATCCCGAGCATATCACTGTCCCCATAATGGCGATATGTGAGGCTGGGTTGAGATTCCCCCTTCATCCGTTCCTGAGGGAGCTTCTTGCTCGGTTCAGCATCGTCACTCATTATTTCGCCGTCAACAGCTACCGGATAGTTATGTCGGTAATAAAGCTGAAGGAGCTCCATGATTTGGAGTTTACCGTCGCCGACCTCTTTCATACGTACATAATGTCTAGGCACGGCCAGACCGAGCGCAGATACCTGTCCACGCGAGGCAAGAAGCAACCACTAGTGGACGGCCTGCCCGATACTGACAAGTGGGCCAACTTTTACGTCGAAGTGAGCGGTAACTTCGAGTTCGGCAATCAATCAAACCGTAAATTCAGCGTCCCAAAAATAAAGGATTTCTGAGGTAGCTTGTCAACTTTGTTTAATGCCGAGCATAAGGAATTGCATGATTTTTTCTGACGTTGAGTGTTTTATTTATTCTATCGCAGATCACCGATCCGTTACCAAGACTCAACAATCTCTATCTGTCGAAGCACACGTCGACGTTCTTCTTTCTCAAGCCTGTAGAGACGCGCCAACTTTGCTCGGTTACGAGCCGTCCTACAAGGGGAAGCTGAGGAGAAGAGGAAAGGAGGCTGTGCCGAGCACAGAGGGGCAACGCCGAGGGAAGAAGGTGACAACGACTGGGGGGAGTAAACAGCCGAGGGTGAAGCTGCCAACCTTCAGGAAACCTGTCGAGTTCTGGTTCGGAGAAGGTGATCAGACCGAGCACCCAGGTATTAACATTCCCCTACGGACACTCGTTCCCGAGCACACCAGTGACATGGGCCGACGCAACGTCGTTCAGGTCAACATCAGGGATGGGAAAGCCGTCCAAAAAGAGTCGGTGTTGGCCGAGCCTGCTGAGAAGAGGCAGAAGGTCACACATGACCTCTTTCTGACAAAGCCGCCGACTGTGCACCCAGGACCACTTGAGCGGACTGAATCGTCAGCCGCTGGCGGCTCCAGATTTGCCCCCATGTCTTTGGGTTCGGCTGACGCCGTCGCAGCTCAAAAGTTTGCTCCTTCCTTTGCCCTTACCGATAGCAGGGTGGTCACCGTCGAGGATTCCGTCAAGGTTGAGCCTCAGTTGGCTGCTGCAATGCTCCAGGGCCTCGCCTTGCCGAAGGACATGCAAAAGATTCCTGAGGGGCTGCAGCCGAGCCTAATCCACGTTGCTGCTCACCTTGTTCAAGTACAATCCGTCCCCAAATGCTTTTTCCCTTATCATCGTTTGAAAATTGCATGCTGATGCTCTCTCTGCTCAATAGGATGGCCAGGCTTTGCTTCGCTCCTCCAAAGATGCCGAGCTCATTGTAGCCGAGCGCGCTCGCTTCCATGATGACCTAAAGGTGGAGCGGGAGAAGGTAAGGAGCTACAGAGGTAGCTTGAAGATGGCCAAGGCTCAGATCGCCGAGCTCGAGAAGGAGAGGGATGAAATGGAGGACAAGTTGAAGAAGGCCGAGCAGGAGGTTGCCAAGGTGCTGAGGAGGGAGAAGAGGAAGATGAAGGAGGTCGACGGGGCGGCGTACCAAGCTGGATTTGACCGAGCGGGTGCCGAGTACATACGCGACGCTCGGTCGATGGTCAATGATGCCATACGGTTGAGGGTCCCCATCGCCTACCGAACGGGGTATAAAGACGGTGTGAGAGCCGCCTGTGGGGTTCTGCAGCCCGGAGCCGACGCTGACTTGGTGAACTCGATTCCAGCCCCAGTGACCCCCGAGCTGGTCCTTCCGTATACTGAAGAAGAGTGCGCCCCACTACCTTCCGAGGAGTTTCCCGAGAGTGAGGATGAGGTTGAAGACCTCACCGTAGCCGACGCTGAAGACACTGCTGGAGGCGGCAGAGATGCTGAAAACGCTACTGGAGGTGCCGACCCCAAGTCTACTCAGGCCGAGGGCGATCCGATGAGTGTCGACAAAGGTGCCGAGGCCAATGCTGAGGCGTTTGAGGCTGATGTTAATGCTGGTGGGGCAGCACAAGGTTGAGTGGCAAGCTTTGCAGGTGCCGGCTTTGGGGTGGCCGGTCGCCGTAGTTATCAACCCTTTACTCGTATTTCTTCATTTTTGTTTTTCATGTACTTGGACTTTTGGACTGGACGGATCCGAGCTCGGATTTTGTCGTGCCAGATGTAAATATTGGCTTTTTGCCGAACGTGAATACATGTTCTAATTCCGAATGGATTACTTCTTTTTTGCACCGTTTACTTGGACTCGTAGTTTATTTGTTTTGCAACGTTCGTTGCCTGGCCGAGCCCGACAATTTGCTTGGTATTGTTTGAAGTAGATATCCGTAGCCCCCACTTTGGTTTAGGGTCGGCTAAGTAGTGGGATTGGGGCTGAGCCTTTACCAAAGTAGAGTAGGAAAAGTCAGTGTGACATGCCGATCGTGTTGATGGGCTCGGCTCAGTGGCCAGCTCAGTTTGTGACGCCGATTTGGAACGCCGAGAATTGTTTACTGCTTGGAACTGTAACATGGGCTCGGCAAAATGTCAGCCCTTAGGCGAGGTTTAGGTGATGTGATGTTTGTGGGTGGCTTGCTCACCAAAATGTGAGTGTAACCGGGCTGTGGCCGACCTTACTGTCTTGCCAAGCCGAACCGGAGCCCAAAGTCCAGCCAAATTTTGTTTCTCTGGGCTCGGTGGACCTGACGTCCAGTTTGCTTCTTGTGGCGGCAAAAATGGCCGAAGCGGGTGGCGTAAGAGCCGTTTGTGGGTGTGACCGAGGTCATCGTTTGTGGTTGGCAAAGTTAGCCGAAGGAAAAATGTAAATGAAAATAAAATGAAGTTGCCAAATATAGGGTTTCCTTCCATTCAACGAACAGGAACTACAAATGGATAAGGAAAAACTTAGGCCGAAGCCAACAAAGAAAGCAAAATAGGCAGTGGCCGACGCCTGAACATGAGGCACTTTGTTGGGGTCCTCTACATGTATGCCTTCTTGAGGTTCTGTGCATTCCAAGGGTTAGTGAGAACCTTTCCATTCATGTCCTCAAGCACGTAGGCACCTTCACCAGCAATTTTGACAATGTTGGAGAAAATCTCGGCATAATACAAAATTCCAGAGAATAGTTTCATTGATAATATAACAATTACATAATCAAAGCAAAATACATATTACAAAACAGAATCACAAGAAGAGATACAGACTACTCAGAATCAAACCGAGTCCCGTGTGGTACCACGGTCTCCTTAAGAAATATTCGCCGCCTACCGTGGGTGTTGTAGGTTGTGTCGGCGCCTTTCTCCCAGGGTTGGCTCGGCTAATCCGCAAGCCGCCGGAACACCGCCGTCGACCGCCTTGGCGAACTGACTACCGCCTGTCTCACTCTCTCTCAAAGAACAAATATCAAAGTGTGGAAAGATTGCTTTGGTTGCTGGTGCCTTCTCCAAATCCGTGAGCCTCCTTTTATAGGGTGAGGAAGGTCAAAGAGGTGTAATGCTGCCAACAATTGGAGGTGTAAATTCGGCCAATGAATTCTGCCATTCAATAGGGAGGTTACGGGATTAATCACCATCATGAGGGAGGTTACGAATTTCCACAATCAATACGTCTATTGATTGTGGTGCGTCCAGGTTCGACGAACTCGGGACCGGTTGCCTCGGGAGACCCTCCAAAGTCCCGGTTTCATTCACCCGAAATTCCGTAAATTTCCAACAGACAATACGAAAAGGCCCCTCCCAATTGGGTTTGAATTTCGTTTTCTTGCTAGCTTACACAACTTTTCGCCAGACCAAATCGTCCGGCTTGAACTTCTTGACCCTCACGCTTCTGTTGTACCCCTTGGCCACTTGTTGCTGGTACTCGGCGAGCTTCAGACGAGCGTCATCACGCTTTTCTTCGGCCAAGATCAGCTCTCTTGCCACAGCATCATCATTTGTGGTGGGTTCAAATGTCTCTGTCCTGAGAGTAGGGAACTTGGATTCCAATGGGATCACAGCTTCCATACCAAATGCCATTGAGAATGGTGTCTGGCCAGTGGAACGGCTGGGCATGGAACGGTAGGCCCATAGGATGCGGGGCAACTCTTCAGCCCATTTCCCTCTTTTGGAATTCAACCGACGCTTGATGCCGGCGCAAACAGTCTTATTTGTAGCTTCGGCCTGGCCGTTTCCATGGGGGTATGCGGGTGTGGAATTGAAGAAGCGTATGCCAAACTCTGCACAAAGGCTGGTGAGGTCTTTTCCGACGAACTGAGTGCCGTTGTCAGAGACGATGGCATAAGGTACACCGAACCTGGTAACAATGTTGCGCCAGACGAATCGTCGGACGTCTGCCTCAGTTGTCGTTACGAGAGGTTCGGCTTCAACCCATTTTGAGAAGTAATCCGTTGCAGTGATCAGAAACTTGAAGCCCCCGGGAGCCGTCGGCAGCTTGCCCACGATATCGAGCCCCCATTGGGCGAAGGGCCAGGGACTGGTGATTGGGGAGAGATTCTGGGCCAGCTGTTTCGGGATGGGGGAAAAAAGTTGGCACGGTCGGCATCGGCGGACGACCTCTTCGCAATCTTTCTTCATGTTCTTCCAAAAGTAGCCTTGGCTTATTGCACGTTGGCAAAGGGAGCGGCCGCCAGAGTGGCAGCCGCAGCTGCCGGAGTGGAGTTCGGCAACAATATCAGGTACTTGAGTGGGATGGACGACGAGTAGATAGGGCCCAGAGATGGATTTCTTGTAGAGTTGGCCGCTGTCAGAAAGCCAGTAGTAGGCGGCCTTGTTTCGCACACGGAAAGCCTCCTTCTTGTCTGCGGGCAGGACGTCGTGCCTGAGGACCGCAACGATTTCATCCATCCAGCTGGGGCCGAGTTCAACATTGAGGACCGCTGGGGTGGGCTCGAAAGATGGTTGGTCAATGCTGCCGAAGTTGATGGTTCGGAATTCTGAGGCTTTAGATGCCGAGGCGAGCCCAGCAAGCGCGTCAGCGTGGGCATTGTGCTCGCGATTAATTTGTTCGATACTGAAGTTGCTGAAGTTGGAGATGAGCTCGGCTGTGGCTGCTTGATACTTCGACATTCGAGGGTCCCGAGCTTCGTAGTCGCCGAGTACTTAATTGACGATGAGTTGGGAGTCACAAAAGACAACAACACTGGTGGCCTTCATTGCAATGGCTGAGCGGAGGCCGGCGAGTAGGGCTTCATATTCAGCTTCATTGTTGGTGGCGGGGAAGTCGATGGTGATAGAGCTTTCGTGAAGTGTTCCACAAGAGGAAACCAAGACTACCCCCGCGCCGGCTCCATTGCTGTTGGAAGCCCCGTCGACGTTAAGTCGCCAGGTGTCACCTTGAAACAGGTGCCATGGCTTTTTGTCGGAGCTCTGCTCGGGTATGGCTGTTGGCGGTGTATTGAGTACCGCAGTGTCCTCTGGGGTGAGCTTGGCAATGAAGTCTGCCAAAATCTGGCCTTTGATTGCCGTCCGTGGTTCGAAGCGAATGTCAAAGTTCGCCAGTTCGACGGCCCACTTGGAGACACGGTTGGAGAGATCCGCCTTCCGGAAGAGAGCTTTGAGAGGGTGTTCGGTGAGCACAGTGATCGTATGGGCCTGGAAGTATGGCAGCAGTTTGCGGGCGGCTGAGACAAGGGCTAGAGCGAGTTTCTCCAGAGGGAGGTAGCGTGTTTGTGCTGGAAGGAGTGTTTTGCTCGTAAAGTAGATGGGTCTGTCGTCTGCAGCCTCACGCCGAACGAGTGCAGAGCTGACCGCGTGGGAGGAGACGGCAAGATACAGATAAAGGGTCTCGAACTCTTTCGGTTTTACCAGCAGCGGAGCCGAGCTTAAGTACGATTTGAGTTCGGCTAAAGCAATGTCGCAATCTGGAGCCCATTCAAAATTGCGGCGGCTTTTGCCCTTCAGAGCATGGAAAAAAGCATGGCACTTGTCGGATGATTTGCTGATGAAGCGGTTGAGAGCGGCTGCCATCCCTGTGATCCGTTGCACTTCTTTAATTGTTCTTGGTGGCCGAAGGTCGTTGACTGCTTTGATTTGGGTTGGGTCGGCTTCTATGCCTCGCCTCGTGACCAAGTGTCTGAGAAATTTCCCTGCGCTCACACCAAACGCACACTTTTCGGAGTTCAGGCGGAGCTTGTGGAATTTGAGAATGTCGAACACTTCCTTCAATTCCCGAAGGTGGTTGGGTGCCTTCTGGCTCTTGACGACGAGGTTGTCAATGTAAGCTTCCACTGTGTGGCCAATTTGTTCGCTCAGCATCTTGAATATGGCGCGGTTGAACGTGGCGCCGGAGTTTTTGAGGCCGAATGGCATGACACGGTAACAAAAAATACCGTAAGGAGTGATGAAGGCCGTTTTCTCCATGTCGTCTGGGTCCATGGCTATCTGGTGATAGCCACGGTAAGCATCGAGGAAGCTTAGCCGGGCGTGCCCCGCCGTTGCGTCGACCAGTTGGTCAATCTTCGGAAGTGGGAACCAATCCTTTGGACAGGCGTCGTTGAGGTTGGTGTAGTCCACGCAAACTCGCCACTTGCCATTCTTCTTCTTGATAACGACCGTGTTGGACAGCCAGGTTGGGTACTGTACCTCTTGGATGGCATTGGCCTCTAGCAACCGTTTCACTTCTTCAACAACGGCGTCGGCATGTTCGATGGCCGAATGCCGCGCTTTCTGAACCACAGGCTTTGCATCCTTCTTGACGTTGAGTGAGTGGCAAATGAAGTTAGGGTCAACCCCTGGCATTTCATTGGGCGTCCACGCAAAGACTTCCATGTTTTCCTTCAGGTACTCGAATATTTCTGCTCGGTCGGTGTCGCTGAGAAAGGAACTGAGCAAGAAGAAGCGGGAGCCATCCTCATTGACGGCCATGGGGATGAGCTCCTCTTTGGCTTTGTCCTCAGCTCTCTGGCCGACGTCATCAATCGCGGCCATGTCTGGGACTTCAACCCATTGCACTTGTTTTGCCCTCGTGGAATTGTGGACAGCTGAAATATAGCACTTCTTAGACGCCACTTGGTCGCCTCGCAGGTCCTATTGTCGGCCACTATCGCCGATGAAGCGGACGACCTGGTGGTAAGTTGACGCAATTGCTTTCATGCTATGTAGCCAAGTTCAGCCGAGAATGGCGTTGTACGAGCTCGGGGCGTTGACGATGATGAACTCAACGCTCACTGTGCGTGAGCCGACAACGACTGGCAGGAAGATCCGACCGAGCGACCATACAGGTGCGCCGTTGAATCCGACGAGTGGAACCTCAGTGGGCTGCAGGGCCGACTCTGGGAGTTCGAGCTTTTTGAACAAGTCATAGTACATGACCTCCGCGGAGCTGCCTTGATCAATAAGGACCCGTTTAACGTCGTGGATACCAATTTGCACGGTGACGACCAGAGCGTCAGAATGTGGGGTTTGAACGAATTCAAGATCGCGCTCGGTGAATGTAATGGTCCACTTGGGCAATTCGTCTGGGCGCGGGCGTTTGGAACCAGGTCCTACCGCGAGTACCTGTTTATAGGTGGAGGCTCGATCGAGGTCCTTCCGGAGGTGTGTTTCGGATTCTCTTGTCACCGGGCCGTGGTTGACGTGTATCATCGGCCTTGGTTCGTTGGAGTTGGGATTTCCAGCAGGTAGACGGGCCGGCGTTTTTGCGCGGTCGATGTATTGATCGAGATGGCCTTGGGCCGCCAGCCGTTCCAACAGTGCCTTGTACGGAGCGCACGCCGTCGTGTAGTGGCCGAGCTCGTTATGATACGAGCACTTTTTCCTTTGGTTTTAATCCGCCTGTCCATTGTCCGTGCCGAGCTTGCCTTGCGGCCACTCGAACCACGGTTGCCGCATGATCTCTTTCAGGAAAGACCAGATAGGTTCTTTGAAGTGGGTGGTTTCGGCCACATAGTCATGTTCTTTCGGCTGGCGCTTCTTCCCCTCTTTGATGTTGTGGACTTGCTTCTTTTGCTGGGGTTGTTGAGTTGCATTTGGTAGCTGAGAGGTTGTCGTCGGCAGAAAGGTCGTTGAGTTGGAAATTCCTTGAGCGGCTTTGTCCGTGTAGAATTCTTCAAGCGCACAAAACCGTTCGACCACACGCATCAACTCTCCCATGTCGTGCGGAGGTCGAATAGCCAATTCGTCGAGAATCTTACTGCCGGACTCTAACCCATTTTTGAAGGTACGCGCGGCCCAATATTCGTCTATTCCAGGAATTTCGTTGAAAAGTTGCCAGTAACGCTCGGCGTATTGCCTGAGTGTTTCATTTGAGAGCTTCCTCATCTGGGACAAGGACTCAGGCTCTTTTGCCGTTCGGTTGCTGGTGATGAAGCGGGTGTTGAAGGCGCGTTCGAGGTCGGCCAGGTTCTGTATGGATCCAGCAGGCAATTTGTTGAACCACTGGAGTCCAAGGGAGCCGAGGCTGGACGGGAACGCCTTACATTTGATTTCGTCTTTGGTGGTGCACAGCTCGATTGTTTGCCGAAAGTGAATCAGGTGGGTGTACGCCTCGCAGGTGGCTGGATCGAACTTCGTGAACTTAGGTAGGTGGAAGTTGGGCTCGGCAATGGTGTTGACGATGTGGGAAGTGAAGGGTGAGATGCCAAGGTCTTTTAGCTGCCGCTTGAATCCTGGACGCGGCGGTTTGCGAGTTCGTCCGTCCGCGTCCACTTTGGGTTCTTTTTTTTCTCCGAGGCTTTCTCGCGCACTCGGCTGCGAAGCTTGTCCCGCAAGTCTGTCGGCGCCCGATTGGGGTGGTCAACAGATTTTTCCCTGTCGCCACAAGTCCTGTTCTCATTCTCTGCCCCTTCTATCCGTACGCCTTTCCCATTTCGCAGAGCACAGATTTCATTATCCAAGTTCTCTGGTTGGGGTTCCCCCAAGGCGTTCAGAGACGTGGCGCCTGGTATCGATGGAATCTCGGCTGTGGCGCGAGGCCGTTGTGCGAGAGAATTCCGCACGTCCAGTCGAGTACGTGCTCGTGAAAGACTCAGTGTCCCTTGTGTGGGTCCGCTCGCGGTGAGACCTCGAGCGGTGCGTCCCAGACGTCGTAGGCCGTTTGTAGAGGATGAGCTCCCTGGCGTCGCCAGTCTCTGGAGCAAACCCAAGGCGGTCCTTGGCGGAGACGCGATGGCCCATCTCGTTTGGTTGCTCCCTTGGTGGTGGTGGAGGTGGTAGATGAGGAGAATTTCTTCGCCTCCGTCTTCCGCCTCCAGTGGATCTGGAGGCAGCCGGCGTCGCACCTTGCATGTGTTGTTTCATCTGGGCAACTTCCGCCCTCAGCGCCGCTAGTTCGTTATCTCTTTCATCGTCCCGTCGCTGCAGAAGGCGGATGTAGGCCGCCGTCACGTCCTTCGTGGCCGGAGACAGCCCAGAACTGGGGGGAAGCGAGATGGACATGTGCCTCTCCGAAAACGGTGGGGGAATCACGTTCCCACTGGCGTCTTTGGCCCCCGAAACGGTAACGTCCTGTGGATCTCCGCCCATCGTGGTTGAGTTTTTTGTCTATTGTTGAAGAGGAAGGTGGTTTGGAGGAGAGTTTGAGCCGCTGAGAAAAGGTTCACGTCGGGTTCACCAATTGTGTGGCCCGTGATCCTCGTTCTGTCTCCTTCCTCCGCTGGTCCAGTGGTTGCCTAGCCTTCTCCGCCTAGCCTGCACAATGAACGCACGACTAAGACCTGGCTGGGGGTTGCCCGGCAAGGCCCTCCGGCGAGAGGATGAGTATGTGCAGAGAGAGAGAGGGAAGAGACTAGGGTTTTGAGTGTGTATTCGCATTTATCAGTGCGTACCTTCCAGAGGTGCTATCCTTTGATATTTATAGAGTTTCCCTGACTTGCTCCCTAAGCACGGACACGTGCCTTGCGCGGGCCAAGCGGCGTCATCGTGACGTCACCGGATAGATCTGGTAACTGCTTCAGGGGGGTGAGCTGGCATGACCCATGTGCGCTCACGATTATCTGACATAACCGCCTCCGCACGTGGGCAGGCGCGCGGCCACGCACGCGGCCGAACCCAGTAGATGAAGAGGTGAGCCGAGCACAGAGGAGAGGCCGAGCCCGGATGGAATCGGGCTAGGTGAGTGTTGCCAGTGGAGCCACCCGCGGATGGTGGCCAAGCACAGGTGTAGATCTTTCCCGACGCCGGACGCAAGATAAAGGCGAAGCCGACGACCGGAACGCCCCGGTTCAGGCCGAGCACAGGTGGCACGGGCCATCTGCCCCTACGGTAGCCGAAGGTGGCATAGGAGTGGAGGTGGTCGGTTGTGGAATCACAGTTAAGCTCGGACTGCTACAGATTCCCTTATGGGAAAAACTGATGCCGGCCATACTAATCCATTACGATAGTACCCTGGCTATTGCAAAAGTTCATAACTGATTTTTCAACGGTAAGAAAGGACAAATACGTCGTAAACATAGCACAGTTAGAGATTTGCTTTCTAATGGGGCTGTTAGAGTGGATTATGTACGGTCAGCTGAGAACCTGGCTAATCCTTTGATAAAAGGATTAGCTCAGGAGAAGGTGTGGAACACCTCAAAAGGGATGGGACTGAAGCCCATTGAGAAATGAGTCACTTGTGATGGATACCCAACCTATAGACTGGAGATCCCAAGAAATAGGTTCAAAGGGAAAAACGAGTCATATGGTGATATGGTAAGAATCATGTTGTAAGGAGTTACACTCCAAGTCCATCCTTAAGAAGCATGACATCCTATAGCGAAAGAGGTTGTATTATTTTTTAACACTTAATAAGTTCTATAGCTCTATGTGGAGTGGAGTACCTAGACTATAGGAGTACTCTTGATAGACTCACCTATATGAATGTTGAAGTGTGGCCGCTTCTTAGGAGAATTTGGGCAAATTCTCTAGGTCATTCATGAAACTAGGATATAAGCACATGGCCATATAGTGTTGGCTTTAAACATTACATATTAGTAGAGTTGTGTGTGTAGTGCTCTCAGACTTAGAGTTCAAGATCACAAGTCACTCTAGTTACTATCTGAAGCATTATCACTATGTAATGGTTCAAGTCGAAAGACACCTTTACTTATGCACAGCTTTATACCTTTGCTTGAATATTTTGTTTTAAAAATACGAACAAGTGGAGGATTGTTGGAACTTAGGTGTGTATTTGTAAAATGTTATATTTTTCTCTAGTCCCACATTGGCTAGTCACAAAACTTCTATCTATTTTAAATGACTTTGCACACAAGTGGGTTTGTGAATGAGAACCCAAGGAGAGGTCTCGCGTGCTCAGGAAAATAGGCGGCAATTTGGAAAATTGATTCGGAAACTAGTTAACCCGGTGCGCGTCACGGGTTATTCATGCGCAGGGGGGGTGCAAATCCGAGATTTGAGCCTCACGCACGTACTAGTTAAGCCCACATTTTTGCTAAAAATTTTGAAACACGTTTTTTTTTGTTAAAGAATATTCAGTCAATCAAAATCCTTTTCCAAATGGAAAGTTCTTGCTGATTAAGAAAAACGTAAAAACGTGTGCATAATCAGCAGGATTTGATTTGTTGCTGATTAAGAAATGATTTCGAATTGATTAAAAAACGGTGCTAAATCAAAGCAATTTGATTTGATTTTTGCTTCCAAAAATCAAGCCCAGCCTGCACCTATAAATTCAGAGTTTCGGAATTGGTTTTAACACAGAAAAAAAAAAAAAAAAAAAAAAAACAACTCTCTCTTTCACCCCAAAAATGTTTTCTGAGTTCGAGCAATAGGTTGATTATGTGTTTTGTTTTCAATTTTCTTCCGTGCAGAGAAGGCCGAGCAGAGGTGGTGAATTCTGGGCTGATTTATCCTAGGGACGACGGGGCACTGACGAACTGCTAGCACAATCTGGGCAGAGCCGTGAAACGTCTTAAAAAAAGCGACCTAGTCCGCGACTCAACCCAGACGTCGTTCTACAATTTGATATTCTGTTTTTCAATAGCAAAATTTCGAAGTAATCCATTCTTGTTTTACAGCAGTTAATCCAACAGATCCGAAAAGAAGAAAAGGAAAACAATTAAAATGACAAGGACAAGGACAAGGACAATAATAACCACAAGAATAAGAACAAGGCCAACGAATTTGAGCACAGAAAACAACCCCAACAACAGGCATATCGTTTACATATCATGAAAGACAGATCAAAAATACTTTTGTCCTTGTTTGTTTAGTTGTACTTCTAAGCATCAAGCAATACAATGATCGTACTGTCAACTAACATGTTACCTAATCACACTATAAGCTAGCACACTCATAGAATAAATTAACTTAGAACTTTCATTAGTAGTCACAGCTAATCAGTCATCACATTCGCAATATTAACTTTACTAATTAATAACTACTTCCTCCACAGGATTTGCAATCGAATAATTGGACCAAAATGGTTTTAGAAAGGATGTAACCAATGGTTGAGCAATATACTACCGTCAATGTTAATGTTGGCTGTGATAAAAATTACACCAACTTATGAACAAAATAGAGAAGGAAAGGCAATAATTGCAAAGGGAGACCATAGAATTAATTGAAAAACCAGCACATGAAATGAAATAGTAGCAACAAGTCTTAATAAATAAGCTACCACCTAGTATCAACAAACCTTCAAAATTAATTAAAGCAGAGAGCCCCTACCTCTCGTGGTTCATGGTGAACATGTTAAGCATATAATCTACAAAACAAGAAAGGTTTGAACAAAAAACACGACCAAATACGTGGCTTTTTTAAATCCCGGATTGAAAGAACTACAGAAATCACAAAAACGAATGAACCACGTGAGATCTAATAAAATTCAAATAGCATACACGTACGCAATGCAACTGAATCAGCGTAGCGATTTCACGAGTTAGGATGATGACAAAAAGGAATGGTGATATACTGATATGTTTCTTTCCTTTATTAGGTACAGTTAGGATGATGACAATAGAAAATAAACAGATTCTCAAATTAATATCAATATAGTAAAAATGGATGGCAAACTTAAAATATATAACAACCCCTACGATAAACAATGTACTCCAGTATTTTTCATAACAACAAAATGACTGATGATAGATTCTCACATTTATTCGGTACAATTACAAAGATGAAAAAGAAAATGGTGCAAACGTAAGTCCAAAAAGGCATGTCCAATTAAAGTATTACGTATTTAATTAAAATTAATGTAAAAACTTAAAAGGGGTCACTTGGGTATAGGGATGACAATCGGGGCAAATATTTGAGTACCCATCCCAGTCGCCTCTAACAAGATGATGTGCTTCGGCCCGTTTTGGCTTAATAATCTTGCACGATTATTATTAGTTTATTTTTATTTTTTTCAATTTTTTTTTGTCTTTGTTTGTTTTTTTGTTAAATTTTTGTGACTAATGGTACGTCTTGGCGAGAGAACTCTAAAGGCAAAAGTACATAAACACCCCCTCAACTATCACTTTTTCCCACAAAGACCCCCTAACCTTTAAAAACGCCCAAGGAGACCCCCTCAACTACTGGAAAAGAAAAAACAGCAAACTCCGTTAACGGAATGAATGAAATGACTAATATACCCCTTCTATTATTATGAGTATATACACACATATACTCATACACACACCCACCATTCCCCCATCCCTCCTGTCCGGCACAGAGAGAGAGAGAGAGAGAGAGAGAGAGAGGAAGCCATAGCCACCCCCACCTTCGGTTCACCACCATTACCGCCGCCGGCGACCACCATCTCCTACCACCATAACCGGCCTCCCTCTCGGCCAACCTCCTACCGCCGCACCACCCCACCTCCCCGGCTCCTCTCCTCCGGTCCAGTCACCACATCCACCTCACCTCCATCTCTCGGCCCTCCTCCACCACCGATACCTACCACCACACACCTCCCTCACTTCCCCAAATCCCATTCTAGTGTCGAAATTTGAGATTTAAGTAGTCAATTTGAGGATTTCAAAATTAGGGTTTCTCTCTCTATCCTCTGTATATGTATGTATCTATATGTGTGCGTGGGTGTGCTTTTTTGCTGGAAAATCACAATGAGAGAGAAGAAGAAAGTATATGTGGAGGAAGAAGAAGTATATAGCTATCAAAGAGAGAGAAGAAGAAAATGTATGTAGCTGTCAAAGGACATTTTTGTCCAAAAAAGGCCCAAATTACTGATGTGAGACCTCTCAGCAAACGGTTCTACGGCGGAAGGGGGTCACTTGGGTAACGGGAGTAGTTGAGGGGGTCTCCTTGGGCGTTTTTAAAGGTTAGGGGGTCTTTGTGGGAAAAAGTGATAGTTGAGGGGGTGTTTATGTACTTTTGCCAACTCTAAAAGTTAAAAGATTATGATCAAAATCTTAAGAAAGTTCATTAAAGACAAGACAAAAGGTAAATGCTAGGGCCATGGTGTATACCCTTACGGTGTCTCTGTTATGCCGCTTGTGATTTTCGGTTATGCTTTTGTGGTTTCGGTTATACCTCCTGTGATTTTCAGTTATGTCATGTGTGGTTCCATATTATGCCATGTGTGGATCTATGTGTTGTATAACATGGAACCACAATAGGCATAACCCAAAATCACGCATAACTAAAAATCACAGAAGACATAACTGAGACACCATAAGAGTAGACATCATAGCATTATCCCAAGACAAAAATAATTCGAAATAGACAAACTTTTTTGAATTATTTATGTCGTTATTCAAAAAGAATAGTTTGGTTCGTATTTTTTTAATTATGATTCTTTTCATCAAGACGAATCAATAATCCATGAAAAATTGACCCAAAACTAACAAACGATTCTTTTGAGCAAAAGAAAATAATCCAACTTAAATAGGGAAATGATATTGGCACTCCAAAAATTGATGCAGGCACTCCAAAATCAGTGTAATTTCAAAGTCACTTTCCTTTGTTTTTTGGAGTGCCTGCATCAATTTTTGGAGTGCTAATATCATTTCCCCTTAAATATTGTTAATTCAAAACACCCCGAAGTACGATATGTGGGTGGGGTTCGAGTCTGAGGGAGACATTTGTAATCCATCTCCAACCCATACTCCATTTCTTCATTTTGGAGGAAAAACATTCTCCAATCCATCCTCTAAAACTCTTCTCCATTTGGGAGGATGAATTTTGATCCTCTAAATATAGAGGATGAAGGAAAAAATAGAGGATTTCCTCCAAATATGTGTTGGAGTTGAGAAATAGAGTGTTGGATTGAAGTTGAGATAAATAGTGCAATCCTCTAAATCTACTTTTTAAATAAAATAGATTAATTTGATCCTCTCAAATAGAGATTTGGAGGGTGTTGGATTGGAGATGCTCTTAGAGTATCTATTTTGATCAAGATTCTACCCTACGAATCCGCGTTCTGACGATAGAAATTTTTTTTTTGCCTAATTAAATCGTGTTTGTCTCCATCAATATCACGTACAAATGTTCATGATCCCATTCGTTTTGGGATTTTGGATTTGGATTTGTAAATAATGAGTATAGAGAGAAGAAATTTTTAGGTGTCGGATGGGTATATCCTACATGGTATCCGCTTGGCACATACGGGCCGTCCAATACACTCTTGGACGGCTCGGATTGAAATCCTCTCTCTCTAAGTGTCCAACACTTTCTCTCCCTCCAAATTTGAGCCGTCCAAAAACGCAATGGATGGCTCGGATGCACCGAACGTGCACCACGTGGTACCCGCTTAGCACTGGAATTTTTTCCGTGTATAGAGAAATAGAATAGTGATTGAAAATAGGGGTAATAATTTGAGAGATATAAAGAAAAATGAGAGTATTGATTGGAGAGAAATAAGAGAATCTCATTTACATAAATTTATTAGTGTTTGACCTTATACTAAAAGGCTGGAGTTGTGTGATTGGAGCGTTACCGGAACATTCAAAAATGTAAGATATTGGTAATCTAAAATCCGGTGAGATGCTCATTTTTGGTTTTAAGTACCAAAAAAAATCAACAAATGAGGACAGATGGAGTAATATTTTACTCAATGAATAGACCTATGATTGGATTTTGATGGGAAAAAAAACTTGTCTTGATTAAGCTAAAACAAATAACCGAGATGAGAGGAGGGGGGGCGTTTGTAAAACAAAGGGTAAATTCCAATGACGTCCTTAACGAATGAAAATAACAATAAATCACCTGTATTTTAATTTTTATTTCAACGACACTCCAATCAACAATGATTCGACCAAGCACACAATGGAATCAACTAAATGTCCAAAAGCAGCTTATATTGACAGAAAGCAATACGAAAAAAACTGTCAAAACGGAAGTAACCCCTATCAACTCTCAATTTTTTTTTTATTCAAAATGATATTGTTTTACTCACTGAAAGATCTCTGGCTTTGACCGATTCCATTATGTGTTTGGTCGAACCATTATAATTTGGGATGTAGGTGAAATGAACATTGAAACCACAGGATTTATTGTTATTTCTCATGCATGAAGGGGTATTACAATCTAAGCTTACACAATTCATACAATTTTGAATTTGTCTCATCATAAAAGGTATTGTAATCCCTCACCTAACCTATTTAGATAATCAGAATCATTTGTGTATCATAAAAGACATTGTTATTTTTTGAATTAAATGTGATATATTATGAGAGAATGACATGTCTCATAAAACGAAAAATAAGTATTTAAAAAATAAAAACCTTAGTGGAAAGGAGCCTGAATCTATTCATAAAATCAAACAAAAAAAAGTCATCAAAAAAATTACTATCATTAAAGAAAATCTCAAGGGTTGTCAGTGAAATTAGGACCAGAGTGCTGCACACCAAAACGACATCGTTTGGGCGTTATGTTTTTGGCTGCCCAGATTTCTGCCGTTTCAGATTATAGCCACAAAACAGAGTATTCCAAATTGCAAAGTGCACTAGGCAACAAATCAAACAAAAAAAATTTCAAATGTAGCGATTGAAATTTGTCCCAGTCTTCTCTGAATACCAAATGTAATCCACTGGGTACAAATCAAAACAGAGTATTCCAAATGTATCCCAAGGTTTTAATCAACTGGGCAAAACAATATCAACTGGGCAACCAAAGTTTTAATCCTCACAACAAAAACAATTTCGCATGCCACCTCCCCAAAAAAGTATTCCAAAAATTAACGTCTAATGTTTATCCTTGCATATTCAAGTCAAAGATCAATGGTCTTGGTGGGAGGAGCAAGAGTAGATGAGGGATTAAGGAGAGATGTTACGGTTTTTTTCTACTTATTAAGACGTCATCGTTCTGTTTTGAGGTTATAATCTGAAACGGCAAAAATCTGGGCAGTCAAACGGGACCCTTGTTGGATGAAACACTTGTCACAACAACGTCGTTTTGGCGCGCAGCGTGCGCTATGCAACAAGGTCCCCGGGTTCGCGAAATTGAACCTAAACCAAATAAACAAGGAAAAACTAGTAGTAGTCTCAAACCTTTATAGTAAGTTTACCGGTCATTAGGTTAAAAAAATGGTGACCAGTGTACATTTTTCATTTTACCTACCCACATTTTTTCAACACTATACCAACACTATTTATTTAACTTATTCTCTATTAAAATATTAGTATTACTTTTATGGGAGCCTTGTTGATAAGGACACACTACAAGATTCGACATGCAATTAGTCCATCTAAACTTTTTATAGTGGTTCCAGTCCTTATATAGATATGCGTTCCAAAAATACCCTTAACTCATAAAACATGCTCAAAACCAAAATTCTCTCTCTCTCAAACACACACACACACACACAGAGGAAATCGCCAAATGCCCCCGTCCAAAGCAGCCAAGAACCTGAGCTCCCTCCTCCGTTTCGCCATCAAAACCACCACCTCAAAGCCCGACGACGCAATCCTTAAACACTTCGTTGGCTCCCTCGACACCTCCTTCTCCTCTTCTCCCACCACTTCCACCCCTCATAAACACTCCACCAAATCCCGTTCCAAGGCCTCTGGCTCCAATGCCTTCAACGATTTGGCAATCGAGAGCTTTAAGATTTACGCGCCGTTGTGTCCTGATAACACGTCGTCTTGCTCTCCTGCTAGCTTTCACTCCCTCCGTCCCATTTTTGTTTGCTCCATACGAAAAGTCGCGTCATTTTAATCTCAAAAAATTTGCTTTTGTGAATAATTTACCAAGATTTTTGCAAATGTCGCAAGATTTTTGGAGAATACAGAGAACAAAGGTGGGTGGGGGATAGTGGAAAGGGGACAAAGTTCTCTTGGGAAGAACTACAATAGTAACTTTATAGGGATTATTATGGTACAATCACCACAACCCTTTTGCCATATAATTATTAGACAATTTACTATTATTTTTTTAATTAATACAATTTAGTTTTTCACCAAAAAAAGAACTACGATGATATCTTTTGGTTGCCATGTTTCTTTTTAATTTTCACTTCAGTAATTTTTCTTGTATAAATGTGACATTTCTAATAAGCATAACATTTTTTTTTCTTTTATGCAACTGTAAAAAAAATGAAACACATGGGTGGGTTTGGACAGATAACCTTATTTGTCAATCTTTTGGGGATAATAAAGAGTATAGATTTGGATAGATAACTAAATCTGTTGATTTTATTATGATTATACATAGTACAGAATTTGCAGAGATAACATTATCTATTGGCCTTTTTGAAAAAAAATTGATAGTATGAATTTAGACAGGTAACATTATTTGTCAGTCTTTTGGAGGTAATAAAGAGTATAGATTTTGATAGATAACCATATCAATTGATTTTGATTGTGATTATATAGAGTACATAATTCGCAAAGAAAACTATATTTGTTGATCTTTTTTTAAACAATATACAGTATAAATTTGAACTGATAACCATATCTTTCCAAATCTATATTCTGTGTTATGCCTGAAAGACCAATAAATAAGGTTATCTATGTAAAATTTGTGCCCTTTATAATGGCAATAAGACTAATGGATGTGGTTATCTCTCCGAATCTATACTCTGTATTCTAAAAAGATCAGCAAATAAGGTTATCTTTGAGACATACGTGTCCTGTATAATCGCAATAAAATTAAAAGATTGATTATTTGCCCAACTCTATAAAATTAAAAGATTGATTATTATCCCAAAAGACCAACATATAATCAGGTCAATTTTGTAAGATATGTGCTCTTTATAATTGCAATAAAACCAACAAAATCATACTTTGTACTCTCCATGTCCCACTTTAAATGTCCCTTATGAAAATTCATGCATTTTTAAACTCCTAAAAATATATTTCCAAATATTATTATTTTATTTTTTTTAAACAAAATTAAAGTACTCATTGAATACTTTAATTTGGTATAAAAAATAAAATAAAATAAATGATATATGAAAAAATATTTTTTTGGAGTTTGAAAATGCACGAATGTAGAGACATTTAAAGTGGGACGGATGGAGTATTATCTTAGAAGACCAAAAGATTAGGTTATCTCTGATATGTACTCTGTATAATCTTAATAAAATGAACAGATGTAATTATCTGCCCAAATTTATACTTTGTGTTAATCAAAAAAGACAAATAGATAAGGTCATCTCAGAACAAATGTGTTATGTATAATTGTAACAAAATTAATAGACATGGTTATATATCCAAGTTTATGCTCTATATTATTTTAAAAAGATAAACAGATAATGTTATTTATGCAAAATATGTGCTTTGTACATTCTCAATTTTACTAATAAATAAGGTGGTCTATCCAAACCAACACATGTGTTTCATTTTTTGACATTAGCCCAATTTTGTGTTGTAGTGAGGAGGTACATTTTCGGTTGGTAGGAAAAATAGATTTACACGCATCTCACACTTGAGCTGGGTAAAACAGATGGTAAATGCTATTAATGATAGTCATTCCTATGTATATGCTATTGTTGCCAAATGTGTAAAAACTCTTCCTCCCATACTTGACCAACAGATAATGTTATCTTCATGAAATTTGCAATCTATGCAGTAAAATAAATAGATGTGATTATCTGTCTATAATTTTTGAATTATTCCAAAAAGACTAAGAGCTAAGATTATTTGATTTGCAAAGTATGTGCTCTGTATAATTGTAATAAAGTCAATAGCTATGGTTATCTGTCCAAATTTGTATTCTCTTTTTAAAAAAATATCAACAGATAAGGTTATCGACTATACTTGTAAGAAAAATGACATAGGTACGGATATTGTACCGATGAGTAAGTGGGGCCCTCTATGAAATCCCACAAAAATAAGTCGAGACATTTATTTTGCAATTTTTACCCTATAAAGCTTAGAAACATTAATGATGAGCAATAGACAAGTGCAGCTGTAATCTTATTGGCACTAGTATTTTTTGAAACAAGAGAGTAATTATTTTTTGCCCATTTAAACTCAAGGTACACTACTTATTGTTAACCAACCACAATTTCTTTAGTTTCCTATTATTAGGCTGTGTTAATCTATGTCACGAACATTTTAACATTAAAATCGCTATTTTTCGCTGTCCTATATTTGCGGAAAAAAATTCAATGGCTCTGTGCATTGCTCCACTTGCGGGACTGCTCATAATTTTTTATAGTATACCTAGTCAGGGCATTTTCGTCTAGAAATGGACTGTAGACCTAATAAATGTACAGTAATGGACCTTCACCACTATTATACATTGGGCTGGACTAAGCACCTAAAACCACCTTCAAAACGGACCTTAGCCCAATTTACCGTACTTTATTTCCCTTTTCCTTGTATTTTATGTTTTTTCCATCTTTCCCATTCCAGATTTGTGTTTGAAGGCCTAATTCCCTGACACCCAATTCCCTTGCACCCAGATTCGAGACTTTCACTAGGGCACAAATCCTTCATCCAATTCTATGTTTTGAAGTCTTTGTAAGAACTCAGAATCTCACAAAAATTTCAAACCTCTAAAAGTTTTCTTAACTCCTCCCATTAACAAGAACTAGATTTCATTCTCACACTCGCCCTAGATTTTTACACCCCTAATGTTTTGCTCCAGAATAGAAGAAGAGAGGATTAAACCTGTTATTGAAGGGGATAAATGGCGACGGAAGAAACCAAGAAGCTCCGATTCAGAGATGGTACTGAAGGGTGGAGCTTTGTTCTTGCAGAAGAAGAAGAAAACGAAGGGGAGAGAGAGAGAGAGAGAGAGAGAGAGAGAGAGAGAGAGAGAGAGAGAGAGAGAACAATCAGTTCTGAAACGATAACGGAAAACAGGATCGATCATCAAAGTGAATCCGGAGAGTGCCTAAAGTTAGCCGGAACAGGAGGACCCAAAAACCAAAATTGAATATCTGCCCTGACATCCACCAGTACGTACGCTCCATCAAAGGCTTCCGATTGGCGGACACCACTCCTCCCTTTCCAATCCACTTTAATCTACCCACGCTTCCGCTTCTCCCACCTCTTTAACCGGTCACCACACCCTCTCTCCCCCCACCTACTCCCAAGCTTTTCGACATTAGCGGACACCGCTCCTAATGTTTTTGCTCTCAATTCTCGCTTTGAACTTGCGCTCTTTAAGTCTTGCACCCATGAATTTCAATTATTTGGGAGGCTTTTGATAGATGATTTAATGCTCGCACGCGCGGACTTATACTTTGTTTCCACTAAACGAAGTGGGTGTTTATGAGAATTTTTTTTTTTTTTTGAAAATTTTAGCTTTATAAAATCCATTTGGAGTGTTCACAAAAAATGTTAGATAATAGATTCTCGAATTCTACAGATTTCGAAAACCTAGAAAAAAGAATGAAATTTCTAAAAATTCGAAAACTGAGTGTAGGTAACCAAGTTCGGCTTTGAGATTTTGGAGACCTAAAACGATTTTCGAAAGTGAGACTAATTATTGTAAACGAAAATCAAATGTAAAGTCTATAAATGAACTTTTCAAAACCAAATACATGTATTCAACGTGGAAAACTCCACAAAAATACAATATACCACAATATTTCAAAAGCATCATTATCTTTACTAGCTTAAACATTACTGTTCTTCTTCTCGGTTTTTTCTTTGGCCGTAGTCCTGTTCGGTCTTTTTCTTTCTTCATTGTATTTGTTTGTAATGAGATTACTGGAGTAGCGTTTAAGGGGAAAAGATGCATCCATACAGTCACCATATTGAATAATTTTGAAGGGCCCCAAAGATCTACAGCGATCCCGTGACCTTTTATTCCTCCTTTTTTTTTTTTGGGAATTTTTAGGCCAGCCCCGTTTTCTAGGTTCGGACTTCAAATAGTCCTGACAAAAATATTTCTTCTTTATTTTAGTAATTTCTTTTGAATTTTCATGCATTTTTACTATTTTACCCCTTCTTAATTTTTTGTCTACGTGTCCATTTTTAGTAAAATTTATATTTTTAGAATCAATTTCTGACTCATTATTTCGGACAAAAATACCCTTGGCTCTGTGAACTGGACTGCCAATTCTCATAGTCAATTCTATGAGAACTATGTGAAATGACTATGTGAATTAAAAAATACACAGTTCAAATAGCCTCACCACACACTAAAATTTATAGTTCTCATAAAAAATACATAATTCTCATAAAAAAAAACACAATTTTCATAAATAAAAAAAATAGAGTTCTCATGGACAGTTCTTATGTGAAATGGCTATGTGAATTAGAAAATACATAGTTCAAATAGCCTCACCACATATTAAAATACACAGTTCTCATAGAAAATACATAGTTCTTATAGAAAAATATATAATTCTCATAGATAATCATCATGGATAATAACAGTTCTCATAAAAAAAAACACAGTTCTCATAGGAAATATACGTTCTTATATAAAATATACAGTTCTCATAGGGAGTTCTCACAGAAAATACACAATTCTCATAAAAGATACATAGTTCTCATAGACAGTTCTTATGAACAACACAGAATTCTCATAGAAAAAAAAGCAGTTCTCATAGAAAAATACATAGTTCTCATGAACAATACACAGTTCTCATAAAAAAATACACAATTCTCATAGAAAATACACACACGAACAAAAATTGAACAAAAACAAAAATGGTAATCAAAATCAAATATAGTTATAAATGTTTTCACTACCATGTCTTAAAAAAGTAATCAAAGTAAAAAAAGTAATAGTTCACATAGGTAATAAATTGATTTAGAATTGAATTTTTAGTTAGCTTTATGTGCGCCAAAGCCTTACTATACACTGATTACAATTCAATTGCTCAAATAACTTTTGGAAAAAATACACTTGGCTATGTGAACTGGTTATGAGATTTGTCAATTCTCATAGTCAGTTTTATAAGAACTGCTTGGCTATGTGAATTAAACTATGAGAACTGAAAAATACACAGTTCAAATAGCCTCACCGTACATTAAAATACACATTTCTCTTAGAAAATACACAGTTCTCATAGACAATACGCATATCTCATAGAAAAATACACAGTTTTTATATAAAAAAACGCTTTTCTCATAAATAATTCTCATGGACAATACACAGTTTCCATAGAAAAAACACAGTTTTCATAGACAGTTCTCACGGAAAAAACACAATTCTCATAGAAAAAATACAGTTCTCATAGACAATTCGCATAGAAAAATACGCAGTTTTCATAGAAATTCCACAATTTTCATAGAAAAATATACAATTCTCACAGCATTCTATATAGTCCATACACAGTTCACATAATCCATTACGCAGTTCTCATAATCCGTTCATATGAATGGACTATGTATTTTCGTTTATGTGAACAGATCAAGATGTTCATTAGAAAATCACTGTGCATGTTGGGCTTCCTAATAATGGGAAATGATCTTGTCACTCCCTTTTTTGTTAACGTCACTCTCTTACAATTGTATTTTTGCATCAAAAATACACTTGCAGGGGAGTGGCGTTAACAAAAAAAGGGAGTGACAAAATCAGCAGCCCTAATAATTGGGGCCATTTGAAAATCACTGTTCACATATTGTTGATATCAAAAAAAGAAAAGAGCATACGCGGCTTGCTCATATTAGAAAATCACTTTCATTCACTGTTTACATACATTGTTTTTCTTCATGACAGTGGGGACCGGATCGACCATGGAGTAGAAATTTCAGCTCGTTGTCCAAGCTGAGCTTCTTGACGGAGTCAGAGAGCACTGCCCAGGCCTTGGAGACGAGGCGAAATGCGTCATTAGAGATGCCGAAACAGTTCTTGTCGTGGTGGAGGAGGAATTAAGGCGAGACGGTGTTGTGCTTCTTGACGAGCTCGAGGTCGGAGCGTTGGGCAGTGCGAGGGTCGATCTAGAGGAGGGCGTAGCTAGTAGTCGTGGTGGTGGTTGTTGATGTGCTTCTCGGAGGCAATGATGATGTCAACGATGGCAGGGATCTGGTTGGGGCCATCGAGCATGGGGTCAGTTTCTTGGGCGAGGACAGCGAAGTCTCACGTCACTGTCGTCGAGCTGGAAGTGGCTGTCTTGTCGGAGAATTGCACTGTTCAGCCACGTTTGGAGCTACGTCTGCCATGGATGGCTGTTTTCTGGCGTTCGTTGAAGTGAACGTAGCAGGACTAGTCGAGATCAACAATGAAGTATCCGTCAGAGAGAAAGGTTGGCATTGGAGAGAGAGAGAAGGAGGAAGGGAGGGAGAGAGAGAGAGATTGGCATCGGTGGGATTCGTGTGAAGATCGTGGCTCTGGTTTTGAAGGAGCATGGTTGGATTGAGGGTATAAAAGTCAGGATGCAAATAACCGAGCCTGTGCAGGTTCGGGAAAATATTTTAGGGTTGGGTTCAAACCGAACCTAAAAAAACAGGGGCGGCCTTTAATTTTCTATTTTTTTTCCTCAATTCCTTGTTCCATTTTTACTAGGCCATTGGGCCTTAAGGCCCCGTTCCAAAAACTTTCTTAAAAAATAAGTAGCTTATTTCACATTTTCAAACTCAAAAATAAATTAAATGAAAAATAATTTTTTAATTTTTTTTACATCGTATAAAAGATCTTATCGAAATCTTGCAAATAAGATCCATATTATATATTTTTAGATTTCAATAAACTCATAATTTTTTAACTTAAAATTGCCTTCTTAAAAAATAATTGCTTTTTTTGGGTTCTGGAACGGAGTCTAAGTGTAAAATGTATTCTTAGGTTTAAAAATGAGCCCTATAATAACACATATATACTAGATAGTAAAAAAAAAGTGGAGGCTTTAGAGTTTATTTGATAACCTAAATTCAACACTTAAAACTGAATCAATTAAGTAATAAATGATTCAGTAGGTTTGGTAACGACATTATACATTACTTAACAAATTAAGTGCTACTTAAAATGTAGGCTAAAAAGTTAAAAAAAATTAAGTAGTTTTGAGCTACCTAATTCTGGCTGAATTTTTGTGTAGTTGCATTTAATCATCATACCATCACCACAACCACTCCCACTCCCACTCCCACCACCACCACTCCTACAATCACTTCGCCACCATCACCACTACCACCATCACCATCACTTTGCCACCATCGCTACCACTTCACCACCACCACCACCACCAATATCACTCCACCAGCACAACTACACCATCACCACTACCATTGCCGCCGCCACCACAATGCCACCATTGCACATCTATCACTCCACCACCATCACTCACGGTCACCATTACATTATCACTCTACCACCGCCATGACCACCACCACTCACTACCACCGTTACATCACCATCACTCCACCACCACCACCATTACAACACTATCGCCAGCACTCCAATACCGCCGCCGCCACCACTCCATCACCACCACTACAATCACCATTCCACCATTATTATAAGTACATTATGACCATTAGTAAATTAAGAGAGAATTGGAATTAAAATTAATTTATCATTTTTTTAATTCAGTACTTAATATGTTTACCAAACAGCATTTTAGCTTTAAAAATTCAGCATTTAGCTTTCAGTACTTAATTTTTCAGCATTCAATTTCAGTTTTATCAAACAGGCCCTTACTTTTTGGACATGTTTTGAGGGCTTAAGACCCATGCCACTTGGGCCTTAGCCCAGAGCAAGCCATGTAGGTAACCTCCGGAACTTTTCGAATAAGATTTTAGGTTTTGAGTTTTATAAAAGCTAATTTTCAGCTTTTTGAAGTAAACAGTACCAATTTTTACCATAACTTAATCATAATTTCACAACAACGGTAAACATGTTTATCTGCTTCTACTAAAATCTAAAATATAGAATTTGCAACTAAATTTGAAGTTAGAATGTAAGGGTATCCACAATACTATAATAAAAAATTGATAACTAAAAGTTGTCACATCTGCTTTTAATTATTCATTTAAGAGATTTCTAAGGTTAGCAATATAGATGTCTACAATGACATAATCAAAATTAGATAACCAAAACTTGTCACGTCATCTTTCAAACTACAAAAAAAATAAAAACTGTGACTAGTAGAAAATAGTTTTTTTCTAAAAATAGTTTTGAAACTAATAAAAACTATCTACTAGAAATAGTAAATAGTTTTTGAAACTTTTTTTTGAAAAAAAACTGTTTTCTAAAAAAATAATTTTTTTCCAAAAATATTGTTCAAAAAGAAAGAGAGAGAGAGAGAGAAAAAGGAAGAGAAATAGAACATTTATGTATAATAATTTGTGTATTTGATTAAGAATAAGTAAGGTCTATTAAATTTGGCTATTGTCAAAAGGTTACTAGTTTTGGTTGTCTAAAATTTGATTATTTCTAAAAAGGTTATTAAGTTTGATTATAGTATTATGAGCCATTTTTGTACCAATATTGTTAACTTTAAAATTTTTTTTACTTTTGATTATAGTAATGTAGATACTCTAAGAGATGTATCCACAGCTATCGTAAACGTGCTCTAAAAGTTGTAGTATTTGTCTTCCTTCAAAAAAATTTGGTTGTTAGTTTTGTGCTAAATTTTTACTACTATAAAAATTATTGGTTCGTCTCGACGAGAAAAATTAAAAAAGTAAAGAATTATGATATTTACCTTTTTTTAAAAAAATATTCAATAAAAAATTGAAAAGGCGACGAATTAATAATCTATAAAAATTTGGCTCAAAATTAATGTTAATTTTTTTAAATAAAGGTAGTAAAACAGATATAGTCAAATATTAGTAGTATAGTACAGTAGTTTGGTAGAAACAAGCATTTGCTTTCAATGCCTCAGCCGGTTCCCGGTCACCCCCTCCGAAAGGCTTTTTTAACATGTCGAGTGAATTCCGGGTGAATTCCCATACCATCTCTCTGTCTCTCTCTCTCTCTCTCTCTCTCTCTCTCTCTCTTGCTCTTTCTCTCTCTCCCCTTCCTATAGTGCGTGTTAAAAATACAACAAATCCCACTCAAATTAAACCCACTGCTTTTTCATTTCATTTCATCTGAATTTCGAACAGAACACCTTCTCTCTCTCTCTCTCTAGCGCATGCACTTGGAGTGCTCCCCCGTTGATGGAGTCGTCGCCGTCGCAGTCGCCGTGGACAGGTTTCTGCCGCCGTTCCGAGGCCGCGCTTCCAGCTCTCTGTTCGTGCTTCGCTAACCGTTGAATAAGATACATGTATACAGGAGCTCAGGGCATGGTCTTTGGATTTTGATTGGTCTTGCTTGATTTTCTCATCGCCATTTCAGGCTCTGGAAATCAGTAAGTACGTTTTATGTGTGTGCGCGCGCGCGCAGTTATACGGATTTTGTTGAATGCTTGATGTTATTTGATCTTTTGAGTTGAATTGTCGTCTCCACTGTGGCGGTGCGCTCGTGCTTTTAATATTCGCGCTCGTAAATTTTAGTAATATACGAGATATTCTTAAAATACGCTTTCTCGCACTCCAGCCTAAGCCTAAGGACGCGTGCGTAGTATTTGACTTATTAGTGCGTGAGTGTTGTGCCTGTGCCTGGAGTAGTTTATTTCTCATCGATTTTCACGTTAAGCTGTGCAGTCCAATACCTCGATCAAAGCTGTTGATGTTCTTTCTGTTCTTTTGAGACACGATATTTTTGTCCTATGCTGTGTCCGAAACGAGATTTTGAACTCAAATCAAAGTAGTTTTGCTCCTCAGTACATGTCCAATGACATTGGGGAGGCTTACTTTTCTATTTTATACTATAACAAATTCTAGTATTTTTTTCCGTGCTTGCTTTTCCATTCTTGAATTTTAAATTACAAATTTTCCTTATCTGGGTACTATTCCAGCATGGTATGAGTGAATTACTGCCTGCTATTTTTTTTATCCGAATATGGGAAATGGTGGTTTTTATGGGGAGTCCGTGTGGTGATTTTTTTTCTTACCATTTTCTTGTGTTTTCTAGTTTTTGTTTTATGTTGATTTAAATACCCCTTGAGATGAGATACGTTACTAATTGCCGCCCCTCGTCTTCCTCATCTTTTGGTTCCTTTTTGCCTTTTGGAAGAGTTTCCTACAACTTGTTTGTGAGCTTCTTCTCATTCCCTCTATTGGTAAATGGTAAATGTTGTTTTTGATAGTTTATAATGTTTTTTCTTTTATTTTGCTCTGTTCTTTGTCAAATGGGTTATAACCTTAGATTGAGTTCTATTTTTATTTTTCAAATCTAACGTAAGGTTATCATTTAATTACATGTCAAACACAAATTAATATTCTTATTTTTATTTTTATCAACAGCTATGCAGGTCATGGGTTTATGAATACTTGCTGTGTTTCTGTATCTTTATGTATTGATTTGTTAGGAATCATTGCTTGAGATGCTTTTGTTATCTCCTTTTATATATTTGTTAGCGTGTATGATTAGCATAAGTATTCTCTATTTTATTACTATCTGATTGGAGAATTGATGCTGGAGAATCATTATTTGTATCTTTATTCCTCCCAGAGATAATGATTCTGCTAGATTAGAATATTCAGGTTCGAGATTGTATATATAGTGGTTGATATGGATTTTCTGTAGGTGACATCTTTTTTTGTTAACAATTTCTGACAATGGGTTTGTTTATTTTTGGTTCAGATTGATTTCCAGTTAACTGAAGCATGTGTAGTGGTCCGGAGACGTTAAATCCTGAGACTCCGGTACCTTCTTCTTCCCCCAAGGGTGCAAACTTAACAACAGATATGAGTAACCTAACCAAAGCAGCAAAGGCAGAAACATCTTTCTCAAGTCTGCTTGAACTTGCTGCAGACAATGACATTGAGGGATTCAAGCAATCAATTTTTCGCATTGCTTCAGAAATCAATGGCATGGGACTCTGGTACGGTCGTCAGAGAGCATCAAGACAGATGTTACTAGAGCATCGAACTCCATTAATGGTTGCTTCCACATACGGTAGCATTGATGTTGTGAAACTAATACTCTCTTTTTCCGAGGCGGATGTAAATCTTTCCTGCGGCCCGGATAAGAGCACTGCCCTTCACTGTGCTGCATCCAGTGGGTCTGTAAATGCAGTTGATGTTGTAAAGTTGTTATTACTTGCTGGTGCAGATCGCAATTCCACTGATGCCACTGGTCATCACCCTATTGATGTTATTGTTTCTCCCCCAGAACTTCCAGAACTAAAGCATGCCCTTCAATTGCTCCTCAGAAGTGATGATTATGATCATCTAGAGGACTCAAAGATCTCCTTTGCTGGCGAAAAATCTAATTCACCACCCCTTTCATCATCCCCGGAGAATGGTCCCTTGTCCTTTGCTGTGGACACAACATCATCTATAACCCTAGAACAAAACCATTCTAGGGTTAGTGATATTCATGCATCTTCTGTTGCTCCGGAGAAGAAAGAATACCCAATTGACCCTTCTCTTCCGGACATCAAGAATAGTGTGTATTCCACAGACGAATTCCGGATGTTCTCATTCAAAATCCGTCCTTGTTCGCGAGCCTACTCTCACGATTGGACCGAATGCCCTTTTGTTCATCCTGGCGAAAATGCCCGAAGAAGGGACCCACGGAAGTTTCACTACAGTTGTGTGCCTTGTCCTGATTTTCGCAAGGGTCAATGCAGGCGTGGCGACCTGTGCGAATATGCTCATGGGGTTTTTGAGTGCTGGTTACACCCAGCGCAGTATAGGACCCGCCTGTGCAAAGACGGCACAGGTTGCTCACGCCGTGTCTGTTTCTTTGCTCACACATCTGAGGAACTCCGCCCTTTATATATGTCCACTGGATCTGCCATTCCATCCCCTCGATCATCCACTTCTGCTGCTTCTGTCATGGATATGGCTGTGGCATTGAGCCTTTTGCCTGGTTCTCCCTCAGCTGTATCCCCTTCTGGGAATTCTATGATGCACCCATCTGTTGCTTGGCCTCAGCCAAATATTCCTACTTTGCATCTTCCAGGAAGCAATTTCCAATCAAGCCGTCTGAGATCATCCTTTAATGCTAGAGACATTCCATCGGAGGAGCTCAATATGCTGCTAGATTTTGAAGCTCAGCAACAGCAGCAGCTCTTCAATGATATGTCATACTTCAATACTTCCTCCGCCAAGCTACCCATTCGCACAAAAAACCTTAGTCCTTCAAACCTTGATGAGCTTTTTTCCTCGGAGGTCTCATCTCCTCGATATTCCGATCAGGCTGCTGCTGGTTCAACTGTGTTCTCTCCATCGCATAAATCTATGGTTCTGAATCCCTTTCAGCAACAACAGAACGTTTTATCTCCTATGAGCGTGAATGCATACTCTGCAAACAATCTGGATCATCAACCCTTTGGTCATTCACCATACCATGTTTCATCATCATCTGGGAGGATGTCACCTAGAGGCATTGAGCCGCAATCCCCTTTTAGCCCTCGGCTATCTACTCTTGGAACCTGTCTTCCTCGTAATCTTGGGTCAGATCTTGGATCAAATGGTGGAGGGATTGTTGGATCTCCAGTGAGTTCTTTGTCCAATTGGGATTCCCCGAGTGGGAAGTTGGATTGGTCTGTTAATGGAGATGAACTGGCTCGAGTACGTAGATCATTTTCTAGCGGGCATAATGGGGAGGAGCCTGACCTGTCATGGGTTCAGTCATTGGTGAAAGAATCACCACCTGACAACAAAGAAACTCCGAGTGTACCGGTCTCGTCGGTCGCCACATCATCGGGTGAGGGTTCTGAACTGAACTCTAATGAAAATCTTGATCATGCAGTGTTGGGAGCATGGCTAGAGCAGATGCAGCTTGATCAAATTGTTGCTTAGTAAGGGTGTAATGATGTTACTGGGGAAGATCAGCAGAGTTTGGCTGCATAACCAGCTGGTGACTTTGTGAAGGTTAAGAAGCTTACCTTAGGATTAAGAGGAATGGAAAATTCATCTTAACTATTTATTATTGTTATTGTTTCAGCAATCAGGAAAGGATAAGCAAGCTTATCTGGGTCGATTGCAAACATCTGGCTCAGTTTAGGTACTTTTTCCTTCCCCGGATTTTGAAATTTACATCTGCAATTTTTTTTAAATAACTTAAAAATGTTTCATTGGAACTTGAAATCCTGGGGGCCTTCTGCATATTTTTAGCTCGATATTAACCTAATATTGTCATCTCAGATGAATTTCTTATTGAGGGTTGAATAGCATTCAAGGGGTTTTTATCTTGTCTTTTTGTTCTCTCCACTGGTCCTTTTGACTATGTCTCTCATAACCCACGGATGAGGGAAGAAATTGGGTTGCTGATGTGTTCCACTTGTGAATGAATTATAGTTGGGGCAGAAAGTGACTTGGGTTGTGGGGGCATTAGGTTCTTTGATGATGTAAACATTGAACTAAAAGTTTACTAGTATTGTGAATTGTTCAATTGTCCATATCTCTTGTCAATTTTTGGCTGTCTTCTCATTTACTTTACTTTTTCTCCTTTTCCATGTGTTTGTTTCTCCATCCTTGTTTCTTTTAAGCATGTGGAAAGATGGAATAGGTGGGATCCCTATAGTGGGGATAGTGGGTGGGAAGGAGGATTTTGGATTTAGGATTTGGGTTAGTGGTGGTGGAAAAGGGGATTTCATTTGGATTCTTTCTCAGTCTTTCTTGAAGGGATAAATGTAGGGAATGAAGTTCCTTCAACATATGGTATCAGATGAGGAACAAACTTTTTCAGAGATCAGACACTTTAAGGTATCCTGTACCAAACATTTTTTATGCCATTCCCACTTTTCCCTCAAGTAGTTGGGTCTTTATTGGAGTAGGTGATTCTTCATTTCAATTTCGCTTTGTGGGCCAGCTTACTGTGTTTTTTTAGCGAGGGTTGGTCATGATATGTTTTCTTATAGCTCATGTTATCTAGTCAGTTTACGCCGACGTCGACTAATATCTACTAGATATTTGAGAATCACCTCTTCCGTCAGCTGGCATGGGCTTATTTTGAAGTCAAAGTAAACCTCTAAGTCCCAAATCCAATCCCTTTCGGCTTGGTTGGTCATGATTGTTACCTAAGCTTCTTTTGAGGTTGAGCTTTTTTCTTTTTTTTTTTGGTGATCATTTTTGAGGTTGAGCTTCGAAATATATAATCAAATTCTCTCTTCAATGGAAAAAGAGAGTGAACTAGGCAATTTGTAGTAACTGTGTTTTTTAATGCCGTTAAAAAAAAATTTTGTTTTTTAATGAAAGAAAATTGTTGCTTTAAAACAAAAAATGAATGGTCTGTGATGGTCTGATGGGTATTTTCGTTTTAGAGACCTTATTTGTTATTACCGTTTAATCATTTAATCTTTCTCGTCAAAATGACTATTCCATCCGTCCTTATTTCTCCAACCCCCCCCCCCCCCCCCCCCCCCCCCCCCCCCCCCCCCTCCCTCTCATTTTCAGAAGTTATGCCATTGATTTGATCATACAAGAAAGCATCTCTCGCGTATAATTAGTTACTTTTTTCCCAAAACGACTATTCTAAACCCTACCACCCCCCACCCAATTTTCAGAAGCTGTGGCATTAATTTGATCATACAAGAAAGCATCTTTCGTGTATAATTAGTTACTAGTACTTTTTTTTACATCATTCAAATCAAACGAATCAATTAAGTTCGTTCAATTAGAGAGAAATTTTCAGAAGCTGTGCCATTGATTTGATCATACAAGAAAGCATCTTTCACGTACAATTAGTTACTTTTTTTTACATCATTCAAATCAAACGAATCAATTAAGTTCATTCAAATAGAGTGAGATTTTCAGAAGCTGTGCCATTGATTTGATTGTGCAAGAAAGCATCTTTCGCGTACAATTAGTTACGTTTTTTTACATCGTTCAAATCAAACGAATCAATTAACTTCGTTCAATGAGAGAGAGAGAGAGAGAGAGAGAGAGAGAGAGAGAGATTTGAAAGCAAGGATAACAGAATATTTATTGTATCCACCATGCTAGCTCTGTTGAAAGTCAGTTTTGAAGTTTAGCTGAAGAAAAAACAGGGGAAAGGTGAAGCCTTTGACAGGCACAAGGACAAGGCTACGACATATGCAAGACTTTTACATGGCCTGCCTTTTATTTTATTTGATTTTTTCCTTTTGAATTATGTTGGCTATTCAATTCCTATGAATGCTATTATTAGTCAAATGACTAATTTATGGGATCATGTGTCATAATAAAATTTTCCAGTAAAATATTTTTGTGAAAAGAAAATTCTCTCAGGTTGTGGGCCTACCACATGGCTTCTTGGTAATCCGGGTATGCATATTTAATTTATATAGAAAATTTTATTGATTTGTTAATTATAGGTTCTTGATCTTATCAAATTTTTATAGAAAAGAAAGACAGATAACACCTATGATTTTAGTAGATACTATAGATCAATGCACCGAAAATGTGGCTACAAGGAGATTAGGAGTGTGTAAATTCGATTTTTCATGTCATCGATGTTCTGCTTGTATAAAACTAGACGATGAACATATAATAAACAAAATGGGGGCTACGGTGAACCCAAAAACTTTGAGTAGATCGTCCAGTCAGAATATCTAGCCATAAACAATCCAGCACTTGTTCTGAAGTGGTTAGACAAATTAAAAGTATAATTACTGTCAATTCTGTAATCGGGGTGGTTCCGGGGACACTTTAAAAAAAACCCCAAGTTCCCGATCGAATTTTGATGATCCGAGCCGCTTAATGTAATCAGAACGTGATTTTAAGGGTGCCCACGAGAAATCAGTAAAAAAAATGACCGGGAAGAGCTTCATCCGAATAGGTTTTTATTGAACTTTATTGAACGATTCAATAAAAAAACTGCTCAAATCAAGCCCTTCCCGGTTAGTTTTTTTGCTAGTTTCTTGCGAGCACCCTTAAAATCACGTTCTGAACACATTGAGCAGCTCAGATCACCAAAATTTTATCGAAAACTATGAGATTAAGATTTGGAGGGTTTTTTAAGTGTCCCCGGAACCGCCCTTGTCTGTAATAATAATTTAAATTTGGTGCCTTAGTCCTCACTTTTCCCCGCTGAGCATCTTCCTTACTCTTGGAAAAAGGAGATAAGCTTGGGGTGAAGGGGAGCGACGCAATCTCCGTGGATCGTGGCAGCAAGGCCACTTTACCACTTACAAAATGAGGTGTGTAAAATGACACATTGGAAAAGAATACTTGTTAGCAAAACAAGTAAAAAAGATGACCTCAACAAGAAGCGAAAAAGATGATAATAAGTTGATCCAACTTTCTTCCCACCTAATCTACAGAGAAAATATTAGTAGTATAGAGTTTGATCACGACATGAAAAGAAAACAAATGCCAAGGAAGAAGATCTAGTGAAGGCAGATTGTGATGTCTCATAATTTTTCATAACACTGATTTCACCTTGATCAAAACCTGGCAATTAACAAGAACCATTGGATTCACCCAAAGATGAAAAACAGGAGACAGAGAACAGAACTCGATCTTTCGTGGGATTTAGTCGTGATAGCGGATGATGTCAAAGATTTTAGAAGTCAAGAGTGTTCAGTCGAGCACCTAACATGACGTATGAAGATGGACTCTCATACTATCAAAATATAATTAATCGACAAAATATATGGAAGACAAAATATTACCAGACAAGGATACCACAAAAATAGAGAACGGTCCATTCTTAATCACCGCAAGATGCTACGAAGAGAATCTCAATCACGCAAGTCATGATGTTACGAGGCAGACTCTGAAATATATTTTATTTCACATCCGAACCTACATAGAATAGTATACTTATGTAAAAGAGAGTTGCAAATGCGAAGAGATCTTGCCAGACCAGAATATTTAGTACTCTGAGGCAGAATTCATGATGTATATATTCCACACCATCTGAAGCTGTAAAATGCAAAAGTTCCTAACTTTCTGGTTGCTCCATTTGGCATTTGTGAATGTTTCCTTCTTGTTTCAGAATTGACCGATTGAACCATTGAGGTATCTTGTTTCCTAAAAGTGGATGATCAATAGCTGTGAAAATCGTATCCTGAAGATTTTAAATTAAAGTGTTAAACTCAAATTAAACCGGTAAAAAGGTCTTTGAAACTCATATAAGTGCACTCATCAAAAAAAAAAAAACTCATATAAGTGCGCGCGGTCACAAAATTTTAACATTAGGGTTCTGTTTGTTTCGATTGAAAATGTTTTCTCCAATAGTATTTTCCAAATTTTCATTGTTTGGGTGAACAAAAAGTTCAGGAAATTCTTTTACAAAGAAAAGTATTTTGCAACAAATGACTTGAAAATTGACGGGAAGTCATTTTATGGGCTCTGATCCGCCACTCATGCGGACAGTTTATCCACTATGCATGCAAGGGCCTCTCTCTCTCTCTCTCTGGAATGGCAATGGCGTTGTTCAGTGCGAAGCCAAAACAAAAACCGGTACTTAAACTTAAAACCAAAACCAGCGATTTTTCATTAGTTTTATTTGAACCATAACTAAAATCACAGTTATCTGTTCGGTTCGGTTTTTCACCAAAACCGGAGGTCAACATTTTGAATAAAGTTAACGACAGTAAATATTCAACATTAAAATCTATAAAATAAAAATAAAAAAATAAAAAATAAAAAAAGAAGAAGAAGCCAACAAATAATACACTATAGGTTAAAAAACACTAAATATCCATTATCCGACAATAAAATATTCCGTACCATACAATTTTCAACAAGCTAATAAACTATATCTACGAAATTTAGCTTTCAACTCTCAGTTTTCAAATCTATCAACTTCAACCAAAAAGCAAAGAGTTTAATTAGTGTTAACAAAACATAATGTTAAGATACAACACATGTAAGATGAATGGCAATTACGTACCACAAGAGTAATGCATAAATCCTCTAAGTCTATATTATTATAGGTATGTATATATAGTATGTGCAGTCATTTTCAAATGAGCAGATCCTTATTTTAGTTAAAATAAGGATTTCTCCATTTCTCCCATTTCCCGTTCGAATTTTAATGATCTGAGCCGCTCAACGTGTTCAGAAAGTGATTTTAAGAATACTTGTAAGGATTCAGCAAAAAAAAAAGACCGGAAAGGGCTTCATCCGAGCAATTTTTATTTGAACCGTTTAATAAAAAAAAAACAAAAACTGCTCGGACGAAACCTTTCTGGTCTTTTTTTTTTTTGCTGATTTCTAGCGAGTACTCTTAAAATCACGTTCTGAACACATTGAGCGGCTTGGATCATCAAAATTCTATCTGAAAATGAAGGTCCTCATTTTATTAAGTTAAGGTGATCTTTAGGAGAAGAGGACTCATAGTATGTGAGTGTATTTGCATATTTATGCTACAATTCGGTTACGATTGCGATTTGCGGTTCAATTATTGGTGCGGTTATCACGTGAAATTAAAACCAAACCAATCGGTTTTTCGAAATCAAAAACCAAAACCATGCATAGTTAAAAAGTGGTTCGGCAGGATTGTCATCCCTACTCTATCTCTCTCATGTATACAACGATCTCCCTCTTTGAAGCCCACATCGGAACTTTTATCATCTGAGAATGTACAAGATACACATTGGTATCAATACGTACTGTCTCAATAGAAAAAACAGTGTGTTTGCTGGTACAAGATTGACAACTTTAATTGAAACTACTTCATAATGATGTGGCAAGCTTGGAAACCCTTTTTCACAAATTATGGATGACTGCCCCAGCTCCTTTCACAATCATGTGGAGTTCGGGAGTCGGGACTAATTGCATAAGTTCCAAATTAAAGTGTAGTGGTGGAGATAGTGTTGGGACACCACGTGACAGTACTCAACATGACTAAATAATTAATCTCTATTTTAAATATAGAGAACATGTTGCAAGATTTAGGACAATAAGAGCATCTCCAATGCACCGTCCAGTCTCCATTTGAGAGGACCATATTTGGAAGAAATACAATTCCAACCCCTCCTCCATTTGAGAGGATCAAGTTTTTTTTTGCCAACCGATAACAGATATAACCATGAAGAAAATAATTACATCAAGAATGGGACTCGTCCCTAATTAAGGGATCAAGTAATCACGATTGTGGGGAATCAGTCCAAAGACAAGACTCCATACCAAATATACCTCTGCTCGCCAACAGATGAGCAACCATATTGCAAGACAATCTGCCCATTTGAGAGGATCAAGTTTGGTACTCCAAATTTCAGGGATGGAAAAAAAATTGGGAGGATCTCCTCCATTTCACTATTCACCCTCCCCGAATCCCATTTTGTTCATCAAATTAGTGTTGATATATTATATATATATATATATAGAATTGGCCAATCAAAAGATATTTACAATATCTTCAAAATAAGGCCAATATTGAGTATTTTTTTTTTATGAAATTAGAAAAATGAGAATTTGAATTTTGGAGGAAAGTGGTGAAGTATGAGATTTGGAGTGAGTTTTTAAAGAAATAGAGTATTGGGTTGGAGTTAGATTTCCTCCAAAATTACTTTTGTAATAAAATATATTATTTTGATACTCTCAAATGGAGAAATGGAGGCAAAAATGGAGTTTTGAATTAGAGCATCTCCGATCAAACATTCTCTATTTCTCAATTTTAGAGGATCAAACTAACATTGTTTAATCAAAAAGTGAATATAGACGATTATACTATCTATATAAACTCCAATCACAACCCTCTATATCTCTATATTTACACTCTATTTCAAATACTTCCTCACTCTTCCTCCCATCATCATTCCAACTCACTCAAAATTTAATACTTTTTGCATTTTATATTTAAAAAATAATTTTTGAGGATCCTCTAAAACTTATTTTCATACTTTATACATGGAGGAGGAAACTCAGTCCTCCAAAAATGGAGGAAAATATGGAGGGTGGGTAAGAGTGATGTTTTCCTCCAAAATGGAGAAAATGGAGGAATAGAAGAAAATTTAGAGTTATGGAGGGTGAGTAGGAGGGACCCGGGGGCTCTGCTACCTCCATGGTACAACTGCCCCTGCCCACCCTCTAAACCACAGCGTTTTGTGAAGGAAATTTTTTTTGTCATTTTATTTGCAGAAACGTGATTATAAGAGCTCTAAAGACAAAATTAAATTATGTCTTTTTAGAACAATATGATCAGAATAATAAGATTTTCGCACCGGTTCAAACGGATTGGAAATTGGAGTACTTAATTTTTTAACCATGTTTTTTAATGTATATAAACAATCTCAAAAAAAATTAAGTGCTCGAAATTTTGATTCGTTTGAACCAATACAAAGATCTTATTATTTTGATCATATTATTCTAAATGGCTATAATTAATTTTTGTCTTTCAAAGGTCTCATAATTAAGTATCTTCTCTTTATTTAGGATCCTGTAAAGCAGAAACGTGATTATAAGAGCCTTAAAAACAAAATTAAATTATGTCTCTTTAGAATAATACGATCAGAATAATAAGTTCTTGCAGATGTTCAAACGGATTGAAAATTTGAGCACTTAATTTTTTTAGACGGTTTATATATTAAAAATATGGTTAAAAAATTAAGTACTCTAATTTTCAATCCGTTTGAACCGGTACGAAGATCTTATTATTCTAATCGTATTATTCTAAAGAGACATAATTTTATTTTATTTTTAAGACTCTTATAATCACGTTTATGCTTTATAGAATCGCAAATAGAATGACATAATTTTTTCCTTCGCAAAACGCTATGGTTTATGGGGTGGGCAGGGGCTGCTGTGCAGAGCCCCCGCGTACGAGTAGGAGATGCTCTTAAGGTGTCAGGCTTTAAAAGCTACTACGACCTTTTTTGGTGGTTAAAAATAACAGAATACTAGTACTAGTAGTAGTATTTTTTTTGTTCGCAAATACAGTATTTGGGTATCAGTGGTTTAGGAACAACACTCCAGGCCTAAACTATAATAACCAAGCATCCACAGTAATCACTGAGGCAATAAAAATGATTTCAGTGACTTTTTGGTCATCAAAATTAATTAGTCAAAGATTTAAAATTTTCTCTCAGTTTTGCTTTTGCAAGTAGTCCCAACCTACTCTCTGAAGTGGTCTACAATTTAATGGTTCTTGTTTTTAAGTCTTGGTGAGTTTTCAAAAAAAAAAATAGAGCTCTCATAGCCCATCAACCCGAGAGAGAGAGAGAGAGAGAGAGAGAGAGAGATGTAACTCCATCTTTATTTTATTCTTCAAGTCAAGATGAATAGATTAGCATCCCTCTCACATAAAAGTCCATTCCCCTCCCCCAAGTTCCTTAAGATAACATAGATTAGGTTTAACGACACACAAAAAAAAAAAAAAAAGTCAAGATGCATATTTAATCACAGATACTTTGACAAAAACGCAAACTCATTTAACCCTAAAAACTTTCAGAGTCGTTAAGTGTGTGTATGTGTGTGTGAGTGTGTTTTTTTTTGGCCAAGCGGTAGGATGTTCGTATATTCGTCAATTAGATTACTACACAAGAACCGACCGTTTCTTCATCAGCTCGAACCCATGATCTCACCGTTAGGACTCAAACAGCCACACCCAAGTAGAAAGACCACTAGCCACCAAAGCCGAAGGTCAAGTGATTAATTTAGAAAACCTCCATTTCAAAACTCGCCAAGGTTACATCAATAAAGAACCTTGCTACTGACACAGCTTTTGCTGTGCACAGATTGTGTTGTGGATCCATCAAGGATTCCACACAAATGATCCGAACTGTTCATTATGTTTAAAGCATTTTTTCAAGTGCTCGTGCAAAAAATCAGCTCAATTCAATACGTATAAGTACTTGATCTAATCGTCTAACTCTTCTCTCTCTCTCAAACTCTTAAAATTTAAGGTCTACTTATGTTCCAAAAAACTAAAGGCTAATGGAATTGTATAGCATTGAGATCAACCAAGGCAAAATATGTCGCCAAGAATAAGGGACTGAATTCATGCCACTGCAGGAGCCACGAGTACACAAAATAGGGAGTTGAGTTTTGTTCACCCTCCACTTAAGAGGGTGAACATTATCCGCCTTCCTATTGGTTGAAATGATGTGAACCCCACTATAAAGTGATGTCATGCTTACCAAAAAGTATATTGCATGATAAGCATGACATCACTTTGTGGTGGGATTTCCTGGATTTACAGATGCGTATGTATGAAAGTTCAAAGCATGTGTTTAGGAAATATAACCTAGAGAAAAACGAACTCAAGTTCAAAGTTATTTTCTTCAATGGTTAGTCTAGTAGGCGGAGATGTCATTCCATCTCCAAAACCCTATAATACCAAAACCAGAAGTCCAAACTCCAGGCTTCAGCAGATCATAGAACAAGAACCAAAAGCCTACAAGAACCAAAAGCACCAAAACCCTATGATACCAAATCCAGAAGTCCAAACTCCAGGCTTCAGCAGAAGCACCATAATGTGTTCAGAATCTCAAATTGAAGAAACAAAATGACCAACACCAAATGCAATGATTTGAAACCCACATGTCCAACGCATCCTACCAGTACCAGGAATACTGGAACTACCTTTTCCATAATCACACCTCGAACCGACACAGAGAGCTAAATTGCAAATTAATGCTAAATTCATATGCTAACCAAGTGCTCAAATCCTTCTGGATCCTTCAATAATGTTGCTATTCATCGGACACAACTTCTACACAGATCTTAAGGATATACAAAGTGCCCAAAATTCCTGCTTACTTGATAACAATGCCCTCTCCACTTGAAACAATAACAACATCAAACAATGGGGCATCTTAATAGCTCTAGAACAGCTAGAAGTGGATTTGGAAGCAATCCCAACCAAGCGGCGTATATAGCCTCACTTCCAAACTGTAAAGACCCCTGAACCTAACAGATACAGCAACAACAGGAAAGGAAGAAACATCAATATTCCATCTGGTCACTATCATAAATTTCAGCTCTCATTCCATGTCAAAATTTCAAGCGAGTAACAAGGTTCTAATTCTGTGAGTGATAGACCTCATAAGTATACAAGCATTCCCTACACGAGTTTCTACCAATGCACACCAAAATTTATTCCTAGGAAAAAGAATCAAAAGTACAAGTAAATTAACAACCTGCTTAAAAAGCAGATACAAATGAGAAACTGTGCCTTCAGGCAAGCAGAAAGAAGGAAATCATTTTAGTTTGGGTCGGCAAATTAACCAAACCAACCCCCTCTACCACAAACCAAGGAACTTCCACCAAACCCCTCCAACACCAAGCCAAATAATAAGATTGACAATGGAGATGACGAATCCATAGCCCCACCATTTAGCAAGAGGAACATAGTTTGCGCCATAGAAAACGGGTGCTGATCCGATCCCGTAGTGGGTGAGGCCTCCCATCAAGTTGGAAAGGAAGGCAAGAACCATGGCTCCCAAGTATGGTGGGGTCCCTAAAGCACTAGCAACTGACAAGAAAGCTGTAAACATTGCACCGATATGAGCTGCTCCACTGGCAAAGAAGTAGTGAGAGTAGAAATAGAGAAGAACCAAGATGCCAAAAGATAGCTGCCATGAAAGACCCAATCCGCCAACAAACTGTGAACAAAGGTAAACAAATTGGTTACAAACTTACAATCCACAAACTTAAAACTGGATATACTAGTAAATGAAGAATGTTCGAAATCAGAAATTCGAAGGAAGCCATTAGGTGTAATCTCAGGAATCTGCATTCAAACCATAATGAAAAAGGCATGGCACATGTATAGTGAGGGACAACAACCACCGTAAGGGACCTTCATAAAACACTCTTCAGAAAACTTACTAGGATTGAACCATTGTAGAGAACTCTTGTTCTCCAATAATGTAGTACTAATATTAATCAAGGATCATCTAGTTTTATCTCTAGATTCTCTACCTAATTCTACAGATGGACCAATAATGGATGGATTTCCCTGTGAATATTTAGGAGTTCTTCTTTAAAGGTACATGATGAATAAGTTTTGCTCTTACTTAATCTAAATATATGTAACAGACAGACATGATGATTTTGCTCCTCCCTGTTAGAATATAGTATTGCTATTAGTCCCACATTGGTTAATGTAGTCATATGTTATGATTTCCCATTATATAAATAAGAGTTGATTGTGTTAGGGTTAGTGAACATGGTACAACATGGTACAAAGCGGGTTCTTCTTTCTCTAACAACATGGTACAAAGCGGGTTCTTAACCCTAATCCTAAAATCCCACTGAATCCCTAACCCCACGATAGACACCACCACTAGCCACCATAGTTAGTCACCACCATAGCCAGCCGCCGCCGCCTTATTGACCAACAGCCCTCAAAACCCTAACCCTAGCCTGAATATCCATCACCATAGTTGTAGTGAACAGTGTTCGTCAACATGAACAGTAGTTGTGAACAGTTCTCACACTCCAAAACCCTAACCCACTTACCAATAGGCCTCCAAACCCTTCATTAGTTCTTTTCCAGCCACTTCGTTTGGGTCTAATGCTGATTTGTTCTTGGATCTAGTTTTGTTTGGTCTACTATGCTGTTTACCCTCGCGATGGTCTGCTCCCTTGCATGCTATGACTCGCTGGTAACACTACATGTTGGTATTCTGGTTCACTTTGTTGTTTCTAGTCTTGTTCATTGATGGTTGGATTAACTTGGTTGGTGCATTGTTGAGATTGATTTGGAATGGCTTCTAGTTCAGTTCCTGATTCGGGTAGTCCTTTCTCTCGTAGCTTCAGTCATGGTTTTTGAAAGTCCGGAAGAGATGATCGTAGTAGGTCTGGCTATGGCGGCCCTAATATTAGCCGTGATTCAGATAGAGGTGGTCATATACTGGGTGAAGTCGGTCGCAGTTGTAGTCGTGGTTGTTGTTCTTCGCCATTGCACTTATTGTAATGGCAACAATCATACAATTGAATATTGTTGGGTATCGTGGTCGGATTTTTTGGTCATGCTTTTGGTGAGCGTGATAACATATCTTGTTTGAGTAAATTACAGTAAACCCCCCTCAACTAACCCAAATTTTCACTTAACCCCCTCCGACTACAAAACCTAACAGTGTGCACCCTCTAACTATCCAGAATTGACACTTAACCCCCTTTTGTTAGGTCTCCGTAGGAAAAATGCACCGACGGCCATCTCCGGCCACCGGGCGGCCGATCCGAGCCGTCCAAAAATTTTATAAAAAAAAACCGAGTGGGCTAACGCGGGAATCAACGGCATCCGACGTGCGTAGGTGCTCGATCTAAACACTTCATTTAAATTCTTGGGATATTTGGATCGAGCACCTACGCACGTCGGATGCCGTTGATTCCCGCGTTAGCCCACTCGGTTTTTTTTAAAAAAAATTTTGGACTGCTCGGATCGGCCGCCCGGTGGCCGGAGACGGCCGTCGGTGCATTTTTCCTACGGAGACCTAACAAAAGGGGGTTAAGTGTCAATTCTGGATAGTTAGAGGGTGCACACTGTTGGGTTTTGTAGTTGGAGGGGGTTAAGTGAAAATTTGGGTTAGTTGAGGGGGGTTTACTGTAATTTACTCATCTTGTTTTGTTGTCTATTTCGTTGAGGTTGGTGGTTGTTGGTTGGTAATTGAAGTTGGTTGTTATTGGTCGTTGAAGTTGGTAGTTGAAATTGGTTTTGTTGGTCGTTGAAATTATTTCGTTGAATTCGTTCGTTGATTCGTTAGTTGTTGAAATTACTTCGTTGAATTTGTTCGTTGATTCGTTAGTTGTTGAAATTGTTGAAGTTGGTTAGTCGTTGAAGTCGTGGTCGTTGCTATTGAAAGTTGTTCCATTGTTTTTAAACAATTGGTTGTTTTTCGTTATTGTTGTTAGTAGTTGAGGTAATTGTTTCGTTGGTAGATAAGTAACAAGTTGGAGAGTCTCCAGCTTGAGGGGGAGTGTTAGAATATAGTATTGCTATTAGTCCCACATTGGTTAATGTAGTCTTATGTTATGATTTCCCATTATATAAGTAAGAGTTGATTGTGTTAGGGTTAGTGAACACAACACCCTATACACTTTTTCTTCTTTCTCTAACAACACTCCCCAATAGAAGTAATAGACCAAAAAAGGGTAAATTAAGGTTTATGCTCCATAGTTCAGCAATTTATAATTAAATTTCTCATGCCTCACAAAGTGTGATAGTCAGACCCGTTGCGGTTCTATGCTGCTTTAGACTTTTTTCATAGGAAATGATACTCAATAAACTAGAGTGTGAGAGGCTTTAAGTAAAGAGTGAACATGTTAGTCTTAGGCTCCGTTTGTTTCGATGTAAAATGTTTTACAATGTAAAATATTTTTTATGTAAAATGTTTTTTCAGAAAACAAACTTCAAATTTTTATTTTTCGGTGTTTGGTTGGCACTTGAAAATATTTTCAGAAATCAACAAAATAGTGTAGAGAGAGGGAGGGGGACTTAAACGGTGGAGAGATCTGGAAATATTGGAATTGAACGTGGATCAAGAATGACGATCGAGAAAACTGAGCAGTGAGAATTGCAGTATAAGGCAGTAAGTTCATTTCGGAAAATAACTTACGGAATATTTAAGAGTAAGTCATTTTCATCCAATTGATGAAAAATATTTTACATGTAAAATGTTTTTCTAACATTTTACACAACCAAACACCAGAAAATAGGTAACACATTTTACCGGAAAATATTTTACGCCCAAACAAACGGAGCCTTAGTTTTCTTTCATTTGGGAACTTCAATTTGGTAAGAACTAATTTTTTTTGTTCCATTTTTTTGTTCTCCCAAACTTTGATGCCTCTCTCTAGTTTTTCTTTCTTCCTCCTTATTTGATGTTTTAACTTTTAAACTAGAATATAGTTTATCCAAAAACTTAGTTGTCATGTAGCAATTATCTTAAACCAAAAAATTAGCGGCTTCAATTCAGTTTATACCACAAGTTTGCAAGTGTCACATCTTGAAATAAGGGGGTGAAAGTTAAACTAGGTCTAACCAATGGGGACACTAATTAATTTCCCCACGGGGCTCCAATTCCATTGAAAGAGATCCTTGAGACAAGGACATATTCAATTTCTACCATGAATCTCGAGCACCAAAAAAGAAGCTAGGGTTTTCCCATAGTTTAGGCAGACCGAGCTCCAAGAAAGGGGAGAACCTGTTCCAAGTGATAGAAAGGGAGAACCTGTTCAGAAATCACTTGGAACGATAACGGGGAAAGCCCTATCTTTCTCGATTATATTCAGACATGCAAAAGGAGTGAAGACCAAAGAGGTGAAATTGAACAATCAGAACCTTAACAACAGTTTGGCTGAACCATGAGATAAGACCATATTTGTTGAGATAACCAGCCATTGCAATGAGTGCAGCAAACCATGTGAGAGTATCCCAAGCAACCGATTCGGCTAAGCATTCCTTCCAAGTGACAACCCCTGTTATTAGGAGAACAGCTAAACCAAGGATGGCAGCAGTAACCGCATCCACATTCAGCACGCCCCCGAATACCCATAGTCCAACCTGATACAAAGGAGAATAGGATACAAAGGAGAATAGGACAGGTGAGTAAGAACAGAATAAGGAATTCCCTAAGATGTGCATGCATATTAAAAAATGTCACGCCAGCAGATGCATGTCCACTCAATTTGACTACACCAGAAGTGACTGGACAGGAGACATTTGGTCCAAAGTCCTAAAACCGCCTCGGCCAACTTATTTGTCAATGTGAGTAAGCAAAATCAATGGAAATAGAAGTGGGTAAGACAACCCAACAGTAGGTGTATTTTCAAGAAACTTCATGGAAACCAAATCTACCAAAAACTAATGTTTGCAAAACTTTGAAACGAGCGCAAGAGTGATTACCACATGCGCAGGTTGTGAGACTTGTGACATGTCAAACACATAAAGCGCAGGTTGTGAGACTTGTGACATGTCAAACACATAAAGTCCTTAGGGACAGGGATCTAGGCAACCAATTCCAAGAATCTGTTAATTAGATATGTCAGATATGTCATCACAAGGTAAATACAAAAGATAAAAGAGGTACCAAAATACAACAGGAAGTTAAACCAAGTAAACACTAAAAGAAAACATTTGCTTAAACCATCCATTCTACAAGGATAAATGGCTCTTAAACTTGACAGATAACATCTTACACCAGTTCTTTGGAAAACATATTTTCTCAAGTTAGTAGCTTCTGGCGACCTAAAAGATAAACCAATGATGCTTTTCCTGGTGGTCAGCTCCAAATGCTTTCAAAATATTGATTCAAATGGGAAATTGTTGGCACAAAATTTAAAATAAAACCTAAAAATATCTTGAAAAATCTGCAGCCCATGAAAAGAACAAGAAGACAGGCTGCATTGACACTAAATAACAGATCGACCAGAAAAGGCACTATTAAAATTTGCGACACCACTGTCACTAGGACTGCAGGACTAAGGAAAAAAATTGGGTTAAGATAAAAATCCTGAGTTCCAATAAAAGATGCTCTAACTTGCAAGTTGCAACCACAAAGACATACTTCTGGGCTCCAGCTCATGTGGAAGCATAGAAATCAATGAATCAAAATGAACTCTATGAAGTTATCTCTTGGTGCATTCAAGTAGTATTTCTCTACTTATATTTTTGAAATTGTGTACATATAAATATACCGATTTGATATGCATACAAAGTGCATGAATTACATCTACAACTAATCAATCTCTTTTCAAAAGTGTACTATTTTGTTACAAATTACCTCAAGTTTTAGTAATTCTTAGTCATACATAGTACAGTGGACCTATCTTACTGCATTCTGGCATAACCAACATACTATATTACTATACTAAAATCATCCACGTACACTGGAACAACTACTGCAAATGAGTTCAGTGCTATACGCCCATAACTAGTAATGAATTTTCCTGAAACCTCACTGGTCGTGGCCAAGTCGCCATATATCGTATGAGGGTCTTCCCATTTACACATTGCGACATATCTAATCGAGAAGGACTCCATTAAAGAAGCATGACCAAGTAGGAGTATGACACAAAGAGGAAAGAACTGTGAGCAACACTTTGCACGGTTCAATCAAATTGATTCTTCACAAAGTCGAATTTTCAAGCCATTGTAGTAGCAAGTTTGAAGGACTTGCAACTAGACCTAAACTGTACTTATCATCTTCCCCGTGTTTCACCAAAACACTTTTTCACTTTTAGAACTCTTGGTAACTTGAGGGCAGACCTGGCGCAACGGTAAAATTGCTCCATTGTGACCTGGAGGTCACGGGTTCGAGTAGCGGAAATAGCCTCTCTGCTTGCAGGGATAAGGCTACGTAAATCAACCCTTTCCCAGACCCCGAAATGTTGGGAGCCTCGTGCCATTTAGAACTCTTGGTAACTTCATATAAATAGCAAGTAGATTGAACAGTTGAGTTTCATGAAATTAATCTCAGTTTCAAGAAATCAACACATAGCGAGTCTTAAATCAGAAAAAGAAAAAGAAAAAAATGAAAGAAAGCGTGATTATAATTATTAGAAGTATTTAAACCTAGGTCGCATAATCCTCCAGTAGGACTCCTCAAACATTGTGATAAATCCTTACTATTGCGAATTTCAGTAGTTTTGAGATATTTTTGAAAGACACGGACACCAATGACTCCAAGATAACACAATACTCGCAGCCTCCCTCATCTAGAGTTCACGCCCTCTGGGAGGTAAATAACACCCGTAAACAAGGTAGAAAATATACATAAAGTAAATCTAGTATAAATGAGTACTCTCTATAAATATTCTTATCGCTTCATCTCTCCTTCCAAAGCCACGTAAAGCGCTCCATGTAGAGTTTGAATGAGCCACTCTCCAAGTATTAATCTCAAGGAAGTATTTATCTTTGAATAAATACCCGCATAAATTATAGAACAACAGCTTTCATGCTCTTGCTAATGCATTTTGCCCCTTAGATTACAACTGATAAGATGAAAACAAATGCTATCCCTAACTACGACCAATTTAACTAATTCGGGCTAGCTCAGTTGGACTGGACAGGCATTCGAATCTTCCCACCTATATATAGGTGTTCTTCCCTTTCTATTTGTTGGGATTATTTCTTCCCCTAATGGAGCTTGTAGTTGGGTTGAGCATAGTGATTGCGGTCCCATCGATGGGCTTATTTATGGTGTTGATTGAATTGTTGAACTTGGTAATCTCGTGGACTTTCACACAATTGTTGTAGTGTCCCACTATGCAATTCATTCATACATGATGTAATGATCTGTCCTATCCAATATCCGTGGACCCAAAAAAAAAAAAAAGCGAGACCAATTTGAAATTAAAGTTCTATATCATACCGTAAGAACCAGAGTTGCAGCCATTATGATCTCATTCCTCGACATGGGTCCCATACTCTTCAAATTCTCCCTCGCCAACTTGGGTGCATCGGGGCTACTCTTCACAGACGGCGGATAAATCACGTACAAAATCAACGGCACCACAATCAAGGACACCAAACCCGGCACAATCGCCGCCTTGGCCCAATCCATCCACCCGATCGTCTGCCCAATCGCACTAAACGCCAAGTTCGCACTCAACGGGTTTGCCGCCATCGCCGTTAAAAACATCGAGCTGGAAATCACCGACGTCTGGAAGCACGTTAGCATCAGCCACGACCCCAGCTTGTGCTCCGTCCCGTCGCCGACGTTGCTCCCGCAAGCGACGCAGAGGGATTTGACCAAGGGGAGGAAGATGCCGCCGGCGCGGGCGGAGACGGAGGGGATGGCTGGGGACAATAGGGCTTCGCTGAATACTAAGCTGTAACCGAGGCCGAGGGAGGAGGAGCCGAAGAGGGAGACGAACTGGTAGGCGACGCGGTTGCCGAGGCCGGTCTTGATGAAGCCGCGGGCGAAGAAGAAGGCGAGGGCGATGAGCCAGGGGATGGGGTCGCCGAAGGCGGAGAAGGCGGCGGCGAAGGGGAGGGTCTTGGTGAGGACGGCGGCGCCGAGGCCGAGGAGGGCCACGGCGCCGAGGGGGAGGGGCTGGGTTATGATTCCGACGATGGTGGCTAAGAATATAGACAGTAATTGCCAGGCGATTTTGGTGACGCCGGCGGGGGGAGGGATGAACCAGAGGATGACGCCCGTGGCGAGGGAGGCGATGAGGGGCGTCATGGAGGCGCCCTGCCATGGCTGCGGTGGTGGCGGAGCCGGGACGGCGGACGGCGTGGAGGCGGCGGAGGGAATTAAGTGGAAAGAAGACTTCTCGACTGAGAAGTTATTATTATTACTGAGAGAGAATGGTTTGGAGTGGATTTTGAGGTGATGGGGGTTGAATTTGAGGTTTAGTAACGGAGGTGATTTGGCGGCGGAGAAAGAAGACTTCTTGAGAGGGCGGAACCCTAGGTTTAAGGCGGAGGTGAGGGGGAGGGACGCCATCGCTGAGGTGGCGTTTTTTTTTGAGAGAGAGAGAGAGAGAGAGAGAGAGAGAAATGGAGGGAAGAGTAGTGAGAGAGAGTGAGATTTGTGGTGCAGAGAGCGATTGGTGGGGGAGATGATGTGAGGGACAATGATTGGGATTCTGAGGTGATGTGAGGGGTGTTTTGGGTATTTGAAGATTTAAGGGGCGGATCTGGGCCGTTGAAGTTTGATCGGACGGGGGGGTGGGAAGTTGGAATATACGATACGTGGGGCCCAGGTTTGCGTTGTAAACTCCGCCGTGATTTGTTGTTATTGCCGCCGGGAGAAATGTTGGTGTGTTGGGAAAAATTATTACGTGCTCCTGACTCCAGAGGGTGCGGCTCTACAATCAAATGCAGAGAGTAACTGACAGGGGCGCTCAGGCGACTTTACATGAGAACGCACTAAAAATCCGTATTTCTTTTATAATTGTATTTTTTTTAATATTATCAACACTGAATGTAAAAAATTACGTATATGTTCGGTTTGGATTTTGAGAGTTTTTTTAGAGTATTGAGTGGATAAACACATATATAGAGAGAAATTCTATTGGAGACCGTGCCCTAAAATAGCTCAAGTAAACAAAATAAACTAGAACTAATAAAATTTCATCCAAATTCTGGAGTTGCCGCTGATAATTGAGCTGCTCACAACTCATAAGCGCCTTGCAGATCGGCTTGTTAATGCTCAGTTCGACTCGACTTGGCTCTTCTCTTTCAATAATCAATCCAAGTCCGAGTTTTAGGCTTATTTTATAAATGAGCCAAATTCAACACTCAAAAGGTCGGCACGTTGTATAGACTTAGTTCGTTCAAAAAGGCTCGTTAACTAAATTAATTGGACTGGGCTCATTTTATAATCGAATTGAGCTCGAGCTTGAATTTTAGGCTCGTTTAGTAAATGAGTTGAGTTCGAAAATGTAACGATCCGCGTCAGTTGGCCTGCTTAACTCTTAGTCTAACCTCATGGCTTAAAAGGTTAACTTCAAGTTAATAATAATTAGTTGACTTTTACTTTATATTTCACATCTTTTTCCACTTTTTTTCCTCACGTGGGACTCTATTCCGAGGTGGGTACTCACATAAAATCACAAAGCTCGGCTCACTTGTTTTGGTTCAACTGGACATCAAAGTTTCAAAACCTAAGCTGATTTTTTTTTTTTTTTGATTTTTTTTTATCTAATGTAGAATTTAGTTTCTCGTAGATATTTTATGTATCAGATCATTAGTATGAGGTTAAAATTCACTTGAAATGGTGAGTACACAGATGTGTATATAGCTTATAAATTAGGCCCAATAATTTTTTAATTAAAATATGAACTTTATTTTTTATAGCGTTTTGTCTCAAAAATGTGTTCTATATTTTTGCGACCGCTTAATTAAAATCTTGAGACTCTTAGAGCATCTCTAGTGGGAGCTATAAAGAGTTCGTTAGTGTAAGAAATTATCAGTTTTTTTTGCAATTAACTAAAGATGTGTATAAAATATACCTTCTAGTGTGTTCAGGGCCGGCCCAATGGAGAGGCCCAAGAGGCCGCCCCCTTGGACCTCCACATTTTCGGTAAAAAATGGGGCACTCCTATCTAGATAAGTATATATATTTTCTATGTACAAACTCCTTTGGTGGTTCAATGGTAAAGTCTTCCACATAAAATGTTTAGGATCAAATCTTGGTAGAGTATTTTTTTGAAGTATCTTTTTGCAGAAAAAAATTTCTTCTATCATATGAATTAGGACTGAGTCCACCGAATATTATTGCAACGGCACAATCCACTAAGGCCAAAATATTTACCATGTTAAATAATATGAATGAAAATTATATATAGATAAGTATTTCTATTTATTGTTTTTCAATTAGAACTCCTTGGCCTAGAGCATCTAACTACCTTGGGCCGGCCCTAAGTGGGTTTGGTAAAGCAATACTAACTGTGCGAGAAGCAATACTAACTGTAATCACACCTCTAGTGAGAAAGAGAGAAGAGAGAGAGACACACAAGAAATGGGTGAGAGGGAGGAAAGAGCCAAAGTGAGGAGAGAGAAACAACCGGTTTGTGGTCCACATTACAAATTGTGGTGAGAAAACACTAGTAGTATAAAGCATCACGAGTCGGTGTTCTCGGAGCATTAGATTTGAACCGGAGAGGACGTGAAGATGAGGTGTACGATGATAGGGAGTAATGTGGGACGTGGCGAACTGTGAATGGATGGGAAGTTGGAAGTCGGCGGTTGGTGGGTGACCAGGAAGAAAAATCAAAAGTGAGAGGAAAATGACGAAAGTGGGGCTTTCGGAGGGAGGGTGACCACTGACTACACAATTATAAATTAACATGGGCAACTGAACAGTGTGAGGACGAGGTGGTTCTCATACCAGCTAGAATACTGAACTCTTACTGACATGATACATATCGGTACCGGTGCGATACTGGATACTGTTTCAAATTTATCGTTATTAGTATTATTTTTTCACATAAAAGAATTTATAATATAATATACTCATTTATTATAAATAATAATAATTTGGTATTTGTTCAGTATCATCTAGTACTGCCCGGTATTGTCCGGTATTTGAAAAAAAAGTAGTTCGATACCGTCCAGTATTAGCTAGTAACCGCCATTACCGACCAGTATTTGAGCCATAACAAAATTAAATATGTAAGATAACGAATTTGGACAATACTGATATGTACCGGCCAGTACAATACAAGATTCACAGCCATTGGTTGAATCCGGCTAAAGTAGTGAAGGGAATGGCACCTTGCCCCACAAGTGCCTCTTTTTTATAAGACCATAGGACATGATAATTATTAGTTGTTTGAGCTAATTTTTACCGGGAATACTAGAAAAATTAAAAAATTAATAACGGTTTGAATTATTTGTATGAAAAACGAAAGTGGGTGCCGCACGCCTATCTGTGCACCATCGGTGCAATCCGTTGATACCCATAGAGTTATAATTTTAGAGTGTATTTCTATATTCACTGTTAACTGTGCTATCAATACTCCTTTTTTGGAACAACGGCATCAATACTCTGATTCACTTATTAATGGATTCCCACATACTTCGATACCTTTTTACATATTTCATTGTGCTTCTTCAGCCTTATTGGCAGCTTAGTGAACTATTTTTTAGCATTTTTTTAAATTTTAAATGCACACGAAAGTATAGTAACCGAAAGAAGTTTTTCTTTTAATCGGTGAAAGTTAGTATTAGTAGAATAGTTTGATTAACATGTTGAAAGATGAGTTAATTTTTGGCTAACCTCCATTGATATATATAATATGGGGAAAAACAAAATAAAATTGAGTTAAACTCCTATCCTCCCAACGTTAAAACCAACCTGGTTTGGATGTGTGATTTGATTTTTTAGCATTTTTAAAATTTTAAATGCACATGAAAGTATAGTAACCGAAAGAAGTTTTTCTTTTAATCGGTGAAAGTTAATATTAGTAGAATAGTTTGATCAACATGTTGAAAGATGAGTTAATTTCCGGCTAACCTCCACTGATATTTATAATATAGGCAAAAACAAAATAAAATTGAGTTGAACTCCTATCATCCCCACGTTAAAACCAACCTGGTTTGGATGTGTGCTTTGATTTGGTGAGTTTGGGCCACCAGCGAATGTACCCAAATAGTGCAGGCCACAAAGGTTCAAGAAATAATTGGTCTGGTCCCGATCCAAATCGCTGTCAACCAACGATTACAACCTTCAAGGTTAGACACAACTATTTTTAGTTTAAGGGAAATTTATATAAATGGTCATTCTAGTTTCATTCGAGTTTTATTTTTGTCCTTCAAGTATCAATTACAACTCGTTAACCTTCAAGTTTGGTTTTCGTACCAAATTGGTTCAATTGATAACTTCTATTAGCCAAACTGCATGAAAAAAAAATCAAATTGATGGCAGTTTGGACGTTGCAATTCATACTAAGTTGATTCAATTGATAATATATGTCCTCAATCTGATTTTTTTCTGTCAAATTTGGTTGACAGACGTTATTAATTAGACCAACTTGGTACGAAAACCAAATTGATACTTAGAGGACGAAAATGAGGTCGAGTGAAATTAGAAGGGCCATTTCTATAAATTTCTCTTAGTTTAATGGCATGTTGATACCTAAAGTCTAAATTAGTATTATTGATTAGTAACATTTAACACATAAGCGCTAACTACGGGGGATTTTAGACAAAATTAACTACTTCTTTCCTATCCTAACAAATTAATTACTACTCCCCCTGTCCCAATTTGTTGTGCCTATATTGATTTTTCCAAAATTTAAGGAAATCATAATTACATTGATATTGTCAATTTTACCATTTACCCCTTTGACAAAATATTATAATTTTGTAAAATATAAAAATAATTGAACCCAAATTATGGTATTGGAGCCACATCCACAAGTAATGGTCTTGTTATGTCAAATCAAGTTTAAATTTTGAATATGAGAGGGAGAAAATGAGGGGTAAAATAGTAATATGAACATTCAAAAATGAAAAAATTTGAAACAAACACATTATTTTGGGACATCTCAAAAAGAAATAAGGGCATAACAAAGTGGAACGGACGGAATACTTTTTTAAAATAGAACTTTGCAGCTATGATTGTTCAAGTAATTATGCTCTGTTTGGATAGGAACTTGGAAAAAAATTTCTAACTCAAAAAATAATCATTACTTATATTTTCAATTATTACTCTCATTTCTCTCTCCACTTCAATCATTATTCTCATTTATCTGTCTATCTTTCTTCAATCATTACTTTTATCTCCAATATTAGTCTATTTCTCTCTACACTCATTATCCCAAAAATCAAACTCAAAAATTCTAAAAATCCATCAAAACACAACATAAAAGAACCATGGAGATCTTCTGACTCATGGGCTATTCGTCTTTCCTTAAAATTGCACTTCTATAATTTTGCTTCTCGGTACCGCGATTACTGTAGGTAAAAATAGCACCCCGAACATCGTACCAAAACCTAAACTCTCATCCCTAATTGTGCAAGAAGACATCTTCAATTCGTCCCATAGTTCTAGTCCTTCGTTAAGAATCAAATTCTTTAAGAAGACATCTTCGATTCATCATTACATTCAAAAAGTACAAATTTACAAAATTATCATTTCACTACAACACAAAAGGGATATAGAGAGAATTCAATTTCTTTGCCGAACCACCTAATTTCCTCGCAAAATGTATTAGCGAGGAAATTTTTCCTCACTAGTTTTCTTCGCCAAAAGATCGTCGCAAAAGGTATTTGCGAAGAAAATATATATTTCCTCGCTTATTCTGACACAATTGGTGAGGAAATTTTTCCTCGCAAATACCATTCATTGTCAATTCTGCCATTTTATTGCAAAGGGCTACGAATTTACTAATGGGCAAGGAAATTGTTCCTCGCTAAATATAGTTTTGGCAACAGAATTATTTTCCTCACTAAAAAATTTGAAATCCAAAAAGGACAGTTTTTTCGCATCTATTGCAGCTACCAACACTTGAACCTTGGACGTCTATTATAGGAGGCAAAACACTTACCAAATACACTACGTTGCACTTCTGATGAAAATGAAGAACTTTTTGGTATATATCATAATTTTAGCATGTCTTTCACCTCTCCAACTTACTTTCTTCAACATTAGTTATGATCTTCCGACTTTTTGCAAATTCGTAACACAAGTTTAATTTCTTTCTTTTTTCAACATTGATTTTGAACTTTATTTGAAAAAGTTTAATTTTTTGCTAGCACAAGAATTTTTTGGGTTTTTTTTTTTCCCCTTCGTTAATCCTAATCGATACTATCCTAGGGGACTTGAGGAAGGGGATGAGGTTTACAGGGATCGAACCCTGCCTATGTACATTTGAATAAGTAAAGAAGGCCAATTGCCCTCCACTCCACTTGCATAATTTTTTTGGTTGAAACATGTTATATTGGTAACTAACAGCAACTTTTGAAGGGCTAATAATAGGTTTTATTATTGTAATTATTTGATGGGATTATCCTAAATTTTATGGAATGAGTTTTTTGTCGTCATAAGCTCAATATATATTTTATTACGCATCACATTATGAATGACAGGAGGGCATCTGTGTCATTAATTTTTAAGAGTGAGTTTGGGCTTCTTCTTTTTTGCCAAATACAAAGGGTAATATAGATTCATAGCTTTTATTTTAAAAGCTTTTTTTCCATCATTGCTATAATAACAATATGAGCAAAATTTATAAATATTCAGATAAGATCATCCAAAAAGCACTGAAGACAATACATTTAAAAAAATTTAATCTTTAACAAATTTTTAAAATTTTCAATTGCCCTATATCTCTCAGACACACAATATTAATATGTATATATAAAAATATGCATGATACTTTCAAATTTGCATTTGAAATTAATATTTAACATAATTATATGTTACAAAGGAATGCCATTAGAATCACTTAAGTTGGTTTGAATAAAAATCAACAACGGTTTACCAAAAAAAAAAAAAATTCTACGTAAATGCATAATAGATATGAAATTGTATTCCTGGATAGCAGTAATGTAGATGTTTTGAACATAAATTTGTGGTGATCTAATTTCGAGATATTTTCAATACGACATCACTTCAAGATGTTTTTAACTTTGTCTTTTATTGAGTTTTTCATTACTATGGGATAAATCATTAATATCTACACTTCAAGATACTCAACTACTATGAGATAACATTTTTTCAGCCTATCTTTAAAAAAAATTTATTGAAACAATAAATTTTATGACAATTTGAATAAATTGACATTGTCATTAATTAATTTAAAATGAAAAAGGTGAATGCATAAAATTAGTGAAATATATCATTCATTAGTAATTAGAATAAGAAAAGTGACGAAATATTTTTTTCCCATTTATCACCTTTTTATATTTTAATAAATTTGATGATGGTATTGAATTATGTAGTTTATTACGTCTTTACCATCATGATATTACAATACATATAAATATAATTAACAATGACATATATGTTAAAAATTAATGAGTCGTAAAAGAGGTGACGAAATATTTTCTCGCCAAATGTAATCTTTTGGCGAGGAAATCCGTTCTCCCTTGCTAGAAAATGCCCTTTGGAGAGGAAATTTATTTTTCCTCACTAGCTAAAAAGGGCCTTTTGGCTAGAAAATCTGTTTTCTCGCTAGAAAAGGCTACGAAATTGAACTTCCTCATAAATAATGTACTTTTAGCAACGAAATTCATTTTCCTCGCCATAACCCTATCGTGTTGTAGTGTTTATTTTTAAAATGTGATTTATTACTCCACTTTGAAGAGCAAGGACACGCGAATTGAAAACAATGAAAAGAAAATCTCTAAACCTTTTTCATTGATTTGATATTGAACATCTATTAATTATGGGGCACCAAAAAATAAAAACTATTGAACTAAATTGCGGAACCAAGTACATGTTTATGCTTGTGCAACTACTTAACAATTATTGCACAACTAACAACTATTATAAGAGAAAAATAAATTATATAATGCATTGATATAGTGTTTGGATTTCCAAATAGTTCCGGTACTCTTTCAATAGGACAATTTGTCATCTTTTCCATATTTACTAATACCAGTTTTTTGCCTTTTCATTTAATATGGTACTCCCAGTAGTGTTAGTACTATGCCCGTGTGATGTTTGCCTTTTCATTTTAATATAGTACTCCTAGTACAGGTATATGTTTGCGTTTCACATTTTCATTGAATTGAAGGACACAAATGACTCGGCCGTCACAAACTGTTTTGTGTTAATAATTTTAGAAATTTTAATTCATTTTAGATTTCACAAACTTATTCCAGTTACTGAACAATTTTCTAGGGCGTTACATTTTGTGAGCTACTCTGGCTCTGTTTGGTTTGAATTTTGTTATTTTTATCTATCTTTTTGTATTTATCTTTTCTCCAACTTATGGGATTAGAGTTTATCCCTTTTGTGTATTTATACCAAAAACGTTTTTTTTTTTTTGACAAAAAGGAGGAGATTTTATTAATCTGAGAGGCGGAAAAACGCCTAAACATCAGAGAGAGAGGAACCCCATAGGGGCAAGGTAGTTGTCTACAGACCGGACAAACTACAAGAAAGGGCTTTCTTTGCACAAGCATGTGCAGCCCTATTACAATCACGTTTGACAAAACTAAAATCACACAACTGAAACGAATCCTTCAATGCTAAACAATCTTGTATCAAAAACGTTAGTGAATGAAAAACTTATTTCTTCTCTCAACTTTACAGATTTTGAAGTAGAATTTAAAATAATTAGTGGAGAAATATAGATAACGAAATAAGAATTACTATAATTATAGAGAATCATGATTAAGAACTGTCTGCAGGAAGTGGTTGGTTTTGGAGGCCACAAGGGAGCACCATCTCTATGTTTGCAATGGAATCGGCTCCTATTTAATAGAGGTTTTCCCCAGCCCCCTCCTAGTTGCCTTTTTATGGTTCTATCTCATGCCCAAAACAATGATTGAAACTATTAATATTGTAGATCTCGTTGAGAACTTTAACATAATCAAAAATTACGTTGACCATATATCGATCGATACCCGATTGGCACACGTTTTATATCGAAAACACCCAAACACATTTGATCGGCAGACGTTTATATCGATACCCAATTTAACGTTCGACAAGGGAGTGTATTTTGGCTTGGCACGGAGATTGGAAACAGAAAATTTGAAGCCAAACGCAACCCGACTCCAGTTCTCCACTCAACAATGTTCAGAACAACAATGGCCACCCTCTCTCACCTCTCCACCGCTCTCTCTCTCCAAAACACTAACTCCCTCAAACTCTTCCTCCCTCTCTCTCTTCTTCCCAAACCCCTCCTCTTTCGACCCTCCAATTCCAGATTCTTCGAGGCCCGACGTCTCTCTCCCCCCCCAGCGGTGCTCGACACCTCACGCACTCTGACCTCCATTGATGACCTCGACGCTCGCTATCTATCCTGTTCGATGCCCGACAAGCGGCTGAAGGTCGCGGTTCTTCTTAGCGGCGGCGTCGATAGCAGTGTCGCACTCCGCCTCCTCCGCGCCGCAGGGCATTCCTGCACCGCTTTCTATCTCAAAATCTGGTTCCAGGTACCTCAAATTCTTCGTTCATAGCAATTATATAATTTGAAGATTTCATTTTTAGTAACCCCAAGGGGTTTGGCCGGGTGGAACCTGTGGCTAGAGGTGTCAAATGGGCCGGCACGGGCATGACACTGGCACGGGGTGTCACGGCACGTCACAAGCACGGTCTTGGCCTGGCACGGCACGACACGGCACGGTTTTAGTGGGCTGGGGGCACGACATGAGCACGGGATTGGGCGGCACGGCACGACACGACACGGTCGTAAACGGGCACGGGCACGGAAAGTGGACAGGAACGGCACGGCACGACATGGCACACAATTACTTCTATTGATAAATTAACAAAAAATATCATCCTTATATTCTAATCACACAATTTTGAGGGGACCTTTCTTCATAACTTTTACAAACAAAACCTAAAATATATTAGAAACAATGAGATAATAGGGAGGTGTGCAGGGCCCGGCCCCCGCAGCGCCCTGAGTGGAACTGAAGGGCCTGCCTCAAGAGGTCGCATAGTCAAATCACGAAGGCCACGAACCTGCCGGCATCCAAGTTTGTAGTTTTTTTGGGTTTACATTGTGTGTGTGCAGTATGATTGGTATCAATTTATACCTTGGAATGCAAGGCTAGTTAACTTAAAAAGAGAGAGTGTGAAATTGGAGCTACTCGTCACTCGTGTGTAGAGGGGTAAACTGGGCCGCTCCTGTGCGGGCATGATACGTTTAGAAGTCAGCATGACACGTCACAGCATGGTATGGGCCCGCATAGCACGAACAGGTAAATAGGTGGAATTGGGCTGTCATTCTGGAGCACGCAAGATGGCAAAGTATGAGCACACGCAAGACACGAAAACGGCATGAGCCTGATGTATTCATTTCTATGATAATTGTTCATGTAGAATGTATTGGATAACTTGAGGAGTTTTGAACCACCGAGGCACCGATTCTTTTACTTCTTTTATTATTTTCTTTGTTTGAGCCAGTGGTGTTCCTGAATTTTTATGGCTACTGGTCCTATATTGATGAACTTTATGCACTCTATAGTATGGTGAGTCTCTTCACTGCATTTGAACAATTGGGAAAAAATTTAGACACCCAGCGCAGTTGGTTCTAAACTTTCTTTTTCTTATAGGAAGACTTTGAAAACTTTTGGTCTGAATGCCCATGGGAAGAGGATTTGAAGTATGCAAAAGCTGTCTGCAATCAGGTGCTTTCGTCTTTTTTATGTTCGATGTTTTCAGCAGTTAATTTTCTTTGTGAAAAAGGATTGAATTGGATTGAAAATCTGAATTCAAGCTACAAACGTCTCTCCGAAGATATCCTTTTAATCTTCCCATTTAGGTGCAGTTTGATACTTTGATCTTTGATCTTTGTGATTTTGTTTTGAATTGACTCCGACCTTTTCTGCTTGTAGTTGTTTAACTTTGTTTACATTCAGTCGATTGCATTATCTGATATATCATTGTTTAGTTACTCGTGCCACTAGGAAAGGTCATTATTCTGGTTGGAGTGTTGCATTTGGCTCTTTAGTTATTATTGGCTTATTGGTGTGGTATGATTATCCTGGGTATTATGGTCATTCTCTTGTTGAATGATGTAATAATAAAAGTGCATGTGCTGTAGATGGGTGAACTATGATCCTACTTTCTTTCACTGTATTCCTTCTTTCCCTCTTCTTTCCTCTTCCTCTTCTTCTCTCGAACTCTAACTTCGTATTTGATAAATAACTCTTCCCGCTAAAGTACACAATGATTTCAGGTGGATGTACCATTGGAAGTTGTGCATTTGACAGATGAATACTGGAACAATGTGGTATGTAAAAGTTTTGCTTCTGCTTTTTACTGCCTCCTACTTCAATTTTAAAAAAGCTTTGTCATTTGTCAACACCGCTTTCTGTTTACCACTATGAAATCAAAACTTATGGGTCCATATTTCAGGTTTCCTACATTGTTGAGGAGTATCGGTGTGGCCGTACTCCTAACCCGGATGTTCTTTGCAATACAAGGATTAAGTTCGGTATGTAATGTTGGCTATGAAGCTATATTGATCTCACATAGGTTTCAATATTTTCTTGAAATTTTATATGGAGACGAACAAGGAAGCTATAAGTCAGATCAAGTATCTTTTTAATTCCCGTGCTAGAACCTTTGATTTCCAGGTGCATTCATGGATGCTATTAGTGGGATGGCATTTGACTATGTTGCTTCTGGACATTATGCAAACATTATTCACTCGCCTACAGACCAAATGAATAAGCCTTCAGTTTTGGAACTTTCAAATGACATGGTATCTATGTGAGATAATTGTTCTCGATTCTCTTTGTTTAAGCAATGCTAGTAGTTCTTCATAACTTTCTTTTTTGTTTATAACTCAAAACAATAAACTTGTTAGGGGTTGATGTTTTTTACCTTTTTTTGGTAAAAAGGTAAAATTACTGGACAATCCCTCAGGTTTCTTTAGTTTATTTTCGGGAAATTGAGAAATTTATTGAACAAGCAGACGTCTACAATGATGCTTTTATAGATAACCTCTTAGAGTTGTCGGCCAAAGGTTATCATAGAAGTTTGAATTGGGTCAATACTTTTCAAGTTTTATACAAGAAGAGTACATCATACTTATAAAATAACATATTAGATCTTCTGACAAAAAGAGAGGAAAAACTACAATATTTGACAGTCTGTCTCTCTCCTAGTTTCACGTGGGATTCTCCTTCTTTTTTTGACCACTGATGTCCTCTGCTGAAATTCATGGCAATGAAACTTCTTAACACCCTTTCAAATCACTTCCTTGGTTTTTCCCTTATCCACTGTGACAATTGTTCCCCAATCCCTCCCATTGTCTTCTCTTTACAAATGTTTCACCAATTCCTCTCTCTCTCTCTCTCTCTCTATACAGCCCCGCCCCCCCTCCCACCGCCTCTTCAAAACCTTAGAATAGAGTTGGAATTATTGGTAAGTTGCTCTTGATGATTAGAGGTATCCGTATCCTCTAATAGCCTTTGCTTTCATTATTGTTGTCATACATCTTGTACAATGTACACCTTTCACTTGAATCTCATATGCTAAGTGGCGCAGTTGTTCTTCTTGCTTTATATCAACAAAGTCTTGTCGTCAACTCACCACTATCTTGTCCTCAATTGGAGTGGCTTCTCAAGTATTCATTTATTGCTGTTTTTCTCATCCACTTCTTTTTGCTGCCCATACAATTGCCTCAGCCTCCTCATTATGAAGCATTAAACGTGTTTACCTTCACAGCACTGTTACACTATTTTCCCTCCATTTTTTGTGCATGATGCCTTGGGTTGAGTTCCAGTTTATGAAAACTTTTTCATGACATCAGTGCCTCTCTAGTTCTGCTGGTAATATCGTCTTAGTGCTTGTCCCCCTCCTTAGGACGTGTCATTCAGTATGACATGAAAGTACTTGGGTGCATTTTGCAATTAATTGTTCCATTGGGCACCTATATTTCATAAAGCTGTATGTTTTGCATTTTGTGGATCTAAAGCCCATTGGCAGTGGGTTCTGAGTTTCTGCTGCAAGGAGCCATGTGGGTAACACGTGCTACGTTACTAGTTGACTACGCTGGGTTGCTTCAAGGAACACTTGTTTGGGTAGCCAAGACAAAACTGCTTAGTGGGTTGATTGAAGGGTCGAAACCTCACATAGGCCACAACTAGGTGCCCTTAGAACATTACAGGCACGGATCTCTAGCATTAAAACAATCTAGGGAGCCAGTGGTGAAGTGGGTGGGGATACATGCGATACTTAAAGAGGCTGAAGTTCTAGACACCCTTTTCACCCAAAAGCAAGGGTTTAACTCACTCTATGATCACTATGGAGAAGGGATGACATCCTTTATTCTATTTTTTTCTGTTCCTCTACCCGCCATCTTTGCATGTTTCTGATTTGTGTACAAAACGCCCCCCTCAGAACACATGGACTCCATAAATTGCAACTGTATTTTAACATAAAATACTCTTTCTCGGTTTTCTTATTTAGAGGTAAATGCAACAATGGCTGGAAGACCTCCATTTTTGACAGCTGAAATGTAACTCAACCAGCTGGAATATTTTTTGGAAACTCTACCTTTTGCCCTTCCAAATTTGCATTACCTTAAGTTCACTTCAGATTACAATGAGCTTAGAGCATAGAAATCATGTATTTATTGTCGTGTAATGTTGATCTGTATAATATGTTTGCCAGCAGTTTTGGGACTATACCTTGTTATACATCTGCTTTTCACTTTTCAGGTCAAGGATCAAACATACTTCCTTTCACATCTCTCACAATCTCAACTTAAACGACTGATTTTCCCTCTTGGATGTATTCCAAAGGTTAGTCGATACCAGTTCCATTGGCACGCAAGTATTTTACGTTATGAATGTGGTTTTGTCACATCATAGTATTAAGTTGGTATGCATCGTGTTGTGTGTATATTTGCTATGTGTTTTAGTTCTTAAAGGTATACCGGTTGCTTCTTCTTCATTGTTTCTCGACAGTAAATTGAACTTGATTGAGATGATTTATGTATAGGTATCCGTATGCTGGAAGAACTCTGACCCGCATCTTTCCTTTTGATTTATTATATTCTGATATTATCTCTCCCAAATCATCTGCAGGATGAAGTCCGTAAACTTGCAGAAAAACTTGATTTGCCTAACAAAGACCGAAAGGATTCTCAGGGAATATGCTTCCTTGGAAAGGTATGCCTTCTCTAATGTTTGGCAGATTTATGCCGGAATTGTGAATTTCTGGGACTTGGTAACCTCCGATATTCGTGTGGGTAGAATCCCCTGTATTTAGGAAAATATTTGGTTCTGTCAAATGAATTTACATTTCATTCTGATGTTAGTCTGTGCCAAACATTAGGTTAATCACTCCATTTCCTCTTCATTTTGGTTTCTGTTGTGTTGTTTTATTTCATGAGTTGTAAATTCTCCATCTAAAAAGATAAGTTGCAAGAAATGCTTGCTTCTGTTCCTCAAACATGTTTATGCTGAGTGCTGACAGATCAAGTTCAGTGAATTTGTTGCGAGACACATTGGGGAGATGGAAGGTGTCATGTTGGAAGCGGAGACAGGAGATTTCCTTGGAAAACACCGTGGCTTTTGGTTCTATACAATTGGCCAACGCCAAGGATTACGACTCCCTGGCGGGCCCTGGTAAGCCATTGTGTTGATTACTCGTACAATTGTCAAAGCAAAGACAAATATGAAATAGGCTACTATATGCCATTTTCATATGGGGCAAATAAATGTGGAACTTATGTTTTTGGTCAAGTGAGGGCCAAGGCTTTTGTTGCATTATTTTGGATACTGGACATTTTGTCCTAGCCCTGAGAAATGCATTCTACTATATGAAGTAGGCTACCATATGCCATTTTCGTGTGGGGGTCATAAATGTTGAGCTACTGATTATCAGGAACAAACTGTAATTCTGGGTCAACTGAGGGCTACGGCTTTTTTTTTTTTTGTTGATCCTCGAAACTGCTGCAAAAGGCTACAAAGACAAAGAAGAATAATCAAAAGTTAAGATAGCACAAAGAGCCTCTGGCGGAGAAGAAACCCACTGCTGGGCCAGAATTTGCCTCGAAGCTGAAGCCGCGACTTCATGTGCTGCTTTGTTGGCTGACCGCTGGACCATCTCAGCGAGAGATCACCCAACCGAGCTAATTCCCGAATATCGCAAACCAAAGAGTCCACCTCCAAGGTGGCACCAACTCAGAAACACAAAGAAGAATAGCTTGCTTATTATCCGATTCAACTTCCACACCTTTAAGCCCCAATGCCCTAGCCATCAAGCAAGCCTCGAAGACTTGAAGAAACTGTAGCTGATTTCACCGTGCCATCAACCAGCTTTGCTTCCCAATCTCTCAAAATTACAGCCAATTTTCCATCTCTAAGGCTTGATGAGGGCTACGGCTTTTGTTGCATTATTTTGGATACAGGACATTTTGTCCTAGCCCTGAGAATGCATTCTGCTGTGATGTTCAGAAGCTAAATTGATGAGCAATAGAACTGTGGTTATCACTGTTGGTGAAGCCATATTTAAAACTTTAATGCTTTGTTTGGTTTATGTTTTGAAATTTTTTTTGAAAAATAGTAGGGGTAATAAGTGGAGAGAGATAGAGAGAGAAATGTTGGAAGTAGGGGGAATTTTTTGAAAAATTCTTTTTGAAAATGGAAGAGAACAAGGCATAAAAAACTCATTTTTTCCATACATACGCTTCAATGATTGGTTTCATTCCCAATCTGAAATCTTTTCCTTTCATCCATTACATTTTAGCATCTCATGTAGGTATGTTGTTGAGAAGGATGTTAAAAACAACGTTGTCTTCGTATCAAGAAATTACTTCTCATTGGACAAAAGGAGGCGCTTGTTTCGTGTTGGATCCTTGAAATGGCTTGATGACTCAATTCCTATCCAGATGAGTCAACTCCGGTGCAAGGTAGAGAAATTCAGTTCCTGTACTCTCTCTGCACCCCACCCCCCTTCTCCTCTCTTCTTCTTTCTGACCACTGAGTTTCCTATTTTTTCATATTTGTTTCACGATGAGATACTTTCTACATGTGTTTTTGATGACTAGGAAACATAAGTGGTCATTAACGCATGTGAGGGATAACTAATGAGCGAAACTTTTCAAAGGGTAACTAGAATGTCTATGACAACTTCCCAATGTGGCGTGTCTGTGATATCCTGTACGTTGCTATATACGGCTGAGGTTAGTTCATCGGTTATGACTGACTGAGGTCGAATTACGAAAACATTTCCTTGTCCATGGAAGTCAAAAAATGCTATTGGTTTTTTTCTCTGAATTAATGTGTCGACGTGTGACCATGGTTATGGTGAGAATCTGTTACACCATCAAATGTCTTGAAAATATTTGGGTTTGTGAGATGCTTTTTGGTAGTTCCTTTTTTGGTAAAGAAGAAAAGGAAAACCATAGAGATGGTGTGGTGTTAGTTGATCGAAACAGTGTAGTGCTTATCCCATATCACATCATAATCTTGCCTGCATCTGCACACAGTGTTTCCCGTTTTGGTGTTTGAGAGCTAAGAGCTTAAGCCTGTTTGCTATCACTTTCATTTTCTGGTTTCAAATTTTGACAATTTGTAGAAGACTTGTTCAGCGAACTGTTTCCGAAAAGTGGATTTGGAAAATGTTCTAAAAACAAGGTACGTTGTTTTTTCAGGTTCGACACGGCCCAGGTTTTTACAATTGCAGCTTGGCAATGGAATTTGGCGAAGATGGAAAGGAAGTTGCAGTAGTCCAGATATCTGAGGATGATCAAGGCCTGGCAGCTGGGCAATTTGCAGCCTTCTATGAGGGAAGAACTTGTCTGGGCTCCGGTGTGATCCTTGAGTCCTGGGATAATCAGGGTTTTCCTGTTTGTGCAAAGGCTCTTGAGGTAGCCGCAATGGGGGATAAATCAAAACTGGGGAAACCAGTTAAAATAAAGACGAAACAAGAGGAGGCTTGTGGTATGGAATCTGAGCAGAAAGATTGTGTTGAGCTTGAGGTAAAACTGAGTGGTGTTACCGATCATTGATCAATTAAAATCAGAGCCTCAATGTGAATCAATTTCCAGAATTCCAGTATTCCACTCAATTGGTTTCAACGGTGGAGAAAAATGTGGTCGGAGGTGTTCTAGATTTCATACGCCCCTTTCGTCAAGAAATTACAAGGTAAGGCTGTGCTTGCCGTGTTCGGATCCTGTACTTGTGGAGAGTTGTATACTTGTATATGATTGACAAAAGAAGTTGCGACAGAAGTGGTAAGAAGAAGATGGAACGAAGCTTCCTAAATTTCTTCTTTTGGTTGCTTATCATAACCATTTCTATTCAAATCCATCCGAAGTCTATGATCTGAACACAACAAAATGTGTTTGAAAGAGAAGACTTGGAGCATCCGACGAAGGGGAAAAAGTTTGCCGGAAGCTCAGAGTTTGAGAAACAGTTCTGGAATTTGTTTAGGATCCTTTTTAAGAACATAGGTTGGTTTTGCCCAACTTCCTGATTTTGTTTTTTATAACTACACTCATTTTTCTCTTCAGGGTTGGTTTGTTTAGTTAGTTTGTTGAGGTTGATTTTCCTGTGCGTATCATGCATATGGTTTATGTGAAATGAAATTGACCATCGGAAACACATGCACTTGTATAGCTTGTCTTTATTTATTTTTGCCAATATTATGGAGGCTGTCCATAGCCCTGAACCTCAAACCATCTCTCGTGCAACTTGAACCATGCCTCCACTGATGGAGGCATACCAACTCAGCAAAGAGCTCATTGGTACTTGTCTTTATTTGACTAGGCACATAAGAAATGATGTTTGAATCTAAGAGCATCTTGCTTTTCAAAAGAATATTTAAAAAATAAAAAAACTAAGAGCATCTTCAACCGTTACCTTATTTATTTATTTATAACTCAGACTCATATTTTAAGTAAAATTCCTCTAAATTCCCTTCTGTATTAGTAAATTTTATGTACTTAAATCAAGGGGGCTGAATTTTTCTTGAGTTTTGCAAAGTTGTTTTGCCCCTCCCAAGTTCACAGTCATGCCATTAATGAAAGCTTTTATACAAAAATTTTGCTTGGATTGGGGTTTGCGCGTTTTAGAGCATCCATAGTGGAATAAACAAAATTAAAAAGTTGTTAAAGTTAGCAACGTTTGTTCAAAAAAGTGCTTACAGTGGAATAACCAAACTTAGCAACTCATCAAATTTTGGTCTTTGAATAATCAAAACTAGTAATCTTTTGTCAATAACCAAATTTAGTGATCACCACATTTTCTCAATCAAGTACATCCATCATTACACAAAAATCTTCTCTCTCATTCAACATTGTTTTCAAAAAATAATTTTAAAAAACTATTTTTTTCAGAAACTTTTTCTAAAAAAACTGTCTTTTATGAACTTTTTTTTATATTTATAAAAACTGTTTCTTCAATTTTTTAAAAAAGATTTATTTACACAAAACTGTTTTTTTTTTGCACAATTTTTTCATAAGCTATTTTTTTATTCAATTGTTTTTAACTTAAACTATATTTTTTTCCCAAAAATTGTTTAATAAACTGTTTTTCCCAAGATCATTTGTTAAAATAAACACTCTTTAAACATAAACTAGTTTTTCAAAAGTTATATGTGAAATGAAGGGAAAAAGTTTGGAGAAAACTCAGGAAGGAAGCAATGGTCTCATTGGTTTTTATTATGAGCAAAAAATAACCAATGTGAGACTTCTACCAGAATAATTATCCAACAAGGGATGCTTTGGTTTTTAAGTAAAAAAAGACCGAAGATAATTTGCTTCCAAAATTCTCATTGTACATTGATATTGGAGTAGTTTATAAGGAAAATGACAGCTAATGACGTATTTTGATAATTAATACCCGCTAAGAACATTTTCAGCATTAACAAATGTTCTTAACATGTCATTGACGGATATTAATTATCAAAATACGTCTTGAGCCATCATTTTTCATAGTTTTTAACGAAATAGTGCATTCGTTGTCCCATTCTATTTCTTCCTAACTTTTTTGTCGAGTAAATTTTTCAATTTACATTTTGTAACTTTGTGTTTAATTTTTTGTCATAATAATTGGGATTAATCATTCATCTCGACCAAAGAAATCAGAGAAGTATAAAAATGGACCTATATTGACAAAAATTCATGTAAGATGACACTTAAGACAAAAAGAAAGCTATTTGGTATATTTTTGTCTTTAGGAATTTGTTTTTGCTTTTGGTCAGAAATATTTATACTTTTTAGATTTTTCCCATTGAGGCGGTTGATTCATCTGGAAAAATGCTGTGAATCTACAAAAAAATGACAAAAAAAAAAAAAACCAAAAACAAAACCAAAACTAAAAAAAAACAAAGAGGAAGAATAGGGGTAGTTTTTTCTTCTTCTGAAGAAGGTGTATTTAGTGCTTTCAAATTGCATTGGTTGTCTCTCTTTTTCTTTTTTCACACTTCTTTTCTGAATAACTGCATTCACGTTTTCTCCTTCTGTATGTAATTTGACAAGATTAGATTTTCATCTTTGGATTTTTCCTCACATTGAAAGATAATATCATAAATTCAAATTTCAAAACAACAAAAACTAGGAGTGCAAATATTTTGCCCTTGGGTCCTTTTTTTTTTTTTTTAAACCAACAAATTTCCTTAAGCCCTTGACTATAGGCCCCCATTATATTAAGGTTTTTATTTTGTGAGTACTTTTTTTCGGTTTTACGAGACATATCATTCAATCACAATCCATCACCTTTAATTCAAAAAAAAATATTTATTTCCCTTAACGGATCCTAATTTCTGTTATACTAGATGCTACTCCTAGTAGTTTTATCAAAAATGGTGAGAATCGGCTCTGTTTAGAACCTGTGGAAAAGAAAATAAAATGGGAGAAAAATGAGAGGAAAAATTTATTATTTTCAGAACTGAAAATTATTAATTATTTTCTTCTGTCTTTTTCATCCAACCAAATAATAAGAGAGAAAAATTTTTAGTTTTCCTTTCTTTTCCTTTCCTTGCCAAACAGAGCCGAAATCCCCCCTCTCTCTTCTCTCTCTCGTTCACGAAAAAGGAGGCGCTGTAAAATGGGAGGGAACATTTCCCGCCAATTCTCTCTCTCTCTGGAACCACCCCTTTTCTCTCTCTCAACCATGTGCGGTCCCTCTCTCTCTCCTCCCCCCAACCCTAGCACCATCGCAGGGTTCTCCTCAACCCCTCCATGGCCGACACCCCCAAAAAACCAACAACCCAATCCACCCCTAAATCCAAGAAAACCCCAATTCAAAACCCTAAACCCTCACCCTCTCCCCAAACCCCTCCCACCCCCCAGCCCCTCCCTCCCCCTCGCCGCTCCTCCCGCCTCGTCTCCTCCCCCGATCCACCGCCGCCGCCGCCTTCTTCCCTACCCAAAACACCAATCCGCCAAAGCCCTAATTCTGCTAAGAATGTCAGAAAACGTAAAAATGGTAGTGATTCGGTTGAAGTTTCGTTGTCGTTGTCGAAATCGTTATCTCCTGTGTCGCCTGATCGATATGAAGTGAGAAAGAGAAAGAAATGTGGGGAAGAGAATTTGGGGAAAAGGAGGAAGGCTAGGGTTTTAAGAAATGTGAAGAGGGATTCGGGCGTACCGAAGAAGAAGAGGGTGTACTATAGGAAAGTTGTGTATGATGGAGGGGAGTTTTCGGTGGGGGACAACGTGTATGTGAAGAGGAGAGAGGAAGCGAGCTCAGATGAGGAAGACCCCGAGACGGAGGAGTGCAGGGTGTGTTATAAGGCTGGGAGGGCTGTGATGATTGAGTGTGATGATTGCTTGGGTGGGTTTCACTTGAAGTGCTTGAAGCCTCCGTTGAGGGAGGTTCCGGAAGGGGATTGGGTTTGTGGGTATTGCGAGGCGAAGAAGTTGGGTAAGGACGTGGAGTTTCCTAGCCCGCCGGAGGGGAAGAAGAGGGTTAGGACCGCAAGAGAGAAGCTTCTTTCGAGCGATTTGTGGGCCGTCCATATTGAGAGGTACAATGTAGTTTAGATGGAGTAAGTAAATGAATAAAATGCTTCCTCATGTTAAGAAAGTTTAGCTATGATGGAATATTTGACATTGTTGTTGTTTATGTAGTATGTGGAAAGAGGTGGATGGGAGCTATTGGTTCAGGGGTCGTTGGTACATAATACCTGAAGAAACTGCTGCTGGAAGACAGCCACATAACTTGAGGAGGGAGATTTATTGGACTAATGATTTTGCTGACATTGAGGTGATATATGCTCTTTCTTGATTTTATTGGGTAGTCTGTGGATGTTCAGGAATTAAATTCAACCATTATGGACATTAGTCTTACAAAAGCAACACTGATATATGCTCTATCTTGTTTTTTTTTTTGTTGTCTCTTGATGTTCAGGAATTATGTTTGACAATTATGGCCAGTCTTTTTGCACATGCAAAACTTAGTTGCTTTGTTCTTTTTGTTAACACTCGGAGCTTGCTGTTTGAGAGCATTTCTCCTCAGGCTCCAATTGGGTTTATGGCTCTGTAAAATATGAGAGTTATGTTCACTTGGTTGCTTGGTACTTCAAATCTCTAGCAAATTTCGTTCTTCTCTTCATTTTCACTCTCTGCAGAATGAAAAATGCTTTTATTTGACGGTTCATCTCTTCTTTTTAGTCTGTTAATTTGTTTTCGTGATGGATAAATACTAGAATATTAATTTGAAATAGAGGTGAAATTTGTGTAGGCTTCAGAGTTTTGAGTGATTGTGATTGCTTCTTTATAGATGGAATCTGTCCTTCGGCACTGCTACGTCATGAACCCTAAAGAATATGCTGATGCCAAAAATGAAGGTGATGACGTGTTCATTTGTGAGTACGAGTATGATATACATTGGCATAGTTTCAAGCGTCTTGCAGATATTGATCACGGAGAAGAGGTAAATCTCCAATCTTTAAGTAGAATTTTCCCTAGCTGGGGTAATTGAAATAGTTTTGGCATTCTCTTTGAATTTATAGGTTCACTCTATCATTTGATAGGATGGTGGAGAAGCCGATAGTGATGAAGATTGGAATTCTTGCAAGGGTTCAGACTCGGACACAGAAGATGAAATGGAATATGAAGACGAAAAAAAGATTAATTTATCCACTGGACCATCCACAACTCATCAGTTGGCTGCAGTATGACTATTCATCGTTATTAAACATTCTAGTCTATAGTTTGAAGGTGCCTTTAGTGTAGAACTAAATGCTCACAACTTATTGTAACTAATACAGAATTCACGGAAAGGGAGGATCTTTGGACTTCAAAAAATAGGCATGAAGAGAATTCCTGGACATGTGAGATCCCACAAGCAGACTGAGCTTGAAAGAGCAAAAGCAACACTTTTGCTGTCAACTTTGCCCAAGTTTCTACCATGCAGGAACAAGTATGTATGACTTGAGTTAGTATTGTTTCAGTTTTTTTGGTTGGTTTTGGTGGGATTACTTGAATAAGGGGTTGTAATTCTCTATGTAGAGAAGTTGAAGAGATTACCGCATTTATAAAAGGTGCAATCTGTGATGATCAATGTCTCGGACGTTGCCTGTACATTCATGGTGTTCCTGGAACTGGCAAGGTATTTGTATTGGCTCTAGACCTGTACCATTCCTGCAGTTGGTTTAAACTTGTTAATTTTTATGATTTAGGTGCTTTAATTTAACTTAGGTTGATGTTTGTACTTATTTTGTCTTGTTATGTGCACTTAACTACAGACAATGAGTGTACTCACAGTGATGAAGAGTCTGAAGTCTGAAGTTGATGCAGGACGTATAAAGCCTTACTGTTTTGTGGAGATTAATGGTTTGAAATTGGCATCACCAGATAACATTTACAGGGTTTGGATTGCTTAAAATTATCCTTTTCTTGTTTTAAACAGCATTCTCGTGTTGCCCGATAAGATCTGATAATCAATTCTACTTCTAGGTTATTTATGAAGCATTAAGTGGTCATAGGGTTAGTTGGAAAAAGGCTCTCCCATTGCTGAATGAAAGATTTTCAAATGGAATCAAAGGTGGCAAAGAGGACAACCGGCCTTGTATTCTTCTCATTGATGAACTTGATCTTCTTGTAACCAGAAATCAGTCGGTAAACCTTGTGTTTCATGAAGTAAAGTTTACAAGCAGTCATTCAACTGATGCTAAAAAAATTGTACTCATGATTTGCTCTTTGTCTTTGCAGGTTCTCTACAACATTCTTGATTGGCCCACAAAGCCTCATTCCAAATTAATTGTGATCGGTACAAATTTGTTCAATTTTTTTTTTAACAAGTTATTTTGGCAGCTGAACTAACCCCTTAAAACATTGTTATCAACTTTATTTCAGGAATAGCAAATACTATGGATCTTCCGGAGAAGTTGCTTCCCCGTATTTCAAGCCGCATGGGCATACAAAGGCTTTGTTTCGGCCCCTACAATTATCAGCAGCTCCAAGAAATCATTTCAACACGTCTTAAAGGAATCGATGCATTTGAGAAACAAGCCATAGAATTTGCTTCAAGAAAGGTTGGGCTCAGTGCTACTTCTTCCTCAATCATTGATTGCAATTCTTTGCTTTATATCTGTTAGAATGGATGGATAGATGGACACTCAATCTCAAGAGTTGATTCAAGGAGTTCTCATCAATGCCTATGGATCACATTTTCTTTGAATTCAGGTAGCAGCTGTTTCAGGAGATGCACGCCGTGCCCTTGAGATATGTAGGCGTGCAGCGGAACTTGCTGACTATCGTACTAAAAAATTGGCATCAGTTCCCAATGCTGCTTCTGCTGGTAGGCTATCTCTATGACTATTCGTATGTTCCTACGTAAATTACCAAGAAAACGAGGAATGGTTCATTTAAGCATTTCTTTCAACTTTAGTCGGAGATAAATGTCCAGGTCATGTATACCATGGTCCCTTATGCACAATTTGAGTCACATAACCCTACTGAACTAGTTGTGAATTCTCCCAACACACCAGTATCGTCCATTTTGTGTTCATGCGGCACCTCTGTATGAATAACACAACTTGATTAGTTATTAGCTCGAATGTTTCAGACAAATCCCATGTAGAGTTGCTCGCATACTTGGATCACCACGTGAGTGGACTATGAGGTTTATTTCTCATGTTTCCAAGATTACCCAGTGTTATGTCATATACTTCTATTTCGCTTAAAATGATGCTTCCAACTCTATTGTTTCATTTTGTGAGTGTTGTTGGAACTGAACTGATACTCCAAGTAATTCAATCCCACGTCATAATGCCATTATGAAGCAACTTCCACGCACTAAAATGTTTCAATCTATTCTACCTCACAAATAGGTCAAGGACCGTTTGATCGCAATTTGTTGGGTAGTATCTAACACAGGAAATCGGTAGGTAGTTAGACCAGGGCTATCCGGTATCCAATAGAGCCTCTTCTTTGGCAGTAAGACCAGGACCATCCATCAATGTCCTGTAGTAATGGCTTTTCCATTTTTCCTTGGAAATGTAGAGTGTCTTGCCTCCATGGGACTCTTTCATATTTTCTGTTTCATGCTGCCCCGGCTTGTTATGTTTGTATTTGGGCGCATGGAACAGTCTCATCATTAGTGGGGATTACATGGGCACTTATTTTTTTTGACCAGTCTCATCATCATCAGAAGTTGCAAAATAATGCATTTTGTTCACAAAGAAGCATCATGCATTTGTTCCTAAAGTGGACAGTCATTTTGCTGCTTTCCAGGGAAAGCTCTTGTTGGTATGACAGATGTTGAAGCAGCCATTCAGGAGATGTTCCAGGCTCCTCATATCCAAGTGAGTTGCGATCCTACTAATGGAGTGCTAAGCGTAGATTCTGTTTCTTATTTCAAATTTCTTTTTCTCTATGATCACAGAATGTGTTAACCAAATGTTAAATGTTGTGAAATTTTATTGTACTCGTAAGCGCACGAATTGTATCGAAGTATAGTATGGCGAGAGCGAGGTCGAACCCACAAGGACTTGTGATTTTTTATAGGAAAACTAAATAAATTTAAAGTGATTAAACCCTAACCTAGTTAACAAAAGTGTGATTGATTTTTATTAAATTAAATTTTTAACTAACGATGATAACAAAGAATTAAACTATCATGGAAGACTAGTGGAGATTACCGATTCGGGTTTTCGGAATCCACACCCATAAACATTTACCAAACAATCTTATGCAAAGATTTTTTTTTGATTCCTGCACAATGGTTTAGAGGTCAATGTTAACCACCGTGGATGATGTATCGTTAAACCATTTTTTAATGACAAAAATATATTCCCCCTTTGCTTCAAAGTTTAAGCCAAAATCATCAACTGTATCCGCAAAAGCAAATCACAATGGATAGTGGATATTTCGTACTTAAATGTCAATTTTAACAAACCAAGCAATTCAATTAGTATGATGTTATCAAATCATGGAAAAATCCTATCTTGATTGAATCCATATCCGAGTTAATTCATAACTATTTGTTGAGCCAAGAACAATAAATACTGAACGCACGGAGGAAAAATCATATCCATATAATCATTCAATAAAGTTCATGGGGTTTCATACTCAACCCCATTTGAAAGCCACTCATGGAGTCAAAACACATAAACACGTAATAATAAAACTCCATTGAATAAAGCTCACAAAAGATGGGAATATTTCTTTTACTCCAAAGCTTTTGTTTCTTCTTGCTCTTTCAGTCGTGAGAGTTCTCTGATCCCAAGCGCAGCCTCACAATCTCCACAGCCAAGGTCTCTGTGAGAAATATTTCTTTCCAAGAGATTTACTTTCCAAACTCTCCTCTAAGTCTTGGACCCGCTTCCACCAATTCCATCTTAATTTCCTCGATAGAATTCTAGTCAAGGTATAGACTTTTAAATCAACCAAATCGCTAATATCTATCAATCATTAAATTAGCACTTGTACACCTTGAACAATTTCTCCAGCCAAGTCAATACTTGGGCCACGTTCAACCTACTATGGTTCTGTACTAAAATCTTGAAATATACATTGGGGCAAACTTTGGTGCTTCTCTTCTTGATCTAGATCAACTTTGGTCTTTTAATCCAATGGTCAATATACTGAGTTATCATCTTTTTCCTGCAATTTCGACAATATAACACAAATCACCAAAAAGATAATAATTAGTATATAATTAATCACAATAAAGGACTAAAAAAAATGAATATTCATGACTATAATTACCAATATTTTGTGCTTTTCCTTAAACTTCTTCTGTAACTCCAATTGCAACTGAAGAATTCTCATTGGCTTGGTTCTCCAACATATTGAGACTTTTATCCTATCAAGCTCTTGAAAGTTATATTTGTTGGATAGCTCAATACCTGTTGTTGGGATCGGTTGGGCTCATTTCATAACAACTTAAGCTTTCATGACAATCATTTATCTAGAATGGTATCAGAGCTTTGGTTTCTGGAAGGTATTGGGTTCACCATTTATATGTTGTTAATATAAAGGATCATTGTGTTGGATGTTGGGGGCCGTCCGTCATGAAATCTTGTAATTGAGTAGTTCATTGACGTTGCTTTCATAGTTTGTTGTGCTTTCGGCACGCATGAATGCTTGATTACTTATTAGCTTGAGTTTTTGCCAATGTTATTGTTTAGCAAAAAAGTTATAATATTCAACTCTTTTATTATTTCTCATCTTCAAAGAATGGTTTTGATATTTCAATGTTTAACTCCAATTAATTTTCCCTTTCTCCAGGTAATGAAAACTTGTTCTAAACTGAGTAAAATCTTCTTGACGGCTATGGTGCATGAACTCTATAAAACAGGAATGGGTGAAACAACGTTTGAGAAGGTCATTTTGTCAAGCTTACTAATTCTTTTTGTTATCTTGCTTTCTACTCTTTGTTTGTGCGGCATTGGCAATAATGTTTAAAGTTATTTCAGAGTCCTTTATTGACTTTTTGGCTCCATGAAGTATGAACTAGAGGCGTAAAATCGGGCTTTTTTTTCTTCTTCTCATTTTCACTTTTCTATACCATTTATTTCCTTTGTTTGTTGTGTCTTTAACTCTGTTGTGGGAGAGGTTTGGTTCTGGGGTTGAAGTATGGCATTCATGGTATCCTAAAGGCAAATAATTAGTTGAATTAGGTGGATGTACTACATACCAATATACCTTCCATGAATAGGTGATAACTGATGCTAGAAGCTTTAATATTTCAAGTGTCCATGTCCTATGCTGGATGCATTTTCCTTTAGTTTTAGTGGGTCTCCTATGTTTTTTTGTCCTTTTCCTAGTATCTACTTTAAGATAGAGTTCTTCATGGAGAAAATATTTCACATTTCTTGGGCGCCAATGGCCTTTCTATTGATGCCTTTATTTGGCTATATGGCAGCATTAGTTTAGATGCTTACTCTCACATTTCCTGTATGCAGCTGGCAATGTCTGTTTCATGTCTTTGTACAAGCAATGGAGAAGCATTTCCTGGGTGGGATACACTCTTGAAAGTTGGGTAAGATTGCTCTCTTTTTCTTCTCTTGCTATTCACATGTGTAGAATTTTGAAAGGTGTGAGACAATTTCCTTTTGTTTTCTTGCTATTAACAATTTAAGGCTATGAGTCTTCCCAATTACATTTTGACATCTTAGAACATTAATTTATAGGGCCACAAATCGAGTTGCATAGGGTCCAATTTTTGCTTGTACTAGGTAGCAATTTGTCCAAGCTTATTGGACATCAAGTCTCGTACATCAAACCCAATTATAGTCCTCCTGCATTTGAATATTTTCAAGGATAATTGTCACTCTTCTCTAGTATTTGTTTAGTTCTTTTTTAGACTTCCGTGATACTATGAGGATACAAGTAGACCCTTTCTTGTCAATTTTGTAGCAGCTAATTGTAGTGTTCTGATTGATCTTGTCCTCATTTTGGTGATGACTTCCTATGTGCTGGTGTGCAATTCTTTAAACAGTAGATTTACTGTCTGAGTTCCTCAGGGAAAAAAAAGGTTCTATGATCTAATTTCATCTCAAGTCTTAGGTGATCTAATTTCATCTCAAGTCTTAGGTGCACCTCCAAAAAAAATTGTGGTTGATGATAGCTGGGGCTTTTATTGTATGTTATAATGATAATTCAATCTTGAGGTGCGGGAGTTTCGAAATTCATCCTACTTTCCCTTTTTTTTTCTTCTTTTCTGGCAGCTGTAAACTTGGTGAATGCAGAATCGTTCTTTGTGAAGCAGGAGCAAGGCACAGGTTGCAGAAGCTGCAGCTCAACTTTCCAAGGTCAGTTCTCGTCTTGACTTTGTTGACCTGGGCAAGTTCCTCAACACGATAATATTTTATAACTAAACCGCATTAGGAATTCGAAAATTATGTTGTCATTTAAGTCCAGAATGGAAAAGGGCCCGAGTTGTTTCCTGTATCTTCGTTTATGAGTTACGGACCTATGGTATGACTAGTGTTTGTTCACCTCCACATCAAATAATCTCTGATGGACCGTGTTGTGCTACTTTACTCTTATAGCTTGTCAGACATTAGGCAGTATATGTAGGGATGGTGACGGTGCGGTTTGGTTTCGTTATTGGCAAAACCAAAACCGGAACATAAACCTAAAACCAAAACCTTAACCGAAATCAACGATTTTCATTTTATTTAAACCATAACCAAAACTACGGTTACTACCATGGTTCGGTTTTTCACTGAAATCGGTGGGTTAACGTTTTTTAATAGAGTTAAAAGACACTAAATATCCAACAACAAAATAAAAGGAAAAGATCTAGATAGACTTATGTTGGATGTAACTTGTACGTTCTCATGCCACAAGTTCTTTTATGTTGAATGTAACTTCTATTATTTTCTTTGCTGTATTGTTTAAAAGATAAACACATGCAATGGATTTTATTGTGATTCATTCACTCTAAACAATCCCCACAATCCTAAGATGTGGACTGAAAGTTGTACTGGATGCTAAGCCTCGGCGTAGAGTATCGAATAGAATAAAAAGGCAAAAGTTTTAGCGAACACTTTGAAACTAAGAGAGGGCAACCATGGCTAATAAAGACTTTGAAGCTTAATAAAATAATTTGTTTTTAGTTGAACCCAATAAATTAGTAATAGATACATAATCGTATGCATACGAACGTTGTACACACACACACACAGAGTTGATACCAGATTACCACGCGATTTAAGTCGATACAACACAAAAACATGGGTGATTTGCGTGCAACATCAAAATCGAAAACAAGTATCTACTTATTTGTGTGATTTGGCTTTGAGGCTTAGTCGAACAGAGATTTGGCCTAATTTCATTTAGTCCTGTCCCATTGAAAATAGAAGCACTTGACACATCCTGTGTCGTGTCGACACGACACGGGTACTTTACCAATTTGGGGGATCCATGTAACACAAACAATTGGGTATGTTTAGGAAAGGGAATTGTTCGATTTTACCTTCAATTGTGCAAGTGTACTCCACACACTTTCTTTTTTCACTGGCTATGATGACAAAAAGGCCGGACTTACAGCTGCTTCCTGATGGTTGGTAGTAGATTGATGAAATATCTCCTAAGGTACTTGCTGAGCCAGTTGTCTGGTTTGGATGCGTGTTTTTGGGCGCTGATCTTGTGTTCTAATAAAATTATTTGTTCTCGTTAACTGTAGAGCTAAACATATAAACCTGTTCTTGTTCTCGATGTTCTGGTTAGGATCCCTAACTGAACTTACTGTTTGGGACTATTACCTGCTGACTGTAATAGCATCCAAAAATCATTCTAATGTTTGTCTTGTCATTCGCCTTTTATTGCAGTGACGATGTTGCTTTTGCACTGAAAGACAGCAAGGAGCTACCCTGGTTGGCCAAGTATTTGTGACTCAAAATCTGAGAAACTGAATGGAGATTAATTATTTCTCGCTTTTTTCTATTTTCGTCCGTTCTTTATTCTCACCATTTTACGGAAACATTCGGATAAACCTTACCTTTTTTCCTCCCTTGTTTTCTCTCCCTTGTTCCCCACATCCCCCAGTTTTGAATTTGAGAAACATTGTTTGTGGTTTGAGGCACTCCTCCAGTTTTATCTTATCTGCGAATTCTATTGAGACCAACTCATTGCATTTTATTTTTTTCTTGATTATGTGGATCCATTCTGTTTTTCTGCATAATATGTCAAGAATTGGGCTCTCAGCACTGGCTGTGCATTTCAAATGGAGAAAGACTGCATATAGAGTTAGCGTCTCAAGGCCTTCTCCTTCAATACGATTTGATAGGGACCGATGCGAGTTTTAAAGGGTGAATCGAGAAGGGTTGTTCTTGTTCAGGATGCTTACTAGGGTTATGCAGGAGCTTTATTATGCACCTTTTTTCATGTTTATAGCTCAGGGTGTCTTGAGTCAGTTTATGCACATATGCACCTTCTCTAAGTTTCAAACTTGAAATCTACGAGGGAACAAGTTTTAAAGTTTCAGGTCTTAATTACTAGGCCAACTCTTGGATTAACCGTTAAGTTGACATATGCACCTTCTTGTAACTTTTGAAGTTGTGTTAAAGCAAAATTCTATTTTACATAGAATTGGGAAGAAAATATAATGAGAATGATGTAGTAATGATCTTTTTATCTCTATACTTAATAAACAACATTCTTTTACATGAACATGATGAGTTTGGATTATAAAGTTCAGCTTACCGAGTTGGACCAATATAGAGAGCAAAGTAAAATGTTCCACATAATCACATTTCATTTTGAAGTTCCTCACGGGAAATTATGCAATGGTCCCGGAGTACAATATGGCGTGTCCTACATGGTACTTCCGTTGATAAATTATCGTTATCCACACAAAGTGGGTCAACCCTTGTCTCCCAACAAGAGGATGATTATATGCTACCCGTAAAATTTTTCGCTACGTGATTGGAAGAGCTAAATTTGCAAGAGAATCTTTTTTATGGAGGTGCTGTAAAAAGTTAGCACTCAATCGTGGCCGTCTAAAAGTGTTTTGGACGGTCAAGATATTAATGAAATTTTTCTGAGAAAGAATTAATTGTGATCGGTCATAATTGAAAACGAATCTCAGCTATTAATTGTGCGAATAGACGGCTGAGATTGCGGACTTCCGTGGAAAACACTCAACGTGGAAAACACTCAATTTGCAAATCTTTGTTTCTGAGCAGAAATAACGATAAGCTTAACTCGAGGTAGGTAAAACTCATACCAAACCCCCTAGCCACAAAAGAAAGGTATGCCTAGCTGTCTAGCTATGGTTAACTCCTACTTTCCCATTTATGAGGTGGTGCCTATCGCGGATCAAAAAAAAAAAAAAGGCAGTGCCTATCATTTATGATTTTTTTAATAGAAAATGCAACCTATATTGATAAAATAAGATAAAAATTGCGCGGCCCGCGCCAAGTGAAAAGTATAAGATGAAGCCAAAATTAAGGAGAAACAACAAAACAATGGCTAATAAAAGTAGAATTTCCCATTGCAAAAGCAAGAGATGGTGGTATATAAAACATAATGGAACATAAAAGATTTCGACGGATTGCAAACATTGCATAATTTCTTATGGCTTTTGTCTGACAAATTTTCATTTGGGAGCCTAATTATTTTTGTATTTTGCATTTTAGATTGTGAGTTATTGATTTTGGATTGTGGCCAGGTGTTTGGTTAGTGCTTTTTTGCATTTTCAGATTTTCATTTTGAGTGTTTGAGAGCTCATTTCTATAACTCATTTTCGGAGAACACATTCACTGATTTTGCTTAAAGAGGCAAGAACCCAGAATGAGAGTAGAAGGTCATTTTTGAGGTTTTTGCTTTTCCCATTTTATGTCGAATTACTAAAATACCCTAACTATTCTTATCTATTTACCAGTTTTGTCCTCCCATGATTTCTGCCTCATGCTGCACGGTATAGGAAGGGAATGAGAAATGGAACTTCTCCATTTGCTCAGGCTCTGAAATTGTCCTTACACATCACTTATGAAAATTCAAAAAAAATACTATTCTACAAAAAAGGTTTTAATAAATATTCATATATCTTTTATCACAATAATAAAGGCCAAGGGCAACTTGGTAAAAAATCAACCCATAATTCATTTTCATCATTCATATACCAAACACTAGTATTATTCCAAAATACATTCTGCACATGTTGTAAAGACCCGATATTTTCAATAAAGAATAATAATTATTATTTTGTTCAAAAATTATTTATGTCGTCACACCAATTTTATTTCCGTAATCGATCGTGCGCGCGCGCGTTTCCGATGAGTAATTTTTCTAGTGTGTGCATGTGTTGCACCAGATTATTTTTCCAACCCAAACCTATTTCTTCTCCCTTTTTCCATTTCATACTCTCGGCTGAAAAGAAAAGAAAAATAGAAGAAAAGAAATAAAATGATAATTTTCTCATTCTCTTCCAATCAAAATTCGATAACACATAAGCTCTTACCCATTGGTTACTCCACTTCTTCAATTCCCTCCAGGTAAACTTCTTATTTCCTCCTCTTCCTTCTTTTGTTCCCAGCACACACACACGCACGGCACAGAGAGAGAGAGAGAGAGAGAGAGAGAGAGAGGGAGGGCAGCCAGCCATCACCACCGAGTACCTCTCACCGCCCTCACCACCGGAGCCCCACACTACCGAGCATCTCACCGCCGGAGCCATCCCCACCGTAGCACTTCCATTCCAACCGGTTACCACCTACCGTCATCGCTGCCGGTCAGCACCATCACCGCAGCTCACCCTCACCTCCACGGGAGTCACCACCAACCGGAGTAGCCATCGCCGCTGGACTCAACACTGCCGAGCACAGCATCACCGGGCCGCATCACCACCAGCCGGGTCACCCACCGCCGTCTCTTGTCGAAACCCGTTTCGCCGGCCAACAGGTAGTTCGGAACGCACCTCCCTAAGTATATGTCGTGTTTCTACTATGATTTTACTGTTACAGTATGATATTAATCGAATTCGACGTCACCGGTCGAAGTCCGGCGGGAGCCCACTGTTTCCGTTGAAAACAGTCACTGGAAAATCGAAATGTTTAATTAGTTTTAGAAAAATTACAGTTTGGTCCCTCAAGTTTGTTTAGCTTATAAATCTAACCCTAGTGTATTAGAATCTAAGACTATAAGCGCCAACGTTAACTAGTTTCCGGTTCGATCCTAGATTTATTGCAATAATGTATTTATGTAATACCGTCAACACTCCGAGACGATTAAGAGTAAATGTAGACTTTAGTTTGGAAAAGAAAAGAGGATATAACAAGAACCACTTAGTTGTTTAATCGCATGATTTGTGTTATCACAAGGTTGAATATTTTTAGCATGTTAGTATGCTTATTCGGGTCATTGAATCGCATAACGCATAATAAATTATTCGCGTGTTTGGTCTTATTGCATGATTTGTTATTATCGTGATTTAATTGCTGTTATAGTTTGTGAGCATGTTTCGAAAAATGTTGAACTGTGTGAAATGTTGTTGTACTGTTAGATTGGACAAATAGGTTCCCGGGATTGGTTGCGATGTGCGGATCTAACTTGTTAGACGTGAAAGTAGGATTAATGGAAAAGATAATAAAGTGAGAGGCTGAGATTGGATTCCGGGCTTGGAACCCGTGGCGATGTATTGATTGGAGATTGATTGGTGGTAAATTTATGGATTGTTGGTTTACGAAACCCTGGGTACGGCATGGTGATGGTCGGCTCTCGGATATTGGGACGGGTCATAAGGGAGGTATTGTGCTTGTGTCACAACCCGGGCTCGAATGTGCTCGCGTGCGCATCCGGTGAAGTTTTATCCGATACTTATGGTCGCGGATGGGATACCGGGTATATAACTTAGGTATCTTTCATCCGGATCTGGAAAAGGGGAGTCGGACCACACCAGTGTTTGTGCCAGAGGTTATGGGTAGGAACGGATCTGTGGATAAGATCTGAGATTTCACATAGGTTAAAGGATAGTAATGAAAGAAAAGTTGATTGTTCTCCTTTTATGTTATTTTTAATGCATGTTAATTATATTCCTATTGCTTGTAAGTTATGGGTTCGGGTGGGTTTTGGCTATTGAGCGTCATCGCTCACGGTACTATGTTGCCCTGGTGACTCGAACGCCAGGTACCGAAGATGGAACAGAAGTGTCGTACGATTCGATCGAGTTCAATCCTATTGAGGAAGAAGCTGAAAACCTTGGTTTCCGTGCGCATAGTTGCTCTGATTAATTTAAGTCGATTTTATTTTGGAAGCTTCTAAGTTTATTTGGAAAATGTAATATTTTGATTTATTCGAAATGGTTGTAATATAATGACATATGCTTTTGCAATGGTGACGTAGTAAATTTGTGAATTTCTTTTGTGAAAATAATTTGTTTTAAAATATTTTTAATGTCTCTGAATTTTCGGGGCGTTACACATATCTTCCAAACACTCCTCCATACTCAAAAACACATTCTGTTCATAATTCAAAAAGCTAAAAAGGCAAAAAGCTAAAAATGAAAAGTAAAAAAGTAGGCTCCCAAACACCCCTTTTGAATCTAGTATGGTGTTTGGGAGATATGTGCTGAATAAATTTTGCAACAGAATAGTGTTTGAGAGAATAATGCTCAAAATAAATTAAGAATGAATATTTTGAGGATAATGCTCAAAATAGATTATGACTTTAGGAAGATAATCCAAAATGAGATGGAAAAACTCCACCAGAGCTGATTTTCAGATTGTGTCTTTAAGTGTAAATTCATTCTCATAATACAGCTCTCAAACGGAAAAAATAGGAAAATGCACAATAATAGAGCAACTTTTATGCATCCCTGGTATACAAGGGGGTTGGTATCCCCTCCGTGAAGGTTTCTAATTTTTCGGTCATTAAAGTTCTCACCGAATTATACATAATGAACAGAATTGATCATCCAAATGTGATTGAAAAACAGTCGGAAAATTAGAAATTCCCCAGAGAGGATACCAAACCCCTTTATACGGGGATACATAAAAGTTTCTCATCATGATATTGCACAACCTGGCTCCCAAAAAGGCCCGTATTTTAACTTCAAAATTTTATCATATTCTCTCTCATAAGTCATAACTAAGAGTATTTAATCGGAGGGCTATGCAACGGATCAAGCTACTCTAGCTCGACTAACAATAGATGAATAGACCAAGATATATATTCAAGCGCCAGCTTGGTTCCTAACTGGCTCTAGTGAAGTTTGTTTGTAATTGAGTCTCGTATAATAAACAAGCCGAAGTAATAAATACATTTTAAAGTAATTTTACTGTTTGTAGCAGCCAGCTTCCATTAAAGCTTCTCGATTGATACTAAAAAATACATCACCAAACGCTACATACATACGTAGGTTAATTTAGGTATCTAGTTTAACTAACCCTAAAACCTAATCTATTTGTAGTTCCAAGCATTCAAACTTTGCTGCCAATAGAGGGGGAAGCCTTCAAGGTTTAAACCAATCCTAGCGCTTGGGCCATGCATGGTAAAAGTTATCCACCAGACCCGGGTTTCGGGAGCCTAAAGCAAAGACTACTAAAAGATGGAGCCTCGTTTTTTTTTTGGATTATTATATTATAAGGTGTAACAAAGTAGGAGGGGTCCCTAACATTTGAATATTTTTGGTGGCCTAAAGTACCTCAAGTTTTAGCTCAGAGCTGGCTCTGTTTCCAAATATTTTCAAATCTATCATCCACTACATGAAACTCGTATTAGGGCTATAAACGAGCCGAGCTTTGTTGAGTTCAAGCTCGGCTTGTTTACTAAACGGGCCAAAAATTTGAGTTTGAGCTCGGCTCGAGCCTTAACGAGCTTAGGCATTTACTGAATGAGCCTCTTTAATCGAGCCAAGCCTCCCTCAATGAGTTGAGATTTTTTTTTTGAACAAGCCGAGCTCCACTTGGCTCGTTTGCTAAATGAGCTGAAAATTCTTAGCTGAAAATTCAAGCTCGAGCTCGGCTCATTTAGTAAACGAGCTAAGCCAAGGAGGAGCTTGGCTCGTTTACTAAATGTGTCAAAACCTCAAACTCGAGCTTGGCTCATTCAGTGGAACGAGTATATAACTGTGGCTATAAAAGCGACCCGAGATCAAAAGCCGTACTAATTTCTCAGCCTACGTGCCAGTGAGCATAGACAAAATTTCACCATCGCTACTTGTGGCATAAAAAGAACTAGACATCCTTCTAATTCAACTTCTAATCCTTCTTCTCATTCATCACTGCAACTCTCTCTCTCTCTCTCTCTCTCTCTCTCTCTCTCATCGTTGGTGCATGTTTGGATATGGGGTTACTATATCCAGCCATACTAGCTTTTCCTTTCGGCTGCTTATACATTTTCACAGGCCTCGTCGTTAATGTCATTCAGGTATATATATTAGTCCGGCCAGATGCTAATTGTATTTGTTTGCAATGGAAAAACAGCAAATTTATTTATGCATGATCAACAAATTAATTAAACAACCCACGTAATGATTAGATTTTCGTAAATAAGAGCCATCGTGATCATGGATTTGTTGTTTTTAAAAGGAAGGCAACATTGTGCTGCATCGCTCCAAACGTACTACAGGATTATCGTGCGCATCGATAGAGCCTTTTGAGATATCATCGTCAGTTGTCACGATTCAAATCGCTTATTTTGTAGCTAGTGTTGGAGAGGTATATATGTACAAAGTCTCAGGTTAATCAGACATTTATAACTCCATGATCAAAATTAATTTAGCTTACAATTTATTCCCTGATTCATACTAATCATTTACTCTTACTATTGCTTGGTTTGCCTTATCTTCGGACTTGGGGAAGCTGCTATGCAGGTTTGTGCTGCACAGCGTGCTGCGCACCCGCTGGCGGGCCTTGCTGGCATCGGTCCGGCAATCGGAGACGTTCAACGCGTAGAGCTCGTCGAGTTTTATGTGGGCGCCAAAAATCAACTCGATCAAATATTGTTAAGTGCCTCATCTGAACACATATAACTTGAAAAAAATGAAATCCAAATGGATACAAAACACTGGATCAAAACCACTGAATCCATTTTTTTGAAGTTATATGTGTTCGGATGAGACACTTATCGATATTTGATCGAGCTGATTTTTGGCGTGCATGTAAAACTCGACGAGCTCTACGCGTTGAACGTCTCCGATCGCCGGACCGATGCCGGCAAGGCCCGCTGGCGGGTGCGCAGCACGCTGTGCAGCACGAAGCTGCACAGCAGCTTCCCCAAATTGCTTATCTTCTGAAAACCTATACTAACTTTTGCCGATGATCAACTTCTCTTCTAACGTGTTAATTTAACTATTCTAACAATACTTACTTTGGCTGATAAAAAAAAAATGCCACATATGAAATTTTCTCACCTTACAGTATTTATCTTTTAGATTTGCATGCATATTATGTTGCGTCGTTATTAATCAGATATTTTTTTTCCCCCAAAATATTGTCCAGGCAACTTGCTTTGTGTTTATTTGGCCCATGTCAAGGAGCTTGTTCAGGAGGATAAATGGAGTGGTGGTTCAGATGCTGTGGTTGGAGTTTTTATTTTGCTTGCAATGGTGGGCTGGCGTTAAGGTACGCTAGCGCTTGCGGCATAGGCGATGTGTGTGTGCAAGTAGTGGCGAGGAAAAAAAATAAAATTGCTAACACTCTTCGGATTTGACCCAAGAATATTGAAAAATAGAAATTTGAAAACATATACTTCATCTGTCCCAATTTAAATGTCTCCTGCGATTTTTCATGCATTTTCAAACCAAAAAATATATATTTGTACATATTATTTTTTTAATTTTCTTACACCAAATTAAAGTACTCACTTACACCAAATTATAGTGTTCATTGAGTACTTTAATTTGGTGTAAAAAATTAAAATGTAAAAGTATATTTTTTTAGAGTTTGAAAATGCATGAAAAATCGTAAGAAACATTTAAATTGGGACGAAGGGAGTATATGTCCATGGAAGGATCATCCAACTAAAGTATGAATCAAATAATCAATCGAGACCACATTACCAACTTTCATTTGTTCGTTTGGGGGTCTCAAAATCTCTGGGCACGATCTCTAACAAATTTTCTTTCTTTATCTCTCTCCACTTACTACTCTCAAAAACTTCCCTCAAAATCCAAAACGAACAAGGAATTCCACTGAAAACACACAATTGCACAGAAAACAAAACCAAAAGAATAACTTTGCAAACCTTTAGGCCTGTTCAGTTGAATGGAAAAGACGAAAAAATCAATTTTTCTGTGTTCAATTATCAGGGAAAATGTAGAACCTACAACTTCAACTTTAATGTAGAACCTACAACTTCAACTTTTTCACTGAGAAAAGGAAATTGTTGTTTTCTTGTAAGATTTCTCGTTAACAGAATACATACAAAAAAATAAATTTCATTTTCTTTTACCTCACCTCATTTTATTTTTCCTAAGAACCAATTTCTCACTCAATATTTTCTACAACTGAACAAAAAATTTTACTATTCACCAAACTTAAAATATTTTTTTTCTCTTCCTGTTTCAACCAAACAATAGAAGGGAATTTTTTTTGGGGCGACTATTTGCAGTTCTGTATTTTCTTCCTTAACCCATTAAAAATTTTCAATTATACTCGACAGTTAGTTACCGAAATTGAGATACATTTTCAGTATACAATTACCAAAATATAATATTTTTTTCAACAACTATTTACCGAAAATGTATATTTGGCAATTGTTTACCGAAGGTTGAACATATTTTTGACATGTATTTACCAAAATATAATTTTGTTTTCAACAACTATTTACCGAAATGTTATGTATGATTTTTAACAACCACTTACCGAAATATAGTGGGTTATGGGAGAAAATACGGGTATGCGAATAGTCGCCCGCCTTCTTTTTTTATTTCTCCTTTCTTTTCCTTCTCGTTATTTTCCCTGGTGTTTTAAGCTTCTCTCCGGCTATCACATCTCTCTCTCTCTCTCTCTCTCTCTCTCTCTATATATATATATATATATATATATATACACACACACACACACTCTTCTAGTGGAGGAAGAGCAGCTGGGTTTTTCTTCCTTGTCTGTTACTTGCTTGGTAAAATGTTCCAGTGAACAACCGTTTGTCCTTTTCTATTCTTTTATTTTTGCCCTTGGGAATTTTTAGTTTCTCTGAATCCTGTATTTCAATATGATCGTCAGGACTCTAAAGATGAGGTAACAGTTACAATTACTAATACTTTAGTACCTGTTATGTTAATTGCCTCTTTGCATAAGTTTTAGCACGAAATCCTTTGGATTTGTTTTTCTTTTTTTGGTTCGATGGTCGTGGAGCTTATGCATAGCTCAACTAATCCCATCCCATTCCGGTCAAAGGCACCCATCTCGTCGAGACTATGGAATTCATAAAAAATTACTTTCTTGCGGCCTGATCCTAAACATCGAACATTTGTGTGGGGAGCAACCCATAAAGCACAAATAGGCATAATTACACTTATTTCCCAAGATACATCCAAATATAACACATAGCAGTAATGAAATATAAACATGTAATGGAACGGAAGGATATCAAATGTGTTCAGGATTTGGTGTGTTTAACTTCTTATTTTCACCGAGCATGACTTCACACGCATATGCAAATCATAGTTGGTTGCGAAACTTGTTGAAGACTTCAAGAAGAAAATGGATTAGCAAGTATGAATCTCTTTAACTACACCAGCCAGGGGAACTTATACATTGGTACGAGGAACCAAAACATTTTTTGGAACATGAATTCCTGTAGAAGCAGCATATTCTTGGGCAGCTAAAAGCTTTTTCTGAGTTAAGCGCGTTCCTTCTACAAAAAATATTAACCAAAATGGCCTTGGGAAGTCCTTCAATGCTTGGAGGCTTGACTGGATGGTAAGCACCAAAGAAAAAGGCCTAATCAACAATATGCCCCAACATAGAGAGCATACTAATCAGTAATTTCATAGTATCATACCTTCACTACGCTTTCATCTTTATTCCAATTCCTTTTCAAGTAGACAAAATCAGAAAACCATGTTGACCAGCCCAAGACCTGCATATAACATTTTGACTAGTTGAATATGTAAAAAGGAAGGCTAGTTGACAATAGGACAACATTGTAATATTTTATTTATAAGTTTATAAATGGACACTAAGTCACTAACCACTTGAAATCTACAACCAAGAATTTCCTAAACCAATAGGTCATCTGATTGCATTACAAAATTAAAGCAGGATTCTTCTCATCAACAAAATCTAGATGATTTTAGTAAGTTAGGAACCTTACCGGGAAGAATTTTGAAGAATCCTTTGAAATTACAGGTTCACTACCAAGGCAACCGAAATACTGAAATTTATTAAGCCGATTGCTTGATCAGTAACGAAACAAAAAAAAAAAAACAAACGAGTGCTCGAAAAGAACTTCACCCTTCCACACAAGTGCAATGGCAAAAGAAAATGACAAGTGCATCTTTATTCAAGACATGAGAGTATCATAACTAGTTTTAGGTGATGAACAACCACGTAGAAGACTAAAGATATGTCAAATTTGGAATCCAAATTTGGTGGGCCTAGGGATCACCGGGCAACTCTTTGGTCTACAGGGATTGGGGGGCATAGCACATTGAACTACGATTTACAGAGTTCACCCCCAATGAAATATGTTTTGAAAGAACATCGAAACGGGAAATAGATCCGTTAAACTTTTTATCACTGAGCATGCGCTTGAGTCTTGACTCTTCCACACGGTATTCATGAAACACTTTCTCCACCAAAACGCTTGAGATCCACCAAAAACATTCTCTTGAAAAACGTAAAATGACCAACCATCGAGCCCATTCCTTCTAATTTGGTAATGGTCTAAACCTAAAGGCAAGGAGCTACATGACTCAGGTTAAAATCATGTCAATCAAGAAAGGTCTTTTGTTTAATCATGAGCCGCATACATTTGTTAAAGAGAATAAACTTCTCCTTTGAGAATAATCAAAGTGAAAAAAGGAAACCATTAAATCGGAACACGAAAATTCAACTAGATTGACCCTAGCTACACTTCGTACAAAGTGAAGAAAGGAGGAGATTATCGAATGAGGAAATTAAGAGTCTAAGGAATACAAAAATTTGAAAAATATTACGATGACGAGTTGTATAACGTGAATATTATTCATCGCAAATAAGCATTAAAGTGCATTAAAATCAATAATTGGATTTTATTGCATATGATCACAATACCTAAATGAAAGAGATGAACTCTTAACCCGAAGTCTAAGTTGGTCATTGTGTTTAGGCATCTCAAGAATCTATAACAAGTAATGATGATAATGGAAATAACCTTAGCTAATGTCCATACAACGAGCCAATCAACATCATGCCTATGATTGGGAATGATAAGTGCGTGCTCTTTACCTGAAAATTTATCAAACAGCAACCGAAAATATTCAAAATCATAGCGAACAAAAAGCACCTACGTTGTTGTAATTGGAAAGAAGAATAACTAAGGCAAGGATGAACTTTTCTGACCTAATAATTTATAAGTTTTTGAATCGGTGAACAATTGAACCTGCAGCCAAAAAGAGAAACAGAGATGACACCAGACAATACTCGGCTCAGCCTCTTAACTCGAGAGTGTAACTTCAACAGAATCAACCCAATGAGCATTGGATACGTCTAAAAAGCCATAATCCTCGAATACTTGCAGATATGTATGATGTAGTATATCCTATATATTATCCCTAAACGTACCCATAAGCTGTATAAGTAAATAAATTCCTACTATATACAATGGTAAGAAGTATCGGACACGTTGCAGGATTTCTAGTTCACTTATAGTAATTCAAAATGTGCGACAAGTTGGAGAAAGGAAAAGACCCTCTTTTGTTAATGTAGTTATTACTTGTATAAAAGCGAGTTTAAGCCCATTTTCTGATTTTCGGTTGAAGTCCAGAACTATTGAAGCTAAATCCATCGAATTCAGCTCAAGTTGTCCTTTGCCTCCACAAAATCTTAGATTCCAGATATACTTGACAAATGGCAACAACTGGCAATTCATGTCGAAAATTTGTAGTACTAATATATATATTTTAACATATATATATACCTTCTATTATTGCTTCTAGGGCTTTGTTTCGACGGTGAAATACATTCGTTCATTTGTTCCAGCTGTCTATGATGTTGCACTAGCAGTCCCAAAGAATGTACCTCCTCCTTCTTTCAAGGGAATGTTCTCGAAGCAACCTTCTTTGGTAGGGCACTTTTATTAGCAGAACAAAGCATTATCATATAGCATCATGGTTCAGATACATGTATATCTGCACATGCACACACAACTAATTACATGAACCTAAATTACTTAAGATTGGTTCAGAAGAATCTATTTTCTTTATCAACATTCTCTATGTTGTGATTATTTATGAAAACTATTGCCAATTGGTTTGGGTTGGATATAAAGTTTCCCCATGGTATTTGAGTGGGGCCCATTACAGCCCACATTTTAAAAGTTCACAATTCACACCCCACGATGACAGATCAGCATAAAGGCTGCACGATAATAAACCCAAAAAGAGGCTACATAACACTAACACTACACATGACAAACCTTAGACGTGGCTGCACATAAGGGTTGATGGTAAGAAAATATAGTTTCACATTGCTTGAGAGTAGAATGTGTGATCACGTGATATAGTTGTTGGGACCTCTCCATTGATTGCCAATTGATTTTGGGTAGGATATAAAGTTTCCACAATTCTACCCCATATTTTAAAAATTTACAATTTACAACCCACGATGATTGACCTAGCAAAAAGGTTGCACAATGATACACCTAAGAGGTTACAGGTGCCAAACCTCAAACGCGTCTGCACATGAGTGGGATGTTTAGCAATATAGTCCCATATTGCTTGGGAGTGGAGTGATGAACTAGAGACGTGATCCTTACTAGTTCTTGTTGATCTCATTTGCACCCAAATATTAGAGAAGTTTATATTCTCTTGTTCACATCACATATACGCGTTCTTCCTTTCTATGTTGCAACATGCATCCTCTCTTGGTCACATTTCGTATAAACACCAACGAAAGTTAGTCCAGCCTATTGTTATACAAAAAAATGTTATTTATATCGAATGATAAACATGGAACACCTAATAAAGCCCGTACGGAATCAATCCATTTTGTTGTGATGAAACTTAATCTTTAGTGCAAAAGTCTGGTTAGAAGGTTTCATGCTCATCAATTGATTGGTGGAGGTAATCATGCATTTGAAATATTTAATTATCACGGTCCTTCTGTTTCTTTGCAGAGTCTAACTATGTTTACTGCTTTTCCCTTTTGAAGAAGTATTGTATGTTTCTGAACTAAGTATTATACGTGACTAGAGGGCTGGAAATGGAGATATCCTGCATATATTAGCACCTCTCAGAGTAGAGTGCTATTTGATTTTTGTTTGAAAGGAGAGTTCTATTTGATTTGAATTTGCAATCTAAATCCTTTGGGGCCTAATCGCAATTAGGCCAACTTAATACCATATAATAACTGCCAATGAAGGGCCCATGGGATCGTCGTTGTTTATGCCTTCCCTCAGTTTGTGTGTGTATGAAGAGTTTTCAAATAGAATGTTTTTTGGTAACACATTTGGCAAAGCATTGATTGAAATGAATATAGGAGCTTGTGTAAGAGAACAGGCTTTGAAGGGAACTTAGAGATATTGCATATGCCAAAATTGTGGCCAACCCTTTTGGTTAGCTTTTCAGACAAACTACTGGCTTGTGTAGTTTCTAACATCTACTGGCTTCATTAACTTCCCCATCAACAGAGGGAGAGGTGAAGTTAGGTTCAGTTCTATTTTTTGTAGGGATAGTTACCAAGTGAATGACCATTCATGGTTTGGTATAGGTAAAGGTGTATATCAAGCGATACCCAGTAGAAGAGTTACCGAAATCAGATGAAGGCATTGCAGAATGGTGCAGAGACAGATTTGTTGCTAACGTATGAAATGCTTTAACTTCCAGTTTGAACAAGTGAAAAACTGTTTTGTGGTCATACTGCAACATAGTGGTCACCAAGTGCCTAGGCTCGCACTTACGATAGGGTGGGGAGAGGTACAAGGCATGCAGCCTAAGCCCCAATTGTTTGTGGTGAGGCTGATTCCTGTGATTTTAACTCGCGACGAAGTGCCAGACGAGATAGGACTTACTATCCAGTGGTGTTCGAATCAATGTTTTGTGTATAATAAATCACTGTAGTAAGAACAAAATCGGATTGAAGAAGTTTTAAACCTATTTCAGTCTTTTCTATCTTTATAAATTTAATTCAAATCAACAATCACAATTAGTGATTGGAGTTGAAGGAAACTGAGCTCTATCTTAAATGATTTTTTGCGTGTAACCCTGAGTAGAAGTGTTAGTATCCTTCACATTCCATGCTAAAAGTGACTTGGAATGGAAATTTTCAAGGAAAAAATCTCGAGAACGACGTCTCTTAAAAGAAATGTGAAAGGATTCTGGAATAGCATTGTTTTATGAATAAACATGGATGAATTGCCTCATCTTTTGGCTTTTGCTAGTTAATACCTGAGACATAGCTAGTTGAATATATCATGGCGTGCCATCAACCCTACCATATTAGCATGACTCTTATAACGCATCATTCCCACATTCCACTTCCGAGTATGTATTCGTGTTGAGGTTGAATAGAGCTTCTTGACTAATCTTTAGTATTTAGTTACCTTGTGATGACAAAAGTTTGTTTTACGCATCCAGGATGCTTTGCTAGACATATTTCTGGCGAGGGGAACATTTGGAGACCAAAAATATTACGATATTCAACCCAAAAAATCTCTCTATGTAAGATAATATGACCTGAAGTTCAGTTTCGTTGTGGTTTGGCTGTTCATTTTGCTCTTCGACTCTCTCATTTGGTTCTTCGACTTTCTCATTTTGTTTTGAACAGGTTGCCATATTCTGGATTGGTGCCTTACTTTTTAGTATTTACAAGCTCTTTCAAACGTGTTCCCCTCTATCATCGTGGAAAGGGATTGGAATTACAGCGGCTACATTGTTCATCGTTGAGATGCTAATGTATGTCTTACTCTTATCCACTCAACAAGAGCAATCTACACCAGAGAAACAAGCAGCTTCTCCAAAGACAAGTCCAAACAAAGAGTGAACTTGAATTTATTTAAATCGTCTGTGAAGTGGTTTCTTTTATTTCGTCGTTTCTATTAATTGGACCAAAAAATTCCAATCGTATTGGCCATGATATTGAAAACTTGTAGCACGTATGACAATGGGATTGGAATTGAGACTGGAATTGTGACTGGAGTTGGTAATCCCATTGTTTCCCTCTTTTCAGCCTTCAGATTTCACATTTCTTTATACCATCACTGCATTTAATGAAATCAACACCGTTTACCTGGTATTTGAGTATGGAGTAGCAAAATCATACCCTCCTCATACCCGTTGGGTATTCTACTACTACCTCATTACCTGCTCCTTGCGGGGGGAAAATCGGGCAATACCCTCCGCCAAATGACCAAATCAGATTGGATAATCCCCGAGTATATATGCATAATATGCCATCACTATTTTAAGGATTAGCTAAACGCATTCATTGCCTTGCATAATGACCACATGACTGCCTAGAAGCTAAATTTCCATACACAAGGTATTTTCCAAGCCTCTAACAGGATCCCAACCATCACAGAGCGTTGAACTTCTTCTGAAACAAAAATGCGTTACTATGTACAAGTGCACATAAAACAAATTTGCGATGCGCGACTGTGAAGTGGCGAATTTGGGATATAGAATGAATACCGTTGGAACTTGTCTCACTTGTCTCACGTTCGTTAATTATAACCTCGAAAACTAGTCTGAGCCTGACTCTTCTCATTTCTAATTGTCAATTGATTTTGAGTCGGATACTTTAACAAATACAATTCTGTTTTCTTATTCTAAATACTTTTTTGGGTACATTTTCTGTCATTACTATTTTCTAGAAAATAGAGAATACCCATCGAGCCTTCCAGTTTTCAGGGCTGACTATGAAATTTACGGAGCCTAAAGTGAACTTTTTTGAACAGGGCCCAGAAATCTCATTTTGCATAGTTAAAATTAGTTATGAAATTTAAAAATCCTTCATGACGAAGTCATTACAAGATGGTTTTCTGCCACCGCCCATTGTGAACCCTACCAAGCGTTCACTGCAGTAATCTGAACTGTTCATCTTATAAAGCCCGCAAAATAACATATCCACTTAAAAAAATCAGCTTGACCGGACATTAATAGACATATCAAAAGTTGATATTTTAATTTTTAAAATGGATGGCCAAATTCTATAACTAGTTTTTTTTAGTTAAATTGTTCATGACCGTTTATTTTATAAATCAAAATTTAATTTTTGATTTAGATATTGATGTTCGATAAAACTAATTTTTTGTGTGGATATACTATTTTTGTGGATCCTACAAGATGAACGGTTTAGATTATTACAATGAACGCACGGTAGGGCCCATAATGAGCGGCGAAAACCATGAGGTTTACACCTCATCCGGAAAGAATTTAAACTCTATTTGATAGGGGGTGGCTCGTTAGGGTTTCTTTTTTAATTTTCTTTCTTTTAGGTTCTGAGCTTGGCTTAATAGGTGTTTCTGGGCTTAACCCAATAGGTGTGGGTTTGTCCCAATGGGTGTTCCTTGGTTGGCTTCTTGTCAATGCAAATTATGGTCTTGGATTCTTGGATCCTTACTCCGTTAGTCTTTGTAACAATTTCAAAAATTATTTAAAAAAAATTCGCCCATAAAAAAAAAACATCTCGAAAACGATAACAGTACACGTCTCTCATTTTAGCTGCAACTGTAGCTATTAAACTTGCATAATCAAGTTTTCCACCATAGTTTTTTCAATAGACAACCACCAATCTTAATCTCTCTTATAATATGGTTGATCGAAGGTAGGTTTATATCACACTTTAATGTTGAATAGATTCTTTTCCCCAAGTCAATTGTAACCACAATATTTAACAAGAGTGTGTACGCAAACCCATGCATTCGGAAAAACTATCATTTACCTTCCAGTAAGTGAGCACATTGTGAGAACTCTCTTTGGGAGTTCAAGTCCCACATCGGGAAAGTATTGAAAGAGAATTCAATATATAAGTAAAAGCCGAGCAACATTATATAGCTTAATGTTAATCTTTTGAGCCATATGATTAGGCTAAGGGTAAACAGGTCAGTTGGTGCGGGTCGTGACAAGTGGTATCAGAGCCGATACCAATTAAAAGTGTGAAGCGGGTTTTGAAAGTGAGGAGCAGTGCAATAGAGACGTGGCAGGGGAGATTGTGAGAACCCACTTTGGGAGTTTGTAGTGGGCCGAGCGAGAGTGCTCGAGCCGTGCGTAAATGAGCCGCGCCATTTACTATCCTCAGAACCCGATCCGTTCCTGCTATTTTAGTACGAGGTTCGGCCATGCCGACGGTAGTTCACCAGCACACATTCTTCTCCCTGTTAATCGGGATGGTCTCGTCGGGACCATTAGTCGTCGGCTCCATGCTCGGTGTTGAACGAGCGTGGGCCATGCCTCCAGCTCATCCACGTGGTAGTAACGGTTTCAGTTGTGACGTCGGTCGTAACGTCGTCCTAATGATTGCCAGGAATGGTGTAAGGGCACGTGAAGGTGCCAGCTCGTTATCCAGACGGTTACAGAAACCCTAATATGATGCAGGGGTGAGGTCAGCCGACACATGTCGTGCATCGGTGCATCGGTTACAGAAACCCTAATATGATGCAGGGGTGAGGTCAGCCGACACGTGTCGTGCATCGGTGCAGCCTTGGAAGCCAAGCTAGGAAATGCCTATAAATATGCCTTCATGCCTCCTTGAGGAAGGTACGCACTATTCATTAGAAAACCCTAACTGTTGGCTCTTCACCTCTCAGAAGCAATACTGATCCTCGCACCGGAGGGCCATTCCGGAGGACCTCCGGTGTGGTCTATAGTCGTGCTTCATTTTGCAGGGCGAGGAGCTGGATCTGGATCAATTTGCGAACCAACCGGATCGGAGTCCCCACAATTTGGTGAACCCGACGTGAATCCTCTTTCTGTACGCGGCGGCTCCTCCGTGTTTCCTCCTCTCCGTATTTTCTTTGAACCTTCATTAACACCCCTTCACCGCCAAAATGGGCGGCCCACCACCTCCTTTCCACCCCCCTCCGCTACTCCATTCTGAAACTGGAGTAAATACCGTTTCCCACTCCCATCCTCCCGGCTTCACGCCTCCAAAAGCTAGCACCTCCATTCCACGTCCAGAAGGCCTGAGTGACGATGCTCTGGCTTATGCCCACATGTTGGAACAACAGCAAGAGCAAACAAACGCGGATGTTGCTATTCTCAAAATGGAAATGGCCCGACTCAAGGCAGCTAACCGTCTAGCCGCCTCCCATTCTGACTCTCAGGGACGACGCCGACGGTGAGACCTGCCTCCACCTCCTCCCCTTGGTGAAAATGATAACCCACGTCGTATCTCCGTCCACGATCGTCTGGATCCACCCCTCACGGCCAATCGGGTCTAAGGCGCCGCTTGCTTTGGGCAGCAGCGTCCTTCGATCCACAAACGCCTAGGTGGTGGAATCAGTTTGGGCGGAACGGATGGAAGACGAGAAGGCAGTACCCATACCGTATACTCCAGCTCAACGGCTGGGGACGAATACTCCCAGGGTTCCTAGAGCTATGATACAGTTGAGCTCCTGGACAATCCCCAAGCACTGGTTCCCTACGAATCAGGACGGCGAAAAAGCCGAACGTCTCGTAGGAACGGGAAAGACCCTATAGGGTACGCCGCTGAACCCGAAGAAGCTCTCGACAAAAAGGGCACCGACAAATGCTCCACCGATTCTCGAAGCACACAGCAGCTACCTCGAGAAAGAAGTATAAGCATAGTTGTTCGGCAAAACAATGATCCAAGCCGCCGCAGGGTCTATCGTACCGAACGACAGCCTAAAAACGCCCAACGACAGTCGCCTGAAACGGGTAGACGCGACTTAAGTAGGCGTCGGTACGAGGATACGACAGATAAGGATAGGGATCATCGCCTTTCCAAGCGACACCGCAACGATCGCGATGGACGTCCTCCGAGGCCGACGCATGAGTACCAGTTGAGAAAGTTGACCGAATCTCCATTCTCGGCCAAAATTCAGGCAACACTGCCGAAGGTCGGTATGCACCTCCCAAAGTTTCAGAAATTTGACCCGAGCACGACGGAGGCCTATACGCACCTCATCAGCTACCGCAGTACCATTTCCTGCGTGACCGATGACGACGCTATTATGTGTAAGGCCTTTCCTTCAAGCTTGGGCCGCCTCGGCTTACTGTGGTTCAATCAACTGGAAGCCCGGTCCATCCATAGCTTTAAAGAACTTGAGCGAGCCTTTAACTACCGTTTCATCACAAGTAACAAGCAAGCAAAAGAAGAGGATGCCCTGGCACAAATGAAGAAGTGACCCGGCGAAACGCTTCGGAAGTACGCCGAGCGTTACTGGCAGCTTTTCAATGAAATACCGGGTATCGATCAATATTGGGCCGCTAGAAACTTCAAAAACGGGCTGGAGACTGGGAGTAAGATTCTAGACGAACTCGCGATACGGGCACCCACGGCATGAACGAGCTCATGCGGACGGTTGAACAGTTTTGCTCTTACGAAGAGTTCTTGGCCGAACGAGAGCTGCAGGGCGGACAGTCTTCAACTATCCCTCCAAGCCTTCATGTTGCTACACCGCAGTTGGCTGTTCCGAAGCCGGCGGTCTTGTCGCAGCCGAAGAAGCAAGTGAATACCGTCAAGGTTGCAAACAAGAAGGCTCCAAAGGCTCACGACTACATTGCCGAGACAACGGTTTTCAAAGAACCGATCTATTTCCTCCTTCGAACTTTGGAGCGGGAACCCTTCTTTGTCTGGCCGAACCCCCCCAAGTTGAACACCGAGGACGGCAACGACAACAGTCGGAAACGGTGTTTGTACCACAATGAGCTCGGTCACTACACGACAGCTTGCGCCCCTTACAAAGCGCTGCTGGAGAACTTAGCAGCCCAAGGGCTTCTTGACGATCACATTGATTGGACAAAAACGCCGAGGCGACAACAAAACGCTGGCGGGCAAAATCCAATTCCTCGGCCAGTTGGAGTAATCAATGTTATTCACGGACTAGCAACGAAAGGAGTCGTCCAAAAGATTCGGCATGAACTAGAAGTCGCAAAAAGCTCTCCCCGAATTTTCTCTGTCAGTAATGCCCCCAAGAGACTGAAGACACTTGAGCGTCCCTGGTCAATCACGTTCACGGAACGAGACCTCCAGCGCGTCCAACAACCTCATAACGACGCTCTGGTAGTCACGATCCAGATCTCGACCCATTCAGTTAAACGGGTACTTATCGATCAAGGAAGCTCGGCAGAAGTGATGTATCTACCTCTATTCAAGGAGCTCAATCTCCCAGAATCTTCCCTCATTCCAGCCGAGGTCCCACTAATCGGCTTCAGTGGAACACCAGTTTGGCCCATCGGTAAAATTAGCCTTCCTGTAGTCACAGGCTCGGTATGTACAACCATGGAATTCGTGGTCGTCAACGCCCCAAGCCCGTACAACGCCATCCTCGGACGCAACTGGCTCCATACCATCAAAGCCGTTGCTTCAACCTTCCGTCAGGTGGTACGTTACATTGGAGCTGATGGCCACCAGGAAGACCTTCTGGGTGATCAGTTGCAGGCCAAACAATGTTTCGTGTCGGTCGTCGGCAAAGCGCCGAGCCCATCCCGTGTTCATTGGGTTGAGGTTCCAGACAAACCCGTCCTTGAAGACGTTGGTTGCCCCGCCGAACAAAAATCCATCGAAGACCTCGAAAAAATACCGATCAACGACGATGCGTCCCGGTACTTCTTGCTCGGCTCCGAGCTGCCCGAGGAAGAACGAAGGGAAACCTTCGAATTTTTGCAACGGCACATCGAAGTCTTTGCATGGTCGCCGTATGACATGCCAGGCATCGATCCACAAATCATACAGCACTCCCTCAACGTTTCGAAGTCTGCGAAACCGGTGATTCAAAGGCCCAAAAGATCAGCCGCTTTCCACGCCGACGCAGTTAACGAAGAGGTTGAGAGGCTACTTGAGGCCGGGGCCGTCAAAGAAGTTCAATACCCAACATGGCTCTCAAACCCCTTGGTGGTAAAGAAGAAGAATGGAAAGTTACGCGTCTGCGTCGACTATACCAACCTTAACGATGCCTGCCCGAAGGATTGTCTTCCACTGCCAAAGATAGATCAGTTAGTCCATGCAACGGCGGGCCATGCTCGGCTTAGCTTCTTAGATTCTTACCGGGGCTACCACCAGATAGCCATGAACCCTGACGATATGGAAAAGACGTCCTTCATTACAGCCCGGGGTCTTTTTTGTTATCTCGTGATGCCATTCGGCCTTAAGAACGCTGGGGCTACATTCCAGAGGATGATTTACATTCTGTTCGGCATTCTCATCGGAGAGATCATGGAAGCATATATCGACGATATGGTTGTCAAGAGTCTCAAGGCAGAAAATCACCTCTCCCACCTCGCCGAAGTGTTCGGTATATTGAAAAAATACAAGCTGCGCCTCAATGCCGAAAAGTTTGCGTTCGGCGTTAGCTCAGGAAAATTCCTCGGCTACTTGGTGACTAGGAGGGGCATCGAGGCGGACCCCAACCAAATCGCTGCCATCCAGCAGCTGCAAGCCCCGTCCACTCCTAGGGAAATCCAAAAGCTAACAGGCATGGCCGCGGCCCTCAATCGATTTATCAGCCGCTCGTCGGACAAATGCCATGTGTTCTTCCAAACCCTTAAGAAACAAAGCCGACGAAGCTTTAAGTGGACCCCGGATTGCGACACGGCCCTCGCCGAACTAAAGAATTATTTGGGCTCCTCCCCACTTCTTGTCAAACCCCATTCCTTTGAAATGCTGTATCTTTACCTTGCCGTCTCACCACATGCAGTCAGTTCGGCTTTAGTCCGGCGTGAAGGGGCCGACGACTAACCCATTTACTTTACCGGCCGAACACTGCTGCCCGCACAGACACGGTATCTCCCATTGGAAAAACTACTCCTCGCTTTGGTCACTGCTGCTCGGAAACTCCTCCCATACTTCCAAGAGCATCCCATCACCGTTCTCACTGAATTCCCTTTAAAGAACCTTCTTCGTAAGGCCGATCTTTCCAGTCGAGTCTCTCAATGGGCCGTCGAACTCGCCAATTTTGACATCAATTTCGAACCTCGGACTGCCATCAAAGCCCAGGTCTTGGCCGACTTCATTGCCGAGTTCACCCCCGGCAACCCAGATGAAGAAGCTCTTGTCCGGCCTGAGTACGGAATGTTAGAGCAACATGAAGCTTGCAACACATGGAATCTATTCAGCAGCGACATTTGGAAGTTGCACGTCGATGGGGCTTCGAATAGCAACGGTTCTGGAGCTGGTGTCGTTCTCGTCACCCCCTGCGGCGTCATTCACGAAAGTGCTATTACACTTACTTTCCCAGCAACAAACAACGAGGCCGAGTACGAAGCTCTACTAGCAGGGCTGCGAACCGCCGCTCGCTTACAGGTGGAGGACCTGCATGTTTTTTGCGATTCCCAACTCATCGTCAACCAGGTGACAGGGGACTATGAAGCTCGGGATCCAAGAATGCTCAAGTATCAAGCTACCGCTCTGGACCTAATTCGGAAATTCAAAGGATTCGAGATCGAGCAGATCAGCAGGGAGAAAAACGCCCACGCCGACGCTTTAGCAAGTCTCGCTTCGGCAAGCAAAGCCTCGGATTATCGAACGATTAACCTGGGCGAAATATCTGAACCAAGCTTTAATGAACCCGACGCGGTGCTCAGCATAACCCTCGGTCCCAGCTGGATGGACGAGATAGTCACTTTTCTGAAAACCGACACACTCCCTTCGGATAAAAAAGAGGCCCATCGTGTCCGAAGTAAGGCGGCATTCTACTGGCTTTCAGATAGTGGCCAACTTTACCGACGAAGTTTCACAGGTCCATATCTTCGAGTCGTCCACCCTGTCGAAGTCTCTTCTGTTCTAACCGAGCTTCATTCTGGTAGCTGTGGGTGTCACTCAGGCGGCCGATCGCTTTGCCAACGCGCCTTGAGTCAAGGCTACTTTTGGAAAGGTATGAAGAAGGATTGTGAAGAAATCGTTCGGAAATGTAAGCCTTGCCAACTTTTCTCTCCAATACCAAGGCAGCCCGCTCAGAACCTCAAACCAATTACCAGTCCTTGGCCCTTTGCCCAATGGGGCCTAGATATCGTCGGTAAACTCCCAACAGCCCCTGGGGGTTTCAAGTTCTTGATCACAGCCACAGACTATTTCTCGAAATGGGTGGAAGCCGAACCTCTCGTCACTACAACAGAGGCAGACGTTCGGCGTTTTGTTTGGAGGAACATTGTGACCCGATTTGGCGTTCCCTATGCGATCGTATCCGACAACGGTTCTCAGTTCGTCGGTAAGGAGCTCACCGGTCTTTGTGCTGAATTTGGTATCCGTTTCTTCAACTCTATTCCGTCCTATCCTCAGGGGAACGGTCAGGCCGAAGCCTCAAACAAGACAGTATGCGCCGGCATCAAGCGCCGACTTGACTCCAAAAGAGGACGATGGGCCGAAGAATTACCTCGAGTCCTCTGGGCTTATCGTTCCACTCCACGTCGCTCCACTGGCCAAACCCCCTTCGCCATGGCCTTCGGAATGGAGGCAGTCATCCCACTGGAATCCAGATTCCCAACACTTCGTACTGAGACCTTTGACCCACAAACTAATGATGAAGCCGTAGCTACGGAGCTCGTCTTAGCTGAAGAAAAGAGGGACGACGCCCAGCTCAAACTTGCCAATTACCAGCAAGAGGTCGCTCGGGGTTACAACCGAAATGTTCGGCTGAAAAGGTTCAGAGTCGACGATTGGGTATGGAGGAAGGTGGTCCGAGCCAATCAGAAGACAAAGTTCAGGCCAAACTGGGAAGGCCCCTACAGGGTTGTCAAAGAAGTAGGAAATGGGTCCTACAAGCTAGAGGACAAAGACGGTCGACAAATTGAAAACCCTTGGAATGCTCTGAACCTTAGGAAAGCCTACCTCTGAAATCGTCTGCCTGGTTTTTTAGATGGATGTTTCAGCCATCATTTCTTAGCAACATCTTGTGTTCATCAACTTATTACTTAATGAGAAGTTCCTCCTCTTTTCACAATTTCTCATATTGTTGTTCAATTCTCCTACTTAAGTATACATCCTTTCAAACTTGACGTCCAGATAACCGCGCATATGTTCGGATTCATAATCCACAAACAAAGAATGGCCCCGAGCGACTTGATGTTCGGCCATTTCAAAGATCAACAAACTTATCCGTTTGTTCTTGGTTCGGCAACGTTCATATTTTTGACTTGAACAAATTTGCCACTTGCAGCATTTATTTAGCATTATTACCTTGCCATAAGACTGGCGTTTGAGCCGAGCCTTATGACAACGCAGGGGCTATTAACAGTAAATAACATGGAAACACGCCAAGGTTCTTGACCTTTGGCAAGTCAGTCCAAATGTTTCTAAGGCATGAGGAAATGTTTAACTCGTTCAAAAGACAACATAACAGAAAAACTGTCTAAAGCAAATCACATGGAAATTGGACAAATCCCATACAAGATCGTACGAACAGCAAAAAGAAAAGTTGTTCAACAGAAACATTAAAAATCAGGTAATACATCTGGCACGGTAAACTCCTGATGTTCGGAGCCGTCCAGTCCAAAAGACAAGTTCAATTCCTAAAAGTTATCAGAACAGAAAAAGACTTAAAAGCAACTGAAAGGGTAAAGGTCTTCATCTACGGCAACCGATCGACCAGCCTCGGCGCCTGCGGTGGTATCCCTTCATGACTAGACTTCAGTTTGTTCGTCGGCTGCAACATTTTCAGTCACCCCTTCATTACTTTGAGGCTCGGCAGCAGGCGCAACAACCATTTCTTCATCATCTTCCTCCGGAGGAAGGGACTGGCATTCTTCCTCGGTATAAGGGAGATCAAGGCTGGGAACGATCGGCTCGGGAAGCTGCTTGAGGAAACCTGACTCAGGTTGTATGGCCATCACTCCGGCCATAGCATCGGCTCCAGCAGCATACCTAAGCTTAAAGAAATCCGGAAGCCGAACTTCAAGTTCATCGTTGACCATTCTGTGGGCGACCTGGGTGTATTCTAGCGCGGCACGTTTGATGCCAGCTTCATACCCCTTGGTGTCGACTTCTCGCATCTTCTCTTTCTCCTCCGCCTTGACTTTATTGAGCTCAGAAGATGCTAACTCGACAGCTGCCCTGGCATCGGCCAATTCTTTCTTCAGTCTCTTTATTTCGGCATCTTTATCTTTAACCTCTTGTTCAGAGATCCTCCATTTGGTACGAAAGGAATCTCTGTCGGATCGATACCTCTCTCGCTCGGCAGAAACCTTGGCTGCCTTGTCGTATGCTTTTAGAGCAGCCTGCCCAGCCTGATTAAGGAAAAACAAGTCAGCAACAGGAAATATGCAAAGTACAAGGCTATAAAATCACAAGATATACCTGTACAAGGTGAGAGCACATCTCACCAAGACCTGGCATCAGGTCGGTAGGAACTTGATCGTAGTCCCTCGGAAGAGCCAACCCTTTAAGAAGTGTGACAGCGAGGTTCGGCTCCTCCTTCACTGAGTCCTTCAGAAGCAGAACCCGACCGCCAGGCATAGTGTACGACGGGCTGAACTGCCGAAGGACAGCCGCTTCAGTCTCCGGATCGGTGAGGTCTATGTGAGGCTCGGCAGGGACGTCCACTTCCTTCTCCTTCGATTGAGAAGCATGAACCTTCTCGGCAGGTGGCTGCTGGACCGAGCCGGCTAAAAGAGCGTCGGCGTCAGTCTTCTGTCTCTTCTCCTTCTGCTGCCCTTGGTCTCCCGTTGGATCTCTAGTCCGAGCAGGATTGACAGATTTGGTTGGGATCACAGGTCTCGGGATATTTCGGCGAGACATCTCTTCGGCGGATGGTTCAACGACTTTAACAGGAGCGGGGATCTCGTCGGCGCTTAGCGGTGTGAGCCACTCCTCGGCAGTATAACCAATCTTCGGCAGCCTCACTCCCCGCTGTCGCTTTTCCTGAACCCCTCCAGTGTTTGGTTGAGATTTTCTCTTCTTCTTCTGAACGTTCGTTTCGCTTGGCGTGTCCTTCTTAGCGATTTTGCTCGGCTCTCCTTCCGCATTCTTCTTCGTTCCTCGGAGCACTCCCTTATATGACAGTTTGTATTCGAGGAGTGTTGGAGCGTGCCGACAGACCTGTGCGAGAAGTGTTTCGTTAGCCTTCTCGCGGGAGTTTGTGTTTAGCCCCTTTGAGATTGGACCGAGCTCTGCAATAGGAAAGCAACAGTTAGAAAAGCCCTTGGTAAAAAGAGAAATGGAAAATGGTCGATATGCAATCAAGTAAAGATGTTCGGCATGGCTACCTCTCGTGTCGCTCACTTTTGGTATGGAGTATCGACGGGGGCCAGAGCCGAACTCGAAATTCCCGTGAACTTCAAGGTAGAAGTCCGCCCATTTATCTGTGTCAGATAAACCCTCTATCAAAGGCCTCTTCTTAGGGCGCGTCGTCAAATACCGACGGCCGATTTTTGCATGTCGGGACATTGTGTAGGTGAAGAACAAGTCCGTCGGGGTGAAGTCGAGGTTTTGGCTTTCGATCAAGGCAATCACCGACATAATTATTCGGTAACTGTTGATCGCAAGCTGGTGTGGGGCTAGGCTGAATCTCCCTAGTATCTCTCTGAGGAAGGGGTGGAGCGGAAATCGAAGTCCAGCCTCGCAAATTGCCATCAACGGCACGGTGATGTGTTCGGGACGGTGCTCCCTTTTGTCCCTGATCTCGGAGCTCCTAACCCTGCGTAGCGACACGTCGTCGGGGATTTGGTATTTTCTACAAAACGCCTCGTATTTTCCCGACACGCCACTAAAGTAGTGAGCATAAGGGCATAAAGAACCCTTATCGAAGAGATCAGCGTCGCTCAGAGCAGATGATGAGGCCTCTGCTCCCGACACGAATCGAGACTCGGCTTCGGCTCCCATCCTGGGGTCGGCTTCAGACTCCGTCTCCGGGGTAAAGACGATCTCAGGGTCAGTAAGGTACTCCTCCTCGGCGTAGTCATATACTCGCTCAGCGTTGGAATCGTCGGAACGTGGGGATGTGGCGGACATCCTGGTAGAGATTGGGGAATGGTCTCGGCGTCGGCGTCGGTATCTCTCGACAAGTTCGTTGATCACTTGACGGTCGGATTCAGTCTCCGAACAACTTGAATCTGAAGAAACCTCGATGACCTCGTGAGCCAGACCTAAAAAGAAAGCAAAAAGAAAAAAAAAAGATAAGCAGTCGGTCTCTTCGCCGGTAAAGGAAAGTGGTAAGAAGGCTCGGCGTGCCTACTAGCTCACGAGTCGTTTTTCTATCCTAGTGGCGGTCGGTACTATTCCTTTGGGTGATTAAACGTCAGGATTCCCCCCGAGGAAAATCATGCACGGATATTCGTCCTCTCTTAGTTTTCGTTCGAAAGAACCCTAAACCCGTATTGAGGCTCGGAGAAACTAGTTGGTTGCAGGGATGAACATCATTGTTCATCCCCAGAACTTTGAGACACCTTTCTAACGAGAACTTTCCAAAAAACCCTATAAAGACATGGGAAAAGCAGAGAATGAGTGGAAACGATTACTTACTTGAAGGTTTTTGTTGTTAAATCGACGCTGCAGTTGTAGATCTTGGACAAAATTGAGAGCCGGGGCGAAGATTTTAGAGAGAGAAGCTCTGGAAGGTAGAGAGAGAAACGTAAAGAACTTTCTCTCTCCTCATTCCTCGAAATTTATAAACCGCGTTGGAGTTTCGAATTTCCCGCTCCATCATTTCATCGCCGAACCAATGGCCAATGACGGGGCGACACGTAGCCCTCCGTTGTCAGAAGTCTCTTCGCCTGCCTGGGCGTCCTTTCAACTGACATCCCAGCTCAGAATTTGACAGATGTCCCCCTGTCATTGGGACTCCTATCCGACCGTCTCTTCTCATATGACGAATCTTCGTCGGCTCGTTACCGCTCGGCCTTATTTGAAGTCAATCCCTGCCGTGCAAAAAGCGTCGGCAGTAATTGAGGGGCTATTGTAGTGGGCCGAGCGAGAGTGCTCGAGCCGTGCGTAAATGAGCCGCGCCATTTATTATCCTCAAAACCCGATCCGTTCCTACTATTTTAGTACGAGGTTCGGCCATGCCGACGGTAGTTCACCAGCACACATTCTTCTCCCTGTTAATCGGGATGGTCTCGTCGGGACCATTAGTTGTCGGCTCCACGCTCGGTGTTGAACGAGCGTGGGCCATGCCTCCAGCTCATCCACGTGGTAATAACGGTTTCAGTTGTGACGTCGGTCGTAACGTCGTCCTAATGATTGCCAGGAATGGTGTGAGGGCACGTGAAAGTGCCAGCTCGTTATCCAGACGGTTACAGAAACCCTAATATGACGCAGGGGTGAGGTCAGCCGACACGTGTCGTGCATCGGTGCAGCCTTGGAAGCCAAGCTAGGAAATGCCTATAAATATGTCTTCATGCCTCCTTGAGGAAGGTACGCACTATTCATTAGAAAACCCTAGCTGTTGGCTCTTCACCTCTCAGAAGCAATACCGATCCTATGTATATCTGCACATGCACACACAACTAATTACATGAACCTAAATTACTTAAGATTGGTTCAGAAGAATCTATTTTCTTTATCAACATTCTCTATGTGTGATTATTTATGAAAACTATTGCCAATTGGTTTGGGTTGGATATAAAGTTTCCCCATGGTATTTGAGTGGGGCCCATTACAGCCCACATTTTAAAAGTTCACAATTCACACCCCACGATGACAGATCAGCATAAAGGCTGCACGATAATAAACCCAAAAGAGGCTACATAACACTAACACTACACTGACAAACCTTAGACGTGGCTGCACATAAGGGTTGATGGTAAGAAAATATAGTTTCACATTGCTTGAGAGTAGAATGTGTGATCACGTGATATAGTTGTTGGGACCTCTCCATTGATTGCCAATTGATTTTGGGTAGGATATAAAGTTTCCACAATTCTACCCCATATTTTAAAAATTTACAATTTACAACCCACGATGATTGACCTAGCAAAAAGGTTGCACAATGATACACCTAAGAGGTTACAGGTGCCAAACCTCAAACGCGTCTGCACATGAGTGGGATGTTTAGCAATATAGTCCCATATTGCTTGGGAGTGGAGTGATGAACTAGAGACGTGATCCTTACTAGTTCTTGTTGATCTCATTTGCACCCAAATATTAGAGAAGTTTATATTCTCTTGTTCACATCACATATACGCGTTCTTCCTTTCTATGTTGCAACATGCATCCTCTCTTGGTCACATTTCGTATAAACACCAACGAAAGTTAGTCCAGCCTATTGTTATACAAAAAAATGTTATTTATATCGAATGATAAACATGGAACACCTAATAAAGCCCGTACGGAATCAATCCATTTTGTTGTGATGAAACTTAATCTTTAGTGCAAAAGTCTGGTTAGAAGGTTTCATGCTCATCAATTGATTGGTGGAGGTAATCATGCATTTGAAATATTTAATTATCACGGTCCTTCTGTTTCTTTGCAGAGTCTAACTATGTTTACTGCTTTTCCCTTTTGAAGAAGTATTGTATGTTTCTGAACTAAGTATTATACGTGACTAGAGGGCTGGAAATGGAGATATCCTGCATATATTAGCACCTCTCAGAGTAGAGTGCTATTTGATTTTTGTTTGAAAGGAGAGTTCTATTTGATTTGAATTTGCAATCTAAATCCTTTGGGGCCTAATCGCAATTAGGCCAACTTAATACCATATAATAACTGCCAATGAAGGGCCCATGGGATCGTCGTTGTTTATGCCTTCCCTCAGTTTGTGTGTGTATGAAGAGTTTTCAAATAGAATGTTTTTTGGTAACACATTTGGCAAAGCATTGATTGAAATGAATATAGGAGCTTGTGTAAGAGAACAGGCTTTGAAGGGAACTTAGAGATATTGCATATGCCAAAATTGTGGCCAACCCTTTTGGTTAGCTTTTCAGACAAACTACTGGCTTGTGTAGTTTCTAACATCTACTGGCTTCATTAACTTCCCCATCAACAGAGGGAGAGGTGAAGTTAGGTTCAGTTCTATTTTTTGTAGGGATAGTTACCAAGTGAATGACCATTCATGGTTTGGTATAGGTAAAGGTGTATATCAAGCGATACCCAGTAGAAGAGTTACCGAAATCAGATGAAGGCATTGCAGAATGGTGCAGAGACAGATTTGTTGCTAACGTATGAAATGCTTTAACTTCCAGTTTGAACAAGTGAAAAACTGTTTTGTGGTCATACTGCAACATAGTGGTCACCAAGTGCCTAGGCTCGCACTTACGATAGGGTGGGGAGAGGTACAAGGCATGCAGCCTAAGCCCCAATTGTTTGTGGTGAGGCTGATTCCTGTGATTTTAACTCGCGACGAAGTGCCAGACGAGATAGGACTTACTATCCAGTGGTGTTCGAATCAATGTTTTGTGTATAATAAATCACTGTAGTAAGAACAAAATCGGATTGAAGAAGTTTTAAACCTATTTCAGTCTTTTCTATCTTTATAAATTTAATTCAAATCAACAATCACAATTAGTGATTGGAGTTGAAGGAAACTGAGCTCTATCTTAAATGATTTTTTGCGTGTAACCCTGAGTAGAAGTGTTAGTATCCTTCACATTCCATGCTAAAAGTGACTTGGAATGGAAATTTTCAAGGAAAAAATCTCGAGAACGACGTCTCTTAAAAGAAATGTGAAAGGATTCTGGAATAGCATTGTTTTATGAATAAACATGGATGAATTGCCTCATCTTTTGGCTTTTGCTAGTTAATACCTGAGACATAGCTAGTTGAATATATCATGGCGTGCCATCAACCCTACCATATTAGCATGACTCTTATAACGCATCATTCCCACATTCCACTTCCGAGTATGTATTCGTGTTGAGGTTGAATAGAGCTTCTTGACTAATCTTTAGTATTTAGTTACCTTGTGATGACAAAAGTTTGTTTTACGCATCCAGGATGCTTTGCTAGACATATTTCTGGCGAGGGGAACATTTGGAGACCAAAAATATTACGATATTCAACCCAAAAAATCTCTCTATGTAAGATAATATGACCTGAAGTTCAGTTTCGTTGTGGTTTGGCTGTTCATTTTGCTCTTCGACTCTCTCATTTGGTTCTTCGACTTTCTCATTTTGTTTTGAACAGGTTGCCATATTCTGGATTGGTGCCTTACTTTTTAGTATTTACAAGCTCTTTCAAACGTGTTCCCCTCTATCATCGTGGAAAGGGATTGGAATTACAGCGGCTACATTGTTCATCGTTGAGATGCTAATGTATGTCTTACTCTTATCCACTCAACAAGAGCAATCTACACCAGAGAAACAAACCCGTGGCTTTACTGGCAAGTGGTTGGCTTTCTTAGTGGTGAGGCCTTATGCCCCCATGCGTTATATTTGGATAGGGTTCAATTCCCGTAAGTCTCATTCCCCTCCCCCAAATTCTCTAGATAGCATAGATTAAGTTTAACAAATGACCAAAAAAAAAAAAAAAACCGATGACTTTACTGGCTTTAGCCCAAAACCCGCTGTGCCAGTTTCCACCAACTAATCATATGGGACCATTTTAGAAAACACATCTGACCATATCTGAACGACTCACATCTTCAATTTGACAAACAATAGTAGGAACATATATATATAGAGCCGCAAAACAAGCTTAAAAAAAAAAATGCAACCCATTGTCAACCATTGCTTCGTAACAACTCTGAGCTATGTTTATTTTTCTTTGCAATCGATCCCACTATAATGTTATTTTTATTTCTTGGATATGCCTTTCATTCCCCATGGTCGAAGCCATTTTTCATTCTAGGTAGTATACAATTATTGATGAGAAAAATTGAAAGTTATGTTGATGCAAATGGGAAAATGGATTAGAACACGTACTCAAATTATGTTTTGGATTCTAACCTCCGTCCAAATGGTGTAGGATAATATGTAAAATGCGTATCGATATCTGAGAAAGATATATTGATATTTGTAAAAGTGTACTAGTATCTGTGAGATATGCATTGATATCCGAACTTTTTTAAATTTATTGATATATAATTCTCTGCCTAGTGGGCTTAGGTTAGCAAGACCGATCATTTGATTGCGGTGCGGACTCGTTTCTCCCAAATGGGTAGGACCTTATGTACACAAGGGTGGATCAATGCGTCGTAGGAACTCCCGACAATTTTTTTAAAGTTCATACCATTTGCATTAAAGTTCAAAACATTAAGGGAAAAAACTCATGACATATATATGCCACGAAATAAAGATTAAATGCTATGAGTTCATGAACAAATATCAATTTCGAATGAAAGCTATGAATTGAAGATTGATGTTATGATTTATGTCCAAACTCTATGAATTTCTACATATATTTGAGGGATGCATATCGCACGCATTTAAATATGATGTGCATCAATTTTATTTCAACACAAATTAGTAATAAAAAAAAAAGCATTTCCTCAAAATTATTTGTTATTGATAAATATCTAAAAATTGAGGTGGCAGTAGTCAAAATTGAGTCTTTTGGCTCATATAAATTATATAGTTGCCTTCCACTTGCCAAGTAAGAATGTCAATTTCTTGAATAATGCAATATAGATACCACCTTTAAAATTACAGCTTTCATTATGGAATGGGAGCCTCTCTCAAGTCCCCAAAGTCCTGTTCAGCCTATTTGTGAGCCCTTTTCGGAGCTCAATTCGAAGATCGGTATAGTTTACTTTTTAGAGCTCTTCTAAAATATGAATCAAGTAAAAGGAACTGCGCGCTTTCTGAACAATGCAAGCTGGTAATTGGAGAAATTGAAACAGAAGTAGCTTGCTAGCCAGCATTACTCAAAGTATGATAAGGTATTACAATTGCTTTAGAGACAATGAGTCTCTTCTTAATTAACCTTCAAAACAAATCTTGCTCACAAACAAGATTATACAGATCAGGATCTCTGCTTTTGGACCCTTTTTTATTGAAAAATGAACTTGTTTAAAATTAAAACGTAAAGCCAAAATGTCTTCCCACGCAAAACCGAAAAGGAATTGTTTATTCGTGTGGCACTTCAAACTATAGCATGCATGCGACAGTATCGATGAGGCCGTCGGCAGTGTGACTAGTAATGGTATGGCGGAGGTGGTGACATATAGTAGTATGATGCAGGAGGTGGTGGCGACTTCATTGGCGGAGGAGGAGATTTGTAGTAGTAAGGAAGTGGCGGCGATGGAGAAGGTGGAGGAGGAGATTTGTAGTAGTAAGGGGGTGGAGGTGATGGAGATGGTGGGGGTGGGGACTTGTAATAATAGGGTGGTGGAGGAGATGGTGATGGTGGGGCTGGTGACTTATAGTAGTATGGGGGAGGAGGGGAGGGAGAAGGTGGTGGAGGAGATTTGTAGTAATATGGTGGAGGGGGTGATGGAGATGGAGGAGGTGGTGACTTATCGATGTATGGTGGTGGCGGACATGGGGATGGAGGAGGTGGAGACTTAAAAACGTATGGCGGAGGTGGGGATGGTGATGGTGGAGGTGGTGACTTGTAAATATAAGGAGGTGGAGGAGATGGGGAGGGAGGAGGTGGAGACTTATATACGTATGGAGGAGGTGGTGATTTGTAAATATAAGGAGGTGGAGGTGAGGGAGACGGAGGAGGGGGAGACTTGTAAATGTAGGGAGGAGGTGGGGATGGGGATGGGGGAGGTGGCGACTTATAAATGTACGGAGGTGGAGGGGATGGGGATGGAGGAGGTGGAGACTTGTAAATGTAGGGAGGAGGTGGGGAAGGTGACGGTGGAGGTGGTGATTTGTAAATATAAGGAGGTGGAGGCGAGGCAGACGGAGGAGGGGGAGACTTGTAAACGTAGGGAGGAGGTGGGGATGGGGATGGGGGCGGTGGCGACTTATAAATGTACGGAGGTGGAGGGGATGGGGATGGAGGAGGTGGAGACTTGTAAATGTAGGGAGGAGGTGGGGAAGGTGATGGTGGAGGTGGTGATTTGTAAATATAAGGAGGTGGAGGCGAGGGAGACGGAGGAGGTGGTGACTTGTAGTAATAGGGTGGGGGAGGAGATGGAGACGGCGGTGGTGGAGAGTTGTAGTAGTACGGCGGGGGCGGTGAGCCATAATAATATGGCGACGGTGGTGGCGACTTGTAGTAGTGCGGTGGAAACGGCCACCAGTGTTTCGGCATTTCCGGCGTAGGAGGGGTGGGATAGAAATAAGGCTGGTGACCAAAATTAGCAGTCACACTGCTAGCAAGTGCCACTAGGCAAAACACCAAAGCACATACAAATTGAGGCCATTGCCCCAATATACTTCCCATCTCAAAAGCAACAAACCCCCCTTAGAACAAATTGGTTTGTTTGTTTTTGCTTATTGATGAGGGAGGGGGACTATCCCTTTATATACTACTACTACTACTACTCCAAAGGTGTCACTTCTTGACTGTGTGATGCAAAATCTTTGTTTTGTATTTTATTTTATTTCCAAGGCAAAACAGGCTGGAATTAGAGGATAAACAATCAATGGAAAACCCAAATCTCAAACTTCAGTTTTTTATTTTTTTCAAACAATTGGAGCCTGGAGAGTGTGTAGTTTCCCACTGAGATCTCTCTCTCTCTCTCTCTCTCTCTCTCTCTCTCTCTCTCTCTCTCAAGTTTGTCGTCTGGTGGGCCATGTGACCAAAGTCAAGATCTGTGGTAGGTAATTACTCTGTATAATGTGCATGGCCCCCATATATACATGCATGGCTGTATTATTCAATCTCTTCTGTCACTCAATCATTCACTAAAACCGCGTTTCGTACGTAGGATGGGAGAAACTTTTGGGTGCCGGTAGGGTATTACACACAGGGTATCTTGTCGGCGATTCGAATCGTTCAGACGTATTTTAGACGGTTTGGATTTTAAAAAGAGAAAAAGAGGAGAGTGTGGTGACGGGAGATAGAGGGAATAAAATCTGGGCCGTCCAAAATTTTTTGACGGTCTGAATCGCCGATGGGTAGCGCCCGCTCGGCACCCAAAAACTTCCCGGAAAACATGTTTAAGCAGACTAATTTTACTCAAGCTACAAACTTGTTTCAATAGACTTGTCCCATCCTCGAAATTGGCGGAATTTGATGAAATCGTATTGCTTAATTGTGGAGCTCCCCAATTCCATGTAGTTTTAAAATGTGGGTATTAATGGTATTTCGGTGCATTTTCGACCATTGTATCACGTGAGAATTTGACGTCACTTTAGATTCTCACTCTATCTAATGGCCGAAAATACACCGTAAAACTAACATAGACAATTTTAGTATGAGTACAAAAGATTTGAACTTACTTGAGAGACCCGACCCCTTTACTCGGAAAAATTATTCAATGTCGGTGGGCATTGCAATGTTAGACTCCAATTGTTGTTAGAGAGAGATACTACCTTTTGCAAGCCTACAAGTTTGAATGCGTTTGAAGCTTATTTAGTTTCGAATTTAGATCGACAGCTAATATGCACTCTAAACCACTCAGATTTAGTAGTATGTTAGCAACGAGTGGTGGATGCGAAATTTCGATGGAGGACCAAATTAAAAATAATTAATCTTGAGTTTTGAGAAATTATTGTAAAAAAAAATTCATTTAGAAGAGACAAAAGTACAAGTCCCAAGCGTTTTAAGGGGCTAAAAAACATGAAAGAAAAATGATAATATCGAAACTGTTTATTGTCGAAATTTTAATGTAGAAGAGCCTTGGACCCTGCAAATGGTATAACCATTCTATTCAGTACAAATTTTTTTTTTTGAGCAAACCATATCATCCCAGTATTATTAACAAACCCAGCTAAAAATATACACAGTACAAAAAGGGGACACTACTGGTCCCAAAATACAAAAAAAAAAAAAAAAACTAACAAAAAAAGAAAAAACAACAAGAACAAAAAGGAAAGAGCCGCATGGAACCACGACGCCGGAGCCGGACCCGTCGAACACATTCGTGAAGAGGGGTTGGAGAACCCAAAATTGAGAGGCCAGGTATGAACACGAAGCAAATCCTCCTGGATGACCTGCCGCACCAACTCGAACTTGTCCCGCCACAAACTGAAGGCAGAAGCTCCTGCAGACGCATTCTTCGCCGCCGTTTCACAACACTACTTGGCCAACTCTCCTGACTCCTCTATGTATTCAGTACAAGTTTTGATATTAACTAAAATGTTTTTGGCATTATGCTCACAAAATGACATTATGTAACCCAAAAGGGTTGGCCAAGTGGTGTTGTAAAACGGTCGTGGGAGGGGCTGTCGTGATTAGTCTGAATGCGCGTAAACTAGCCCAAGATATCCTACATAACCAAAAAAAAAAAAAAAGGAAAGAAAGAAAATGACACTATGTAAAACTTTAGGATATCATTGCCCCCGCTCGCACCTCTCTGCCACTGGTTGTAACTAGATATCGTTAGAAGCATAGTTGACATATATGGACTCATATAATTATTTTCTGAAGAAGCCCTAATATTTAAACCACCGGCGCCCTGCTGAAAATAATTTCACTTCCCATATTTTTATACTACAATAATCTATTCAATGATTTCGCAATAATTGAGTGACTTAGTAGTTAATAATTAATTAACCTGTATGAGGTGGGTTTGGCCTGATGGGCATGAGAAAGCAAATAAGTGATTGACCTCTATGGGATCAAATGTTTGAATGTCATGGAGGCCAAACATTCCAAATTTGGGGGCTACTGGAGGGTTTGCTCTGTCATTAACTTCAGCGCCAAACTGATCGAGATGCGCGCAAGCTGGCCGACCTAGACATCTGGTTAAAAAATAAAATAAAAATTGATGATTTGAGTGACTAGTTTTCAGGGAATTCTGGGTAAAACGTTATGGTTGGTGTGAGTACTTTGGTTCTCTCCAGGAACGTGGTAATGATAGTGTATAAAATATATATACTCAACGGAATAAGAGATGCTCCAAGTAATTACTAGTAGTAAATAATAATTAAAGATGGGTCTTTGTCATTTTGAATTACCCGTAAGAAAATATGACATTGATGGAATTCCATTTTAGTGGAGAAACCTAAACAACTCAGTGATCCCTTCTTTTCTCAATAGTTAAGATGCGCTTTATTTTATTTGAGTTTTATTGGCTTTTCCTTCGGTTATTTATTTTATTTATTTTTGTAGATTTTATGCTCTCTCTCTCTCTCTCTCTCTCTCTCTCTCTTTTTTGTTATATTCTTATTTGAGTCAAGTTTTGTCTCTCTCTTTTTTTTTGGAGAGAGAGAGCACATTTGGTGAGAAAGAAATCAGAAGAGAAGAAATGAGGAAATTATAACTCTCTCGCGCAAACTAAATCAGAAAGATCGAAGCCTATCTTGCGAATTAAAAACGAAATGTCTTCTTTTTTTTTGTGAAACCAACCATAAATCTTGAGACGATAAAAAAACCATTAATCTTGAGATCTCATGTTTAATTTTGCGCTAACGCGCCTTTACTTGCCCCAAAAAACAAAAACACAATTTCTCCCATTCCTGCTACAACATTTTTGAAATACAATTTAGGTGTCTGTGTATTGTCTCCAAACTTCTGTGAACACATTGTTTCGAACAGATAAAACACTGCATTTTAGCTTCTAATTAAATCGAAAAGTCTAGACACAAAATTTTAAAAAACACAACTACGTCTGGAACCGTCAAATGTACAAAGATCCATGTGCATCTAACGATTCCGAAGACAGTTATGTCCGGAGGCACCGCTTTTTTTGTGCTAAAGAGGTCCTCTCTTATGGTATGTCCGGGACGCGGACTTCCTAAAATCATCACCCTCTCCATCTTATCTTCTGGCATTTTTAATGAATAATAATAGGAGTACCACAATCAACTTGAAACGTAGTCAAAGTAAACGAAGAGATCGAGCCAAAAAGACATGTTGGCCCCAGAAGGAAAAACACTCCACCAAATAGAGCAGATCACAACCTACTTGTGCAAACAAACCTTCACATAGTAAGCATCGATCCCAATTAAATCAAGGTGTTTTGTAGTCCACGCAATGAGCTATGCGCAAGCAATTGCGACTACCGGTGCTGGGAAACTAATTGAAGCTCGAAAGTATGCGACAGAATCATCCCGTATATGTTCTTTCTTTTCATTTCGTCCGGCCCTAAGACAAAATTTCTCAGTATTTGTCGGTAGCAATACGCAAGCATTACAATCCCACCCGGTAGTTTCTTAAAATGAGAATGTTCGACTTCAAACCTGTAAACAAAACGAAGAACTAGAAAAAAAGCTCGTAACCGATTGCCAAAATTTTATCAAGGGAAGCCAAAGAAGTGGGATGAACAAATACGACCCAAATCATGTTGATGAATATAAAGCATGAATCCTCTCCAGTTGGCCATATAACTTGAAAACAGGCGATGCAGAAGCACAATGCTTCCATATTTCAGCAGCAATAACATGGATAAGGAGGACGCATTAACGCCAAAAACGAAGCCACCAAAGGCATCGCGAAAATATACTGTTGAAGAATTATAAATGACAAAGTGTGATACTCCTTCACTTGCAAAAATAATCATATACAGCCGGGAAAAATAAACTCTCCAATTACCAAGAATCAAAGGAACAAAGTATTTTCTAATGATCAGACAGAGTTTGGGAGCTAATCCCTCTAGATTTCGTTATTCAAATGCATAAAAGTTGGCCTGAAATGGTTCTTAAACTCACTGCAAAAAGATTTTCATCAGCATCAGTCTATTGTTGGAATTTTTGGCGGCAGCGGAAGTAAATAATAACAGAATAAAAACAAGGATGTTTTTTTGGAGATGTAGGGCAGAGCCCTACAGAGCTCCTGCTCATGAGAACTTCACCAAAGAGGATTTGATAGTAAAGAATATGATTCTGATAGTATTTCCAATTATATTGATATATCTGATTGTTTTAAACAATAACATAGAGCGTCCTTTTACAGGACTAGCTACATGGATGAATCTAGAAAATGAATCACTAGTCCCTAGAGGACTTTACATATCCCTATGTGATAAAACTAAATATTATCATGTATCTAATCTAACTAGAGATACATGCATCCCCAATTAATAAGAAAATTATGGGTTACAAGTTCTAACATCAACATGGCTAGAAAGGGCAAGTAAATGGTCACTGATGTGTACTTAACCACCGCCAGAACCGTACTTCTTTCCAAACACAATCAGCTGAAGCTTGTCGTAACCAGCAAGCACACCAGCACCGGCAACTGCACGGAGGATATTAGCACCAGCGCCCTTGAACAAGGATTTGGGACCCTCGTTCTTTAGGATTTGAGAGAAGGCATCAAATGAGCTCTTGTACTTCACGGCTTCACCAGAGGTCATCATCATCCTCCTGCGAACCGTATCCAACGGATATGAAGCAAGGCCAGCACCAGTCGTGACGACCCAACCAAGAGCAAAGCTAGCAAAGAAACTATCCTGAAATCATGTCAAATCAAAACGGGTATAGACATGTGAGTCACCAAAAGCAGTATATGAAGTTCCAGATATATCTGTATAATGTGATCAATTAATCACATCACTTTCAATACTGAAAGTTTTTTTCAAATGGGACAATATAAAATAATTCTTATTCAACAAAGGAAATGCAGAAAGAGTATCACTTTCAATATCAACGACAGATTTTTCCATGAGCAAAAGGAAATGCAGAAAGAGTATTCAGACAGCATATATATGAAATATTAGATAATTCCAAGTAAACAATGCTTAATAATATAAAACTAATGCTATACGTATATGTTGTTACGCACAAAATGTGCATGGTTTTGTCGGTCTTCCAATTTTGGAGACACTATTCTTGTATCAAGCTATCGACAATAGAATCATAAACAGATAAACGATTGGTGTTCCTAATTTGCAAGCACAAAATATTGCACAATAGCATGCTTTTTATCATGGCTCATATTAGTATCGTCATATAATAATTGTGAGTCACCATATGGTGCAAATAGGCTGTCTTATTAATGAATTAGATAGTCCGGGTATACTAATCCCTGTGTAGGGGTTTATCCCAAATCCAGTCCCAGCTCAGGGTACTTGTTTGTTTAGCCATGGGATCGAATAGGGTATAAATCCCTTACAAGGTGGACCCCGTGTGTCTCTTCCTAATCCAATCCCTTTCCCATGGAAAAGGAATGCGCGCATGGGTCTTCTAATTCTAAGACAAATAGCGAGTCACTATTAGTCGGATGTGATTGATCACCTCAATACTAGTCCCGTCAAACAAAGGGAGCATAGTGTATGTAAATCTCGAGATCAATAGAGGAACATTGTTTTCGACCTTTAAAGGCTAGTCCTTTCTGGAGCGAAGTTTCTAAGTAATAAAGAACATATTTCAACTTATTGCTACAAATAGACAAAAATTTTAATACCATGGGTTCTCAAAGACTCAAGTTTAAGGGGTAAACAATAATTAAAACTCTAGAAGTTAGGAAAGTCACTCTACATAGATCTGTCAATGGTGGACACAGTAAAACATTTGCCAGAACCATGCATTGACCAGATAACAAGAACTGACATCAACTCCATTTCATTTAGAGAAAAAGCACATAAAAAAAAAAGAAGGCAAAACCACACTATATAATCTACTAACCTGCAATTTCTCGGTGAGGACTACTGGCTTCAAAGAGTCGTACATTCCAAAGTACAAACCACGGTATACAATGATGCCAGCACATGAAACGTTGAATCCACGGTAAAGACCAGCAATACCATCTGATTGTATGATCTTCCTGTAGACATCAACCAAGCCATTGAACTGCCTCTCTCCTCCCTTCTTTGCAGCCTTGGCATCACTAGTAAGACGAGTTCGAGCAAAATCCAGGGAATAGACAAGGAGTAGGGAAGAAGCACCAGCGGCACTACCAGATGCCAGGTTACCAGCAAACCATTTCCAGTAGCCATCGCGGTCTTTCTTGAAGTTGAAAAGCTTCTTAAAGTAATCCTTGAAGGCAAAGTTGAAGGCCTGCAGAAGAATTCAGTCCGCAATGAGAATGCAATACAGGTCGGTAAAACACTACATAAGCATGTTCCACGTTTGCATCATACGCAAATATGCAATATCCAGCCGTGAAAAAGAGGAAAAGAATACCCAACCTGAGTGGGGAAATAACGGATGACATTAGTTGTGTTCCCTCTCCACAATGATGCAAACCCTTCGTCCTTAATCGTCCGCGAGAAACACTCTCCAATTCCCTTGTAGGGTTCTGAAAGCCGACCAGACTTCATCATCTCATCCTGGTTTTGGATCAAAAGCTTGACACGCTCAATAGGAGCAGAAGCAGTTTTAGACACAGCAGCTGAAACTCCACCCATAAGAAAATCAATGGCGAAGCCTGCAAGTCCTTTCTCTGAGGGAGCTTGGACAAACACAGGTGAGACATTGGCAGCAACAAATGATAGATCATGGGTAGCTCGGCATGTTTGTGTCGTCGGATATTGCAATGCTGCACAAGAGTAATTCCCATACGAAAACCGTCTCTGGGAAAGAGCAGGGTTCTGATAGGCCCCATAGCACGCTTGAGCACTAGAACTGAGATGTACCTGGCCAGCTACCTTCTGAATGACGGTTGGGTGCTGGTGCTGATCAGCCATTAGGCCTACAACATAAGAAACAATGCAGAGTTCAACAATAGGGTTAATTCAAGCATTAAGCATCGAACAGGCAAATTTAGAGCCTAAAGCCCCACAGCTATTTTAGGATTTGTACTCCAGAGGCACTGTCAGGTCAAATAGAGAGTAAACAAACTACGCAGATGACCTAAGATCGATCACACAACCTAAGAAGTAGAAGAAATATCGTAATGGCTTGCAAGATTATTGAAGGGCATACGAGCAATAAGAAAGTAACACTATGACATAGTCATCATCAGTCATGATTGTTGTCCAGAATTAATGTAGCGGCAGACTTGGTGTAAATGGTGTAAGTTACACAAGCAAATAGATAAACTTTAAAAGAAAGTCTACAATACACACCCCTTAAAATGGTGTACCATATGCACCTATTTTATAGTTCATTAATAACATTTTAGTTTGTTTCGTAACTTTTGTTCTAGAATTCATAACATTTCAGCAGTACGATTCGTAATATTTTCATTATTAGTCGTAACATTGGTGTATCTCGTAACCTTTATACGATTCGTAACTTTTTAGCAATATGGTTCGTAACATTTTCTCTATAATTTATAACATTTTAGGGGTGTATATGATACACACCCAAATAAAGAGTGTGTATTGTAGTATTTCTCAAGTTTAAAAAGGAATTAGCCACACAAAGAAAAGACGCATAAACTATACAACAAGGCTTGATCCATCAATCACCAAGTTGTCGTTACAGATTCTACGGAGAAATGATAAATTACCCTAAGAAGACAAATACCGAACAAGTGAAAAAAGACTAAAAAAAGCACAAGAGGAAGACAGATAAGGCTGAAACCAGCAATGTCTAGTCCTACGATCGCATTTTTTAAATATCATTTTCCTTCTTGGATATCACAAACAAATGGATGATAAGATCAGATGAATAAACAGACCGAAATACAAAACCCCAATGACGATGCTATATGCCACTGCCTTTTTGTCAGCTTATATCAACAATTACGAGACAAGATATCGAAAGGAAAATGCTAAAGACAGCCCAGGCATATTAAGGTATAAAAAGTGTATAAATTGAAATGCGTGAAAAGTGTGTGAAAATGTATTAGAAAGTGTAAAAAGTGCGCAGGAGTGTGTGTGCGTTTTCGTCTTTTCTTTTTGCTGTTTTCGTCTTTTCTTTTTGCTTATTGACAGCCCAGTGGACTGTCAATACCATATTTTAATAAACTCTACCATTTCCATAATTATCATTCCATAGCGAAAAAACAAAAACCAATCATTATTACAACACACCGCGATACAAAACAGGGCCGAAAACCAGATGACATATAGTAGCATTTTCAGACCAAAATACAACCAGATCCATGATCGATGATGATAGCTTAAATTTGACCTCGCACAAAAGAACGATCCCACCAGTATTTCAACAGACGCAAAAAATTCAAATCAGATTCAGAACCAGTATTACAACTGCTGATTTACATAAAAGTATAAGCTCCTCCGATCTACTTGGCAGAAACTATATATCGTACTACGTGAATAAGTAGGTATGCAAATAAGGAAAAGACGGGACGAGAAGCGTATAACGAAGCGAGAATGAAAAATTATAACGAGATATACGTAGTACCGATCTACGATAATTAAAAACAATGCAGAGATCTGAAACTGTGGAAGTGGACTAAATACAAAACAATTCCAAAATTCACAGAGAATTTTGCGACAAAAGACTGTACAATCAGAAAAGGACCTGATCGATTACGCAAACTGAGGTACGAACGAGAATCGAGGCGTAGAATCTATAAATTTATAGAGAGAGAGAGAGACTTATCAAAAAAAAATTTATAGAGAGAAAGGGTACCTGTGTTCTGTTGGAATATGTGGCTCAAATCCTCTCCTTGGTCAAAGATTGGCAGCCTTTGTTGGCGAAAGGAAAAATCTGCCATGTGATGTTGAAGATTGGCAAGATTTGGAAAAATCTCCTCCTCTTGCTAGCACACCAGAAGAGACTTTGTGTGCAAAGCATGCACTTTCCTGGAAAATCCCAGTCTTTTTCAGCCAGCCAAGGAGTTATTGCCTAAATCTGGAAAATCCCAGGCGTGGGTTTTCCATTGAATGATCCTGCATGACCATGAACAGTGAAGTTTGCACAGCCTATAAATTGGGAGCTTTGCTCCATGGTTTTGTATCTCTCTTGGGTGAGAGACATGCATCTCTCTTGAGTGAGAGCCCAGAGTGGAGAGTGAGTTTTGTAGCACGGACACGGACACGACACCGACACCTTGACATGCAAATTTTAAAAAAATGGGGGACACGACACGTTGGGGGACATGTTATATATACATATATAAATTAAAAAATATATTCAAATTAGATAAAAGTTTAATAATATTATAACAAGATAGTCCTAAATCTGATCACAGAGAGAGAAGTAAAAAGAGAACACATTCAAACAAAGAGAGTGTCCCTAAAGTGTCCCCCGAAGTGTCCCTAAAATGTACACTTTGATCCATTTTAAAAGTCCTCCTAATTGCATTTATACCCCCAAAGTGTCTCTAAAGTGTCCTGAAAGTGTCCGTAAAGTGTCGGATCCCAATTATTGGAAAAAAAAATAGGACACTCCAGGAGAAGTGTCGGACACGTGTCCGGGAGTGTCGGTGTCCGAAAAATGTCCGACACTGGTACGTGAGCTCTGACGAAGTGCCCGTGCTACATAGAGAGAGTGTGTGGAGAGAGTAGAGCAGTGTGAGGGCTCTTCCTTCGGGAGGCAGCCGAGCTCCTCCCATGAGGTTCTGTCAAAAACAGAATGAGAGAGCATTTGAAAAACAGAGAGAGTTTGAGAGCAGCATATATGTATGCATTTGTATTAGTCTGTGAGTGAGTGTGAGTGAGAGTGATTTTGTAATTCTCCTCCTCCTCTGTAATAGAAATCCGGCTGCCTCCTCCTGTGGACGTACTCAATTTTAGGAAATTACGTAAATCTCTTGTCCATGTGTTTGTATGTATGTGTTTGTGTTCTTGGTTCAATCGTTTGTTTCCGCAACATGTTCTCCTCGGATACAAAGGCAAGAGTGGCATTGGACGGGGCGAATGGAATGGTGGCAGACGAAATATGAAATGTTGGCCCCATCCAATGTGCTGAAAATGAATTTAGTGCAGCACATGGCGCCATGGCGGTACTCCAATGATAATGAATAATCTCTCATGAAAATGGGAGATGGAAATTGGTGTTAGAGAGATGTGTGAACCTAAATTGCATAATGCGTGTGCAGAAGTGCGAGCGCGAGCGAATTAGCATATTTCAATAACGAGATTATAAATTAGTATAAAAATTCACCGGAGGCGTCGTGAGCGCGAACGCAAGCCGTTCGGAATGTGGTTTTGTTGTTTAACGGAGGAAAGATGAAAAAGTGACTACGACTGTGTTAAGTTGGTGGAAGTTTCCTCCTCCGTTCTAATTGGGAAGCCGGCATTCGTGTTCTCTTTCCTTGGGTCCACCTGCCCAAGTTTCACGGGTTAATCAAATGCTAAAGCCTAAAAATATCTTTCTTTTTTTATTCGTCAATCATAAAGATCTTGTTATACTAACCAAAATAAATAAATATTTTTTAAATAGTACTTATTTTTTAAAATTAAATGTGATGTATTGTGAGAAAATAACTTGTCTCGTAAAATAAAAAATAAATATTTAAAAAATAAGAGTAAGAATCTTGTCATAATTTATTCAGTCACTTGAAAAGACAGAATTGGTTTTTTTTTTTTTTGCATTTTTATACAGCTCAATAGGTAGGACTCACCTCTTTTAACATTTTATTAGGATCAAATATTTTCTCAAAACTTCTCCGGCCACAAGTTATAGATAATGCCAATAAAATACTAGTACTACTAACTTTTTAATCAACTGTTAAGAAAGTTAAACTACTTGCTTAGATTTTTTTTTTTTTTGGGTCAAATAAACACATACAAAAAGAATGCATATTTTTAAATTGGTAATGACACTCTATTCTTTGATAATCACGCTCCAAACTGTCTTTTAGTGTTCAAAATACGAGTATGTGTTTTGAACATTATAAGACAGATATGTGGTTATTAATATTTGGAGTGCCACAATCATCTCCCATCATCTTCTTTCAGTTTACTGATATCTTTCAAAAACCAATATTCTTGCATCAAATTCATAAAATTTCTTAACAATTAAAGGAAGCTACGATTTGGCTCCTTCAAGCATGGAGTTGCCAAATTAACTTTAAACTTAAATTTAACATCTCCATACTTGCGAAACGCGTATGTTTCCAGTAATTGCAATATGTTCAACCCGCGGAATCCTCAAATAGCAATTTGATATTCTGTAATTATGCTAGAAATTTCTTGTTACATAACAATCGGCTTGGATGGTGCACAACACGGTGTTGTGCACCCCCGCCGAAGCACCATCCCCGTTTCCCATAACAATGTCTTCAAACTAAACAATGCCAAAAGCAGACGATCAACTTGTGCCAAATAATGAACATTAACCCCCAGAATGCAAAGGCTTCTTGTAAAACTGCAAAAGGAGTGAAGAACAAACCACACTAATTGATGAAGCAGCCATACAAGCACCAGCAAGCCAAGGGGGTAGCCGAATACCCGTAAAAGGGAACAAAATCCCAGCAGCAATGGGCATGCCAAGGATGTTGTACCCGAGGGCCCAAACGTAGTTGAGTCGGATTCGGTATATCGTCTTTCGGGACAGATCTATGGCTGTGATCACATCTTCAAGGTTGTTCTTGATGAGGACTATATCAGCTGCTTCTATGGCTACATCAGTGCCTGCACCAATTGCCATGCCGACATCAGCTGCAACTAAGGCCGGCGAGTCGTTGATTCCATCTCCCACCATTGCCACTGTCGCGCCTTTCGACTGCCATAAAGGTTTGTTCAAATGGTAAATAAAAAAAAAAGACAAAATGGCACAATCTAACCGGGTGCTTCATGGCAATCACAAACAAGAAGAAGAATTGGAATCCTCTAGTAAAAAGCAATAACTATTCCGAACAAACGAGTCAATTTAATTAACACCATTTGAATTGGCAAGGCGACGGGCTATTCCAAGTCCTAGGGTCAAAATGTAATTACATTACCACCCTTTTCTTCTTTCTTTTGCCTTCAGTTTAGTGATGTGTAACTATTTTGCAATGATTTGGTCACCTAGATTCTAGTATAAAAACCATTGGCACATGTGATACCCAGACTTGGCTATGCAATATGGAAAATGAGCATACCTGCAAATCTTTTATTTTATCAGCTTTTCCCAATGGATCCGTCTCAGCAAACACTTTCTGTATCCCAACCTGCTTCGCAATTGCCGTGGCAGTGGCCCAATTATCACCAGTCACCATGATGCTTGAGATGCCCATGGAATGGAGGTAAGATACAACGCGTTCAGCCTCTGGCTTCACTGGATCAGTCACAGCAAAAGCTCCAGCAACTCTCCCGTCAATGGCAACCAGAACACAAGTACGAGCCAGTTGCTCAGTTTCTGCTATGCGGTTCTCAATCTCAGGACCCATAGGGACATTGAAAGACCTCATGAGCCTCTTGTTCCCAACCAACACTCTCCTGTCTCCAACTTTTCCACCCACCCCAGCTCCTGGGTGCACCTCAAAGTCCACCACGTCAGGGACATGTTCAGGTGGTGACCCATGCTTCTGACGTAGCTTCTTCGCATGGTCTAACACAGCTTTCGCCATAGGGTGCTCACTGTTAACCTAAAAATGGGTGTGGAAAAATTTGTAAGTTCACATGCATGTTTACTTTTCATGATTGGCTCCTTCTTAGACCGTTGTAAGTCAGTGGGTGAATCTATTTTTGGACAGGATCGATGTTCATCTTATGTGGCATGGTTCACTCACATTTCATGATTCACGTGATTCTGGAAGCTGTCAAGCCCGTTAACTTCCGGACCGCTTCTTACAGATTTGACATACCAACAAGTCATCATATAACTTCTTAGAGAGTGGAGTCTGATATTATCCAATACTCATGCCTACTGGTATCCAAATGTGATAAACTGTAGCTTTACTTGTCATGAATCACCTAAATTCACCAAATTAGATCACAATAGGGTTCCTTTTCATGTATGCATTTCTCAATCCTAGACCATCAATATTTATGTATTTATTTGGTTTCTTACTCCTATTCCACACTTTCTTAACTAGCACCAAAATCCATGTCGTACATCTACGTGCGTTGAATTTCGAATTGAAACTACTCCAAATAAAACAACCTACCTCTGCAGCAACTGTCATGTCACATAGTTCCTCCATGGAAAATTCGGGAAAGAGCATGGCACTTACTACTGCTGGTCTTCCGATGGTCAGTGTCCCCGTTTTATCAAAGACAACTGTATTTACCTGCATCACCAAAATACGTACACATTATGATTTTCAAGTCAAAATGTAACCTAGATAACGACATGGAAATGTAACACTTATCACCAAGAAACTAACCAAGCTGTCATGTCAGGTGATTGCAGAAGCTGGCTCTACAGGACATTCACTACCATTACTAGTGATTATGTGGCAAAAATTAGGCACTAGATCATATAACTGAGACAAATGAAAGCAATATACTAGACAGTATCATCTACCAAAAATAGAGAGGACAAGTTTCCTGCATAAGGCATGACTATTTTTGATGATTTGCTCTACCATCATTTTGATAGGCCTTTGGGGATCATATTTAGCCTAATTGT